>CM019151.1:31825344-32425344 GCA_009733165.1 Naja naja
ATTAGCGTTACTATTTTATCTTGTAGTTGTCATTTTTTAAAATCCTGACTGTAAGGAAAGGGAAAACTAAGCTGCATTTTTAATGTTACTTGTAAGAAGTAACCTTATTGTGTTTTACTATCTTCCTGTTGTAGTCATATTAATAAAGGTATTTAATATTCAAGAACAGCAAGGCATAATGTTTTTAAGAGCAGTGATTATTTTTTATTTATCTTATTTAAGAAATAATATGAATTGAATTGTCTTGTTTTTTCAAAAAATGTGATACTGATGATGACAATGGCAATGCTGGCTCATATTGTACTTTTCTGTTCATAGAGTAATCAAAGGACTAACAATTATGATAAAAATAAAAAAATCAAGCACAAACAGTTAAAATAACATAAAACAGTTAAGTAATTACCAATTACTTTGATTTAAGAAACTCAGATAAACAGTAGAAAGGAGTCAAAACATTATTTACTATACTTTTTTTAAAAAAATAATTTAACAGGCATTAAAAAGCAATTTCAGTTTCACTTTCCCAGGTTCAAGTCTCTTTGCTTAACATATATGATATGTTAACATATTTATACCCCTCTATGTTTTTAAGCATTAGGATTTCTCTATTTAACTAGATTGAAGAAAAGCACTTACATTAAGTTAGTGGCAATTTTCTATATCTCACAGGCAATGAATTAGTGTGGAACTACTTTATAACCATCAGACAATAAACTTTTGGTCTTTTTTAAATTCCATCTGTCTTCTGACACATCCTCATTCTTAGATTCCAAAGTGGTTTTCCTTTTCAGAAATTCTCCTGTGAGTCTCACCTTCAAATACTTTGTGGCCTTCATCTACTCAAACACAGATGAGCCTTTAATAGTACAAAAACGACCCAAACCATTTTAAGCTATCTAATCACTCCTTTCTGGGTTATATTCAATAGCCATCAGAACCAAATCTATTCTAACCATTGTAGTACCTCTAATACTGCCATCATCTCTATAACCATACATCTTCTTTCCAGAATTTTGTCATATTTCATCTTGTATTGATAAAGACTGACTCCTTATTACCAAAGCAGAAGAAGATATCTAATACAGAAAGTGTTTAAATTTTTCAGGGATGCAAGGATACATGAAGAGCTAATGAAACAGAGCAAGGTTATCCCAAAACTTGTTTTGTATTTCCAACAAATGAATCCCATAAAGGGAAGGTATCTTTCGGGCATCTCCTGCTGATCTTAGCCTTCAAACTGGCTCATATTGAGATAGTTCTTCAGATAGCCTTGAAATCATTTAAAGTTTAACATCTTAAATTGTCTTTGACAATCACTGTAAATTTTATAACACATCTAGCAATTTAACCTCTGTATTTTAGTTAAATTTCTGGAGATTCAAATGTAGCACTGCATATAACACATTGCATAGTCAGTCAATATGTAATTAAGGAATAGGTGACTCCTGCTAAATCTTCTAGCTTAGAGAAGTAGTTGCCACTAGGTATAATTGTGCAGTTGCATTCTTTTCCAGCACAGTCACTTGAGAATCCAAATATTATTGAAAAGTAAGAAGTATTTCCAGATCATTCAAAGGGATTATATAATATATATTCACCTAGAATGGAAAATATCCCAATCCATGATCATCATACTTATTGATCAGTTCATTTCTGCTTCAGCATTTTCTTCATTAAAATCAGAATTGGCTAAGTAGAAGAAAATAATATACTGAACAGGAAATGTCACTTCCATATGGGATTCTTCATAGTCCATAGACCAGGCAGTACTTCCAACAGTATCACTGACAGAAAAAGAAAAGCAACCTCCATGTGCATTCAGGAAACAATTTAGATCTGTTAAGTGTCTGAAGTTGGTAATTTAATCTGTGTACCATTCTGTGTCAATTCATAAGAGTAATATATTTAAATCTGACAGGACAGAATTGGACCATGATGAGAGTCAAATTCTTATTTTCTCTAGAAAGTATGTATAGTAATGCTCTCATTTGTGCAATATTTAATTCATGCTATTATGTCTAAGCCTTATTTAGTTAAGGATAGGCAATCTTTTTAGCCTCACATTTTTAAAAGCAATTATTTTGATTTTTAAGGAAATGTCTGATGTTGCAGTGACATTTATATGGGTGGGTTTAAAAATTTCAGTGTGTTTTGGATGGATTTATGATCTGCTGTAGAAGCATACCAGAATGTGTTGTCAAACTGATAGGTCTGTAGTTTCCTAGATCTTCCTCCATTCCACTGGCTTTGCTTTCCTTCAGTTATTTAACCTATTCTTCAAGGTTTTTCAAAATTAATAATTATGCATAGGTCATCAACAAGAGACATATGTTTTGGGAAATCTAAATGGTGTTGAAAATAAAAATTTTCTTCAAGTACTTCCTGACATTTTCTCTGTTAACTACAAGCTATTAAAATGGTATAAAAAGATGTTGAGACTCTATAAAGAGTGCAGAGAAGAGCAACAAAAATGATTAGGGGACTGGAGGCTAAAACATAAGTATGGTTGCAGGAATTTGATATGTCTACTTCAATAAAAGGAAAGACTAGAGATGACATGATAACAGTCTTCCAATATTTGAGGGGCTGCCACAAGGAAGTGGAGGTCAATCTATTCTCTAAAGCACCTGAAGGCAGGACAAGAAGCAATGGCACAAAACTATAATCAAGGAGAGAAGCAACCTTGAACTACCGTGTTTCCCCGAAAATAAGACCTACCCCGAAAATAAGACCTAGCACTATTTTCTAAACCTGCCCTAATATAAGACCTACCCCGAAAATAAGACCTAGTGTAAATCTCCAGTTCCAGGAAGACTTTTCAGGGAGCAACCATGCACCCGCGAAACACCCCCCCTACACACTCACACCCACTATTTAGCACCATAAATATATAAGACCTACCCCAAAAATAAGACCTAGTGTGTTTTTGGGAGCCAAAAAATATATAAGACAGTGTCTTATTTTCGGGGAAACACGGTAGGGAGAATTTTCCCAACAATTAGAATAATTAATCAGTGGAACAACTTACCTCCAGAGGTTGTGGGTGCTCCAACACTGGAAGATTTTAAGAAGAGATTGGACAACTATTTGTGTGAGATGGTATAGGGTCTCTAGGTTGAGCAGAGATTGGAGTAGAAGATCTCCAAGATCCCTTCCAACTCTGTAATTCAGTAGTTCTACAAGCCCACAGTGTATGTTTTGCAGACAACAATTCCATAATTATATGCAACAAACAACTGAAGGCATAAACAATGCATTATGGACTTTTTGGACACGCTTAGCTGAACACATGGCCTTCCAAGGCACATCTTAAACCATCATTTTACTTTTGACTCCTTCTTTTCTAGAATTTATTTGAAAATTCATTGTCACAAAAGATGTTTGCTCAATGCTTCCTAATGTAATTATTCTGTACAAGAGACATAGATCCCGACAGGAATTATTTTTATTATTGATTTGAGGCTTAAAAATCACAACCATGAACTCTTGGACACACACCAAAACATAAATGCAAATATAAAACACCCATTCAAACCAGAGCAATATGAAACATTTTGTAGAATTCTTCAGCTAATTAAAAAGGCTTTTGGAAGTGTTTTAATCTGTGGTTTTAATCTGTATTTTAATAATCGACTGTATCAGGACAAGCCTAACTTCCAAATGATGGCTGTTCCATAATATGTGGGCCATTCACAAAGAATCCCATCCTCTTAGAATCAGCCATTTTGGTTTCACAGTAGTGGGGAATAACAAGCAATTCTTGATGGTCATATTTGACAGAATTATTCTAGTTGAAAGAAAAAAAGTTTTGAACATACCTTCATGCTACGTTTGCATTGTATACAACAATAGAATGTACCAAGACAGAGTATATATTAGTGCAAATAGGTTTGGTGGCAAAATATGGGGAGCTTTATTTATTGTCTAACATTATATCCTGCCTATCTCCAGAGACTCAGGATACCAAATAAATATGCTGAAACAACAGAGAGTATAACTTATGTTTATAGATACTAGTACATACATTTAACACTCATATTTCTCACCCAATTTATCTGATGTTAGTGCATTTATCTCTGATGATTGTTATTGAGGTACAGGGTTTAGTATATTTCTATACTGTAATGTGTTTGACTGGATGATCTGTGATCTTGACTGGTGCCCAAAGGGTATGCTAAGAAGTTCAGTAGTTTCAGGACCATGGAAAGCTCCAAGCAAGGAACTTTTTCTAGCTTTGTCTGGGATTGAACTGAAGCAGTTTAGATTTCAGAACTAGACCATCCATTTAATGATTTGTTCCTCATTTGAGGAACTGAAAGCCTTTCAGATGTAGCATTCCTTCTCCACTCTGAGAAGTGTTGACAGGTAAACACAAATGTATGAATTCCTACAACAGAAAGGGTCATTTTCTAAAAAGTATAGGTCTAAAGTGTAGACTCCAACCATCATGATAGCCTGATAGTTTATTTCGTAATCTGGCTTTTCCCCCCACATTGTCAGAATCCAGGCTGATTTCTAGGTTTTGACCTGAGTTCACAATGCCATCCAAGATACTATTTGTGACATCATGACAAAAAATACAACACAGATAAAATGATTTTAATGATTTTTAATGTCTTTTAACAGCTTTGCTTATAAATAGAATGAAAGAATAAAAAAGCCAAGTAGATGATGATCCCTTTTTACTGAGATATAGATATATAAATATGATAGTGCTTCACTCTCATACTGGTCTGTAATTTAAAAAACTAGATTAATTAATTGATTAATTGTAGAGAGAGAGGTAACCAAGACTATTCAGAGTCAATGACAACTATGCTTTCCTCTTAATATAGACACATGTGGGAAACAGCAGGTCTTTTTAAAAGAAAGAAAGAGACAAGCACAAGGAATACGAGGGCAAACAAATAAGAACATGAGGTTGTCTTCAGAAACTTTGTCAGAATGGATGAACTCAAAATGAATTTCAGTTTGCAAGATGTTCCGAAAACCATAAAATAAGGTTCTTGGGGTATGTAAAAAATGAAGAAACAAGAGAGTCTAGGTCCACTGTGAGAAAAAAATGGTGAATTAGTAATGGGGGATGGTGAGGAGGCAGAATTTCTTGATTCCCTTTTTTCCTCTGCTTTCCCTCTGAAGGAGAATGTAGCTTGGGGAACTGCTGCAACTTAGGACAAACGAGGGGAGATAATTTAGTTCACAGGTGTCAAACTTGATTGCATCATGTGACATACCGTGACATCTAGGGAGCTGGGGTGGGCGTGGCCTGCGCATGATGCATCCGCCAGTTTGACACCCCTGATTTAGTTAAAGAATTCCAGGGTCAGATGGATTACATCACAGGATGATAAAGCAACTATCCATCCCTCTGGAATATGCTCCCTGCAGAGATTAGAACCATCCCAAATCTACTTGCCTTCCACAAAGCTGTCAAGACCTGGCTTTGTCGGAGGGCATGGTACTGAGATCTTGAGATTTCGCTTTTCCCCCGTGTATGTTTTGGATTGGTATGAATGAGTTTCTTGTTTTTATATTGTACAGAAATTGTTTTTATCTTTTTGTACGCCGCTTTGAGTTCCCCTTTGGGGGAAGTGAGATGGGATATAAATCTAATAAATAAAAAATAATAATAATAAACTAGTAGCAGTAATCATGGAGCGCGGTTTTCATAGGCTTTGAGAAATCTTGCAGAACTAGTGAATGACATTTCAGAACATCAAATAGTTGAGGGTAGTTGTTAAATTTGCATATGACAAAACTGAATGAAAAATACAACATTTTATAAGAAAAATTTGGAAACATCTGAACAATTTGAGCAGTGGGATGAAATGAATAGGACTGAACTTAAGAGGAAAGAATGTAAAACTCTGCATCTGGGTCAGAAAAATGTAACATGGAATGAGGAAACCCTGGGTCTGCAATGGCACATGTAGAAGGGATCTGGGTGTTCTTGTTAACTGCAAATTAAATAGGATCCAGCAGATTGCTGCTGCTTCTAAACAAGCAAATTTAACAGAAAATTCAGAACACAGGAATAATAGTTCCATTTGATTGTTCTGATTTTACCTGGAATACTAAGGGCAGTTCTGGGTACTATACTTCAAAACAAAGTAGTTATAGCAAATTGGAACATGTTAGGAAGCAATTATCAAGATAATGATAGATTTAAGAATCAAGCTGTATAAGTTGAAGAATCTGGGTATGGGTAGCTTACCACAAGGACTACTAAGAAGAAGTAAGATAGAAGTCTTCTAACATCTGAAGGTTTATCATTCAGGAGTGAACTCATTTTCTGTTGTCGCAAAGGATAGGAACAGAAACAACAGGTTGAATTACAAGGAAGGAAGTTCTTGGATATCAGGAAAAATCTTAGTGAATTATCTGACAATCCCTGGAATAGGTTGTCCCATCATTCATGAATTTGTCTCTGGAGATTTTTGAACAGAGGCTGTATGTTCACCTATCAAAGATGCTCTAGTACAGGGATCCCCAAACCCTTTAACTCATTGACCTCTTCATAAAGTTTCATTGATCTCAAACATTTATTATATGAAGTTCATTGATATCAAACATTTATTATATGAAAATAATGTAAGCAATATTATTTTAACTACGGTAGTAGTACTACAAATAATAACAATAATGGGTAGTCCATTCGATCCTTGGGGGTTCATATTGGCCACTTTGGAGAAATCTTCTCCACTGGATCCTGTACTAACAAAAAACTAATTACCTTCTTTGGTCATTTTCTAACTCTATGATTCTGTTAAAACATGACACTAAATGCAAATAAAATCAAGCAACAGTTCAAAAATAAATCATTTTTTAAAAGATGCCTCTATGTAAAGAGTTTTATAAGAGAGCCAAAGATTAATCTGATCCATATACCATTTGAAGAAGGACTGCTTTTCCACAATAAGGTCAAGTTGAGTGTCTGATCAGTATCTGAATGAGAAAGGGAGATGCTATTTTCAAACTTTTTTTTAACTCAATTTTTTGAGAGAGAGAGAGAGAGAACAATATCTGAAGAGTATCGATTGTCTGTGCCCAGTAGTTAGTCAAAGGCTATCTCCTTTGACTAACCCTTTAGAGTGGTGTCATCCTCCCTCATGTGATAGATTGTTACAATCTCAGGCAGTGTAATTACACACTAACCAAGTGGGTCATTTATTTCTTTACCTTCACCATTTACCAAAAGTCTCCTTTATCTTTGGAAGCCAGCTCTTTTCTGTGTAGTAAAAGCAAAATAATGGCACATAAAACATCTAGACCCTAGAATGGAGAGGTGCAGAAAGAAGACTGAGAATAACTTGGAGGTAAAACTTGTTTTCCTTTAAAGTATATTGTGTACAATCCAGTATCCATGGATCCAGTAATCTATGTGCGCACACACAACATAGGAGTTTATTTTGTTATCAAGACTAAATATGAGTGCTGTCTTGAATAAATAAAATTATGCTAGGATTGTTTTTCTTAGCGATTCTAAGCATGCCCATATAGGATTTGTGGCATTATGATAATGGAATATGTATTTGGCTTCTTATGTGTGCATTGCAGCAACCTTTAAGCTGGAATTGTAGAATGATTCTGCAGGATCCATTCTGGCTCAGTCACCAGGACCAGAGGTTTAGTCTTCTGAGCTTTCAAACTCATGCTGGAGCCCATCTTCAGGGAACGTCTCTCTATCAGAATGTAGAGTGCTTTGGACTATTCTATGCATCCTATTTATGTGGTGCCTGATTGGGATGTTGAAGAAGAAGCCACACCCAATCAGGCACCACACATTTGTGTATATTTTCCTTCATTCCTGAATTATGATTTTTTGTCATTGTCTGCATAACATAAAAAGCAGTCAAAGCAAGGATATTTGTGACACATTTTGGGATGAGGCAAGAGGTTTATCAACGTTGTTAAAGTCCAAGCTAAAGAACTCAAACCTGATATAAAGCTGTGTATGTTTTTCAACTTTTTGAAAACCTTGAAACTATCTTGCTATGCTACTTTTAGTCTAGTCTTCAAATTAATTTTTGGGCAAATCTAGCAAAATCACATTTACTTTTATTTATTTTTTATTTAAAAAAATGCAGCCACCCATCTTAAACAATATAACTTTGAGTAGCTCACAACAATATACCAAAATAGCAAAACTCAATCAACTTGAAACCATTATAAGCTGAAGCATCATACACTGCTATCCCAAATACACATGAGTCAATTCCCATATTGACCCAGAACCTCTGGTAGAACCAGAACTTCATTGCCTTCTAGAAAACCCTCTGGATTACAAGGGAAGACTGTGCTTGAGTGATTTAATACATTAAAGTTTAATGTTTTAAATTTGATTTGATCTAGTTTATTCTTTAGCTGCCATTTATTTTATGCATCTAAAGTTGTCCTTTTTTCTTGGGCTAAGAATAATGTAAGTATGTGAGGGTTAAAACTGCAAAGTGACATGCATCCTAATACAATAATTTAAAATGACCAATTTTATTTCAAAAATTCATGGTTTCCAGGTACATTCCCTATGTAGTAATTGGTTTCACATTTCAAAAGTATGATATAATAAATTAGCACCTACATATTTTTATTATGGCCACTTAACATTGTTTTTCCCCATATCTTTATTTAACACAAAACCTCAGGCCTGAGTGCTGCCTCTCTTCTCCTGGTGTGTCTATGGAGGAATTATTTAGAAAGTTAATCACAGCTTGTTGGACTTCAAGTTTAGAAACATCATTAATTTTTTTCTTGAGAGTTTATTTTAGTTTCTCACACTGGGAGAAAGGTGTGCATAAATAATTAAACAGTATGTACTAGTATGTTGTTCATGAATAAGAAGAATCGGTTAGTGCAGTGTAAAAACACAGCCAGTGTCTATTTCACCTGGCTATTTTGTCTTGGGTTCATTTGCTTTAATGTCTGAATCTGAATTTACACAAAACTCGAGAAGTGAAGCCCTGATCAGATGGAAAACTAAAGTAGAAACATTAACTTGGCTCCATATTTTTTCTATCATATAGATAATATTTGGAAGTTCCAGTTATGAATTTTGCTCTTAAATATTGAATTTGATCCTTTATTTGGCCAGTGTAATTAGACACACAAGGAATTTGTGTCTCCAGTGCAGAACCTCTCAGTATAATGCAAAGCAACAGAATAATGATAATAATAATAATAATAATAATAATAATAATATAGATAAGAAGAGGGAGTAAAGAAGATAACAAGGATAAATAATATTGCTATAACAATACTACATTAGACAGCACTGTGAGAATTACGTGTTCAGTAGAGTGATGGCACAAGAGAAAAAACTGTCCCGTGTCTAATTGTTTTGGCCTACAATGCCTTATAATGCTATTCCAAAGGGAGGGGTTGAAACAGTTTATGTCGAGGATGTGAGGGGTCTGCACATATCTTATGACCCATGCAGTATACAGGTTTTCTATGGAAGGGTTGATTGTAATTGTTCTTTCTTGGAGTCTGTAGTTGTCCTGTTTCATTCCTGTATCAACCAGACAGTTATAGAAGTACAAATTACGGACTCAATAATTCCTCTATAAAACTGTATCAACAACTTCCTGAGTTGACGCAGGAAGAACATTCGTTGTTGTGACTTTTTAATGATGATTCTAATAGCAAGTGTCCATTTCAAGTATTGGGAGATTATAGAACCCCAATACCTGAAGGATTCTACCGCTGATAGTTATTACAATAATTTATAATAATTATTTATAATAATTATTGCTATAAATATTGTAATAGCTATCACAATAATTTTGTGTTATAACCATAAGACACTCTCAAAGTATTTGTTTTATTTCAACTAAGTTGTCATTAGTACATTTAGCTATATGTATTGACAATGTGCTGTTTATGCTGATAAAATGCCTTGACACAGCTGTTTGACCTTTTTAAAAAGATTCTCCACAAAGTTACAAAGTAAGAATATCTGCTTAGTGTCGAGACCACTCTGCTATTCTTCAAAAACACTTACACCTTCTGCAGACAGTTTTAACTTACTCTTTCTGGTTAAAAGAAGCTTAACATTTGAAGAAGGGCTCAGAAATCATAATTTTTGAAGAAAATTACTTGAACATGAGCACCATGGACATGCTATTATCTTCTGACAAAAGGCAGAAAGAAATAGTCAAATATTACACTCTTTTTTCCACAAGTGTTTTGAGGATCTATATCTACACTCCTTTTTTGTTATCTATTTAAAACATGTGGTGGATAAATAGGCCTTGGAAAATTAATATTTCAGTATTATTAATTGCAATTTTCGATTGACCCCAGAATCTGACATATAGGCTGGTCTGATGGCACCTGAGAGCCAACAATATCCTATCTATTCCTATGCTATATTTTGAATCCTGCTGTTGAAATAATTTAAGAAATTATTTTTAGATTGTTTGTTTTAGTCCAAAGGAAAAACAATTGTGGAAGTACCTTAAACTATTTCAACAGCAGGATTCAAAATATAGCACAGGAATGGATAGGATATTTATATTATGAATAATCTGTAGGATATGTGTGTTCAAAAACACACACGTACATAAGAGAGGATATAGTAATATGTTCAACTAGGAGCAGGTAGATATGTGTTCTAGTTCTTCCTTAGGTATGGGAATCAGCCAGATAATGTTTTCTGCTAGTCATTCTCTCAATCCTAGATTGGAAAATCAAAACATCTAGCTACCAACCCAGCACTGGAGTAGTAGTATGGCAAATTATGGTTTATAATCTTTAATTATTAAACTGCATCAGATTGATTCAGGATAGTAGCAATGGTACAGAGAAAGAAAAAGAACCTTACAATATTTTGAAATGGCCTTTTAAAACATTATATATATATATACATACATACATACACACACAAATTGGCAATTCTAGAGTTATTCTTCCATTATTAAATTTGTGGTTTATTGTTTTAAGGGCATGCAGGCTACCACATTTCCTATGGGGTCCTTTAATGCAATATGAGCCAGCATGTAGCATTCTTAAGTTCAATTTCAGGCAATATTATATACAATATTTTCATTATCTATTGAGCTTATACTGAAAAGACACATTAAGTTTACTCATTACAGTGCAATAATTAGCAGATAATTTTCTATGTTTCAATGACTTTTTGTCATAACATTTAAGGGAACTTTAATTGCAAGTAATCAGAATTGCATGTTAATAGGTTGCAGATAATTAGGAAGCCATTTGCATTTCTCTTCTCGCAAATTTCCTTAGCATTCAGACTTTGCTTAATTCATAATTTTTTCTCCTGAGGATTGACTAATCCCATTTAGTCACAGTAATAATAGACATGTTCTTTTTTTCTTTTAGCCTTTCCTCCAGACTTAATGATTTTTGTAAGATTATAGCTTTGATTAGTCAGATTTATTGGTACTAGCTGTATATTATTTTCCTTTTTACTTGTAATAAGCATACGTAACCTGTCAAAGGAAGATGCAGTAGCTGCATAAATTATAAATTTGCATTATTCAATATAAAGGTATGCTTTTCTCTTTTATTTTATCTTTCTTGAATATTTGAGAAAACATTTTAGCAAACTGATTACATGTGGAACAATAGAATTCTAACATACAAAAAAGCCAAGCATCTCATTTATACTGCTTTTCTTTTTTCTTTTGCTTTAGTAAAGGAAAATATACACACAGAAAACAAATGCCCAAGTTGTTGCTTACTCAAAATCAGTATGATTATTAAATGATATCGGTTGTTCTCAAGTAAGTAGGACATGGGTGCTTATTTTTATGCACTTTAATTTAAAATCCTGTTTACAGCTTGATAGAGTTTGCAGAACAATATAGGCAATGTAAGTTAATTTTTTATAGTTGAGGAGAACATGGCACATTTAGAAAATTAAATATATTCTAGTTGCTTATACTTTACTTTAAATGAAATGTAATGAAAGGGGCAAAGGCAACAACGGTAGCAACTAAACTATGTTATATTGAGAGAACCGAAAACCACCTTTTGATTAGTTTTATGAAATGTGCCTCAAGAAATGATGGTAAAGTGATCCTGCAGATAGAGATAAAGTGGAGATTGATCACTGGTGAAAACATCTACCTTATTTGTTCACAATATGGAGTTAGAGCAGAGAAAGAAAACCTAGCAAAAGGAGCACTTAAAGCAGTAAAAATATATGAGTATAACTGTCAAATGACAAACAGAGGTCTGAATGAGAACACTGATAAAGTAAATTAACATCATTTTATTTTTTTTTGGCAGATAACTTACTTTTTAAAAAATTGTAGAAGTAGAAGCCTTGCGAAAATTCCAAAGCAGGATTTCAAAAATAAGCATTCTTTCTAAATATTTTGATTGAATTTTTATCTTATTTTTAGCCAGTTGATTTTTAAAAAACAAATCCTAAGT
Source organism: Naja naja (assembly GCA_009733165.1). Lineage (NCBI taxonomy): Eukaryota > Metazoa > Chordata > Lepidosauria > Squamata > Elapidae > Naja > Naja naja. Next base: position 31,837,744 of record CM019151.1, read on the forward strand.
GTTCCTATAATAAAAAAGATGGAATATTTTCTCCATATTATTATGTGACATTCTAGCACCTTCTATTCTGAAAAAAATTGTAAAGGTGTAGGCAAAGTGTCTTTACATTTACATTTACACTTACATTTATTGGACAGCAAGTTTGGTCTAGTGGTTAAGCACCATCTTCTCTAGAAACTAGGGGACTGGGAGTTCTTGTTCTCCCTTATGCATGAAAGTCAACTGGGTGACCTTGGGCCACGCATTGTCTTTCATCCCAACTCACTTCATAGGGTTGTTGATGTGGACAAAATAGGAGAAGGAAGATTTACTAAATATGTTTGTCGCTTTGAGTTATTTATAAAAATAAGAAAGATGGGATTTAAAAAAATTACACTGAAAATTAGCGGAAAGTGTTCCCACATGTTTTTTCTCACACTTTCTGAGAGGGTGACATCAAAGCATAAAGGCTTGAATATTTACAAAAGGAGCTTCTCTATCTTCTCCATTAGAAAATGGATGCCATTTTCAGGGAGTCGTTGAGTATTTCTCTTCACTGGGAAATTTTGTCTATCATGAATCTTAACTGGGTGATGGTTTTCAACAGTTGAAACTAATTAATGAAGATAGGCCAGTCAACTGTTATGGTGCATGGCTAATCTTTTAGGTGCTCGTATTCAATGTGGTAATCAATGTCAGGGTTTATATACAGATAGTCCTCAACTTACGATCACAATTGAATCCAAAATTTCTATTGTTAAGTGAGACATTTGTTGTGACTTTTGTCCCATTTTACAACCTTTCTTGCCACAGTTGTTAAGTGAATCATTGCAGTTCTTAAGTTAATAACCTGGTTGTTAAGTGAATCTGGCTTCTCCATTGACTTTTCTTGTCAGAAGATCCCAAAAGGGGAATCACATGACCCCGGGACACAGCTATCGTCATAAATATGAACCGGTTACCAAGCATCTGAATTTTGATCATATGACAATGGGGATGCTGCAAAGGTTGTAACTGTGAAAAATGGTCATGTCACTTTTTTCAGTGCTGTTGTAACCTTGATCAGTCACTAAATGAACTGTTGTAAGCCGAGGACTACCTGTATTGTAATGTCTCACTTAATTTTTGTGAAGCTGGTAGATCATTAACTTTGCTTTTGTATTATCTATGCTTGCTGTTTGAGAACTGACCAGATAAAATAATTATCCAAATAGAATAGTTTAGTACATGCACGTATATAGCAATTAATTCCTAATAATGCATTACTGTTAGAAGTTTTGCTACTAGTTTCTATAATAATCAAAATATATTGATAGAAATAATTTTAGAATTGCTTGGTGCTTTGAATATTATGTTTGGTTTATCCATGAAACAAGAGTTCATTTTTTAAAAATCAAGGCTCTGATTATTATGGTTCGTTGCACAGTCAGCCAGATGTTTACATTGGATTTGGCATTTTTTTAATCCACTTATTGAATCCTTCCCAAGGACCTGGGATAAGCAGATGTTGTATTATTATTTATTATTATGAGGCATGTAATATATCTACGTTAGTGGCTGTTAGCCTCTTGTCCCTTTATAGTCTATCCTGAAATCTTTCCTAGTTACAGTTTGTAGTCTGCTGCATGTTAAGCAGATGTTTCTTCTTTGCTTCTTTATCTTTAAGTGCCCTTTTATACAGAAATCAGATTGTGCTGGTACTGTCATTTTTATCTGAGGAGAGGAAATCCCACCTGAATGAGGCTGGTTTTCTTTTCAGGCAGCTCCACAGTGATGCTGAGGGGCATGCACTTTTTTCCCTTCCTTCTGTTGGACCTCATGGCAACTGCTGTCATTCTGGCATGTTTCTCCACTAATCTCTCTTTCAGTTTTTGGCTGGGATTCTCAGTCCCACTGGGTCTCCTTTGGGCTGCCTTCTATTATGTTTAAATGTATAGTTTCCCTGTTTGAAAACTTTGTAAACACATATGATTTCCTTTACAATTCCTTGTGGTGTTTCATTCCTGAAGCAGAGGGAGAATACTGAAACCATCATTCTTTTCTATTTCCTGCATTTGTCTTCTTTTATTATTATTATTATTATTATTACTTCTGTACTGGTGAGGAAGTTGCTAGGAAACCAAGCACTGACCATGAACTTAGGGCTTGCTGATGAAGGAAGGTGTTAAAGTGATGGCTGTGAAAATCAGTCTGTTTCTTTTAAGAAAGTGAGAGAGTACGGATCACAAGCACTATTATAAAAATGCCCCAAAATGTGTTAACCAGCTGTTTTTGTTTCCTCATAAATAAGTGATTTTTCAGTAAATATTTCATTGTTAAGACAAAATGTTTAAATAACATGTGTGTAGAGTTATTTTGTAAATTAGGCCTGAATGAATGCTGAGATGATTTTAAGTCATGGTTTTCCTGCATTTTTCCCCACTGTCCTTTCTCCCCCTTTCTTATATCTATTTACTCTTAATAGTGCCTCTAGAAACATCCTGTATTGCTTTGTGAAGTAAACATAAGCTTCTGGATGTGCCTAATTTGTATGCCCAGGATTGTTTGTTTGTTTCCCTTGCATAAATCAGGTGGAAGTAAAACCGCCTTAAGAAATATTTCTCTGGGTATAGGACAATTCTGACCATAGTGATGTCCTGGTGTTCTTTATAGTCTACATTTACTATGATTCCAGGATGGTGGATTCCCAGGCTGTCTGGCCCCACTCACCCATGCTATGATAGCAAGCATGTTAATTTCCCTTTCCATGATAAGTCTTCAGACATATTGTTTCCATTGATAGACTTTTCGTATGAGCCCATTGACTCTCTCTTGTACTTGACATTTTCATATTGCATGTGTTGACTTGAGTAGAAATTCTTTTTTTAAAAAAACCCACACAACCATTTTACCCTTCTTCCTCTCACTTGGATTAGATATGGAAGTTAAGGTAGGTCTTTGTCAACTTCATTTTTTAAAAGAAGAAACTGAGGGCGGGGGGGGGGAGGGAGGGAGGAAGGAAGGATAGAAGGACTACAGTTTCATTACTCTTTATGTTAGTTTGGCTATAGGGAAAACTGGCAGGATTCTTGGCAATTTTACATGCATAAAAGAGAAAAAAGTCCACTCCTTCTATACGCATCTACTTCAGTATCCCAACTTCAATATCCCAGTACTCCCACTATCATTTGTCTTCATTCCTAACCAAACACATAATTTTTGTTCAGGATTTACAAAGATCAGGAGGACCAGCTGAATGAAACAGAAATTAGGGGGAGAAAAAGGTAAAGAGGGAATTTTTAAAAAGAGGTTCACTGGTCAAAATGTCTTCAAAACAGGGGAGCATTCATTAAGCCATAATGACAGTGGAGAATAGCACCTGGTTACAGAAGAGGAAGAACATTCCTGCCACTATACTCAGTAGCCAATTGGAGTGAAGCATTTTCCTACAATGAAACAAACATAGCAAAAGAGCACTGGTTGTTCTAATCCTAGCTGGAAAGCATGTCTCCATGATTGGAGATTGCTTTCTTAATGGGGAGTGGAAGGTTGATTTCATGCATTCTTGGTTCCTGGAAATGATGAGGCAAGCTAGTGATTCTTTATAGTTGCACAAAGGAATAGCTATACAAAAAAGAAACCATCACTTTTTGGATGAACATTTCATTTACACACAATAATACAGTAGTTCATAACATTGAAATGATAGTCTTCCTCTATTGTTGCTGTGTTTCAAAATTAATTTGTTATATCCATTTTTATTTAATTATAAATTTATTAGTTCCTCACTTAAGTAATGCTATCTTTCATCTTCCTGAATTAGCTCATAGATATAGCAATCTATTATTGCATGCTGATGAAACAGTGATTCTATCATTGACTCCCATTGGCCCCTTTATTTTACAGAGGAGGAATTAATAATAAACTACTCCAAGACTAAAATTCTCACCCTCTCCAAATACCAAAACACACATGCTGGAACTTAAATGGGCAGTAAATTGAGCAGGTTAAGATATTTAGATATTTAGGGATATTTTTTCAAGCTTCAGGGAGCAAAAATGCCATCTGGATTATGTATCCCATATGCCACATATGTATCCCCATAGGTGGGGCCTCCTCAGAGTGCCGTCAGCCAGACAATGTCAGCTGGTGACCCCCAGGGAGAGGGCCTTTTCTGTTGGAGCACCCGCCCTCTGGAATCAACTGCCCATGGAGCTTCGGGTGGTGCCTGACCTCCGCTCCTTCCATCGACCTGAAAGACTTGGCTTTTTGTTCAGCCAACCTGGACTGAAGGGATTTTAATAGTTTTAATTTGTCTCATGTTGTTTGTGGGTTTTAAATTGGTTTTAGATTTAGTGTTGGGGTTTTCAGGTTCAATAGTTTCTTAAAGTTTGTATTCTCTGTTTTTATCATTGTGAGCCGCCCTGAGTCCTTTGGGAGATAGGGCAGCATAGAAATCCCAACAAATAAATAAATAGATGGATAGATAGATAGATAGATAGATAGATAGATAGATAGATAGATAGATAATGCAAAGAATTCTGCATCAGCTATTTAAGCTTATTATTTTTCCAGAGAGGTACAGTTTATCCCTACTGCTATTAGATTGTTTGCAGTTAAAGACTGAGAACATCTATGGAGACCAATTAGGACTATACAACAGCATAAATAACTTAGAAAGAATTGAAATGAAATTTTTAAGAAACATCTTCCAGGTTACTTGATGTATTCCAAATTCAGTACTTTGATGGGAAGCAGGAGTCAGTAAACTTGAATCCATTTTCTGGGTAAATGTCCTTATCCATTGGCTAAAATCATAACTTTAGTGAACTGACTCATCTAATTTTGGAAGAAAACTTCAAATCTTCTTGGCAAACACTTATTTAAAAAAAAAAACTGAGCAGGCATGCTTTTTCATTGATGCCATTGTATCTGTATAGAAGAAACCATACCAAGTGCCTAGCCTTCATAATATCATATTAAAGTGCCTAGTGATAAACCTACAACTCATGTAGTAAGCTTTGTGCCTAAACATAATGAATTGTTCCAAAGTGCATTCTTGCATTAATTGTTGAACAAATTCTGTCTGGGATTAACTTCTGTTAACTTTATTAGTCTGTCTGTCTGTCTAATTAATTTTTATGGATCATCTCAATCAGAATTTTCTGTTATATTATTTTGCCTGCCTATTAACACATTTATAAACTTACTAATATAGAGACAATGCCATTTTCATAGTAGTGATTGAAAATAACTTACATAATAAACGTTTGGTTTAAGCAAAAGTGTGTGACATTGAACAAGGCTTAGCACAGCGGTTTTATTACAAAAGTGATTTCCAATATCAGTGGCCTTTGATACCTAATCTATATTGTTCCCAGTAAAGACTATATATACTTCATCCTTTACTGGTCTTTCCTGGAATTTGTTTATTTAATAGAAGTATTTTATACTGTCTTTCCTTAAAGTGTGATTTATAGTAATTTAAAAAATAAACAAAATGAGTGGGTAAGAGAGCCCTTTGTGTCAAATGTATGACTGTTGGATATCTGAAGGCAAGCACATGTAAAGTGAGACTTAAGACATTTCCCATATTAATATATCTAATAGCTGTTTATAAGGCTTCAGAGAAGAGGGTCTGATTCTTCAAAACTCTGTTTTAAATCAGGATTGCTTAAGCCTTTATACTTAGAAGTATTCATCCTTTAGAGCCAGGAGAAAGGGCTTAGCATCTCTATTTTCCAAAACTGCATTTGAATTAGTTCTCTGTTGTCGCTGGAGAAAAGGAAGGCGTATGCATGCTTTCTTTTTTTATCACAAGTAAAACAAGCAATATAATTAGACCCCTGTGTGAATCTAGGCAAAGTTGAGCAACACAGCAATCCTAAAAACTGAATTCAGTATTTAATGGGCCTTTTTCTCAATTAGGATCACATTCACTAACACTCAAAAACTCCAATCTATTCCCCTCAAAGAGCAAATGGTGAAATTAACTTGGGTGTTCAGATTAGTGGACTTGTAACATTAAAATAAGAAGAAGTAAAAAATAATATGAAAAATCATTAGTTCAAGGGGCTTTTTTAAAAAGATTGTCCCTTCTTTGTACAGAAAAGGGAGTTTTGAGAATTTAATAGTTTAGGTATCAAGCTTGCTAGGTATCAAACTTGCCGTGTAGGTATCAAACTTGCCGTGTCACGTTGCCATCATGTGACATTTCATGATGTTTTTCCCATTCATGGAGCTGGGGTGGGCATGGCTAGCAAGTGATGCATCTGGTCCGTGGGCCACCAGTTTCACACCCCTGGTCTAGGTAAACAATTTTGATGTGCCAAGTTCAATTTGTAGAATAAAACTCCCTGACCCTGATTTCTGATGATGCTATATTTTAAGTTTCATGATCTTTAAACTCTCCTTAACTCTTAGACCTTTTGAGGATTTTATCAATTCCATTTATTCTTTTCACTCCATTTATTCTTCTTTTATATATTTGTTTTATTTATTAAATTTAAGTGCTGTCAAGACCTATTAAAACACACACACATACTATGTTGTTGCTGTTAATCGTGAAGTTGTGTCCGACCCATCGCAACCTCATGGACTATATTACTCCAGGCCTTCCTGTCCTGTACCATCTTTGGGAGTCCATTTAGGCTCACACTGACTGCTTCAGTGACTCCATCTAGCTACCTCATTTTCAGGGACAATGACAGAGAAGGTTCTCTTCCTGTACCCCACTTAGTCAAACTTTTTTAACTGATGGGGTCTCTCATACTCTCATTCAGCGATCGAACAAGCTGATGTAATGGTGTGAAGATGGTTCTGCAGGTAACCATGGTCTATGCAGTGTAGGACTTTGAATTTTTAAAACTCTTAAACTTTCTCCATCTATTTTCCCATGTTTTGTAAAGGTATATGAATGTATCTACTTGCTCTGTGTGTTTGCCATTTATAATAAGCAATCATTTAGTCAATTTTACTGTTAAATAACTACCTTGGTCTTTTATGCTTTCTGGTGTTTGCTTTATATCATTCAGATTTTCAGCCAACAATATTATATTGCCTACCAAACAAACATATAAGGGATGCACACCTTATGTATTACATAGAAATTCATTAAATAAGCAAGCAGAATTATATATTATTGTCCTATTTCTTGCTCAGATTTGAACCATTTACTAGGCGCTCCATCTTAATATGGATTTATTTCGATATATTCCATTTTCTTTGCAATCACACATTCCAGCAATTTATGATAAGTTTTAAAATGCAACAACAGTAAATAAAATAAAATATAAAATAAATTATTCAAAAAGGGAAAAGTAAGGAAAAAACAATTATCAAACATTTATACAGGAAAGCCCTTGGTAAAGAGAATCAGAAGCAGCTAAAATTATAATGATATGTAAAAGATACGTATTTCACATGAGAAACTTGGCAAAATCTATCACAGAAGGTTCAATCATGAAGCATGTTCTTGTTCCAGTTGGGGACAAAGAGCACAATCCTGTTAATCACTGATAATGCAGACTATCAAATTCCCATAACCAAGAATCACTTTCCATAGGTTTTTAAGGAGTCAACCTCATTTTATTGGCTCAGCTATTATTTCACTATGTTTTGATAATCCTGAAGATACTCTTCCTTTCATGATTAATTCTTATTAAAAAGTAGCATTATCAGCATATTGGTGGTACTGTAATGAGTATAAAAGCTCTTGATGCTTTATATAGATTTTAAATAGCACAGGAAACATATTGCCTTGTGGCATTGCTAAGGTAGCTTTCAAATGCAGAAATAGTGTCACCAGTATTGCCTCTGTGATTTTTCTTGCAAATAGAAGATAGAAAAGCAACTGCTGTAATTCAAGGCACCTCACAGAGATGGGCCAGGGATATACATGCTTAAATGAACCCATACTTTCACCAGATGAATGCATATAGAGAACAACCTTGAAGGTATTTCTGTGGTAAAACTGAAAAAGGGTTCTTCAGATATATTTATCTTAGGCATTTAAAGGGTTTTCAAAGTATATTTTTTTCCTTTTTTACAAAATGTAACTTAAAGTTAGCTATAACATGATGCTCAGGCCAAACTATTTACTTTTCAATAGAAATGTTAGCTAATATGATTTTAAATTTCTGCATGCAGTTGGTCCTTGTATGTTTTGGATGGCTTATGTTACAGGTTAAAGAGAGAAGTATAAACCATCATTGTACTTCACATCATATTCATGTAACCTTAACACCTCACTGTGAACATTATAAATGACTGTTTCTCCTTTAGGAAAAGACTTGTTAAGAATGATGTATGAAATAATATGTACTTTGCATGTCCTGTTTGTAATGATAAAGGTCATATAGTATCATTTACATAATCTCCAGCCAGAAATCAAGTCCTGCAATACCTCTGTATAACGTATACATTATTTGAAGTTTAAAACTCATTATTCATGAAAGTTAATTTTACAGTGGGTGTAAATGATCTATCTTATGGCTGCTTTTCTGATCATTCTATAAAAATAATATAGCAAAAAATGCACAAATAGCTGGAAAACCAGCAAAGAGTGATGCATTTCCCTGACTCTCTGTGTACTCGATTGGATCTTGATTGATGGCAATCATTTGTCTTTGTCAAAAAGGAAGAAAAAATATCAGACATTGAAATAAGAATGCTATCAAACTTTCTACAATGGCAGGAAGATTCTATTAATATGGCCTCAGAGTATTAACTGTCTCTGTTGGAAAATGATAAAGAATGTTAATTCTTTTCTTGATTATATATAAGTGTAAAATGCATTATTGTGTCACTGTAGTAAGATTAAAAGTGGCATATTTCAAATTTATGTAGTGCTAGTATCAAAAGTTAAAATAAATTACAAAAAAGTAGGAAAGAAGAAAGCTAAATGGAATAAGTTTTCATGCTTCTGATTCCAATTTTTCAACAAAACAATAAATGTTCAACTACCAAAGTGTCGTAAAATCCTTAATGCTACATTCCACTTGATATTGTAGCTTTGAAGAGCTACTTCAAAGGCTACAGAGCAAGAACATAAAAAGATAAAGATAAATATGATCTTTTTAAACCTTTTTTTAAAAAAAGGTTTATTTTATAACCTTTTTTTTTTAAAAAGGTTTATTTTATAACCTTTTTTTAAAAAAAAGGTTTAAAAAGATCATATTTATCTTAAGCATTTTAATTAACAAAACAGAGTGTAGAAAAATGGTATCTTGCAGTATGGCATATTTTAATGTCAAAAAATTCATCAGTAATTTGAAGACATTTTCTGGAAGCTATGAGATTACTTGAGTTAGAGAAGTTAACACCTCTGTTTTACATATTTCATAGTATATATGTATTATTATCTACTGTATATGATTTTAGTTACCAAGTTTTCTATAGCTAATGGAAATCTAGGTAAAGCATATAGCTATTAAAACTAAATGCATCCCATATTGGCAGCACTTTTTTTCCCTTTTCAAACCTGCTATAGTCTTTGCAAATATACTACTACTGATATCAGACAGGGTCAGTTTTCAGTGGACTATGGGGATTTTCCTCTTACATTTAATGAGATTTCAGTGAAACTGTTCAGAGCTTAACAGCTCTTTAAACAGTCACAGCTCTTATTATTTATCTTGCCCATCTTAGTTAAGTCTGGAGTGGATAGAGATGTTAGTTTGCATTTGTTTTTCTTTTTCTCTTTTTCCTACTTGTTTCTTTGTTTGCTTCTTTTCTTACAGTAGCTTTAATATGCAACCCTGAAGTATAGTTTAGAAAAATACTTGTGGCTTAATATTTTTCTATGAGCCTGGACTGCTACTTTAATCATATTCCTGATTTCTTTTAAGATCCTTTAGTGATGAGAGCATTCACCAAATAAATATATAACCTGCATATATATATAAAACCCCTACATCGTTATACAAATTTTTGCACTCAATTTCTTTTATTTCATTGATTCTTACAATAGTTCTATACTTCACCTCTTAGCTATCTAATAAACAACATATGTAAGCCAAAATTTACCCATAGTATGTGAGAACCACAAGAGTTGTGTTTCTTCCTGCTGTTTCTAGCAGTCTCTCCCAATCGGAATGCTCAAAATATGTGTGGACTTTAATAGCCAGAATTCTAAGCAATAGTCATGCTGGGGTGGCAGTTTTGGGAGCTGATACACACATTGATGTAGCACTCAGCCTGGGGAATTCTGCTGTCTAAATGTAGCCTTAGAAAGTGGAAACAGAATGTAGCTTGTCTGACATAATTTCTTCTGATGGGAAAAGAGTAGGGAGTTCATCACATAAAACACTTTAATGGCACAAATTGGATGGAATACAGAACTAATGAAGGTAATATGTCCTGTGAGTTTTGTAGAGATGTAACATGCACAAATTAAACTATTCCCTGTACTTCTATAGAGTAGAAAATTAGTTTCAGGTGAATGTAATTTGTGTTTTAACATAGATGTTCACACAAAAATGTCTACTTCCCACTTTGGGCAAAATTAAACAATAGGCATTTTGTAAGGTATGAGCTGTTATCTAATTTATTTCTATTTTTAACAGAGTAGAATAATAACATCAGCAGTGAAGAGCATCTAAGAAGGGTAGGTTATGTCTAGCATTCTGCTATGGGACAATGCGGTCATTCCAGGGGCAATGGCTAGAATGGGAAGTTGACAAAAACAATTTGCACAATTTTATATAAATTTGCATAAATTGACTGAGCTGATTTACCAAGCAGGCTATTTTATTACTGAAATAAAGTTCTAAATTAGATTTTGTCCATTACATCCTATGTATATCCTCTAAATGTCCCCTGGTAGAATTGAATGTTGTATTTTTTATTTTTTATTTTATTTTTATTTATTTTATTTTGTCAAGCAATTATAAGATAACAGGTATAAGTATAAACATAGTTATGAATACATGAAATGGATACATATAAGAAAAAAAACAATAGGACAGGGACGGTAGGCACGTTTGTGTGCTTATGCACGCCCCCTACAGACCTCTTAGGAAAGGGGTGAGTTCAACAGTAGACAGTTAAAGTTTTTGGGGTTTGGTTAGAAAAAAGGCTGGTCAATTAATTTAATTTATAATAAAATACAGCATTTTTTAAGCATAGAATATCTGTACTGTTCAGGAATAATATGGCATGATCTCTAGAGTCTATGCATAACTTGACTGCAATTTTCTCAACAACATGGTCTAAACTTGAATTGAGAAAAGGGACTCTGTACTGTTTGACTAGTATAACTGAAAATCTAAATTACATCTCTGCTTCCAAATCAAAATTGTGTGATTGTGTACACTAACATTTATATGTTTTGGAAGAGCTTTGAAATCTCCAAATATTACTGGATTTCCTTTCCACTTGAAGTCTAAAAGCCAATCCCATGGTCACTCCAAAAACATGACTAGCTGACAGTAACTCACTACTCTGTTAGACTTGGCTTTTGCAATGTGCTCTATGTGACTTTAAAGATCACATGGAAACTGTAGTAGGGAACTTCCAGGGAAGATACGGTGTACTGAAGACACAGAGCCAACAACCACAGCAAAGATCAAGAAACCAGTGTGTAGATCAGTTCCTTAGGCTTTGAACCTCTTCTGATAAGGAGAGGAGAGAAAATTACCCATATGTTCTCTTGATGGTTTCTGCTCATGAAGAGGCAGTAGGATAATCGTTTCCCATGGGTTTGAGTGCCAGGAAATGATGGGATCAGTCATCTTGTTCACAACCATAGTGCAGCCTTTTAAAGGACACAAGTTTAGAAATCTCATTTTCTAATCATTTTTAGAAATTGCCTGTTAGCCATCTTAAGGCTATTAAGGGTAAGCTTGAAAAGTTTTCATTGGGTAAGTTTATCTTAACTTCTGAAGAAAAGAAAAAATGTAAGTTAAAAACTTAAAAAATGAAATAAACAAAGTGCTAAATAGGATTTTGATCTAAAAAAGTTATACTTTATAAGATAAGAAATATTTTTAAAAATCTTTAAAGAATGGAGCCAGAAATGCTACCTGCAATATTGTCAGTAATAATGTTTAGGTATATGGATAGACTGTGTTTAAAGGTTCTTAATGAATGAATGACAGACGCAGAACAAATTTTATCTTACAAGACGAAGAAAATACTGAAAGTAGAGCCACAAGTGACAGGGCAAGAGAATAATTTGCAAAAAGATGGTTTGATTCCTATGCAAAAATAAACAAGGTGAAGTTTTGATAATTAAAAGAGAAATGCAAACAATAAACCAAAAGAATGACCTGGAAAATGTTTCCTTATTGGATCTATAAAATGCTTTGTTAAAGCATTGGTAGGAAAATTTGTGCAATATGATTAATAAGAATTGAAGAGAAATTGAATCCTATAACATCATTTGATTGAATTGAAGATTATGTCTGTTAGAAATAAAGAAGTAATATAAAATTGGCTTATTTGATCAGATTAAAATTTGCTATTTTGTACAAAATCTAACAAACTTTTGTAGACTATTTGCTGCCACTACGGCTAAAAGTTGGTTTTTTATGAATTTGCTTATAGATAAGCAACGGGATAAGGGATAAAGAGATATCTGTTTAGCTAATAGGTGGTGAAGTTATTAAATTTGTTTATAGTTGTGTTCCTGAAGATTGGAAATCACTTCTTTATATATTTCTTTTGTTTCTCCTTATTCTTTCTTTACTTCTTTTTTTTTCTTTTTTCCTGCACTTTCTATTTTTTTCATTGTATTAATTTTTATTATAATTTTATTGTCAAAATATTAATAAAAATTATACACAAAAAAGAAACTTCAGCAGATACAAAATGTGACAATCAATCTGCTAACTGGCATTAGATGCCATGAGCATATTACATCTGTGCTTTGGACCTTTCATTGCTTTCCAAAACGTTTCTGAGTGCAATTTAGACTTTAAAGTATAATTTATATAAAGAGAACTAGGCTTTAACCTGTAAAGAGCTACACAGCTTGGTAGCAAGGTACTTTTAGGACCACTTCCTTCAAATAATCAAAATCTAATACGAACTGTGGACTTAAGGGAGGCTGAGATGGAGAAGGAATGTTTTTCTATTATAACTCTAATTTTAAAAAACAATGAACAATTTTCCAAAGGCAATTTGAGCTCCCATAAGCCTATGCTCATTTGGAAATTGATCAAAGCAGAGCTGTTTCAGGCAGCTTTTAATTAATTCATTAACATAATACCATCAAAAAGTTAACTTAATATGCCTGTTATTGGGATTTAAATTAATGATTAAGATATTTCATAGTTCTACTACTTTATTGGATATTTTTTTAGTCTGTAAACTTCAGTGAAAACAAACATCCAAATATTTTAGTCCCCAGGGATTATTCATAGTTTCAGATGCAGATTTATTTGCCTTTTTCTGGTACCTGAAGCTGGCTGGATATAAAGATCTCTTTCCCATTTGAACCATAAATGCTGTAATAGTAGTAATAGTAGTAATAGCAATTGTTGTTATTTTTTTCCTACTTAAGAAACACAATGAGAAAATTAATAATTGTTTATAAAAAATAAATTAATTAAAATAACTAAAATCATTCATTAAATATTTTAATTATCAGATAAAAGGTTGGCCAAATAGATATAGTGTATCTTTAGATATTTTCTAAATATCAAGACAGTGGAGTTTAAATACCACTCCCAAGGGTATGTTCTATAGTCTCAGAGTAATGCAGGAAAAAGAGGAGGGAGATTTGTGTGTGTGTGTGTGTGTGTGTGTGTGTGTGTGTGTGTATGTACTCTGTTTCCCCAAAAATAACCCCTACCGTGTTTTTGCGCATGCACCTAATATAACCCATCCCCCAAAATAAGCACTACTTAAGTGCATGCATGCATGCACAGCCAGCCCATTCCATCTTGTTGCTGGTGGTGCCGCCGACATGAGGTGAGGCAAGGGGAGTGGAGCTTACCTCAGGGCCTCTACAGACAGGTCATCCATGCCTCATGGCAGCAGCACTGCCAAACATGCAGCAGGAGCTCACGTAGCCCCAGCCACTTCTGCTTGCTCGTGGCCACAATGGAGCAGTAGGCCAAGCGATGCCCTGGTGCCATGGCCACAAGGTGAGGTGGCAGGAGTGGAGTTGCCTCACATGCCCCACACTGGCTTACCTCAGGCCCCTACAGCCATGCCATCCATGCCCCAACAACTGCCTTGTGACCGCAGCATCAGCATGTCCCTCAGCTTTCTGCTCTGTTGCATCCACGAGCAAGCAGAAGAATTTGGCCAGTGGCCACATGGGGTCCTACTGGATGGGGCTACTGGGCTGCCACAAGGAGAAGCAGGTGTCAGGGCGTGGTTTTGAGACCCTGAGGTAAGCCGGTGCAAGGTGTGTGGAGAGCACCACCCCCCACCTTGCAGTGGCAACACTGGCGTGACACGTGGCCTTCTGTCCCGCCATGAGCAAGCAGAAGAAGTGGTAAGGCATCCACTGAAAATAAGCCCTAATGCTTATTTCAGAGCCCAAAAGAAAATAAGACTCAACACACACACACACACACACACACACACACACACACAATATACAGTATCTCACAGAAGTGAGTACACTCCCTCACATTTTGTAAACCTTTAAGTATATCTTTTTATGTGACGACACTGAAGAAATGACACTTGGCTACAATGTAAAGTAGTAAGTATACAGCTTGTATAACAGTGTAAATGTGATGTCACCTCAAAATAACGCAACACACAGCCATTTATGTCTAAACTGCTGGCAACAAAAGCGAGTACACCCCTAAGTGATAATGTCCAAATGGGACCCAAAGTGTCAATATTTTGTGTGGCCACCATTATTTTCCAGCACTGCCTTAACACTCTTGGGCATAGAGTTCACCAGAGCTTCACAGGTTGCCACTGGAGTCCTCTTCCACTTGTCCATGACGACGTCACAGAGCTGGTGGATGTTAGAGATTTTGCACACCTCTATCTTCCATTTTGGGATGCCCCCCAGATGCTCAATAGGGTTTAGGTTTGGAGACATGCTTGGCCAGTCCATCACCTTTACCCTCAGCTTCTTTAGCAAGGCAGTGGTCATTTTGGAGCTGTGTTTGGGGTCGTTATCATGTTGGAATATTGCCCTGCAGCCCAGTCTCTGAAGGGAGGGGATCATGCTCTGCTTCAGTATGTCACAGTACATGTTGGCATTCATGGTTCCCTCAATGAACTGTAGCTCCCTAGTGCTGGCAGCACTCATGCAGCCCCAGGCCATGACATTCCCACCACCATGCTTGACTGTAGGCAAGACACACTCATCTTTGTACTCCTCATCTGGTTGCCACCACACACGCTTGACACAATCTGAACCAAATAAGTTCATCTTGGTCTCATCGGACCACAAGACATGGTTCCAGAAATCCATGTCCTTAAGTCTGCTTGTCTGCAGCAAACCATTTGCGGGCTTTCTTGTGCATCATTTTAGAAGAGGCTTCCTACTGGGATGACAGCTCTGCAGACCAATTTGATGCAGGGTGCTGCATATGGTCTGAGCACTGACAGGCTGCCCCCCCTTCAACCTCTGCAGCAATGCTGGCAGCACTCATAAGTCTATTTCCCAAAGCCAACCTCTGTATATGACACTGAGCATGGACACTCAACTTCTTTGATCGACCATGACAAGGCCTGTTCTGAGTGGAACCTGTCCTGTTAAACTGCTGCATGGTCTTGGCCACCATGCTGCAGCTCAGTTTCAGGGTCTTGGCAATCTTCTTATAGCCTAGGCCATCGTTATGTAGAGCAACAATTCATTTTTTCAGATCCTCAGAGAGTTCATTGCCATGAGGTGCCATGTTGAACTTCCAGTGAGCAGTATGAGAGAGTGAGACCGATAACACCAAATTTAACACACCTGTCCCCCTTCACACCTGAGACTTTGTAACACTAACAAGTCACATGAAACCAATTTGGACAGTATCACTTAGGGGTGTATTCACTTTTGTTGCCAGGGATTTAGACATTAATGGCTGTGTGTTGTATTATTTTGAGGGGACAGCACATTTACATTGTTACACAAGCTCTGTGTGTGTATGTGTGTGTGTGTGTAGGTGTGTGTGTGTGTAGGTGTGTGTGTGTGTATGTATGTATGTATGTATGTATGTATATGTATATAAAAGTAGCATTTTGTTTAGGGATACCTAAACAAGGCATAGGGCCATATCATGTGCTGGGAGCGCGCACCCGCCATCTCTGTGCGGTTGCTCGCTCCGACCCTATGGCCTCCTCCCTAGGGGGCTCGGGAACTGGGACCCCTGGGCTTAGGCTGGTGTATTTTAATGCCAGGTCCGTGGCTAATAAGTCCACCCTCCTCCGTGAGATCATTGAGGAGGAGGCTGCAGACCTGGCTTGTATCACCGAGACCTGGTTGGGCCCAGAGGGTGGTGTCCCTCTGGTTGAATTATGCCCTCCAGGTTTTCGGGTTGTGCACCAGCCATGGGCCCAGGGAAGGGGTGGTGGGGTGGCTGTGGTTATTAGGGAGACCTTGCTTCCAAGGGAGGTCACTGTTCCAGAGATAGGCGGAAGTGAGACCCTCCTCCTGAGGTGGGGGCCTAATGGTCAGGTGGGCTTGCTGCTCGCATACCTTTCTCCCAGCTGTGTGACAGCAGCCCTGCCTGGGCTTCTTGACGTCCTCTCGGGGGTGGCGGTGGAGTTCCCGGGCCTTATAGTCCTGGGGGACTTCAACTTGCCCTCCCTGGGGGGTACGTCAGGATTGGCCCAGGAATTCATGGCTTCCATGGAAGCCATGGGCCTGACCCAATTAATTCAGGGCCCTACTCATGAGGGGTGAAACACTCTTGATCTAGCTTTTGTCTCTGAGCAGTAGCGTAGTGACAGAGGGCAAGCCACTTTTATGGCTCTGCCCGTTCCATGGTCTGATCACTATCTCCTATGACTGGTCTTCCAACAGGCCGCCCCCCACTGCTGGGATGAGGAGCCGCTTAGATGGTTCTGCCCCAGGTGCCTTATGGACCCGGAGCGGTTCCAGGCGGAACTGGGGCTCCTTCCCCCTTCCCTTGCCCACAGCTCTGTTGAGGATCTGGTGGCCACTTGGCAACAGGTCGCATCAGATGCCCTCGATAGGGTTGTCCCCATGCGACCCCTCACACGTCGCGGATCCCGGATGGCTCCTTGGTATTCGGAGGAGCTCCGGGAGATGAAATGCCGTCGGAGGGGCTTAGAGAGCAGGTGGAGGTCCACCTGCTCCCAGGTCGATCGAGCCCAACTAAGAGCCCATATTAGGACTTACCTGGTAGCTATGAGAGCAGCAAGAAGGTCTTATCTCTCCACCCTCATAGCGTCCGCAGATAACCGCCCAGCTGCCCTCTTTCGGGTTACCTGCTCTCTCCTTCGTCCAGAGGAGGGGGCGGACCTGTTGCGGGGAAGGGCTGAGGAGTTTGGTCAATATCTGTCGGATAAGATCGCTCGAATTCAGAGCGGGTTGACCTCTGATTTGCAGTGGTCTGAGGAACGGGGTACAGGCAGTCTGGCCACTGTGTTCTGGGATGAGTTCGATCCTGTTTCCAAGGATGAAGTGGATGGGATTATGCGGCGCCTGAGTTCCACCACATGTTTATTGGACCCGTGCCCTTCCTGGCTGGCTTATGCTGCCAGGGAGGTCACCTGCGGTTGGCTCCAGGCAGTTGTCAACGCTTCGTTAAGGGAGGGTGTTTTTCCCTCCTCCTTGAAGGAGGCAGTGGTGAGGCCCCTCCTGAAGAAGCCTGCCCTGGACCTGACCGTGTTAGACAACTTTCGTCCAGTCTCCAACCTTCGCTTTTTGGCGAAGGTTGTTGAGAGTGTGGTGGCTCGGCAGTTTCCACTTTTCCTGGATGAAGCGGACTACCTGGATCCGTATCAATCGGGCTTCTGGCCTGGTTTCAGCACGGAGACAGCATTGGTTGCGCTGATGGATGATCTCTGGAGGGCTCGGGACAGGGGTTTTTCCTCTGTCCTGGTCCTATTAGACCTCTCAGCGGCTTTTGATACCATCGACCATGGTATCCTTCTGCGACGCCTCGGGGGGTTGGGTATGGGGGGCACTGTACTTCAGTGGTTCACCTCCTACCTCTCGGGGCGATCGCAGTCGGTATTGGCAGGGGGACAGAGGTCGACCTCGAGGGTGCTCTCCTGTGGGGTCCCTCAGGGGTCGGTTCTCTCCCCTCTGCTATTTAACATCTATATGAAGCCGCTGGGTGAGATCATCCGTGGTTTCGGGGTGAGTTTCCACCAGTGCACAGATGACACCCGGCTGTACATCTCCACCCCGAATCAGATCAGTGATGCCCTCTCCCTGATGACCCAGTGTTTGGATGCGGTACGGATCTGGATGAACGGAAACATGCTTCGTCTCAACCCGGCCAAGACTGAGTGGCTGTGCATACTGGCATCCCGGCCCAGTCTGGAATGTCCATCATTAACCATAGGGGGTGTGGTGTTACCCCCTGTGGATAGGGTGCGGAATCTGGGGGTCCTCCTGGATGTACGGCTTTGGTTGGAGGAGCAGGTGGGGGCCGTGGCCAGGGGGGCCTTTGCCCAGCTCCGCCTAGTTTGCCAACTACACCCTTTTCTGGACCGGGATGCCCTGCGCACAGTTACTCATGCCCTTGTTACCTCCAGACTCGTCTACTGCAACCCTCTCTATTTAGGACTGCCCTTGCATACCATCCGGAGATTGCAGCTGGTGCAGAATGCGGCGGCACGGGTGGTGATGGAAGTTTCCCGGTTCTCCCATGTTACCCCCCTGCTGCGCTGCCTGCATTGGCTGCCGGTTGCACTCCGGGTGAGATTCAAGGTTTTAACTTTAACATACAAAGTCCTTCATGACATGGGTCCTCAATAGTGTTGGCAGGGGGACGGAGGTCGACCCCGAGGTCTCTCACTTGTGGGGTACCTCAGGGGTCGGGTCCTCTCGCCTCTCCTTTCAACATTTATATGAAGCCGCTTGGTGAGATCATCCGTGGCTTCGGGGTGAGTATCATCATACGCTGATGATACGCAGTCATACATCTCCACCCCGGGCCACATCAGTGATGCTCCCTCCGTGATGTCCCGTTGTTTGGAAGCGGTGCGAATCTGGATGGACAGGAACATGCTTCGTCTCAATCCAGCCAAACAGAGTGGCTGTGCATACCGACATCCTGCCAGTTTGGAGATTCCATCTTTGGTCATGGGGGAGGAGTGTTACCCCCGTGGACAGGGCACGGAACCTGGGGGTTCTCCTGGATTCACGCTCAAGTTGGAGGAGCAGGTGGGAGCGGGCCAGGGGGCCTTTGCCCAGGTCCGGCTGGTTCGCCAGTTGCGCCCATACCTGGACCGGATGCCCTGCCGCGATCACTCAGGCTCGTTGTCTCCGGTTGGACTACTGTAACGCTCTCTATCTAGGACTGCCCTTGTGCACCACTCGGAGGCTTCAGCTGGTGCAGAATGCGCTGCGCTGGGTGTGATGGGAGCCTCCCGATACTCCCATGTTACACCCCTCCTGCGTGGCTTGCATTGGCTTCAGGTTGCCCTCCGGGTGAGGTTCAAGGTTTTGGTTTTAACATTCAAAGTCCTACATGGCATGGGTCCAGGATTTACGAGAACGACTTCTCCCAGCCTCAAATACCAGCCACCCGGCACGGTCGACAGGCGGGTCTCTCGGCTGCCCTCGCGACTCAATGTCGTTTGGAGGGGACCGGGGGAGGGCCTATTCTGTGGTGCCCCCACTCTATGGAATCTTCTTCCGCTGGAGCTCCGGCTGGCTCCGATCTCCGCACTTCCACGTGAGCTAAAACCTGGCTGTTTTACAATCTGGGCAGTGTTGACCCTTGGGGTTGTTTACGTAATTTTGGGGTTTTAATAATAATACTAATATTAATTTGGCTTTAATTTAATATATTTTTAAGTAACTTATTGTTGTATTCTATTTTAGTTGTGAGCCGCCCCGAGTCCCTCGGGAGAGGGGGCGGCATATAAGTCGAATTAATAAATAAATAAATAAATAAATAAATAAATAAATATTTAAGGGAGCGACTCCTGCCGACATCGAATACTAACCGCCCTGTGCGAGCACATAAACAAGGACTCCTTGGGGTCCCGTCGGCAGGCCAATGCCGGTTGGCGGTCCCCTGACGACGAGCCTATTCGGTCGCAGCCCCCGACCTCTGGAACCAACTTCCCTTGGAGCTCCGCCTGGCCCCTGACCTCCGCACCTTCCGCCATGACTTGAAGACCTGGTTGTTTGACCAATCCGGGCTGTGACCCTTTGGGTAGGGTGGTTTTATTTTTTGTATTCTTTGTAATTATATTCTCTTTGGGGCTTGTTTAGTTTAATTCTTTCTTAATCTATTTATTGTTGTTGCTGTTTTTAGTTGTGAGCCGCCCCGAGTCTTCGGAGATGGGGCGGCATACAAGTCCCAATAATTAATTAATAAATTAATTAATTAAATTAATTAATAAATGAACGTTTGGTTAATATTGTTCATCCCTATCTGCATGAAGGCACAATGCATTTTGGGTCAGATGTACAGTTTATTTCCTGATGCCTTTGAATACCTAGAAATTATTTCATCTAGATTTATACTGGATGTAAAGCCCTCCTTGGACTTGAGCATTTTTCTATTTAAAATCAGGACAGTAATACTTTATTGTTAAAAACATACTGGATAGTCATTTATTTAAGTAAGGTTTAGTTTGTTTGCCTTTTATAGACATTAAAATCAACTGGAAATAAAGAATAATATATGTCTAAAATAGAGCAAGAGACTTTCATAGCATGTATCCTCTCTAATAGAAGGTGTAATCAGAATTTTTAGTTACACTAGGTTCTTTAACATTGATAGACATTGCTGTTATTTTTTTTTAAATGGTTGATAATCACATCAAATTCTGTTGTAATCATTTGAACATATTTAAAAAGTAGCCATGAGCACAATTTCATGAAGCAACTTCCATTCATTTAGGAATGAAATGAGATTATTATATAATACACACAGAGAGAGAGACTGAGGCAATGTATAAAATCTTGTAAAGTTTTTAGTTTTTAGCAGAAGAGTTAGTAAGTTGATATTTAAACAGAATATTTGTGAGTTTGATACAGGAACTGGCAATTCCATCATTAAGTGCTGTGATCTATAAGCAGAAAATCACATGTCCATGGTGAAGTTACGATTTCTCATTCAATTGTTAAATGAGAGATCACGTAACTGCAGTTTGTGATTTTAGTTCTGCGTTCTCCATTAACTCTGCTTGTCAGAAGCCAGTTGTGAAAAACACAAATGGTGACTTTGGAATGCTGCAGTGGTTGTAAATGAACACCAGTTGTGAAATGTCATATGGTAGTTCCTCAACTGTTAGCTTTGAGTTTTTTAATGACTTGTTTTCAGTAATTCCTCTTGTCTAAATGCCCTTATCCCTGTATTCAAGGGCACAGTTTCAGCCTCCCATTTTCACTTCAACAGCTTGCTGTTTAAGGTACTCAGTTCTGTGAGCAACTGCAATTTTTTTTTACCAATGCTGAAAATTCTGCAGATTGCAGTCATATAACTGAAAGAGTGCATAACCTGAAATTACTGTTCCCAGCATCATGGAATAGAATTGAAGAAAAGTATCTGAGAACATCATATTTATGAGAATAATTTATCTATCATTTCCTGGCTCGCTCTCTATGCAGTGCTGTTCTAATGGACCATCACTGGCACAATCCCACATAACAATATAGTCTATTACTCTAACATTTATGCTTGTTAATGACACTAATTTTATTGTCTTTAAACAAACCTAAGGATAACACATTGATAACATTATTACACGCTCATCACAAGTGTATTTGTTATGAGGATAATTGATAGTTTCAACTTCTAGATGTGTCAGTCAGGCACTTTCCTCGATGGTATAAAACTCACATTCATGACCAGGCATAAGCAAACATTTTACCTGCATGATATGTTTAACCTCCAGCCCAGGAAACAAGAGATGTTTTTCTTTGAACAGGCATCTTGTGAAATGAACTCCAGACTGGTCTCCTGTTTTCATTACAGCATGTGGTTTATTAAGGCTACTGGTCTGAACTTTCTGTTCTGCTTTTTAAACTAGTCTTGCAATAGAGATTGCTGCACTAATTCATTTTAGGAATGTCATTCCATGAAATAATAGCTTTGTTTTGGTCACTGGTTATTTCTCATTAAATTTCTAACATCTTAGATTGTTCTTGAGTTTTTTATGCCGCAAAATAAATGATGTCCTATTCATACTTTTTGTGTAAAGGAAAATGGCATTTTGTTATTTTTGCTTATAAATACTTTTTCTTTTTTTGTAAAATTGTAGCCATGGTCCTTTCTTTTCTGCTATTAAGAAAAACCAATTCCATAAGAAACTGGTAATGTGCTGTGCCAGAGATACTGCTGATAATTTCCAACCAGTATGAAAATGCTAGAATTTTGTAAACATAGGAATGGAACAAATGAAAGTGTATGATAAGTAATTACTTTAGGTTATTTGTCCAACCCAAGATCTGCTGCTTGCATATATATTTATAGAAGATAATTTTGGGCTGGCTATTTTGGGAGTGTTTTCTCAGTGGCCCCCTCTTTGAGGAAATAACTTGTTAATTGCACTTCCTCTGTCTGTGAGGTTTACCTGACTCCCTATACTATGTATTTGGGGCATCAGAATCTCTATTGTTATCTCTATATCTAGCACTATCTATTCTACAGTATATATATATTTTTCAAGTGCCTTTTATATATTTCCAGGTTCCTTTAATATGTTGCTTCATGTTTATATATAATTTTAGTAATTTTAACTCTCCTAAAAACATA
Source organism: Naja naja (assembly GCA_009733165.1). Taxonomy (NCBI): domain Eukaryota; kingdom Metazoa; phylum Chordata; class Lepidosauria; order Squamata; family Elapidae; genus Naja; species Naja naja. Next base: position 31,860,519 of record CM019151.1, read on the forward strand.
ATTTAATTTCATTAAAAGTAGAGAAACATGACTGCTTGACCCTAATAATTTAAATCTTTGAACAATTTTGTTCAAAATACAGTGTACTAGAATTTATGACAGAAGCTCTTTACAAATGTTTAGAAGCCTATATTATGTGTTAATTATCATATGTTTGTGGCACTAGATAAAATATTTCTCAGTACAATACATTCAGAAATATCAGTTTAGGTAACTAGTTATTTGTACTGATTAATGGACTCCATTATATAATTCTCCAGAAGATGAGGAACAATTTGTGATTCGAGACTCCTATCTGAGTTGATACTTGATAATAATTTTAACAGATAAGTGAAGAAAGGCAGAATGATGAAGTATCTGTCCAGATTTCATGACTATCAAATACATGCACGCAGAAGCAGTAGTAATCTGCCTTTTTTCATACTTGATGTGGTGAATTTTAAGTTATTAATCACAGTTTGAACAAATGTAGCTTTTTAATGCATATTACTGTCCTTGATAAATCCTACAAAATAAGTTATAAACTAGTCTTGAAGAATTTCATTTTAAATATCTAAAATAAATATAGATAGTAAAAATGTATGTGTTTCATTTAGTAGGAATTCAAATAATTTACAGCATAATGAGAATTACAGTCAGGAAAAAGAAAATAAGCGAGTTGTTTTTTTAATTAAAATTTTGTTGCATATTTATTATTAGGTTTCATATGATGTATTATCTACCATGGACTTTCAACTATTAGCCTTACAAGAGGAGATGTTTATAGATTTTCATTTACTCTCAAAAAATAAAATGTTACTATTTCTGGAGATTAAATAAAAAATCACTGGTACTATGAGTCTGTATTCATTTGTAATAAGTAAATTAAGCAGGGCTATATTTTTCAAAGATGACATATGTACAATGATTATTACCTCATAAAAAGAAATGATATAAAAAGTAATTTTTGCTTACAGTCTTACAATAGATATTTCTTTGTAAATAATATAATTTGTAATTGGGGAATGCAGATGTTGACGGTATATCTCAGTGTTATTCTGCAGGCTTTTATTATTTTACATATTTATTTGTTTCTCTAGGTATGAATACATACTTGAATTGGCTGCTATTGCCATTTTTAATGGATAATGTACAGCTTTATAGCACACTTGCTCATAATATGTAACAAGATAGGACCTGGCATTTATATATACCCATATTAAAAAGATCTATGCATATTTGAATAATACAATGCAGAACATAACAAATGTGGTAGAACCTTTTTACAAATGTAAATTTTAAGATGTATTCTTTCAGCACTCTCACCATAACATGAAGTTCTTAATTAAATGCAAAAATCTAGCTACATAAAAACAGAAACCAAATCTGATTTGCTTGAGAATAAATTGTTATTTCACTCTCCTGGAATAGTTTATTTAAAAACAGGAAAAGGAAACAAAAAAGGATTTTTTTACATTCTATGCCTCAGGGGCTAAAAGTAATGAATATTTTAAGAGATTATTTTAATTAAATTCCTGCAGATCTAAATAGAGTAATATTTTATTATCACATACATAATCATGTAACAGAAGTATTCATTAAAGTTAACACTTTCTCAACCAAGAATTCATGATAAGATTTAGTGACCTTGTACAAAAAGGCACAAATTAGGAAGAAAAATGAAGGGGGACAGACTTTGATTAATATAGGTAATGCTATACCATATTTATAATAGCTTTTCCCTATTCTGGTTTATAAATGCAGTCACTGAGAAAGGTGCCCTGCTGAGGCTGAAATGAGGCTGAAATCGGAGCACATGCCACTAGAGTGTGGGGAAACTGATCACACTGTCAGCAATTCATTTCAAAATGATGTATTTAGTGCTCATTTCACCTTCTAAGAAAGAAAGGAAAAGGGAGTTTCTCAGACTGGAAGGTGATACTGTTATTTTCAAGGGCATATCTAACTTAAAGATTGTAGAAAGGGTTTTGGGTGCTGTTTTTAAAAAAGGAAAAGAGCAAACAAGGAAAGCTTTATGCAGAAATCCAGTGCTACCATGCTGTTTGGTAATTGCTAACATATGTGGCTTCTCTATTTCATTGTAGTCGTCCTCGTGAGTTCTGGCGCCTTGACTACTGGGAAGATGACTTGCGGCGCCGGCGACGATTTGTACGTAACCCCCTTGGATCGACACATCCTGAAGCGACCTTAAAAGCTGCCATAGACCACGGTCAGTGTAAAATCTACTCACTGTCAATAGTCTCAGGTCTGTATGGCAATGGAGTTAGAGAACTTGATTTCTCCAAGAGAGCACGAACTGTCACATTTGGAGTTCTCTTCCTTGGGATGTCAGACCCAAGCATTTCAAGACCTAATTAGTCATTATTTCTTAGCAGCATCTGCCTTGGAAAAATCCTTTAGGTAGAGGTTTTAGAATACCAGAAATTTGAGACAAAGGTTTAAGATTCTCTTATTCTCTTAAGTTTTAATAAGGGTTTGTGACAAATTGTTGTCTGTATGAAGTTGTAGCAATATAAGCAAGAAATATTTTCCTGTGATAATCCCCACTGATTATTTTAATTAACTTCAGTTTAAAATTAAAATTGTGCATGAGTGAAATGATATTCACAGGACCTCTGTTTTAATTTTCCTGCATTATACAAGTCAGAATGAAAGCTTTTCTCAAAATACAAGTAAATTATAGGAAGATAGATAGATACCTAGATAAGATAGATGACAAGCAGGTAGACACACCAACAGACAACATGGACCAAGCATCTTAACCTCTTGTACTTATTCTTAAAGAGTCATTTCTGAAAGAAAATGCCTCCAATATGTTAGAGCTATAATGCTAAAAAAGTGACAGAAGTATTTTAAATACATAACCAAATAGACAAGAGTCATTAATACAGTCTTAACCTATAATGGTATTAATTACCTCATCTTTTGCTAAAGGAGGTGAAAAATCAGGTGTAATTAGGCCCTTTCTGCTTTAGGATTACACACAGAGAGATTTCAAGAGTGTAAATTGTTCTAACAGTTATATTTAGTATAATTTGATGCTCTCATTTGCATTGTTTTTCAGAAGTATTGAAGTAGAACATCTGTTCATTTTTTGTTTATTTATCAGAATATTAAATAAGAATTCAGTGATTATATTTTTAATGTTTAAATATATTTTATTAAGTTTTAAATCATGATGCATTAGTGTAATAACAGATCTAACTACATGAAAGGCATTAAGATGTTTAATCATATAGCAATTTGTACTTAGTTTTAAACCTAATATTTAATTACTAATTGTATAATCACAAGTGGTAGATACTCTAGCAGTATTATTTTATATATGTGTGTGTGTGTGTGTGTACATGTGCATGCATGTGTGCGTGCATGCAGAGCAGTGGTTGTAATAATACAGAACTATAATAGGCTGTATGCTATGCATTTTTCATTGAAATGATTGTGAAAAAGTCAAGCAAATACAAAAATCAACTTTTTATTACACAACTAATTATATAGGTGATTTCATTTGGAATGAAATGCAATTTGGAAATGCTTTTGTGCTACAATACTGTCTTCTTCTCAAATACTATACTCATTATTAATGCAGTTTTTTGAGTTTAAGATGATAAAGAATACTCTTAATTCAAATATTTTTTTTAATCTGATTCTACTTCAATCCAGTACTTGCAAGTAGAATGTAGCAAAACCACTGAAATAAACCTGATTTATTGAATTAATATGTATACAATTGAAGCATGGGTCTATTGTTTCTAGATTATATGTGCTTATGACACAAAAGACATTAACACAGAAAAGGCATAATTTCTAAGATGGTTTGACTTGCTATGATAGACAATACTTGATGGAATAATAACAATTATTGTATAGTTTTTAGATAGGTTAGGTTTGTGAAAATATCTTGACTGATTAATTGGTAAAACATTTTAACCTTTTTAAAAGTAAAATCTCTCTGTCCCTACATTCAGCACATACATATATACTCACATACTAAAGCATTACATACTTGCTCAAAGTAAAAGTGCCTTAAAATTGATTCACAAAACAATTTCTGTGAGCTGTATCCACAACTGAACAGATACCAGGTGATTGTGCACGAATATGTTTTTTCAGCTGTTTCCATTACTGTGCCTTTCAAGAGCTTTCTTCCTTCTATAATACAAATTAAGGCTGTGGATTGCTTCACATTCAAAGAGAAAAAGGTGCTTTGGAGCGTGCAGAGATTCCAATGAAACAGCTGCCTCCGATTCCTTAAATCAAATGCACCTTTTCTTAGGATTGTGTGGCTGCCTACTACAATTCCATAACTGGCAAAAGGCACAGCTGAATTATGGACAGATATTCTGCTTATGCCCTCCACATGCTTGAACCACTTTTTTTGCTATTGGCACTGAAGCAGTGTATAGTCTTAATTCAGTCTAATGCTTACAAATGAAAATAGTCTAGGGAGCAAAACTAAATAGGAAATAGAAAAGAAACTGAAATGAATATCTACAGCCTTTGTAAATTTGTAATTTTGAGCTAGTATATAAGCATACATTAACATCAGGATGACAGGTATATTTGGCCTTTGAGTGACATGGCAGAGGTGACACTATAAAAAAGTGAACCAAGGCAAAGGCTAGATTAATTTAAATGTATAGTTAACAAGGTTCAACCTGAATTAGAATTTTGTAAGAAGCATCACATCTTTTTTTTACCCTTCAGTATGTCACAAGTTCTCAATGAAATTCTTGTTCTGTTCTATGGTTTTTTTAATTGCAGAATAGTCTATTTAAGGTCTACAATCTTCTACAATTCCTTTTGGTTAAAGCAATTGGATTCAGGCCAACTCAGACTCATTTTCTACAGTGTACTTTATTGGTTTAATACATCAGCTCTAGTAATTGTAGATTGTATATATAGTTTGTATATGATTTCTGGAAGAAATATTCTCTTTGTTATATTCATAAGTGTATTTTTCACAACCATTGTAATGTTTGTTAATTTCTGCTGTCTTCTAGATGTTCAGTTTGTTTATTTGTTTTTTAACAAAGATAGAAGGGAAATAAGTTATAATTGCAATCCTGTACAATAGAAGATTTGATAGGTAGTTCAGCACAGGACTATTCCTATAGTTCCTCCCTTCAGGAATGCAGTTTATTAAATATTGTTGTTGGAAGAAGTGGAAGAGGTCCAGAAACAATCAGACATAGTATACTAAGGCCAGAGAGCAAACATCATGTCCCTCTTCAGCCCCATTTATGTATTTCAGTAGCCATCTCTCCAAGGAATTGACTTGGTTTGAAGGAGAGCCTCTGGTGTAGAGGTGGCAGAGTAAATACCTTAAGACTAATGTTCTCTGTTCAGACAATCAATATCAATGCAATGACTATTCTCTGGGCTACTTTCTACTTAAAAACATTTTTTTAAAAAAATTCTGACAATTTAATTGCCCTTCCCAAACACACATTAACTTGCCTCTGAAAAAGGACTATAGGAGATTTTTCAGAGTGAAGTTCCAAATGGCTATTTGTAAAAGGTTTTATTTATGTCTTGAATGATGCTTGCTTTCCATTGGACCTGTTTTAAAACTCAGGTGTTGAAATTACTCTTCTCATTAAAAAAGCACTTACATAAAATATAACGTTTGTGAACAGATACATTTTAATTAATCCTCATTGTAGAAATGTTGCTCACAAACAACTGTAATAAATTATTTACACTGAATAGCTCATCTTCCATTTTAAAAGACCTTTTCACATGGGTTACAAAGATTTTACTGGGTAGAATGAATAATCCCACCTTTATTTATTTCTTAGGGCACATATTCTTTTCATGGATAAATAAAAACAAAAAAAAAACACACACCATATTTTGAGTCATCAATTTTGACGGTATTTTAGAAAGAATTTACAGAAAACCTAAAGACATAAAAGTTTCAACTTTATTAATGAATAGTGTGATGATATGCTAGAACAGCTTACAAGTAAATTTATGAACATTAGAAATGAATTTATTAATATGAAATCTTAATATATACTGTTTTTAACTATGCAAAACTGAAAAACAGTTTCATAAAACTAAGCATTACAACTTATGTCCAGAAAAGCAGAAAAAAATAAGTTCACAAAAAACAATCCATAGCAGATTATAAAAAAAAATCAGTCAAAATAAGTATGTAGAAAATGATATGTTAAAATTATCCTCATACTGTGACCCCATTTGATTTATTGGAGCAATTTTTTAAAAAAATTACATTTATATGCCGCCCTTCTCCGAAGACTCAGGGCGGCTTACAATTTTTGGGATACAACCCAGTGTGCTCAGCAATAGCCTTCATTCCATTGTATATGCCTGCTTATTACTAAGGTCAGCTAATTGCCCCCAACAATCTTGGGTCCTCAATTTACCTACCCCGAGAGGATGGAAGGCTGAGTCAACCTTGAGCCTGGTGGGATTCGAGCCTACAGTAATTGTAGACAGCTGGATCTTAAGAGCAGGCATTATTTGAGAATTATTGAGAAGGTTGTCCTAAAGAGTTACCAGCATGACAACATATTTGGCAAAGTATAAAGGGATATTCATTTAGATATTGTGAATCTGGGAATTTTATGAAAATTTTGATTTGAATCAATTTAAGAGCTATAAATTATTGTAATTTCTATATTATTCAAAGGAATGGATAGCAGGATTTAAACTAATTGAAATTTCTGGGCAGTTGTCAAGGCCACTTTATATAAAATGAATTGCAAATATGAACTTGAAGCAACTTCATCCCACAATTTAATGTAGAAATTCAGAAGCATGATATGTAAAAACAAATTCAGTGTCAAGCATTATGTTTAAAAACAATTAACATTTGGGGGAGGCAGGGGAAGAAATTTAAAATACAGTTCTTGACCTACCATATTATATTTTTGCTGAGAAGCTACATTTGCATTCTGCCCAGTCAGAGGTTCTGGAATTTATCATCAAGTCATAGGTTCATGCAGAAAAATTCCATTGTTAATGAGATGAGTTACCATCTCTGCTTTTCCATTTATGTGGGAACATTCAGGGAAGAAAATAAGTGAAACAGTAACAAGTTTCTTTTCAGATGTCCTAGTCAAAAATTATTTAAAACACTTCGTATTTTTGAGGCAACAAATGAATCTAGGATTCTAAATTCTAAAATATCATTGGTCTGAACAGCCAGGTAGCCTATGTACTAAGAATTGAATGGTTGGAAGTGCAATTTCTTGTAAAATCTACACCTGAGGAACACAAGTTCTAAGATCTCAATATCACACAGGCATCTTCTGCAGGAAAAGGATATCTGATTCTCTTTACCATATATAATCGCAGAGGGATCAGCTTTGGAATATGCTGTAGAGAAGACCCAAGGATATTTGGGATAGGATAACTGGTGCAATATGGAGGCAAGAACTGTACAAATTGGTTTAAGGGGAATGAATTCAAAGCCTTGACCTTCAATCTTCCCTTGGAGAGATGAGTCAGGGAGAAATGAGAGAGAGATGAGAGATGAGGATAAAATATTGGATGGTATCAGAAGGCAGTGAGATACAGGAGAATCAAGAAGGTCAATATTCCCTTAAACTTAGTTTAAATCAAAGACACAGAAGTAAAAGGAAGACAATGAACTGAATAACAACCGAAAATGAATAGGGGAGAAGCATAAAAAGTGGAATATGCAAATTAAAAGCAAGTGAAGACATTAGCTGAATTAAGCTGATCGGGGTCTGGTCAGTGCTTCAGCGGGAGATGGAACACATTGCATTAGATCTATTGTGAAAAGAAATAATATAAATAAAACTTTAAAATGCAGAAAAATTTATATTAAGTAATATAAATTTCAATTTTGTCACAGGACAAAGCAACAATAAAACATATTTGTTTGTTTAAAAGCCCTATTAATTGCTTTTAAATTATAATTATGAAGTGTTAACAACTAGGAAATAATCTAATGTTCAGGTTCTTCCTCTTTGCTTTAGAATGCTTAGCAACACTTAGCCTCAAAAAAGTATTTCATATTAACAAAATTAAAAGTGGAGCAAAATCACCTGTTCTTCCATGAGTAGCAATAAAATTTCAAACAGGATGATATAACAAATACTAAATATCCAGGCTATTATAAATAGATGTATATATTAAATGAAAGAATGAAAATGAATGAAAATATAATAAACAGACAAAAAAAAAATCCCCATCATTTTTGCAAGCATATTTCATGATGTTATCTTTATTTCTTAATTATTTTATAATATGATATTGATAATTGTATTAAAGCTTTTAAAAGCTAATTTTATAAGCAGTAAGCTCAGGAGTCTATAAATTCACTCTGGAATGAGCTTTGTTCAGCAACTCCATGGGCAGAATCCCATATGAGCAACTTAACTCCACTTCCCACCAGATGTCAGTCATGTGCTCATCTGTCACTATTTTTCTATCTTAACTGCCAGAATTAATTTCCACAATTATGTCAGCAGGTGAAAGAGTTGTCAGTCAGAGATCATTTTGGCTTATAAATCAGCTAGTCGCTACTTCAGTCTTTTGAGCTAATTTGCAGACTAAGATGTCAGGATTCAAAGAATGCAATTATTAGTGTACTTCAGTAGTACTTCCAAAAGTTTATTATCTTTCTCTCCCTCTCTCCCCCCCTCCCCGTTTCCCCCCTTCCTCTCCCATTTATATATAAAGCAGTTTCAAAGTATTGGCAGTAAAACTTTCAAACAAAACTGTCAGATAACAGAAATGATTGGCCAGCAACATGATTACGTCAGCTGGATAGTTGGTTCTATAGAAAGCATATGGCATAATCTAAAAGAATAGCTGTGTAATCTCATGTCTTAATCACATAAACATTTATGTTTTCAAGTCTGCTGATTATGACCTGTGGTTTTAATTCTGTGGAGCACAAATTTGAACCTTGGTATGTGCTGTTAAATTGCAAATATTGTGGCTTGAAACCAGAGTTGCTTTTTGTTAAAGAAAATATAATTTCCTGGAACTTCTGTATTCTTCTTCATCATATTCAGCACCTTAATCCCAGAACTGGAATTTATTGGCATCAATAGACTTCCAAGTATGGGTGGGAAATACTTGTTTTATGAAAGTGAACTTTTTTGTGTTTGAGTTAGTTACTCAAAACCAATGATTTTAAAAATGTAACTGTAAGCTATTAGAAAAAGTCAGTCCATCTGTTTAGTTAAATTTTTCACTTAATTGCCTTGAAGGCAAAGTTAATTTTGGTGTACATTTGACTACTGAGGTGGTGTTGAATGTATTCTGTTTATATATGCTGATTTATTAGCTAAACAGCCATACACCAAAATTGTATCAAAATTATGAAATAATTTAAAAGGAAAGAAAGCAAGTAAACTGTAATTCTTCATGACCAGTATATGTATCAGAAATCAGATTTATAGTATATAAATTGCTAGTAAGGATTATTATGGCAAACAATATATATAATGTTGTTTATAAAAGAAATGATGGCAAAATAGTCTGGCTACATGATAAAATAAAGAAAAAGAGTCCTAACATTACTTCATCATAGAGCAGGAATCTCAAACTCAATTTCATTGAGGGCTGCATCAGGGCTGTGGTTAACCTCAGGGAGCCGGGCGGACGTGGCTGACTGGGTGAGTGTGGCTGACTGGGTGGGTGTGGCCACTTGACACTACTCACTGGGCATGGCCAATTGGGTGGGCATGGCCAACTGGGTGTGGATGGCCAGCTTGATGCCACTCCCCAAACTGCTGGTATGTTTCCTCTTTGTACTGGGTAGACTGGGCTGAAGCCATGTGGGCCAGCCCCTTACATTTTTCAGGATGGTCCTATGAGCTGGATCCATCCACATCACAAGCTAGGACCAGCCCGTGGGCCTTGTGTTTGACACCCCTGTCATAGAGCATACCTACCAGCTTCTTATGGCCATTACTACATCTAAAAAATTGGCAACTTGGTGGCTCAGGCTGTTAAATGCCTGCACTTAAGATCCAGCTGTCTACAATTACTGTAGGCTCGAATCCCACCAGGCTCAGGGTTGACTCAGCCTTCCATCCTCTTGGGGTAGGTAAATTGAGGACCCAAGATTGTTGGGGGCAATAAGCTGACTTTGTAAAAATGTTGCTTAGTAATAAGCAGGCATATACAATGGAATGAAGGCTATTGCTGAGCACACTGGGTTGTATCCCAAAAAATTGTGAGCCGCCCTGAGTCTTCGGAGAAGGGCGGCATATAAATGTAATTAAAAAAAAAACTATAATAGATGTTTCAATAAACTGGTTTCACAATATCTGACTTATAATTGCTGATTGAAATAAGTGAAAGAGGATGCTGCCAAATGGTTCAATAAGCTCAAGATATCAAGAATGATTATAATTTTTATTAACTTTTTTTTGGTCTTCTGTTCAGTTGTGTTGGATTCTCAGAGTGTGCCTGGACAAGTCCCTGCAGTTTTGGGGGGAAGGTTTTTCAGGAGTAGTTTGCCATTGCTTCCTTCCTAGGAGAGACTGTTTGGCTCAAAGTCACCCAGCTGGCTTTATGCCCAAGGTGGCTTTAAAGCTCACAGTCTCCTAGTTTTTAAACTTGATGGCTTAACTACTATACAAAACTGGTTCCGATTAATAATATATTTATTAACATGAATGTTGTAGATTTAACCTCAATGCCTGAACGCACTCCGAGGGGTAAGATAAAAAAATATTGCTATATCTGTCTGTTGTCATCACTGAAGTGACAGCAAGTTGTCAGTTTGCACCAGCTTAAATGCTTTCTATGTGGAAAATAAAAGGTATTATTAAAATATTTTTATATAGCCAAGAGAGCATCTGAAAGCATTCAGTAATGATGATGGGACATATTTAATCTATATTTGGTCATTTAAGACATTAAGCTTTGCCATGACTTTTTACTGACACAAAACATGTGAAGTAGACCCAGTAAAGTAAATCAGAATCTGTTTTTCCAGCATAAGAAAAGCAGAACATTTTGAGAAAATGGGCTATGTGATTCCTCCCACTAAATGTCTTTTTCCAACCAGATTTTGAGTCAGCAGTCTTTCAAATGGGTCTCAATAGAGTCCCAGAGGAGTTCCAGGTGGAGAAGTGTGTTTTTGTTTGAACAGAAGTTTCACTTATTGAAGGGTCCAGTTATCCAGAAATTTGTAGGATGATGTCATCACCATGAAGATAACACTCAGTTCTATCTGTCCCTTTCAAATGAGTAAGGATAACTATTTATGTGTGCTTCACAGTTTCTGAAAGCAACGATATGCAGGATCCTGACAAACATATCAAACTATGGTAACTATAGATAAAACAGAAATACTGTGGATAGACTGTTTAGACTGAGCAAACTAGGTTTTAGATAAGGTAGAGCATTTCCTGAAAGAACAGGCATGTAGCTTTGAAGAGCATGATTCCAGCTTGTCACTAAAGACACATATGATTTCATTGGCCTTGTCAACTTCCAAAATTGGACTGGGATAAAATATTGTCATTAATCCATGCCATCATAGGTAAACAGTGGGATTATTGCTGATTGTTATGCTTCTCTTGAAGACAATCCATAGCTGCAGCCAGTTGCTTAGTTACTAAGCAAGACAGCTAAATAGAATCATGATAGTGATTTGCTTGTACGCTACTGAGTCTATGTTAAGAGATTGGCATCAAGCCAAATATATTTGAGAAAATCTACTTTTTCGGTGCATCTTGAGCCATGAGATCAGCTAGGAGAAGTCTGTTGTAGGATTGCTCATAATAGGATGGCCCAGAATGGAGCTTGTATAGCATGTTGCAATTGTCAAAATCCTTCCCAAGGAAAGTATGGTTGATACCATGCTTTCTACAGATAACAACTGAATACTTGCCTGTTGATCAGGGCATTTGTAGATGCAAACTGCTTTTAAGTTAATAATTGAATTGTATTTTATAGTCTTATTTTGAAATAGTTTAATTGTTTTACCTCATCTTTGAAATTCTTATTATATAACACTCTGGCTTACTTTGAACGGAATAACAACAGTAATCACATGAGTGATTGTGTAGGTACCATAATTTCATCTTATAAACACACCCACAATAATATACTTAGAAAGTGGTGGGTTTTTTTTAAGTTGTGATAGATAAGTAGGCTGTATTTTAGACTGAATATCTATTGATTTTTGACTTGAGCTATCACTGCCACTTTACACAGTTACCAATGATAGTGGAAAAGCCAAAATGCTCATATGGTTGGGTATAGTACAAGAAGTAGTGTTTTAGCCACATCAAATCTATAAGCATAGGTAATATATAAATCCATATTCAGGCATTTTTCAGTAATGTTTTAAACATCAGTACCATAGGCAATTGATTATCAAATCATCTGTTGATATCTGTTAAGTGGCAAAAGATATTAGAAAAAAATTAACACATGGTAAACAAGTTTACTAGAATTATTCTTGGAAAAGTTGGCATCCATTTTGATTTCCTAACTTAAACAGGATGAAAGGAGTTGCTCAGCTTTCAATAAGACTATTAGTCTAATTGAGACAGTTAGATACAATATACCAAAATGGTATCTTGTGTCAAGTTACAGACATCATATTAAAATTTACAGACATATTTCCTATGTGCATTATTTTTATTTTTTGCTATCACTTTGTTTTTTTAAATTCCTAGAAAGCAACTAGACCGCTGAGAATTAAATATTAGTGCATGTGTATTTTACTAACTTAAAATCCTCAAGGGAGAGTTAATTACAGGAAAACCTTTCTAAATATCAGTTGCATATTTTCCATGACAAGGGGCTTTCAACTCTTACTGAATAAGTCCAGAAGTAAGAGTGTTGTTTAGTTATATCCACAAATATATTTAAAAGGAAAAGGAAAAACAAATTCTTTTCCTGTTTTCATGATTGCTACTGGTAAATAGATTTGCAAATATATTTTAAAGTATCTGGACTTAGAAAAAATATGAAATATATTAAAAAGAGGCTACATTTTAAATTGAACTTAGAATTTGAAAAGCTAAAAACAGATTCTAAATTGATTTGCCTTAATGTATTGTGTTAATAGTTTCATTTGAAATTTCTGTTCACATGCTTACAGACACAATTAAGCTTATATATATGGTCATGAGGGATTGCCTTCCTTCTGTAAATGTTTGCAGATTAAAGGTTTTTAAAAATAATTCCTTGGAACCTTAAACTATGTATGGCTATGATCAAAACGTAATCAGCTTTGGATAGGAAGCTGGCTGGCCAGGATATGTTTGACATATGTTTCTAAAGAAGATGGAGGCCAGTTTGTCACTTCTTCTACAACACAAACTAAAATGGTCTATACTTTTTCAACTCTTTTCTATATTAGAAATCCAGATAAGTTTCATGTGTTCTGCAGCTATATCACAGCAGGTAATAGATAAGTAGTGGATTGCTGCCTCCTATCTGTTTCCTGTTGTCAGCTCTAAATACAAAGAAAATAAATTTAGAGATGGAACAATAGCAATGCTGAGAACAAAATCAGACTAAAAGGTCATTCATTTATTACAATTACAGAAGCTAACTCATTTTATGCATTTTGAAGTAGAATTATTTGAACAAACAGCTTTGTCTTAAGCCTTTACTTTAGGTTGGAAAAACTGGTAATTTTTAAATTTTGTGATACTGGAGTAAGAAAGTTAGTCTTCCTGAAGCTGCTTTTTTCCAGATGTGTTAGATCCCCATCCTCATCATTCCCAGGCAGCATGGCTTTTATGAGAGTTATGGGAGCTGACATCCAACCTATTTGAAGGTCAACAGGTCAGAGAAAGATGGTATAAAGGCACTTCAGCGCTGGCCATATTTGGACTGAAGTTCCATTCATTTCAGTAGCCTCATTCCTTAAGTAACTTACATTTTACTGCAATTTTAAGAACGAATTGGGTTGCAGCCTAACCTTATCACCTCTTTGAGTCCGTGCAGCATTAAAATCATGCAGATTTCTCCTCATGATCATGGCTTGCATCCTGCATCCTTTAAAAATGCGCGTGCCTGTATTCTGTGTGTAAACACGCCGAGTTCTAAGCGATTTCTTGAGCTGGAGTTGAGAGCTGTTAATACTGCCTCTGCAAAGGAATCCCATCGCTGTGTCCCGTCCTCCCCTCCCCCCCCCGGCCTCTTTTCCGTCGAAGCCCTGTGGCCGTACATCTCCTCCGGCGCAAGGGACAGTCCCGCTGAGCGCCGTTTTGATAGAGCCGCGCTCGTACCTCGCAGCCTCCGCTTGAACGCCGAAAGGCCGTGTGGGTACATTGCCGCTTACTTGCCCTTGAATTCATAGTGCAGAATTCCGAGGAAGCCGATACGGCCGACCGGTCTCCGCTGGCCACCCGCGCCGGAGCGATCTGAACGCTTTGTGTCCTCCCTCGGAGAGCTGCTTGGCCGGGCGATACCGCTGCTTTCCTAACTCGGTTCTGCCGCTGCAGCCAGGCGGAGCCTCTTAACAATCTGCGCCTTCCCCTGGAGCCCCCAGATCCTAAGCGCCTTTTTAAAAAGAGAAATCTGCCACGTGCTGGGTAGGTACGTTGTATTTATTTTTTTTAAAAAACCACACCCTTAAAAAAAATCCAACCTTGCCTTGGGTGACTCGGCTGGCACGATATTCTCAGAAATGGGAGCGCGTCCCAAAATACCTTGGCATTGAGCGCGCCGCTCCCGAAGAAGAAGAAGAAAATGACCTGTCATTCTTTCTTGCGCTTGGGGACAGGCAGCTCTGCTGTCGCCTGTAACGCGGACAAATGTCGCCAACGCGGCGCCGGGGTCAGCCTGCCATTTCCCCAATAAAGGTGCGTTTCACACAGGCTTCGTGGCTTGAAAGGCACCGAGGGACTTGGATCCCGAGCCGCTTGTAAGTTTTGCGGCCAGTTTAAATTTCTATCCTCCCGTAGCAGCCCTGGAAGGAGAAACGCCGGCGTCTTTAGGAGGGACTGGAGGAAAATCAGGCCCAAAAACTTTGAAATAGGGCCGCCTTCGCGTTCCGCCTTCTCCTTGGCCCAGGAACTTCTCAAAAGAACCGCTTCCACTTAACATGGAACGCGTCTCCACCCGCGAGAGCGCGCAGGCGACCCATTCCAGCTTCGGACTTTCCGCTTTCCACGCGCGTGCTTTTCCTTACGGTCCTTTGGCTGATTGTTAGGCACGCCTGTATTGGATTGCAGCCTCTCGGCGCGCTCTAAAGCCACGTCCCTTGGAGCCCAGTAAGCACTGAGTCCCTCCACACGTAATAACGGGCTTTCGCGACCTCATCCTTTTATCTCTTGGTTGCGCGGAAGGAGGATCAGGCCCATGTTTCGGGTGGAGTCCCTGGACCGGCCCCGTGCCTATTGGCTAAGATCTGAGAGGAGAAGGAACTGGACTGGGGTGAATTGGACAGAAGCCACTAAAGCCATTTTTGGCTAGCTGCTGTCCCCATAAAAGGGAGGGGTCACAACTGTGAAGCCAGCCAGCCCCCCCCCCAATATACACCCAGCCCTAAAGCAATCTCTGTGGGGACTGTGAGCAAGAATGTCCCTTCAACCAGCATATTCGCCTACCATAGTCCTCATAAGAAGAATGTTCCAGAAAAGTTGCACAGTTTCTGTATTATAAAAGGAAGTGTGAAGATTGTGAAGAACAGGAAGGTTCGAAGCCTGTTTTGTTAACAATAACCATGTTCAGTTTAAACCACAGCCTATTGCCCTGCCTGACTCCCCAAAACCAGAATTTCTTCATGTTTATACAGGCATTTTTGTTGTCGCATTGGTTTAAATTCATTGAAATTCATGAAGCTGAAGTTTTGCTGACATCTGGCTCAATATGAATCTCCTCCACTAACTGCCCTTAGGCATGTTTGGCTGGTTTGTCTATCTGCCTACGACTTCCCTCTTGAGAGTGGCAGTAGTGTGTAAAATCTCTTTCCTCTGCATGGTGTTTGGTAAGATTCTCTATAGAGCTTGATGGGACCTATTGCCAGGTATATGTTACAGTTATCTTGTGTCTCCAAATACAAGCCAGCTACTTTCCTGCAACCTTAACTTTAAAAAAAAATCTGCTTGCAGGTGTTTCAGTGAGTGAGTAGGAGCCAGGGCTGGAAAAGGTTGTTTGCTCTGAATATCATGTAACTTGGTTTAGAGCTAGTTCTGTGTTTCACTGAATTACAGCCATCACTCTCTAACTGTTCCTTCCCCAGTATTAAAGCAGTCCACCAGGCTATTTGACCTTTCCCAGGTAACTTCCTTTCTCCATCCTAAAGCTTCAGGGTGTATATAAGCAAGGCTATTTCTCCTCCCACCTCCTCATTGTAATTGTTGATAGCTGACAGCTATGTTTCTCTTTCATTTCAGCTCCAGATGAAGATGTACTTGTTAAAGGAAAGCAGTCTATCAAGAATCAAGCTTTAGGAAATCAGAATTCAGAAAGTGAGATTCTCCTGGAAGTCGATGATGATAATTTGTCATCCATGGAAGAGAAAGAACTTGAGAATTTAACTGGTAATTTCTGCTATTTATATTCTAGAATTTCTGTACTGGTTTAATTGCTCCTTAGTAACACAATTTTTGCAGTGGCTGACATATAGTACACACACACACACACACACACACACACAGGCACATTGCGTACATAGGTACTAGAGGCTTCTTTCTTCCTGACAAAGTTATTTTCTGTCCATTAGAAATAATTTTCAAATTACTGCTTTAGATTCTATTTATTGAGGACTTTTGATACAATATTTCAGATATGCCCATTTGTTTTTGTGTACCTAAATTTTTTTTGGATGGGGTAGCTGTTTTTAGTCATTTTTCTAGACCATAAGTCCCAATGTTCCAATATATTATACCAGGCTTGACAATTAATCTGAAATCTTTAATACTCATTTGGTTACTTGACTCCCTTTCTTCAGCATTCATGCCAGTCATGCTGTATTTTCCTTTTTATTCTTTAAAGAAATGGAAAAAGGATGTATGTTACTATAGCAGATTTGTGCAGTTTATGAAAAAAAAGAAGCCAAAGCTACTTTTTCTGCTTTGAGGTTTTAAGTATGTATCCAATTTTCTCTGGTCTTGAACTGAAAATTAGACATTACTCTTTTTTTCTTTTACTTCTATAAAATACACCCAGACATAGATAGTGATTATTCCCCAAAGAAGAATGTTGCTTGTTGGATTAAATTCTGTTTCACTGAAAGTAGTGGATATGAGCTTATTGTTCATTAGGCAACCTCCCTCCATAGCATTATCATTTTATTCTATTGATTGAATCATCAGCTTAGCCTTACAGTAAAGTAAGACATGAAAATATATCACATGCCAAAATAATATTCTAGTGATTAAAGACAAATACAATTTATGTGGCTCTTATAGAAGCGACTATTCAACAGATTTCGCCGGAGCACCCAATCTGATCCATGTCTGTCTATCCTTTCCCGTCCCCTTCTACACTCATTACTTCTGCTAATACATTCATACTGTAATAGAGGTGAAAGGGAAGTTTAATTATATAATCTTGACAATGGCAATAGGATTAAGAAGTAATCCTTGCTAATAAAGTACTGCAGGTTGGAAATGAAGTTGAAATTGTCAGGGGTTTTCAACAGGACCTGAGGTGCCCTGGCTCTTGCAGCTGTCTCCTTGGCCTGTAATTGAATGTCTCAAAGTGATTGAAAAAATGTTATTTCTTCCCAGGATTACATGCTAATGTACAGAGGGCAAAGGGAGACAGCAAAAGAACACATAGCTGCTTATTTCATCCATTTGTGGGAATGAGCTTTGGGAAATCACGGCAGTTGTGCAGCTCTCGGATGCCCATCTGCAAACACAATGTATTTGTACACTGGGAATAGAGGGCAAAGCTGCTCTGATCAGAACAGAGCATCTCTTCCATTGTCCAACTGGCACACATTGAGATTGATGCAAGATTAAAGACTATCACAACCTCTAACAATTGACAGAAATGACAATTCATCTAGAATTTTTTTTGCATTATCCACCCATTGATTACCTACGTTTACACACCTCATTTATACACACTTTATTAATGCAAAAGGTTATGTGTCACACAAGCATTTTACAATTTTTTAAAACCAAGGCCCAGGATGATAAATGTTCTCTTTGTTGCTCTCAGAATTCCCTGTTTATAAACCACTAAGATGACAAATATAATCCACTTTCTTTCTCGGGATCCTGCTTTATATAACACCCTGCATATTGTTAGAACTGCGTCCAGCCTATTGTTTTGAGTAGTACACTGATCTGCTTCTGTGATAAGCCCTGTGGAGATGTGATTATTCCAATAAAAATGCATTCAAATGGAAACCAGTGCTCCAGCTGTTTATTCCCACAGTCCCTGAGCTGCACTAGCCATGTATGGATAGCTTGAAACATATTTAACTGACAGTTGAAGCACAGCATCCCTTTCAGTTTCTAGCACTGTATATTTAACTTTTGAATGTATGTCTTGGCAGTTCATATAAATAAACCCTAGCAGGGAATCATAGATTTTTAAAATAGGACCTTCCTTCCCTTCCCTTCCCTTCCCTTCCCTTCCCTTCCCTTCCCTTCCCTTCCCTTCCCTTCCCTTCCCTTCCCTTCCCTTCCCTACCTACCTACCTACCTACCTACCTACCTACCTACTTGAGGCATTTTGTTCTGAAGCATTTCAAAGTTTTCAGGAGTAGAAAATGAG
Organism: Naja naja; assembly: GCA_009733165.1. NCBI lineage: Eukaryota > Metazoa > Chordata > Lepidosauria > Squamata > Elapidae > Naja > Naja naja. Next base: position 31,879,182 of record CM019151.1, read on the forward strand.
AAGATCTAACAGCCACCTAGATGGGCATACATAATCACTTCCATTGCTTGCAGCTGAACTTGTTCAAATCTTTGGCAACCCAGCAGTGCAACAAATGCATCGCATGTGTTCTTGGAGTGTATATAAAAATGTCCTTTGTTAGAGGCAGCTTGTTTTGCAAAGGGTGGGCTGGATTGATAGAATAAAAGAAGTAACATGCATATGTGTATTCAGACAAATGTTGTGCTTGTTGTTCAGATTATGGCAAATGAAGTGTTGGACTGACCGTGTGTGCTTTTCTTTTCTTTTGTAGGTTCTGTTAGTCTGTGTACACCAGCTCAGCTCGTGGCCCCTTGTGTAGTAGTGAAAGGCACTCTGTCCATCACCTCCTCTGAAGTGTATTTTGAGGTAGATGAAGAAGAGGCCATTTTTAAGAAAATGGATTCCAAGGTAAGAGATCACTGACTTTCTCTCTCCCTCCCTTTAAAAGACAATAAGTAATTCCATCCAGGCTTTTCTGTCCATTGATTCTATTTTTCAGTTCTCAACGTTGAGCTCTCGCATATTGTGAGTCTATTTAAGTATGAAATATGTTACTTTTAAGAACCTCTCTTAATTACCTCAAGGCAGAACCCCCCAGGGAGATGCCTGAAATACAATTGCTTGAAAACAAGAGAATGGATAAAATATCTTAAATTAGCAGTCCTGCCCCTTGATACCTGTGTTTTGGCTTTGGATTTCTTTGTACCATGTTAAATAACACTCTGTTTGTTCTGAAAGCATATGATTTCTTGTACATTTGTGCTGCATGGTTCTGCTTAAGATTTTCTTAAATACTGTAGTCTTCAAATGCAAAAGTAAATTCCATTTCATTATTTCACGAAAGAGCACCTCTGCTCATAAATGTAAACTTATTTCTTTAAAATAGTCACTATGTTTTTCATAATATTAGAAAGTATTACTGAACATGCAGTCTTTTTAAATATGTGCTTTATTATAGAAATGTTTGTTTTTTATAATAAGAGATTTGCAGTGCTTTCTTGAAGATAACGGAACACAAAACTGTATGATCTAATATATGCAGATTATGTCTATGTAGGAAACTGTTACACTTACACTAACCTCTGCAATTTTATTCTCTTTGATTTTTACAATATGAACAGTATCATTTATGAAAACTTTCATAACTAGTAGAAAGTAATTCTGAAACTTTTTTTAAATACACTTTTATATAGCACTGCACTAGCTAATTTAAGATGAGAAAGTTATTAGAAGCATGTAAACTTTTAAAGCTAAGAGTAATATGCATATAAAGGCTTCAGTTTAGCTGCAGTTTGTTTGGGTGCCGATTTATTCTAAAAGTAAATATGCAGCCATCAAATAAAGAGGCAGAATACTTAATTTACATTTACTCATTATAGTATTAGAAACTTCAGTGTACATTATTTTAGAGTAAACTATATGTATTTCCCTGCTGCTTTGAAATGAATTGTCTCCTAGTAAGAGAGAAGTAAACTGGTATTAGATTTACAATATTATTTTAAAAACAATGTGAGCAAGACATCTTAAACTCATGGTAGTCATACAAGGTAGAAAAGCAGTGAACTGTATTAATTTATATGGAAATTGGGAATTGTTTGGGCTAGTAGTAGTAGTATAAACTTCAAGCTGTTGAGTACTCCTTGTGGAAACTTTCTAAGTCTTTTGTTGTTTGGGTTATGAAGTCATGCAGTAAAATAACATTGTTTTCTTACAACTCTGGCATTTTCCCATGTCTTTTTCTTCCCTCCCTCCCTTTTCCATATGCTGTGGATAACTAACACTTGAGTAGACACACCCCTTCTTCCAGTACCAATCCTCACTTGCTTTAAAGCCTGTTTAATTAATAGGGTTTCCCAGTTTGATCAATTTAATTTGTCTGTGTATTTTTCTAAACTCTGGGAAGGAAAAACCTTGTGACAGGATTTTTGAAGTAAAGCAGCTGGCGATATTGTTGTTACTGATAGCATCAAAGTTTATATTCTTACTGAAAGCCTGTTCCTAACAAGATTCTTGAATTCTAGAGCATAGTTTTTATTCTGGGCTAGTGGAATGGCTAGTGGAGCATGTATGAAAACTCAGTTCATTACAAGCCATTATCAGATTCGAACCATTTTCAGCAGAAAGACGTACTTATTGCATTTGGGTTTCTTTAGCTTTGTTTTTTGCTTCAAAGCGCATGCTGCACAAATAAGCACAATTGGCAGTCAAGCAGGAAATATATGTAATATTTTAGAATTTTATCAATGCACCAAAACTAAAACAATAATTTTTCGTTTTCAATTTAGACTTCTTAGGCATACTGTTTATATGCAAAGACTAATCAACCTTTCCAAAATATTTTTTTAAAAACCCCACAAACTTTCTGTGACAACTTGTCTAAATAAAAAATGAACGTAAGTTTTCTTTTGGGGGGAGGCAAAAATTTCATATCTTTGTAAGGCTGCAATTCCCTTCATACTTATTTGGGAACAAGCTACTTTGATGCCAGTGATAAACTTGCATAGGTTTAGGATAAACTTAGAAAAATTCCAGTAGGAGAAGGCCGCTATAGATTAGATTAATATGCACATCAAAATTTGTTTGTACAAAACCCATAACTCTCAAGTTTGACTCCTTCAGAAGAGAGAAATCATATTTAAAGCACATGAAAAATCCTTTCTGAATGAAGATTTTAATATGGAAATCAGTGTTATTTGTCCTGGGGAATAATTCTTAAAAAATGGTTCCCATCTTGTTCCATATGCATATACATTTATATACATTTGGCAAAACTATATAGGAAAGAAAATTTCCTAGATTTCCTAAATTGTATATTTAGGAGTAATTTTACACAGCCTTAAAATTCATGTAATATTGAATATTATCTATATGCAAGAAAAGGCAGAAGGATAAATAAGTGAAGAAAGAAAGGATTTATATTCTAGAAAGAAAGAGAAGTTATATCAACTTGCAATACAATTTAAAAACTAATGGCTGCCTGGCGGAAAAGATAGCTTTTCCACCAGGCAGCCATTAGTTTTTAAATTGTATTACAAGAATAATAAGACTGCAGAATTGTTTTACAACAGAAACACTTCCCTATTTGGATAATTTGTCTGTTATCCGTTAGAAACATTCAAAATATGTTATAATTTGTAAGTGGAAAATCTATTTTAGTTTCCCTTCTGCTTTTCCTTTCTATTTTCTGCTTAAAAAGTAAAATTCTTCGGGACAATCACCTCTTAATTGCCGGTGTTTGGAATAAAGAGACAGGAAGGCAATGGAAAGTTAAAATCGATTTTTTTATTTTTTATGAAGTTTCTTAACTGTTTTCAACAAGTCAAATTTAAGCAAATGGTGGGAAGGAAAAGAAGTCCATATAGTCTGTCATTGGCACTGGAATACATTTAACACTAGTAAACTTTTACAGTGGTTACTTTTCTTTTCTTTTCTTTTCTCTTTCTTTTTGGGGCGTCTGGTTTGTTTTTTCCTCTTTTAATTTATTTTGTTTTCTTTCCTTACTTTTTTTTAAGAAAGAAAATCGTACATCTAGTTAAATAGTGTTGTTTTTCACTTGGTGACAACATTCAGGCAAACGGGACGAGAGAGAGAGAAAAGAACGACGGAGAGAAGGGAAGGGAGCTCACACACATGGAGGATTCTGGACGGGGAGGGGAAGAAATGTACCTCGGGTTCCGCTCGGCTGCCGCCAAGTCCTTTCACTGCCGGGAGAGTCTTGTCTTTTTAAGGACATTTTAGGAAAAAAGGGGAGCGGAAGAGCAGCGCCGCCACCGCCACCACCGCCGCCGCCGCGCCTTCAGTCTTGGAGCCCGCTGCCCCTTCCAAAGTTTGCAAAGGAGCCCCAGTGGCCCTATAGCTTGTCCAGGCTCTTGGGGTTGGTGAGGATCTCCCGGGCCAGGCGCCAGGTCTGCTTGGCGGCGCTCTCCAGGGCCGAGTGGGGCTTGCCCTGAAAGAGGTCGAGGTTGGGCAGGAAGTAGTGCGGGCAGCGGCGGCACTGCAGGCAGGAGATGAGCTGCAGGAGGATGCCGTTGAGGCGGTCGCCCAGGCAGGCCTCGTCCCAGTCGGTCTCCCGCGGGTGCTTCTCGCACTCGTAGAGCAGCAGCGTCTTCATGTGGTAGTTGTTGAGCGGCTGGCCGGGCAGCTCCAGGTGCCGGTCGCGCAGCGTCTTGAGCACCGAGAGGCACTTGTTGCGGCAGCCGCCCAGCAGCAGGCGGTTCTCGGCCTCGCCGAACTGCAGCACCCAGGCGTCGCTTTCGGCCGAGCTCTGCTTGCCCGTCAGCGAGTAGCACTCCTTGGAGAGCAGGTTGAAGCCCTCGGCCTTGACCTCGGCCACGCGGTTGGGTCCCGGCCAAGGGATGTGGGGCAGCGGCCACTGGGCAGCGCTGCGCGGCCAGATGCCGGTGCACTTGAAGGCGGGCGTGATCTGCACCACGTAGCGCTCGCGGATGCGGAGCTTGACCTCGCTGGTGTCGGCGATCATTTTGACCACGTCGCGGTAGCTGCACTTGTCCACGGCCTGCGCCACCAGCGTCTGGAAGCGCGAGCGGATCTTGCGCGCCGACAGGTAGCCCGAGGCGGTGATGAACTCCACCCACAGCGACATGCTGCGCTTGCGGCCGTCGCTCAGTTTGAGGACGGCGCAGCCCGGCAACGAGCCGTCGTCCACGAAGTTGAAGACGCCCATCTGGTTGAGATAGAGCACCACCTCGAACTCGGTGGGCGAGATGACCTCCAGGCCCTCGTAGCGCGCGTCGATCTCGCTCAGCGAGCTGATGAAGCGCGGCTCCTGCACCTCCACCTCTTTCAGCACGTCGGAGACGACCTTGCAGACCTCGCGGATGGTCTTGGCGATGGCCGCCTTGCGGGCCTGGCACCGCTCCGTGTAGTACTTATTCAGCTGGTAGACGAGCTTGGCTTGCGCGGCGATCATGTTGGGGCACACGTCCGGGCTGTACACCGGGCTCTCGCAGTACGTTGACGGATCCAACGCCGCAGCCGCTGTCTCCGCGCGCGCGGGCAGAAGCCAAGCCCGCTTCGCCCGGTCGCTGCCACCGCCGAGGAGGAGGACGAGAGACCGTCGGAACCCGCCCTGCCGCCGCCGCCACCGAGCGGAGCAGGCAACCTCCTTCCTCCGGCGCAAAAGTTTGGCGCTTCCTTTACATCGGAGCTGCGCCCAGTTCTTGGCCTGCTCAGGTTCGAAGGGGCTTCAGTTCTTCATGTGGAAACTCGCTGCTTCTTCCCTGCTGGGGGGATTGGACTTTCCGCAGCTAAAGGGAGAGGTCAGCGGCCAAATTCTAGACGGACGGCGCGGACAAGAGGGGAAGCCGCGGAGGCGCCCGTTTCTTTCCCTCCCCTCCTCTCGCCTAGTTCAGGCCGTGGCAGCGCCGCTTTGCTCGGTAGCGTTGCTTTTGTTCCGGAGGCCTCGGCTGAAGAACTCGCCCAAAGGCAACCTTTCCGCCGCTGATTCCCGGCCTGCTCCTCGTCAAAGTTCTTAAGTCCAGCTTTAGGCCCCCTTCGGGATTTCCCGTTCGTTACAAAAATGGATTACAGGTAACCCTTCCCTTTTGTCCCGAATATGTTCTCTTGATCAGCAGGAAGGAGCGCGCGTGTGGATGCCCTTTTCCGCTTTCCAGGATTTCTCTCCCCCCCCTCCCGCCGCTTTCCGTTTCCTTCCCCCTCCCACTTTTGGAGCTGGATGCAGCCGCTCTGATTACTTTCCTGCGCCTCGCGTCCTCTCCCGGCGCGGACGTCTGGAGGTCTCTGCCTTTGCGGAGAGGGCCGTTTAGTTTATGAATGGTCCCAGGGCCCTGCTGAAGGGAGGCGTGGCTCGAGAATCCTACAATCGCCGCCAGAGCTGTCAGAGGGCCAGCCAATCGCTGGGCCGAGCCGCCTGCACGGCCGCTGCGGGGCCCGCCACGATTGCAGATGCTGAGGAAGGAGGCAGGGAAAGAGAGAGAGAGAGACTGGAAAGATGCTTAAGGCACACGCATTGATTTTATGCACGTCTGTGGGAACGAGCACGCACCTTACCCGCTGTTCCCTATTTCCCAGTTAAGTGAAGGCCACGAGAGAAGGCTCCTCGGCCTTCCAGAAATGGGAGTGGAGAGAGAGATACTAGGAAAAGTTGCTATTGAAGACATTTCTGTGAGTAGTAATGAAAGATCTCCACTTTACCCTCCTGGGATGTTCAAGATGCAACTCAGAGGCTTACGGTGCCCGTTTAGAATGAAACGGATCATTCTACAACGGGTAGCAAGATAGATTAGTAAAGTACGGAACATGGCAGGGAAGGGAAAAAATATGAAGGAAGAGATATTACGAGAAGAAGAAAAAGCGTAGCGTTCACACAGAGATTTACCCAGTAGTACTTTTACAGCAGGACCACTGCGATTCCTCTCTAAATCTATTGCTGCTCAACAACTCCAGCATTAGTGAAAGTGAACCAATTATAGAAACCAATTAGGACCCTTGATTATCCAACCTGAATAGTGTTTGGCTTAAAATTAACGACACCGTGCAATACACCTAGTATACTGTTGCAAAATGAACCATCAGTAGGTGTGGTTTAATATCCTCTCACTGTGAAAAAGAGGTTTTGAATTTGAAGTTTGGCACGCTATTATTGTATTCCTAATTACAAGTGGAGTTCCTGCTGGACTCCAGCCAGTGATCTCAGAAGCAATTGTTTAACAATTATCACATTTCAGTATCTCGAGATTTATTAGTTTTTTTTCCCTCCCAAAGGGCTAAGACAAATATTTATTCTTAGGTGCCAGTGTAAACGGGTGAACTAGGGCTTCCACGCAAAAAAGGTTTGTGCTTTATCGTAAATAAATTGCAAACTATTTTAGAGAAAGGGAGAGAAAGCATTGGCTCTTTTCTGAGAAAATGTTCATTCATCACTAACCCCATTCCCCCCCCCCCGGCATTCCTGTAGATACTTAAAGGATTCTTTAATATTTTCGGCTAATCTTCAGTGTAAAATAGCCTGCGTGTGAGCAAAATATATCTTATTTTCTAGTTGGGCGCTAAATAGGCGACAGACGGGGTATGTGCGCGCACAACTGTATTTCACTTTAAAACAACGAGATTTTCGGATCTCAGCAAACAGCAACAACAATAATTTTCAACCGGGTTGCTGCAACCCTTTGTTCTCTCCGAGGTGCTTGGAAATAAGCATTCCTGAGTTTCTGGGATTTTGGAATTGCTGTGACTTGAAGGAGAAGGGCCTTGCCTAACCCGTTATCTTCTCCGTTCATCCATCCCATCGGGTGTTAGAACTGAGTAGGATCCAGCGGCTGGGGGCCACCAGTATTCTCCAGAGGACCAGATCTTATTTGGAAAGCGCTCCATTGGCAAGGCGGCGCACCGGTTGCTCCCAACGACCCCTTATCTCTTCGTTCAGTCCGCTGCTCTGGTTCCCGTCCTGTTGCCTGTCTTTTTTTGGGTGTGTGTGAAGAGCGGGCTTCCACCACTTCTGAGGTTGTCTGTGGAGCGGGCTAATGGAGAACAGGGTAGACCGAATCGAAAACCGGGATTGGGGCTGGAACGAGAGGGCTTGTGGGAGGCCGTAACTTTCTGCATCCCGTTTGGGCTGTTGTAGGGCAGCCTCTATCGACTTGCCCAGTCCAGCTGCAGTCGTTTCATGCGTCAAGCAGTCGGACCTAGCGGTTGTTGTAAAGCAGGACTTGTTTCCAGCCGAGTCTTCGCTGCCCGTCTGCTTTTCCGTCTGTTTTTTTTAATAATAAATTTCCCTTAAACCCCACCCCCACCCCCAAATCTTTGCCGATCGAGGGACCCAGGTTGCAAAGTATACTTTCAGATCTTATCTGACCAGAAGTAGAAATCCCGGAATTGAGAGGGGGGCGGGCACAAGGCCGGGGTGGGGAGAACAAACTGCTTCATCGACAACATCCCGTCGTGTGGCGCAGGCTAGTTTGCGCCCTTGGAACCCACACCTTTCCGGAGAGGTCAAGGAAGCAACGCCGGCCAAACCTATAAGGGCCCTGCGCTCTCGCCTCCACCCCCGAGAGTGCTGCAGCCCGTCCGCAGCCGCGTCTCCGTTGGTCGCGCTTGCTACTTGGAGAAGCCCCCGTCTCGGTTTCCCCAGAGGCTGCGCCCAGGAGCCGAGTGATGCTGGAAGAGCCGGAAGAGCCGCTCTTCCCGAACTACCCGGGCTCCCGCCAAGGAGAAGACGCGGGTTGGTAGCTTTAGCTCGGCTCCAGCCGCCTTTCTATTCGGGGGGCCTCGAGTGGATCCCTGCTGCTCTCGAGTTGAGGCTTCCCCGTGGCTCTCGCCTTTCTCCCCCCGCCGCCCCGTCTGAGGTCGATGCTCTTGTAAATAATAAATCAGTGGGAAAACAAAAGCCGCTCGGATTTATGGTCCGAAGCGCTAATTAGAAACATCATTTGAGCAATAAACTTAAACACTTTCGAGCAAATAATGCCTGCGGAAAAGAGGGGGAGCGAGCCGGGAAGCTGGTCCTCGCCTGCTGCGGCCGAGCCCTTGGCGGCATCGAGTCCGGGACCTCGCCGGGGACGGGGTTTTTAAGGGAGGATTGTTGAGAGGAAGATGGAGGATTGCAAGCGGAGGTTACGGGGAATCCGTCGAAGAAGCGAAAGAGCCGTCCCGCTCGGCCTGCCCGCCCGGGGATCGGCGCGTCCGCCAGCAGCTCCTTGTTGGCATCTGAAGCCACCCGTCCGCCTAGAGGAGCGGAAGCTACTTGCTGGCGTTGTAGGCTCAGGAGGCGGCGGGCCAGTGCGGGGAGCGCGCAGGGTCTCTGGCGGGGGAGGCTCTCCGGGTTAAAAGCCACTTGAAGCCGCTTTGGCCGATTGATTTGCATTTCCTCCCGTTACAACCCGTCTCATCGGACTTGAGTTAATGAGGCGGGGGAAGGCGCGATCCAGGAGCCCGGACGAATTCATTAAGGGAGGATGCGGGCCATTTTCTTTGGCGGGGAAAGTGCGGGTTGGGTTGGTCTTAACTCTCCAACCGCCCGGGAATGCCTTTGCCTTTGCCTTGCCTCTCCTACGTTTTCCCAGCGACCCTCCCCCGCTCCTTTAAGGCCGGCTGAGGATGGCTAGATCTCGTCCTTGGCGTTGAACTGGCCGGGGGGGGGGGACCCGCCGGAGAGCCTCGAGGGCGGGAGGAGAGGGAGAGAGAAGGGCCGAGGAGGGGCGCTTTCTCCGCTGTGCAGAGTAAGCTTCGTGCACGTGGCTTATTATCGTAAAGCAAATGGCAAGGAGGGGTTCTTTTTGTTGCCCTTCTGGAGTGGGACTAGTAGAAGGACGTGTCTTGCCCTCTGTTCAGCTCCACTTGGCTTTGGATTTTAAGGGTTTCCTTCTCCGTGTGCATGTACGAAGCCAAATCTCCATTTCTGGAGGCTGCTTCTAAGCAACTTTGGCCTTAAAAGAAAAAAGAAAGGAAGCCACTTTGGACCATGGACAATTCATGTTCTCCCTTTGAAGAGATGGCTGAATATCCTCTTCAGTCAGGAATTAATGTGGTGTACTTTTGGGGTGACTGAGCTGTGCAGGTATAAATATTCAGCGCACTCTAGCTTAGAAGCATCTTTGGCTTACTGAAAATTAAAATGAAGCAGAGCATATATCTTCCAGACAGTTAGCTTAATTGTTACCCCCTCTTTAATTTTCCAGGAGATCTTTTAACCTTGTTGCTTAAACATTCTCTGTGCTTCCATTTATAGAAGAACAGCCTGGGAAAAGAATGGGTGGCTTTTGCCTGTCATTTGCATACATTCCTACTCTTTTGATGGAGCTAAATGGCTGCAGAGAGTACAAATTGGAAAAGGTGCAATTCTGGATTGTGTGTTGTGCTTCCCAATGGTCAGATTAAATGAATGGGTCAAGTTCACAGGTCCAGAGGAATTGCAGCTATTAATCCTGTTTCCATTGGTGGATGGATCTTGGTTTTACCTTGTGCTCCTGGATGGACAAATCTGCTTATTAATGGTGTGTGTGTGTGTGTGTGTGTGTGTGTGTATTTCCTTTATATTTGCAAAAGTACCCTTTTTATTTAATTATGAATGAGAGATTTTTTTAAAAAGGCAAGCAATACCTGTGCACGCACAAAAAGGTGAAATGTGGATGGGCTGGTAATTAACATGACTGCCCAGTGATTTAGAATTTAGATATTTATGGGTGGGTTTCTCTTCTTTCATCTCCCTGCAGGATTGTTTTGTTCTACTGATAGTATTGCCTTGCCCTGATATCAGCATTAAGGTCTTCAAAGTAAAACTTTTCTGATGCTTGTGGCTAAACACTGTCTTTATTTATATAATTCACGTAATTGTTCATATAATATGTTCTGAGAGCTGAAACACTATACTTGGAAGTGAGTCCTAAGGAAACTAATCTGTCTAACTTCCATAGAAGGGCAATTTTCATTTGACTATGAATTACTTGATACACAAGTTCATATTTAACTTTAATGAAGATGGAGATCCAAATATTCTAGTTGCATATGTTTCTATATACTTGGTATAGAATTGTTTCTTTTAAAAAACTTGTAAGTTACCATAGTTCACAATGTGAGCAAGTTAACTTCAGTTATTTAAAATCTACCAGAATTAATTTTCAATGAATTTGCAATATTTCCAGAATAGACTAGTTTTTTAAATTCTAGTTTATTCGTATATAGTGCGTAATTATAGAGATAATGGGATTACAGTGTATTTCTATACATGTGTATTATTAAGAGAAACTCAGTTTACAGCCACAGCCAGAATGGTGCTTGTTCTAATCAGTTAATTTGAAATAAATGTGGTATTTTATATTATCTCCATATTCTTATATAATTATTTTTTATTGAATTACCTTTTAAGTCATGGATTGCCTGTTAGTCTGATTTACACATGATTGCGGGCTTTGTGGATTTTTCAGGTTTTCTGATGACTTCAGCAGTATTTATTTTACATTGTACAAACAGTAGTTACGATATGTGAATAAGAACTTTAATATATATATTTAAATAGAAGGGGTATATTTTTAGTATGCTTCTCATTGCTTCATTGCTGTATTTTTAGGAATATTCTCTGTGAAGAATCTTATTTCACACATCACTCTGGCTGTTTGGATTGTTCTATTCTGCTAACAGACAAACAGCTGTAGAAAGTTGCATTTATGGCAAGCTTTTGATTAAATCAAATCTTGAGACTGCTCATTGAAATGAAGTATTTCTGAACTGATATAACGTTTTTACTATATTTGAACAAAAACTTGTGTTAGCCTTAATATTCTGTAAAGTAATACACTCAAAGAAATAAACCTAATATTTTGAAAAGAAATAATTGAGTTAGTCAACAAAGATTTAGAGGTGATAATGTATTTGAAACAAGCTACATTTTGTATATGCCAGTGCTATAGGAATCCCTAATCTCTTTGGTGATATTAAACAAGAGAGTTGAAAATGAAATAATCATAATCTCCAACCATAGATCAGACAATATTAATTTTGCATGTTGTTTCTCTTAAATATTGTAATTTGACCTTCTAATTTGGTGTGGCCAGGTGAATAGCATATATTAGAAACTACAAGTTATTTTAAAATGTTATAAAAACATATGTATTTTTTAAAAAATGTATCACAATAATAAGATGAAAGAAAAATACCTGTTCACCCAAATAAAATACAGAAGCTATATGTGGAGTTTAATTTTGCAGAGTAAAGGGCTGATGGAAACTTTTCTGTCTTCAGTATCTGAAACCAGGATGTAAAGCAGCTGTCTTGGGCTATGTATTTAGTGGTTATGTCTGCCTGCTTCTTTTCTGTGTCTCTCACCCCCTGCCCTGCACTCCAAATCTTCTTTTATTATCTATGGATTCTAAGGAGCCTTTTTTCTTTTCTAACTAGTTTTGTCTGCAGCAAAAGGTTAGGTTGGGTGAATTTAAATCTACTGCAGATAGAGTGAAAAATCTTTTGATCTATGGCTATGACTGTTTCCAAATGATTTGCTTGCTGGGACTGGACACTGTCCATGCCTTTTCTCTTCAGTATCTGATAGGTGCACACAAAGGATGTGACATGCTACCAGATGCATAATTAATCATCACTATGTCTGTTGGTTTGGGGTTGGTTTTTTGTTTTGTTTTTTTGGTGGTGGTTGTTCCTCAATTAAATCTTCTATTCTTGTAATTACTGTGCATTGACATGCACTGAAATGCATATTTTTATTTGTAATTTAACACATTTAAGTGTTCTGTAGAATTTGGGGGAGGGGCTTGAGCCATCTAAAATTGAGCTTATTGCATTTCAGTGGAAACACATCCGCTTGATCACCTTCACTGAATTTGACCATTAAAAGAAGTTTTACTTTACTTTTTTTGTGTTCTGTTTCTCCAAATGAATTATTATGTAAATTAAATTGTTTACCTAATATAATTTTTGGAAGGAACAGTTGGCTTAATTCTCCCCAAAAGCATTTGTATAGTAATGTAACTTGATTGTTCTGAAACAATTTAGTCTTCTCTATATTATTTAAAATACTAGGTTTTATTTGAGGGTAAGTTGATACAGTCATCTCTATTGGATACAGCAGTGTTACATTTTGTTGTTGTTTCCTTCTTTTACTGCAGCATAGCCCTTTTTTCTCACATACTGTACTCAATTGTCTTGAGATGTTTTCTCTACTACACCTTCAGGAGCTACTAGTTCTTTGCCAGATTCAATTAAGATACCTTTAAAAGTCTAAACATTGAGGTCCAAGTATCTTAGAGATGCATTTCTTACATGTACCTGCTAAGACATTCTGATTATCCCTGTAGACCTTTCTAGGAGGACTGGCCAAGAAACTTTCTTTGTTACAATTGTTTATAAAGTGACATGCCTCCCAAAGCAGCCTAAGAGTAATAGGGTAAAAGCAAGAATGCATATTTTTTTGAATTCAAGTCCATAAGGGTGCTTTGGACTCTAATCATCTAATCTTGAGAAAATGTGGGTTCAGGTTAAGGACAGATGGACTGGGTACAGCTTTGGAATGGGTTTGGTAATGTGGTCTGTTTTCTTGGCAACTATTTCAAAGTGGTTTGTCATTGTCTTTTCCTGGATATATTTTTTTTAACTTTGCAATCTTGCTAAAAACTTGGTGCACTCTGAAGTGACCCATCCAAGCCTAACCCTCCATAGCTTCTGGGTCTAGACAAGTCGGTTACATGCTTCTCCCTGCTCGGATTAAAAGCAATAGAAACAATAATAAAAATAAAAATTACAGTTTTAATACAAAACACTACTTTAATAATATGGCATTTCAAAATCTATGATTCTTTCTAGAGAACAGTAGTGGTTATCACTTGCCTTTTCATTGTCTTAAGAGATCTTTCCCAGAAAAACAGTGATGGTAATGGTCTGGCATAGGTGAGGATAGGAAAGTCAACATGGAGCAAGCTCTTGTGTTATTGGTTGCCTACCTGCATTTTTTTTCTCTTCAGGGACAACTGGCTACATGGAGAAAGATCTTCTTTCTCCACCTCTTCATCTTAGGATCTGCTTGTAGAATCCTTTCCACATAGACACACATCTGGCATCTATATTGATCTGTTTTCAATATGAGGCTAAGACAATCTCCTTCTCCAACAGTAAATGGTAGACTTTAAGTGACTGTATCCTGGGCTAGTGTTTTTATGACTTATCCTTATATTCAGAATCAGAATCAGAATAAAGCTGGAAGGGACCTTGGAGGTCTGCTAGTCCAACCCGCTGCTCAAGCAGGAGACCTTATACCATTTCAGACAAGTTGACTATCCAATCTTTTCTTAAAAACCTCCAGTGATGAAGCACCCACAACTTCTGAAGACATGCTGTTCCACTGGTTAATTGCCCTCATTGTTAGGAAGTTTCTCCTTAATTCCAAGTTGCTTCTCTCCTTGATTAGTTTCCATCCATTGTTTCTTGTCTTGTCTTCTGGTGCTTTGGAAAATAAGTTGCCCCCCTCTTCTTTGTGGCAACCTCTCAGATACTGGAATACTGCTATCATGTCACATCTAGTCCTTCTTTTCTCTAGACTAGCCAAACCCAAATTCTACAAATGTTCTTCATATGTTTTCATTTCCAGGCCTTTAATCGCCTTAGTTGCTCTTCTTTGCATTTTTTCCAAAGTCTCAACATCTTTTTTGTAATGTGACCAAAACTGGATGCAGTATTCCAGATGTAGTCTTACTAAAGCTTTGTAAAGTGGTACTAATACTTCACGTGATTTTGATTCTATGCCTCTTAATTAATTATTAAAGTATTTAATTGTACTTCCTCTTGTTAATGTTTTTACAGTTTAAAACTGTTTTTTTAATTTACCACAATAAAATTTAGTTCTTGGGCAGATTATTAACTGTTATTGCTCAAGCTTTGCACAGTCAAAATGTATACACATATATTTATGAAGAAGAGCCCAGGCAAGAAGCTATCTGGCTCTGTTAAGTAGCTTGATTAGCATGACACTGGGTACACTAGGTTTGGAGACCATGACAATAGTTTTTCCTGAAATGTTGAGGTGACTTCTGGAAAGAGCAGAGAGGAATCTGCACATATAGTGCACCCAGATATAAGCAGATTCCTTCTGGCATCCTTGGGAACATATAGAAACTCCTCAAAATGCTATCAGGGCTTAGTTGGATTGCAAGGAAATGGCTCGTATCTTTTACTGACCATTAATACTGAGCCTCACAGAAACCAAGATAGTTGGTTCTCGGTAGTTTTTGAACATTAAAAAGAAATTAAATAATCTCTTGCTTTCCGTATTGCAAGGTTGTTGTTGTTGTTGTTAGTTATGGAGTCATGTCCTACCCATCACGACCCCATGGACAACGTTCCTCCAGGCCTTCTTGTTCTCTACCATCTCCCGGAGTCCATTTAAGCTCACGCCAACTGCTCCAGTGACTCCATCCAGCCATCTCATTCTCTGTACTCCCCTTGCAAAGTAGATTGCTACAACTATGAAATAAAGTAATGGTCTTTTGTAAGCCAAAGGTCAGCTTAAAATGTAGGAGCTGCTATTTTTACAAATAATTGGCATTCTATTTAAATTGCCATCCTATGCATAATCTTCTAGGAATATGTCTTATTTAATTATGAGATTTATGGATGAGTAAACATGCATAGGATTGCATTATAAATAAAGTAGCTAAGAAATAAACAGCACTAAGCTCAGTGGATTTTACTTTCAAGTAATTCCATGTAAGGTTGTAGTGTAGATTAGCAAGTTTATGAATTTGTTGCAGCAAAAATCCATTTATATTTTCTCACTTGTACTATTTATGGAAAATAGTGTCAATTTAACATTTCAGGAAGACACATTGCTGTCCTATGCATTAAGTTTTACATAATCAATATTTTAATTGTGAGTTCAGTACAAATTGAAGAATAGCTTATTCAAAAGTGATAGAATATAACTCCATGCCTGTCTTAATAATGAAATTTGAACATCTTTTCAAAAAGAAGTGCAGCTTTCATATAGTTGTTTCTTGGAAGAAATATCAGTAAAAGATCTTAACCTTTATGCTTCACTTGTCAACTTTTAAAATTATATTTCTTTTCATTTCTATAAATAAGATGTTGAATTTAATGGTCTTTTGCCTAATATTGTTTCCTTTAAATTTTAATTGTAAATATAATAATTTACCTTGATGCACATGACTATATTAATGGAGAAAATACCTTGCTACCCATGATAAATATTTAGGACTTTTCAAAGTAACAGTTCAAACATGAAAATTGAAAGTTTGTCACCATTAATGGAATTTTAATTTTGCCATCTCTTCCTAGGGAAATAGGAAGTGATGGCAGTCTGTGGACAACCAAAATGCAAATTTGGTAGAAAGGAACTTGATACAGTTAAGACCTTTTGTGCATTTGTTTTATCGCACTTCACTTAAAAATTTATGAGGAGGGCAACTTAGTGGTGCTTAAACTGTGTGTTCCAGGGCTTGCCCTTACTGATAACACCCTTGCTGGCGTGAAAGTGCAATGCAAATTATGACAGTTACAACCTTCTGTTTTGTTTAACCTGTCAATGAATTTCCTGACTCATTGTAGAGGGCAGTGGTGTGTTCAACCCAGTCCATATTCCCTTAAACTTAAAAGGTCAGTTTTCTACAGGCAAGCCCAGTCAGAGCCTAATTGATGAGGAGGGTAGGAAGGCAGAATTTACTGTTCTGTTGGCTAGTTTCATATCGTTAGGTTGTCCTGAAAGCATCAGGCAGACACAGCCTCTTTCATGTAAGTGCTGACCCTAGACAGGAGCTGACAATCAAAGGAAGCAGCCACGGGAACCAGTGCAAGTATGCTATTGATTTTTCAGTTAGGTCTAAGTAGTTTGTAGTATGGGTAATGGGGGACAAAGGCAGGTATGTCATTATCAATGAGCTCCAGAACAGTAGCAACAAGCTTCCCTCATATTTCCTTCAACACTGACAGTAGGCATCCAGAAGTGGTCAATAAATTGCCCAATCTTTTGCTGACAGGCGATTTGGAAAGAATGGGGGCTGGGGCAGTTGGGAATGGGAGCCAAAGAATTAAACTATTTTGCTTGGACTTGATAGTGGCTTAGAAAAGAGAGAAGAAGAAAAAAGAAGCCAGGAAGATCTTGGTGTCAGGTCTTGCAAATTATTAGGCTGAATTCTTTCTAGAATAAATATAACGTAGGCAGTGGATTTCAACATCTGTTTGAAGTTGAAGTTAAATCACATTGTCATTTTGTGCTTTGCAGAACATCAAATGTAAAAGGGAAAGCTATAATTTAAATTTTCAAAGGGACAATGTATGGAAGTTGTTCTATTACTATGTTTAGATATATATGGAACTAAGGTTATATTGAATATATGTATGAAGTCATTATTTTTACATTATTTACAAGTTATTAAATAATAACCTGTAAATTAATATAGGTTAACATATAAACATTTCATAGAGCTATTATGTTTAAAACACCTGAAATGGTTTTATTAAATTTGTTTCAGTGTGCACTAAACTACAATAGTGGCACTGTTGTCAGATATAAATTGAAATTGTATCATATGTCTGGAAAATATTTTTTTAACAAAATGAGATTTACTGCATTTAATTAACATAATATCTTGTCTTTCTAGCGCACTGTAAATACTAAACTGTTGTGCTAAACTAGCAGTGTGCTTGGCTGAATAGGATAGGCCCGTGATGGCGAACCTATGGCATGCTTGCCACAAGTGGAATGCAGAGCCATTTGTGCTGGCACACAAGCCACAGGCAAGCTTACCTCACTGCGCATGCGCGCCTCTCACAGCTGATTTTTTTCGGCTGGTTTGACGCCTTTTTCGGCCTCCCAGAGGCTTGAAAAAACTTCTGCAAGGCTTTTCAGGATGAATTATAGGTCCGTTTTGTCACTTCCTGTAATACCGGAAGTGATGAATCGGGCCTATAATTCATCCTGAAAAGCCATGCAGAGGCTTTTTCCAAGCCTCTGGGAGGCCGAAAAAGGTCTCAAGCCAGCTGAAAAATCAGCTGTGAGGTGCAGTGCAGGTAAGGAGGTGGCAGGGGGGATTGTGCGTGCATGCGCAGGGTGTGTGGGGGAAACGCGCATTGCATTCTGGGTGCTGGTACACGAGTGCATGCGCGCTGATGCACGCGCAATTTTTGGCACAGGAGCCCAAAAAGGTTAGCCACCACTGGGATAGGCTATGGGCTATAAGAAAAGGGTCAAGCCCTTGTGTGTGCTGACTTCTATCTTTGGAAACTTCCTGAACAGATCTCTGAACAGATCTTCCTTTCAAGATCTCTTAACCCTCCTGGGTAAACTAGTTAGAGAATACAACTAGATGAGTTAATTCTACTTTACTATAAGGGTGCATTAGCATAATCTTAAGAGTCTGAAGGTACAAATTTACCCTGCCACTTTTAACTACCAGAACAATTGGGGTGGGTGGGTATCCTTGCTAAGTTGCTCCCTCTTGACCACTAATCTATTGGGGGTTTCTATCTCTATCGGATTATTTCCTGGGCAGTATCTATTCCCCTTGTCCCCCAAGGTCATCCACACACTCCATTGTATCTTTCCCATATTTTTTCCAAATTCCAGATCATGGCCATTCCCTCACATTTCATAAAGATTGGGGTACCATTTTCAAGGAGAGCTTTTAAAGAGAGGTAGAAATAATTTCCAGTAGCCCATCAGTTAGTCATGGACACAACATATAGTACATATGGACTGAAATGGAAAAATTAGCATGTTTAAATTAAATGCTGAAATTGAAATAATGTTATTGTTACTCCTTTTTATTTGATCTAGTGAAATATAGTTGCAAGTGTAACATTTGGTAATGTATAAATATATTAGCAAAATTGCATTTTCCTATATCTAAAAATAAATCAGATGATAATTGTTTTGAAAAAAGTTAATTAACCCAGCATAGCACTGAACTATCTTTTTAAACAGATATTTGAATATGATTTAAAATAAGAGGCTGCCTTTTATTTATTTTGTTTTCACACCTCCAAATGTGTTCCATTTAAATTGCAT
Source organism: Naja naja (assembly GCA_009733165.1). Taxonomy (NCBI): domain Eukaryota; kingdom Metazoa; phylum Chordata; class Lepidosauria; order Squamata; family Elapidae; genus Naja; species Naja naja. The sequence goes on from CM019151.1 coordinate 31,897,702, forward strand.
CACAGCTTTGAAATCTCATTAATTAAATTAAATAATTTTACAGTATTAAAAACAAAGAAACGTATATGTCTATATTTCAGTCCTAATTTCTGATACGAATCTTATTGCTAGGATAACCATGAAAAAAGGTTGTTCTTTTTTTTTAAAAAAAACCCACTTTCTGTTTGTGTAGGCATCTATGATTAATCTTTAGGAAACAGTTTTAAAATAATTGTATTAGGATCGATTGAAAGAGGCATATTGTACATTTCATAACATAGTCCTTTAATCAATGTAAAAAAATGGAAAGATTTGATTGAGGCCAAACTTAAGATCTTGAGAGAACTGAAAACAGAAGACTATCATTCTGGTTCCGGATCAGGCTCTTTTGCTGTCTTTCCAATATGCCCCTGACATACTTTGTTAACGCTGCAAAAGGAGATGCAGAAAGGGAACAAATTAAATTTTCATGACGGAAAACCCTAATCAGCAGTGACAGCGTAAGAGAAAGATGATTGCCACTTGGTCATTGTAGAAAGGCACTTAGGTATGGTGTCAGTGCTTCTGTTAATGATGAATAATGTCTTTCTTGGAACCAACACACATTTGGACATTGTGCTATAGCAGCCTAGGAACAGGAGTAAGAATAGGTACCACAGATCTTCGAAACAAAGGTATATGGATTGAATTGAACGCCTCCAAATGTATTATCCTATAAGTACAATTTTAGAAACTTGCCAGGCTCTTTCTTCAGCACAGGACAGCCAAATTAATGATCAGATTAAAAGTAAATTATAAACAAATTGACCAAAGCCTTGGCAGTCCTGTGAACTATTTTTATCTCCATGTTTGTTATATTCTGTATAAACCTGTCACACTTAAAGCAGAGAACTGTCAAAACCTTTACAAATGCTGAGACTTTAGCTTTTAAATATATTGGCACAAAGAAAGGCATTGTTTCTTTAGTTTTCCCAAAGTGAGACCTTAGAGAGGGGCATTTGCAATGCTTGTCATATTTTTCATGTAGTTCTTGCTAGCTTGACAAGACTAGAGGTCCATGCGAACACAGATGTGCATTCAGACAGTACTAATTACTTGGAGATTTTTGTAGCCTCAGTACCATGTGAAGCTGCCAATTATGTGTGTTTATGTAGCATTCTGCGTGTTCATACTTTGCTGTAAGATTTCTTCAACATCTTAAAAAGAAAAACAAATAAAAATAGAATTGGAATTCTAAAGAGGGAAAATTATCATTTTTATTATTTGTTAACATTACTTATCCAAAGCTTATTGTGTGTGTGTGTATTACAGTTTAATTGCACTTGTTTTCTAACCTTTCAACACTCAGTCTTTTAGTGTTCTTTCTAATATGAAGCTTTATTTAATTATCTCTATTTCTTTTCTCTCTTATCTCTCTATCACCACCCCCAAATGCTACAATTCCTTAGCTTCTATTTAGTCCTCTTTTCTAAACTCACATCAAAGATCTGCTAATTTGGATCAGCATTCAAATTTACAACATAAATATCTTAAGCCTGATTTGCAAAGCATTCAGCTAATACACATCTCTGTGTTCAATTTTGTTTGCAATATTATCTCCAGAATCTCTTTGTTCTCTTGCAGTTCATAGTAGGCAAAGCAGCTGATTCTAACAAAAAGTTCAAATGGTGGTCACAGCATGAATGACATTAGGATTGTGGTGTGTGGTTGTTTTTTTCTTTTAAGGGTGGGAGAGCTTCTGTTAAGATTATGTGCATTTCTAAAGAAGTACAGCCTGTGTTAATCACAGATTGGAAAGTAAAAGCACCAATAATGTGATGTTTGCATGCTGATGATGCAAAAATGGAAGCAGCTTTATCAAAGATGTATGATGAGATAAAACTGCAGTCTCTGCTGTACAGTTATAGTAATTATGACTAATGAACCGTCCAGCCTGGATGAAATGGCATGTCCGTAGGGACCATGTCCAATCAGTTGTGACTTATGCAAGCTGTAGAAAACATTGGTAGATTAGATTCAATATTATAATATGAAAAATACTATATTAACAATTTCATTTTGTTGAAGGGAAATGTTGGAGTAAGTAGCACTGAAAGATGGATACCTCAGAAAACAAAACATGTATATTGAATTGCAATTATTGTTCTAACAGAATGTTCAGTGGATTATTTCCATTGAAAACATTTGTTATATATTTATTTCTTTAAAACATTTATATAGTCACTCATATTATAACAACCTTTGGACAGTTTTCAATCAAAAATCAGAATAACATAAAAACCACATTAAAACATAAAAATTAAAACATATTAAAATGGTATATTTTTAACAGTCTTGTGTTTAACTTTTTTGCATTGTAAATGCAGGAAAAACAATAACATATCAATACCTGCTTATGTTTCAATTACTTGGAAATATCTATTATTTTATGTGTAATAAAGCAGGCAGAGTAATAAAGCAAATAATAGAACAAGTCACATTTGTCCTTTGAGCTTTTCTATATATGAAGTCCTTCATTTGAGTTTTGAGCTTTTCTGTACAGATAATCCTTGCTTAACAACCATTCATTCAGTAACCATTTGGAACTTCTGAAGAAAGGGACTGACTGTGCCAGGAGTTACGAACATTGCAGCGCCCCTCTGCAGTCATGTGATCAAAGTTCAGGCACTTGGCAGTTTGTCCACACATATGACTGGTCACAGGGGTGCTGCAACTACTCCCATCTGCCTATCTCCCCTCCTCATATTTGCCCTCAAACTTCCTGGGAAGTTCCAATGGCGCAGCACAAAGCATATTTCTCCCCCCGCCAACGGCTGAACATCCAGTAAGCTTTCCCTGTGAGATGCAAAGCAATTGCCTGTAAAAGTTCCAAATACTTAGGAATCTCTATGGCTGTGAAGCAGCCTTCACAAAGCCACCCTCCTCCACTGTGGAGGCTTACTCCGTGTTTGGCCTATGCGGGGAACTGCTTTGTGACCCTCTGTGGAAGTTTCCCAGGTGTTTGGCATTGTCTAAGAGTGGCACCTTTAGCTGTGCTGCCAGATAAGGCTGGGGCAGTTACAGCAACACTGCATTTGCTCCTTGCTGCAGCACCCTGTAAGTTTTACATGGCCTGTGCTGGAACTCCCCCACCAAAGACCTCTCTTGCTCCACTGAAAAACCCACACAGTTGCTTAATGACCATGCCTGGGAAAGTCAAGAGTGTGATTGTAAAGTTGAGTCAAGTCATATGGTGATGACCCCAATAACTTATGATCAACATTCCATGTTCACCATTGGCTGTAAGTCAAGGCCTATCTCTTGACATTTATGTTAAAGGTCTTACCAGAAAATGTAGAATGCAGAAGGAAGTCACATCTATAGTTAAATTATATACTGTGATATTGCCAGGCCCAAGCCCAAAGACTACATAGAGAAATTCAATCTTTATTTGCTTATAATTAGTAGGCAGAAATTTACCAGACTAAAACTATATCTTTCCAACCTATTAGATATATCCTGAGAGATTGTAGGGTTTGACTACCCTGAACCTCTTTGTCCCCCTTCCATCCAATTTAGGATCCCCCAAGCCTCTTAATTTGGGCTTGTTTACAAGTAATGTTTTATTGCTCAGCGTGTCTTAATAATGTACTTATGTTCTATTGAACCAGCCATGGTTTATCACAAGGTATGAAAACTTAGTTTTCTGATACGGATCCATAATCTAGTGGTTCATTGCAGTTTTGTAGTTTTATACACTTGAAGATTTAATATTTGTTAACCTTTTGAATTACCATATCCCTTGGTAATGATCGGTGATTTCTAAAAGTGAGAATGTTTATATATATATATATATGTATGTATGTATGTATGTATGTATGTGTGTGTGTGTGTATATATATATATATATATATATATATATATATATATATAAACATTCTCACTTTTAGAAATCACCGATCATTAATAATCTAATATAATGGTATATGGTATATGGTATATATATATATATATATATATATATATATATATATATATATATATTTGATTACATTTATATGCCGCCCTTCTCCGGAGACTCAGGGCGGCTTACAGTTTTTGGGATACAACCCAGTGTGCTCAGCAATAGCCTTCATTCCATTGTATATGCCTGCTTATTACTAAGCGGCATTTTTACAAGGTCAGCTAATTGCCCCCAACAATCTTGGGTCCTCAATTTACCTACCCCGAGAGGATGGAAGGCTGAGTCAACCTTGAGCCTGGTGGGATTCAAGCCTACAGCAGTTGTAGGCAGCTGGAACTTAAGTGCAGGCAATTAACAGCCTGAGCCACCAAGGCCCTTCATTGATTAATGAATAAAGGTTTAAGTAGATTAATCTTTTCTCCTCCTAGTGTCTATTCTGTGATCTCTGTGCTATGCATTCTTGTTTTCCTATAATTCTTCCATTGTTTAAGTCTCTCTACCCCATCAATTATTTGGAGTCTATCTGATTCATGCCCTCCAAATTTTATGTATGTTCCCCTTCCCTGAGTAAGGTTATCTTCTCATGGCAATCTGACTTGATAGTTGAGATATTTGATATATTTTAGAGAAATTAGTCTTAGAAATCCTTTCTAACCCATTAGGAAGACTTTTATATTGAAACTATGATTGACAGTTAGGTTTTCATCACTGTCTCATGTCTTGATTTGGGGTTGTAGAACAACAGAAACAACTCATACATATATTGGCAAAGATTCAATGTAAACAATTATCTCCTAAATTTATTTTTAGCTAATTTTTAACAAATGTGTAAGATTATTAGCAACTTTGTGTGAATAAACATGGATATTAATAATGATGGGACCTGTTGCATAAACAAAAGTGCTCTCAGCTACTGAAATTTAAATGATAGCAACAGAGTATCAGAAATATTTCTCATTATGATTTTCTACATTCAGTAGGAAGCTCAAGTCCTCCTTCCTTTAGTTTCACACTCATTTTGGTGTTAATTCTGATTTTAAGTGCTACATTTCTTTTTTTTCTAATATTTTATAAAAGTTTATTGAACAAAAAGAAAAAAACATTTAAAAACATTGAACGTGTTGTCATCATCCTGACACATCTAGTTGTCTTACATAGCTATTTCGGATAGTAAGTAATACATATTTACATCTTATATACATCAATATCAACAATTCTTATATATTCCTAGTCTATCATCTTTACATCCTTATCTTTAATTTTAATTTTATGTCCTTCCTTTTTCCCAACCAGTGGTAAAATTTTTCCCATACTTTGTAATATTTAGATTCATCTTTATTTTTTAGTTCCAATGTTAATTTGTCCATTTCTGCACATGTCCATATCTTTTTAATTATCTCTATTTCATCTGGAATTTCCTTAAGTTTCCACTTTTGAGCATAAATTAGTCTTGCAGCCATAATCACATGTATTATTAGGTACATCATATCTTTATCATATTTCTCTATATTAATTCCAAGTAAGAAAAATTCCGGTTTGTATTCAAGTTTGATTCCCCCCATTTCCTCTAACCAGTTCTGGATTTTATGCCAGAAATCCTGAGCTTTCCTACAAGTCCACCATACATGATAGTACGATCCATTTTCCTGGGAGCATTTCCAACAGATAGGAGATAAATTTGGGTACATTTTAGCTAATTTTGTTGGGGGGATATGCCATCTATAAAACATTTTGTATAAATTTTCTTTATACGATGTGGCCAATGTTGTTTTTTATTTCTTTCCCATAGGATTTGCCAATTATCCAAATTAATACTATGTCCAATATCTTTCATCCATGCCAACATCGTTTCTTTTACTTGTTCCTCCTCCAATTTATATTCCAATAATACTCTATAAATTTTCCTTATCAATTTATCATCTGCTCCCAGTAATAGTTCATCTAATCGTTTTTTGATCTTTCATATCTTTTCTGTATCGCGATTGGACTTGTAGGTAAGCCCACCATTCCAAATCCACTCCTTGTTTCTTTCAGTTCTTGTCTTGATTTTTTGTCTTGTTTAAAATATCCTCATATGTGATAGGTTTCCCTCGACGAAGTAAATTTGGATGCATTAGGGCTTCCAGTGTGGATAACCATACTGGTGTTTCTATATATATTTGTTTTTTAGTTTTATTCCATATCAATAACAATGTCTGCCTGATCTTATGTCTTTGAAAATATCTATGGGCCTCTTGTTTATCTTGCCATAAAAAGGCATGCCATCCTGTTTGTAAATTGTGGCCTTCTAGGGCTAACATTCTTCTATTTTCAAAAGTTATCCAATCCTTTACCCAGGTGAGTTTTGCAGATTGATAGTAAGTTTTCCAATCTGGTAAACCAAATCCACCTCTTTCTTTAGCATCTTGTAACAGTTTTAGTTTGATCCTAGGTTTTTTCTTTTGCCATATAAATTTCAATATTAATTTATCCACATCACAGAAGAATATTTTTTCTAGTTTTATGGGGATATTTTGGAACAGAAACAATAGTTTTGGCAGTACCTTCATTTTTATAATTGCTATTCTGCTCATGAAAGATAATCTTAGTTTACTCCATTTTTCCAAATCTTCTGTTGTGTGTTTTATTAATGGAGTATAATTATCATCTTTAATCTTTATAAATTTTGCAGAAATCTTAATCCCCAAATACCTTACTTTATTTGTTATTTGGATGTCCATTATCCCGGTCAATGCTTCTTTTTGTTTATTTGTCATATTTTTAGTAATTTTTTTTTCTTATTAATTTTTAGCCTCGTGACTTCTCCAAATTCTTCTAAATTTTCTGTAAATTTGGGTTTAAGTGCTACATTTCAAGTTGCTTGACAGATATCTAGCAATAGAAAACAATTTTCTAATTTCATTTCTACCTTGACCTGTGAAAACATAAGGATAAGAAAAAATGTAATCATGATGTATATTGTTTGATAAACATAGTGACAAAGGAACTAGACTTTGATAAATATAGGTAGTCACCACTAAATAACTAGTCATAGTGTCAGTTTGAAGTTACAACAGATCCCCCCCCCCTCCAAAAGGTGTACAACCTGATTGACCGCAAACTCCATTCCCTCTTGATCACATAATTTTATTTTGGGTGCTTGCAACCAGTTCCTATTTTCAGGGTTTTTGCTGATTTCTAGTGTTTATTTCAGTTTCTCCAAAAAAACCCACCACACCCACATGCACACATTGGGTAAGATGGATCCACTTAGTGATCACTGTGTTCACTTAATTACAATGGTATTTACTTAATGACCATGGCATTTGTTTAATAACTGCTGCAAGAAAGGTTGTAAAATAGGGGATGGTCATATACTGTCTTGCTTAATGACCACAATGTTTCACTATCATAATTCCAAGCTCAATTACAGTCACATGTTGTAGACTAGCTGTAAGAAAAATCCAGACTTGGACCTTTTTCAAACTAAATTCTGAATATGATGCAGGTCCAGACTAGGTTAATTTCAGGTTTAAAAAATCCTGGAAATATGCTATTGGTAATTACACAAAGCTGTGACTGTTACTCCTTGATTTTCAACCACAATTGGGACCATAACTTCTGTTGCTAAGTGAAATGGTCATTAGGTGAATCACACCTAATTTTCTGGTCTTTTTTCCGGTGGTCATTAAATGAATCACGATGATTGTTTAGCAGATCTAGCCTCCTCCATTCACTTTGCTTGTCAAAAGCCGATTGGGAAGATCACAAATAACGATCACATAACCCTGGGTTGCTGTGATCATTGTAAACAGCTGCCAAGGATCTGAATCTTGATCACATGACCATGGGGACCTCTCGCAGTTGTAAGTGCAGGACTGTTGGAAATCACTTTTAATGATCATAAGTCAATTTAGCTTTTTTAGTAAAATATGATATATAGCATGGATATATACTGGTAAATACCTGAGACATGTAAGTAGACTATAAGAAGGCTTGTTCAGTTTGTATCATTACATGTGAAATTTGCCATATCAGCAGGTACAGGAAGTTATCAGCTTACAACCATAATTGGAATTGGAATTTCCATCTTAATTTGAGTTGGAACCAATTTTACCACAATTTTTACAGTGAATCACATGGTTGTTAAATGAATTCAGCTTCTCCAATGGGCACCTTTTGCTGGAAATCCACAAAAAAGATTGCAAATTGTGAGCATGTGACCATGGGATGCTTCAACTAATTGTAAATGCAAGCCAGTTGCCAAGTGCTCAAACTATGTTCACATGTCTGCGGAGATAGTGCAACAGTTGTAAGTGTGAGTAAAGATAGCAAGATACTTTTTCCATAGCTATTGTAACTTTGAGTCTTCATTAAACTAACAATCATAAGTCAAGGACTATCATGTGATCATCCTTTGTGTCTGTAATTTGTACTGTGATATCAGCCTTTCCTAAGAACAGTGTGATTCCTGCAATAGAAAATATAAGTGTTGAATGGTTAATTTAATTATGTCCACAGTTTGGAAACTCATTTACCTTTCAGGTGTTGCAAATTGAGGTATCAAGTGTATTGGGACTAAGATAATCTCCATCATTAAAGTTAAGTATCACTACTATAGGCATTTTTTAAAATAAAAATGATTTTTCTTCTACAAGGTTGTGAATGTAAAATTGCTGAGATATTTTTTAAGCTTCCCTCTTTGTTTCTTATTTCTGTCAAACAATCTAGTTTAAATATCATGAATTATATGTGCTTCTGTATTTCTGTTTCCTGATTCCTGCACAGTACAAATGTCATACTGTACATAACATTGCTTATTTCAGTCTCATAGGAAACATTCTTTTTGTACTTCTATGTTTTATTGTTTGCATGCAAGAATTACTGCAATGAATTCTTGCAAGATAGTGAAAAAGTAAAATAGAATAAATGGAATAAGCAAAATTTTCTGTTCAGGGTCTTATGCCATATTAGTAGAGGTAAATCATTAAAGTGATAGATTGAATTGATGTATTGATATAAACATTTCAAAGATTTTAAAATGATTATTTCTATTTGTAGTTCTTCTAGAGTCATGAGAACTTCAAACTGTGCGTCTGGATATATTTAAAGTCAGTTGAATGTACATGGTTTTGTTAATGTTCCATAAATCTTACTTTCAGAAACAGGGTTTACTTCAGCCTGTATATTTAAAAGGGAAATTTACTTGCTGTTGTAGTGAGAAGATGAGCAAGAAAATACAAAGGTAGAAGCTGAACTTTAATTTTAAACAGACATGTATAAAAAACTTATTCAGAAGTATATTTTGCTTTAGAGTGTTTGTAGGAAGCCATGTATTTTTTTTCTCCCATTCTTGCTTTTATATTAAAGTGTTAAAATATATAATAAATAAAACTAAACATAAACCAACATAAACCCACTGAAAGTAAGTAATATTCTGTAGGACAAACTAAAATTAAAATTGAATAGAACCTAAAAACAGCAAGCATATTATCTTCTTTCTATAAAATAATTGTTTTAAAACAGGTTGCATAAATCAGCATTTTGGCTTGTAGCATTCTGGAAGGGCATTTTAATGTTTTTGCCACTCTTGGAAAGCTCCAGTTCAATGATAATATACACTTAACTTTACTGAATAAGAATAGATTCTGTAATCCTATTCACTTGAATTTATCAGTGGAAAATGCTTCTGCAATTCTTTATGAAAAAAATGGTTAGATTTGTGTTGGGCACAATTTAATTGTTTTAAGCAATACGGTATCTAGGTTACCTACTATATAATCTGTAATAGCTCTATGATTTGGATTCATTTTTTTTCTTGAGGAAGTAGATAAGATTTTTTAATTAGTGCAGATACTCGGGTGCTGCATTCTTCCCTACCATTGCTTATGAGAACTCCCAAAATTTCCCTTACTCATGAGCAACCAGTACATTAATCCTTCTTGCAGGAATCCACTACCTTAAGCAGACAGTGATGAGATTGTTGCTTAAGAAGCCATCTTTATACATGGCTGGTTTTAACAGTTATTGGCTGATGTCCAATATTTCATGTTAAACTAAACTCTTAAAAAAAAAACCTCCTGCATCTCTGAGACCATTGTAATAAAATACATTTTGATCCTTTTAAGCCTGCATTTAGACCCAGATTTGATATGAAAATAGCCATGGTCACATGACAGATGGAATGTAAGCAGAAACAATGAGGGCATGTGATCTGAATAAAACTATGGCTTTTGATACCAGTGTCCATAGTATCTTGTTAACGGGATTGGGGAAACTGTGGTTACAAGTAATTTGGGTATTAGCTAATTGTGTTTTAAGCTTTGTAGTGAATTCATTTTTTTCCAGATACTATCAGAAAAGTGATATTGGGAAACTTCTGCTAAATGATCTGGTGTTTATTCTGTGCTATCCCATGAAAATTATTGATTAATATGTTTTATGAGGCTTTTGAGGAGCATCTTTTGCTGATTTGAGTCTTTTTTCCTGAAAGCTTGGAATTGGATGTCTGTATCTCTTTAAGATATATAAAGGTTTGGGTCAACAAATTAGAATTAACAGACAAGATGGACATTTTATTATATTGGCTGGATTTCAGGATGGGAGGACACCCATAGAAACAACTACAAGATTATTATTATTATTATTATTATTATTATTATTATTATTATTATTTTATTAGACTTGTATGCCGCCCTTCTCCCGAGGGCCTCAGGGCGGCGAACATATAAAAAAGAAATATATTTACAATAAAAAGATATTAAATATCTTTAATATTAGGACCTAAGATTGTTGGGGGCAATTAGCTGACTTTGTAAAAATGCCGCTTAGTAATAAGCAGGCATATACAATGGAATGAATGCTATTGCTGAGCACACTGGGTTGCGCTCCAAAAATTGTAAGCCGCCCTGAGTCTCCGGACAAGGGCAGCATATAAATGTAATTTAAAAAAAAATAAAAATAAAATAAAGACAAGTCTATAAATTACAAGAAAGATTAAAACAATTAAAAACACCATAATAAACAATACCATTAAAACAACCTGCCCCCAAGTCAATCCAGGCCAGCCTGCTGAAACAGCCAAGTCTTCAGGTCTTGACGAAAGGAGCGGAGATCAGGGGCAAACGAAGATCCGCAGGGAGCTGATTCCATAGGGTGGGCGCTCCCACAGAAAAGGCCCTAGCCCTGGGAACCACCAGCCGACAATGCCTGACCAATGGTATTCCCAGGAGGCCCCTCCTGTGGGAGCCACGGGCGATCGAATGTGATGCTGGCAGGAGGCTCGCAAGTACCCTGGACCCAAGCCATTTAGGGCTTTATAAGTTGTTACTAACACCTTGAAGGAAACCCGGAAGGCAACTGGCAACCAATGCAAGTCGCGCAGGAGGGGTGTAACATGGGAGTATCGGGATACCCCCATCACAGCCCGCGTGGCTGCATTCTGCACCAGCTGCAACCTCCGAGTAATCCGCAAGGGTAGCCCCATGTAGAACATCAATTCATGATGTTCACAATGGTGAATAAATTCTTATATGTGTTGGGACAAGGTACATACGGGACTTCCTGCTTCTATATAGTCTATTTCACACTCTTAGAACTTACATCAGCAGCTGTTGCACGTCCTATCATAGATACATTTGATATTAGGACTAATTATGCTTTCTCCACCAGGGCCCACATTATGGAACAAATTGTCACTAAAATCCTATCCATATTTCATATAATTCAGAAAGGAACTAAAGGAATTAAACACTTATTCACCCAGACTTTTATACAGTTTTGTTTTAATTATGATTTAATTATTATTTCTATCTCATTTTTGCCCCAAGTCGACAGCATATAAAATTTCCAAACAAACAAGCAAACCAATTGTTTTATCACCATTGTTTCACAATGTAGGGTTTAAAATGTTCACTATCGCAGTAGTGCAGTGGTTAGAGTCAGTACTGCAGACTACTTCTGCTTACTGCTGGCTGCCTGCAATTTGGCACTTCACATCTCACGAGGCTCAAGGTTGACTCAGCCTTCCAACCTTTCAGAGTGGGTAAAATGAGGACCCAAATTGTTGAGGGCAATATGCTGACTCTGTAAAACTGTTTAGAGAGGGCTGTAAAGCACTGTAAAGCGCTTTATATAAGTCCAAGTGCTATTACTATTACTATCACTATGTACTAATGGGTAGTGGGGGTGAGCTACCTTAGTTTTGAATACTTCTGAAATATAGTGCATTTAAAGGGTTTTTGAAATGCAGACTTGACTGCATACAGATTTCTTCTCAAAAGTACAGTACTGCTTTTCAGGAATGTATAATCACCTATACAGCAGCAATTCAAAGATTGTATTCAATACATACATTTGGGAATGTACTTAAAACTGAATGTATAAAAGAATGTGAAACATAGTAATGGGACTACCTTTGTTATGAAGAAAAATAGAATACTTATAAAATTGAAGCTTGACCCAGTAATGAAAGATCGTATCACTTACATCATAGCCTATTGTGTTGCGGAATTTGGTATATTATATTTTGTATTTAGAGGCAAATAATAAGTGATAGCAAAACTATCTGTTCAGCAAACATGAGGTAACTTTATGAACTCGTCTTGTATCATTGACTCCCTGCACAGGCCAGAATCACCTACCATGTCCTGCAGGGTTGTTAGAATATGATACTGAAAAATCTTAAGTTTATAAAAATACAATACAAAAATTTAGTACAATTCAGATGTTTTAAAGCAATTATTAATAGCACTCTTTAGTGATATATGTATGTTTTCCCTTATATAATAGAAACAAGAAGGTCCAAATCAATATATATTATCTACTTTTTAATAAAATTATTGGCTGGCACAGAGACATCCTCGTAGCTAGATGATTGGTGAGGGAAACATATGAAAAACCCTGCTGAATATTGCTACAGATCAGGCCAGAGAATAGCAAAACATAATAAGGAAAGGAAATTTCTAAAGAATGTTGATATATTTTGGGCAGCCGACTGTGAGGAGCCAATTCTAGTCATGCTGAGTTTTGCAAATGGAACTACAGCAATACTTCTTGCTGTATTCTATCTTCTAAATATCTAATACCACAGAATGCTGGCAAAGATGAACTTATCTGGTGAGAGGATAGGGAGTGTTGTTCTTTCTGGTGGTAAGTACAATCTTGCTGCAATGGAGTTAAGAATAATCCAGTGAAATGAATGGACTAGGAAAGATGGAGATAAGATTTTTTTCAAAGAGCAAAGGAAAGACATTATGGTGCTGACATCTCAAAGTAAGTAGGGTTTGGGGAAGCCTGCAAAGAGTCAGTTGTCTAAACACAGATATATATGGATTCCTTACAGCCAGAGATAGATAAGCACAGACTGGGCACATCTGGTGAAATTTTTCAGCACAGTAGGAAACTTGAATGGCAGGATTCTGAATAAGTGCTAGTATCCAACAGCTAAAACCAAGAAAAATGCTTATGGTTTTATTGGATAGCAAGTCATTGACTTGCAACTATAATTGATCTCATAGTTTTGGTTGCTAAGTGAGACAGTTGTCAAGTGAATTTTGCCCCACTTTACAATATTTCTTGCCACAGTGGTTAAGTGAATCATTGCAGTTGTTAAGTTAGTAACATCGTTGTTAAGCAAATCTGTCTCCCTGAATGTCTGCTTGTCAGAAGGTGATTATATGACACAGGGATGCTGCAACTGTCATAAATATGAGTCAATTGCCAAGCAGCTGAAATTTGTTCATGTGATCATGGGAATGCTGCAATGGTCATAAGTATGGTCATGCGTGACTTTTCTCAGTGCCATTGTAATTTTGAAGTAAATGAACTCACGAATGAAGGCAACTGATGAATGATCTTGCACTAAATGAGTTGTTGTAAGTTGAGGGTTGCCTGTATTCATAAAAGACTAATTTCACAACTAAAACTGGGAAGACATTGGTAAAGCAACTATTTGAAATGTCATGATGCAATGCAATTGCTTAGATGTTAGAAATCCGGACTTGCTAAATACCATTTTTTTTCCATTAAAAGATATCATGACTAAAAATTACAGCTGACAAATACCCTGAACTGGCTTCATGCAGAACACAATGACTGGTGTGTGCCCAGCAGTGGGGTTGTTAGGAATTCTGACACATAGTTACATTAGAGCACTACCATAATCATTGCAGTAATTCAAATCCTAAGGTAAACATACTGATTCAGATTCAAAGATGATACTCATTTTTCTCCCTTGTGGATATTTTTGAGAATAAATTTGGCTTGAATGTTTTATGGTAGATATTGACTGGCTATTTGACTAGTTTAAACAGACGTTATGTAGCCCATGATCAATGACAAGAATAGGAACAATATCTGGTATACAGTTGTGGTAAACAGACAATGCCCGTTTGTAATGCTTTGTTTTTCAATTTTTTCAATCTTGTCCAGGGTATTATATATTTTTATGCTTAAAGAGACTAAATGTCTATGGAGATTCTCAGTCACAGCTAAAGAGACTAAGTGAAGGTCTCCGATTTGTGGGCAGGCCTCAGGAGTAAGTGCTAAAGAACAAAATTAAATATATCTGCAAAAAATGATGGAACTGGGATTAAATCTTCAGTGTATTTATTTCCCACTGATTCCATCCCTCAGTTAATTGTGCTCTACCGAACTTGCCAAATAGCTGTTTAATGGAAGAAGATGAATGTGATTGTGCTTTTGGAATGCAGGAAGTTCTTCCTTATCCAACCAGCAACAAGAACTCTGACATGTAGGCTCACATTTGTTGTCATCAGAATAATGCTGACTTTTCAAAAGCTTTTCTGCCCTGCTGACATGGGGAATATCTGCCTTTCTTCATTTTGTTAGGAATAATTCACCAATGCTTCATGTGACCCTTGGGAATGAAAAATCACCTACCCATGTTGCAGCATAACAACTTGTGGAATAACAACTTTGTGGAAGTAATACCTTAACATAATGAAATAACACTAAGCTATAAATATGCTATGGAATCAAAACATTAACTTTAATACCTGCATTAAATTGAAAATGGCATTTTTTCAGCCTCAAGTAAATTAAGATATCAGCAAACGGTTCTATAATGCTGACAAAATAACTGAAAAATCTTTAGCTTTATTTGTGACCTGTTATACTGTGAACTACAGTGGGATTATAATTTGATTTAATAATAGATAAAGAGATTTCAGTTAAACAAACAATATCCAAAGTAGTGTACTATGTCATGCCTTCGTTAAAACTGGTCTTTGTTTAAAAAAAAGGTGAAGCCATGGAATGAGCATTCTTAAGATGGCAAGTTGAATTAGATATTCCAGTATTTGAGGTGAAAATTAGGTGTGATTTTGGGAGATCCTCAAGGAAAAAATAATAATTTATAGCACTGATGATGTTACCTAGTTTGGGTAATGAAACGTTTGCAAGAAAACAAGCAAGTTTAGGGAGCACCGAAGACCTCTCATGTCAACCCTGAGCTACACATATTCTCCTTTATAATTCCTTACATTAGACACAGCAGATGTTTGTGTCCTTTTGGCAAAATGTTTATAGGCTACACTTGAATTGTCAGCTTCAGTGTTTATGAGTTCAAACAAGGAAGTATTTGTACACGGGAAGATATCAAGGAGGAAAAATGCAGCCTGTCTCAAGTTTGCCAAAGACTATCTAGCAGGAACAATGTTCTGTGGATAGATGATATGAAAAGGAATTTCTTTGGCATTAATGAGAAATGTTTTGTTCAGAAGTGAAAAAACACACATGCAGAGATTATATCCCTGTAAAAATACTCATACAAATAGTGAAGTTTGGCAAAATAAGTAACCATTGCAACTCAGGATATAGATAGTTTTGCAATTACTGAGGGAAGAAAGATTCTGGATTGAATCAGAACAACTCTACAGTAGCAATTATGGATCATTAGCACAACAATGCTCCTAAACATGTAAGCAACTGGTGCAAGTACGGATCATGCAGGATAACATTGATCCTAAATATACAAATGGCTGAAGCAAAAAATATTTTCACTTTAGAATAGCCAAATCAAAGTCTTTAACCCAACTGGCATGTTGTGAAGTAAGGATTCATGCAAGACAGCCCCAAAATACAAATTAATTGAAGTAATGCTATGCAGAGAATAGGCCAATATATCAGTCTGATGTATAGGATTGATCACCTGTTCAGGGAAAAGTCCAGTTCATGGCGTTGCTGCTAAAGGAAGTATCACCTGTTACTAAACTCCACACTTCTCATTTTTCCCAACAGCTAATGGAAGGTGGCTGAATGATTCCAATGAGTACATGACACAGTGCACTTTTGTTTAACCAGACTGCATTAATAGGATTTAGATGAAGCATAGATTACATTGTGTTTCACAGTACTGCAGAATTGTGGATTTACATTCTCATTTCTGTAGCTTGGACACCTTCATGGTATTCATTATCAGAATTACAATCTTTTTATAATGACACATTTATGGCAAAAGAACTCACAGAATTAACATCCAGTAAAATAATTCTAAATAAGGTAAATGGAATTAAATTTATTTAAGCATGCTGAAAGTATGTGAACAGCAAATAAATTATACTTTAGAGAATATAGTAAATGGGTTTTTTTTCTGAAACATTTGTTCTGCTTTTGTTTTACTTTTTCATAGAAAATTATGAATCTTAGTCAAGCTCAATAGACATGTTTGCTTCCTTGTCAGCAGTTTAGAAGTAGCTTGTCATTGTCTTTCCTTTCCCTTCTTCCTAAATGTTTTTTCCACTTTTCAATTGAACAACTATTAGTTGATTTGCTATGTTTGATTGATGTAAAATGAAGATAGATTTTCGATGTAACTTCTGCATATCACCATAAAAGGACTGCTGTTTGTCAAATATTATTCCATTATAAGTAACTGGTTAAGGCTTGAGAAGACTATATAAGAATTGGCACTTATAGCCTTAGTTATAAGTTAGTTAGTTCCAGCTGCCTGTAATTATTGCAGGCTCGAATCCCACCAGGCTCAAGGTTGACTCAGCCTTCCATCCTCTCGGGGTAGGTAAATTGAGGACCCAAGATTGTTGGGGGCAATAAGCTGACTTTGTAAAAATGCCGCTTAGTAATAAGCAGGCATATACAATGGAAGGAAGGCTATTGCTGAGCGCATTGGGTTGTATCCCAAAAATTGTAAGCCGCCCTGAGTCTCCGGAGAAGGGCAGGATATAAATATGAATTTAAAAAAAAAACCTATTCTTACAGTCTCTACATTTATTTGAACTTCACCGAATCATTTAACATTTAACAATAATTTTTGCATACTACTATATAGTTAATTCTTCACGACAAAATCTGCATAACAAAAATCTAACATTATGTTCTTCTGATCTTCTGTTTAAGAATGTTGAACTATGAATGTTTAGTTCAAAATCTCTGCTGTGGATATAAGCATTAAATTGACTTCAGAAAGACATTTGTGTATAAATGTGATACTTTAATTGTATCATTTACAATTTTGTCTCCAAGTCCTGGTAACCGTGGCCTAAGTGTTTATTTAAAAGGGTAAGAGGCTCCATTATTGTTAAAAGTTGGGATTAGCAACAGGAATATTAGTTGCTAAGCCAATTTTATTTTCAGTTTATTTTTATGTGTTTTGATATACCAGTTATATTTCAGAGTCCATTTATTTAGAAAGTTACCTGTTTAAGGAAACAATTCATTATGTGTCGTGGAGCTGATGAGTTCAGCAGAGCCACCTTTTAATCCTTGATTCCCTGTGGATTTTCTTTCACAAAGCTTTTTCCTTTTGAGTCCCTAAAACTACAGCCCTTTTGACTGAATAGAGCCTATTTTATACACCACCCTGCTCCCAATCCAATTAAAGCTTCAATAATAGACGGATTATGGAAAGTTTACTTCTTAGCAGAAGTGAAGCTTTGGAAATAGTATGTTGATAGCAAAAGGGAATGTGAGGGAAAGCGGAGAAAATTAAGGAGATAATGGTCAGTAATCTTACCTTGTCTGATGTTTGCGCTGTTCACACTATAGCAGACTCTTAGAATAAGAGGTACAATGATTCACATTCATTAACCATTTTGTTGCTGGAATTTAGCTGTCTCTTTAATTTTCTTCACTCTTGCTTTTGTTATCTGCATTTTGCACAAACACCGTCTAATCTTCTAGTGCAGGTCTGGAGCTATGAAGCAGTCTGTCTCCCTCCCCAACTTCTTTTTTTGTGTGGCAAGAGGTGATGGTATTTTCCCTTTCGCAGCTTAACCTGAAAATGGTAATTTAATAAATAAGATATGATTCTACTTTGCAAAATTGTGTATTGTCCTGGATTATTTCTGTATTTTAAAAATATTTTAAATTAATACATTTATGAGCATGCCAAACAATGCTAACATTACTTAATTATAAAATATCTGCTGTACAATTAAGTGTAAATTAAATAAAGAATAATAAAACAAAAATGCTATTTAAAAAAAATCCTTACTTAACAAGTTATTGCAATAAGTTTTTCCTGTCCTTGAGGCAGGTTGAATTAAGAAGATCCACACTGTTCTCTGATACCTACAAATTACATGATTGACTTATAAAACATTGCTCTAAGCATTTTTTTTTAGCATCTTTGGTTAACAAGGTATTAAAATCTTTTTCTTGCTCCAGGACATTGAGATAGGTGTTAGAGAGTTGAGATAGGAATGTTTCTTTGTGTCTTCCAATCATTTTTGTTGCAGATAAATTAAGCCTTTTCCATTTGTAGAACAAACCATAGTCATTATTTTCAGCTACGTTGCTACCTTATTATTGTTAAAATCTTCACAGAGCCTTTTTCTTTGCCAAGCATAGTGGATTTTAGTGGGCTAAATGTTTAATGAGTCAATGTGTTAAAGGCTTCACTTTTCTTCCAATTAACCCCAAGACCACTCTGGCATTTTTGTAAATCCACAGAAGTATTTTGTGAGGCCTAAAGGGTAAGCTGCAGGCAGGCTGTGAAGAATGTAAAAAGACTAACCTGCTAACAAACACAGTGCAGTAGGACAAAGGCAGTTTAATCCGTATTATGGTAAATGCAGGCTTAGTGTCCCAAAAGGTCTTTGCAAAGTGGAACAAAACAAAAAGGGCAGCAACAATAAAAATCTAGTGCTTTTATTTTTATGCACAAAACGTTGCAAAAGAAAAACTTATAATAGCATTAAAAAGTTTTGAATAGTGGTTTTAAATATGATACTAAACATTGTAATTGTTTGCCAATTACATAAAGAAGGTAAAAGTAACACTAGACATTGAGATAGATGAATATTCATGAGGCTACTCCAAAGGTATCTTTTTGTATGTTTATGTAACACATAGCAGCTATATAGATTTAAAATATTTTTTCTGTTTCTGTATGTGTGAATATATAATGAAATAAAAATCGGAGTTGCTGGGAGGGATTTTCCAAATAGATGAAGAAATCGCGCTTGTATTAATTTTTTCCACATATTTCTGAATAAAATGTAGGGGTTCTTTCCATTAAGCCCAATAAGGTTTGTGGTCTGCTGATTTAGTGGTTGGACAAGTTTCTGTTCTATCCAAACAAAAACATCCACATGATTCCTCTGTGTGTCATCATCATTTCCTATACTTTGAACTTAGCCATTTTAAGGCCATTAAACGTTGCCATTTTAAGGCCCCGCATAGTCATCTTTTTCTGCTGCTCAGTTATAAATTACTTTTGCTGTATTTGTTTAAAATAACCCCAAGATTATTATGGTTATACTTACATTGTAGTTTGCAACTACTTTGTGGATTCAGATAATTTGATTCTGATAACTAACTATTTAGTAACGTCCATTTCAGTGTCTTTCTTTTGTATTCCTTTTTCAATTAGATTCTTGCCAACCTTGTAGGAAAAACACAGTTTTAAGTATTTTTCAAATTAAAAGAATTTTTGTTGACTGATGTCAGATAGACAGCATAATTCTTCCAATAACATTTGTTTTAAATGGTGTTTCTGTGAGCACATTGCTCAGAGTAATTATAATTACTCATTTCTTCTAAAAAATATTTGTTTGATGGTGTTTCATTTTAAAATATTGAAAAATATGAATGTTTACAATAAATAGAAAATTGAATAAAGTTGAGGCGACATTTTCACCTATCACAGGAAAAAGAACTGTATAAATTTTAATCATGAATGACAGTGTGGTTTATTTCAAATTCTTTGGAATGTATCAGATAAGAAAGGATGAAGAAAGAGACATTTTAGATCTGTGACTGACTATTATCTGGATACAGTATTATTGGATGACTCTGAGACTTGTGATAAGCAAACATGGAAGTTAATTATGAACTTTTAAAACAATATATATTGTGGAAATAACACCAGAGGCTCAAAACACCACCTGCTTATAGATACAGCAGTCACCCAAGATTTAAGGTCTAGAAAACTAAACTGAGCACAGCCTGAATTGACTAAAGGTAAGTCTATGACTCAAGGCCAAGACTGGATCTGTGAATACTTGGCATTGTACAAAGTTAACAGGACGCTAAGAACCTTCCTCAAGAACTCGGTGGAACTGTGGAAGTTAGCCCTGGAAGTCAATTCAACACAATTTGCACAAATGGCCATCAAGGGTGATGTATACCAAAGTGGTACACTGTTCCCACAGCTGTTTTGCGTAGGCTTAAACCTGCTCAGATAAGTCAGATAGTCGCAAGGATTGAATATGGATAGAACTTCAAGAATACAATTACTATCAGCTATCTCCTCTACAAGGATGATATCAATCTGTATGCTGGGCTGTTACAGGTTTCAAACACACACACACACACACACACACACACACATTTCTTGTGATGATCAGTTTACTACTAGACTGAAGAATTTGTAATTAAACAAAGTATACAAAATTGAGGCTTGCCTACAAGATTTGCTTTGAGAACAGGATAGCACTGAAGAATCATTCAGAGTCAGACCAAGGTTTTAGAGCTGGGTCAAGGTTGTTAGCCAGTCAAAGATCACAGGTCCAAGAAGCAGAGTCCACACACAAATGGCACAGATGGGCTGGATGTTAGCTGTTGTTTTCAGCAAATGAACACCAGCAGGGCAGATTCTTATAAGACTGCAGCCAGCTGTCCCTAATCAGAAGGTTTACTTATTTGCTTGGCAAGGAGCCTAACAGACCTTCTCTGTTCTGCTCTCTACTTGTTTCTTGTATGGGCTGGGGGGGGTCTTACTTATCCTCCTCTGACACTCTAGCCTCTTGGATGTTTTCTTCTGAAGCTGATATACTGCAGGTTCAGCTGGAGTTTCTTCTTCAATGTCAGATTCAGAATAGGAGTCCTAAGCCTGGGTCATGACATGCTAAGAGTGAAGGAGACATAGAGTCACCTACCTACCTGAAATGGATCTACAGTGAGGACAATGGTATATTATTCAGACTGGAGAAATGTTGCCAAGATAATCATAAATATAGGGAAGATAAGTAAAACTGTTGAGGAGAACTACCAGCTACCATATAGCAGACATAACATACCAGCCACAGGTAACTTGGTATCTCACAGTGATAGTATGATGTGAAGGCAAGGAATACAGCAATCTCCAAATATCGCCAAAGGATAAGCCAGGTTCCAAAGAGGAAGATCAATGTCATCAACACCTAGTGAGCTGTCTAAAGGAGGTCATGGAGGCTGATGACCTCGAAGTGCTTCACAATGTACAGCAATTTGCATCACAAGTCCAATACCCAGAGACTATATACCAGCCAGTACAGGGGGCTGGCAAGATATGGTGAGGGTCAAAGATATCACTCTGAATAAAACCAGAAAATCCAGGAGTATATCAGTAAGATGACACCCGAAAATGAGCTGTTGAGAGAATGTCCAAAACAGAAAACATAAGAGGAGGACCAAGCGATGGAAATGCCACCGTAAGATGATACCCTGCATGGAATGTACCATCAAAGGTAGCTGACATTAAAATCCTATTGGTGGGCGTAAAGGGCTGGGCTAAAATAAAAGCACTGAAGCACTGATCATATCACCACAAGAACAGATACTAATTTCCACATTCATAGAAGTAGGGATCTACCATACTTGAGAGGACCCAAGTTGTAGACTACAAAAAGGGACTTCAGAGATACTTCAACATGTAATGTAAGATTGTACGATTGTAAGAACTGCACCACCAAAGTGGTTGACATTGTATACGTATAGGAACTTCTGCACAGAATATGGCCTAGGCCTTCCAAATTCAGATGGGGGGTGGGGTTCACAGAGAGTTGTAGAGGATAACAGGGCTAAAAACTTGCGGGATTTCCATACCCAGATGCACAGGAGCAGGGACTGGTCAATCAATTATCTCCCTCTCTCCCTCTCCCTCCCCCCCTCTCCATTCTACACTACCTTAAAGAAAAACAATAAGACTGGTACATAAAGGATAATATAAACCCACCCTTAATTGGTAGGACATGTTAGTCTTAATCACTCAAAAATTCATGATGGTATTCCCTAGGCAGCCAGAGCTGCCTGGTAGCAACAAGATACAGGATTTCAATGTGTAAACAGTGATAACGGTGATATGTCATTTGTATTACAATTTGGCTGTTAATTGTGCTGAAAGCTGCAGCTTAAAAGCAACTTTCTGTCCGACAATGTAAAATTAAAAATGATATAGATATAGAGAGATATGTTGTGGAAAATTATGAAAATGGTACCTGTTGAATTTTTGAGTATCCATTTTAATTGAAATGATCTTACTGAATTTTTTTGTTTTTGATGATAAGAAAATGCATGCTTTTATAGAAGCTTTTAAAATAGCCATGCATTTCCATTTACTAACAGGAACTTGGTGGCTACAGACCATAGCTATGATTTAATTTGGGTTACTAATATACTTAGAGAGCACCAAATTTGATTGTATAAAATTGTACTAATTCCTTTATATCAGAAATGAAAAAAAATCCCAACAAAAAGCAAAAATTACTTTCTTATTTTGCTGGAATACCTTAGTAATTCCTTCAGTAAAAAATTATATATATATCACCCATTTGATTCAGCATGGATAGTGAGATTGTAGAGTGAATAATGTACTCTTAATTAAACATAGCTAAGTTAGTATATGGAAGGAATTATTACACCAAATATAGATATATATATATTATGCACTTCCTGTATAATGCAGTATATGATTTCACTAGATAATATCTCTGTCAGCTCAGTTGAGTCCTGTTATATAAGAGTAAAAGTTGAAAATGACTAGCTCTGAAACCAATACTCAACCCCCACCCCACAAAAAACCCTAGCACATGCAGAACAGGTA
Source organism: Naja naja (assembly GCA_009733165.1). Classification (NCBI taxonomy): domain Eukaryota; kingdom Metazoa; phylum Chordata; class Lepidosauria; order Squamata; family Elapidae; genus Naja; species Naja naja. The sequence continues at coordinate 31,920,888 of CM019151.1, forward strand.
TATCTAGTTTGTGGGGGGCACAAGTATGTACACCAGAAGTCAATTATCATATTGGCAGAGAAAGCAGGACAACTGGGGTTTGTTCTTAATAGCAAGGACTTGAAATAATAATTGCATATACTGGTAGACCAGGATGTGGTTAAGATAGTTTAAGGTGATTACCACAACACAACAAATAACGATCTGATTATTTTTTATGTGCATTTACATCTTGATTTTTTTACCATATCCTCCAGGCATCTTTAATTAGATATAAAAATGATGTTGAAGAATGGAGAAATAGTAGAGTGGAGTGATGAAAAAGTTTCATAGTAACTCACCTACATTAAAATAGGTGACTTTATAAAATTGGGGTTAAATACATTGTAACTATATTTTCCACCCATATTACATCAGAATGACTCCATTTATGTGTATTGCACTCAGAAGATATTACAAACCCAACACAACAGAAACTTTCCAAAATAAGCAGAAATGTACTTCATAAAATGTAATTATCTCCTTGTAATTCTCAAAGATCTGCCCGAAGGCAGAGTGTGCTAAGAATCACTGGGTTAAATCAGGCTGCCTTTGGACTTTGGACATAGGAACGGTCAACATTAAATGGCAGGTGGACCAAGGCAGTCATAGAATGGATCCCATGATAAAAACATCCATGAAAGACAGATTAAAACAAGATTGGTCGACATCAGCAAATATTGTGGGCCCAATTGGCAAAAGAAAGCTTTGGACTGTATTGGTTGGAAACATGTGAAAACGGCCTTATCCTGCAGTGGATAGACAATGGCTAAAATGATGATGATGTAGTACCAAAGGTACTACAAAAAGTCTTTCTTCATCACATTACTTCTGTAATTTTTTTTTCATTCAATATGAATTATGAAATAAAGGAATATATTTTCCATTTAACTTAAAAGAAATGATAAAACTACATTACCTGATGTGTAAGTTGATAGAACTATAGTTTTCCAGTATAGTACTACAATCCTGTTTAAAATATATCAGAGTATAATGGGAGGAGTTTTAAAGAAAACAGTTTGCTTTCTACTTTCCAGAAACTCATAAACAACTCCCTCTTACTTCTGCTACTTTCTTCTACTTTATTCCTTCTTTTAAATACCTTTTAATAGCCCTGTAAATGTAGATAAACAAACAGGCATTTCTGGAAACAATTTGAAGTGTTATTGTCAGAATAACTGCGTACACAACAAGGGATTTACTGTACAGTTTGCAAATACTATAATTAAATCATAATGCGATACATGAGACACTACTTTTGTCATAGTTTCATCAAACTGATTTTGTCAGCACTGGTGCAGAACCCTTGACACATCACTTTGAGTGCTCATTAGGCAGCCAATGTCTTTAAATTTTCATTAATTTGATGAATTCATTCATCTGTGGGAGTGACATTTTATGCTAGGTAGGAGTTAAGAATACTTACTCAACCTTATTACTGCTTGCTTTGGGGATTCTGCCATACATTTGTTCCTTTACAATTATTTACAGCAACACTTATACAGTCAACCAAAGGATTTGAATATGAGTGACAAATTCTGCAACTCAACACTTCAAAGTATCTAGTGGATTTTTTTTGCTGCTTTCAGAATTAACTTATTATTTTATGTGGCTCAAATTATGTGAATATCATTTTATAGTAAATATTGAAAAATAACAAGTTTTAAAATTAAGTTTTTATGACGTAAATATGTCAGATGGAGAAAAAAAGATTGCAACTTTTATAATTCAGACTTCCTATCAGCTTAGAAATATATGTGGAGCTTTGGATAAACTAATTGAATTTTCAGACTATAATACCTTGATGCTACAAGCAAAGATAGGATAAGGCTTCCACTTTGATCTGAACAACAATTAATCCATGATCTTTCCAATTAACTATAGTTTAATATTTCAGCTTTAGAAGGAATCCAGATTTTCTTAAATTTCCATTTTAATTGTTTCCAAAATGGATAGCTGTAATTTTTTATTTCTGATAAACTGTTGTATAATTTAAGAGTTTCTTATAGGTATAATTAATCATTTTAGTTATTTTTTTAGTTACACCTTGAACAAATAAAATTCAGAATTTTAGTCTGCTCTCACATATTCAGTTTTTGAAGTTTTTAGCACTTGACTCTCATATCTCATTCTGTTTTCTCAGGACTGGGAATAAAAATGTAAACTTTCTAATTAATAATACTGTAAAAAACATAAGTTTCCAACATCTTTCAATGAACAATCATTCACTCATCATTCATCAACAATCACTCTTACTGTCAAAAATGAGAAATCCTACTCATTTTCTCATACTTTTTTTTCAGAGCAGAGAGAAGAATACCTGTCTCTTTTGTGAAGGTTGAAAAGTATTCATCTCCTCCTTGTTCTGAACTTCTGATCCTGTAATCAATACGAGAACTAACTCTCACATTGACTGACCTTAACTGAGTTAGGAAGCTAACTGAGATCAGGCCTGCTTAATATTTGGATGGAGAACCCCACTTCATTAATTGTAGGCTGGCCTGGCAATTAAAGGCACCCTAAACAGCAACAGTGAAGCATTTTAATTTTATTGCTAAGAAAATTGCATGATGAATTGACATTACTCAACTCAAGCAATTGAACAAATATTAAAAGAAAACCTGGAATAAGGTTCTTTTTTTAAAATCTTTACAGTAGATGATCAATTTTATATTTTTTTAAAATAGAAATATTGTATATATTGTATATATTAAATATACAATATATATTTAATATGTATGTATCTTGTTTCAAAAACACTGAAAAAGCATATAGATTGAACCCATGCTTTGCCTTGAAGGAATGCAAATTGTCTCTTTCTCACAGTTTAGTACTGGTTTACAATTTCGGCATCCATCAAAAGCTTTCTTACCTACCTTGCATTTGAGAATCCATTGTATTTTATGAAATTTTGTTGTATTATATTTATATATCTCTGTATACGTATATATTTACATGCACACAGATGTAGACATTCAAATATATACAGATATATTTTGTGTAATGATTATTTTATATGTTACCTAGAGATGCATTGCAGGATAGGATATACTTGACTACTTATAGTATATTGTTTCTTTTGGGTTGTACAAGTCAGGTGTGGGTCAGATGATTCAATAACATGGTTTGAATGTATATATACATTATTTTGTTAGAGTATTCTTTAATGGCCAAGTGTGATTGGATACACAAGAAATGTGTCTCTGGTGCATAAGCTTTCAGTGTACATACAAAGAACAAAGTCATATCATAAGGTACCAATAATAGAAGTAAAAGGAAAGATGAGAAGGATAATAGTTATATAGCCGTACCACATGGGGAATTAGGTGTTCAGCAGAGTGATGGCTCAAGAGGAAAAACTGTGTCTAGTTGTTTTGGTATGCAATGCCCTGCAGTAGCATCCGAAGGGGTAGAGTTGAAACAGTTTATGTCCAGGATGTGAGGGGTGTGTAGATATTTTCTCAGCCCTTTCTGACCCATGCAATATACAGTCCTTAATGGAAGGTAGGCTGGTCGCAATCTGTTTTTCCCCCCAACTATCTGTTGAAGTCTGTACCTGTTTTGTTTGGTTGCTGTACCAAACCAGGCAGTTATAGAACTACAAATGACAAAATCAATAATTCCTCTGTAAAATTGTATTAGCAGCTTCTTGAGCAGTCTCAGTTTTCTGAGTTGACGTAGGAAGAACATTCTTTGTTGTGACGTTTTCATGATGTTGCCAATTAGGTTAGGTGGGAGATTATAGAATTCAGAAACTTGAAGGTCTTTACTGTTGATACTGTGTTGTCTAATATTGTAAAAGATGTGGTAGGCTAGGAGGGCTCTTCCTAAAATTAACTATCATCTCTATAGTTTTAAGTGTGTTCAGTTCCAGATTGTTCTGACAGCACCATAGTGCAAGTTGTTTAACCTCCCATCTGTTTGCAAATTCCTTATCATCTCAAATGAGACCAATGACTGTTTTATCATCTGCAAACTAACAGAGGGATCCTCCCTTACTCTTTTCCCTCTATACCAATGACTGCATCTCTAAGGATCCCTCTGTTAAATTACTAAAGTTTGCAGATGATAAAACAGTCATTGTGTTTTTACCTAGCTTCATCTGCTGCTTTCTATCTGTTAGAAAGCTTATACAAGTGTGGTCAGGCAGAACTAGCTTAGTCAGTTTGGAGAGAAAAAAATCTGGAATGATGGTATTGAATGCTGAGCTGAAGTCTACAAAAAGGATCCTTGGAAAGGTCCTTGGGGATTTTTAAGATGTAAGATGTAGTGATAGTGCCATGTTAACAGCATCATCTGCTGATCTATTTGCACAGTAGGTGAATTGCAAGGGGTCTAGCAGCAGATCCATTGTGATTTTCAGATGGGCCAAAACTAACCTTTCAAAGGTTTTCATAACTACAGATGTCTGAGCAGCCTGTAGTCATTCACTCTTTTAGTTTGTTATTTATATTTCTCTTTTAAGTATTAAGGTATCAGCCAGTTTCTTTTGTATATCCGTTATAATATCCTGTTCCATGTCCTTCTTATAGCGTATCATTTTTAAAACCATTTCCAAATCACCTTCAATTTTATCAGGTAGAATCGCTTTAATTTTTTCTTCTTCTATCAATTGTGCCTGATTCTTGGAGACTACATGGACAAATCCCTGCAGTTTTCCTGACAAGATTTTTTCAGAAATGTTTTGCAATTGCCTTCTTTATAGGACTGAGATAATGTAACTGCTCAAGGTCACCCAACTGGCTTTGTGCCTTAAGGTAGGATTAGAACTCATGGTTTCCTGGCTTCTAACCGTGATGCTACCAAACTGGCTCTATCTATAGAGGCAAATACTCTTAAAATTAACTCTTAAGATACCCTTCAATATATCCAATGACAAAGTGTTTTACTTCATTCTATCAGTTGACTTACTCTCTAATTCTTAAAGTTTTGTCTTGACTATTTTAAAAAAAAAAGTTCCAAAATAAAAACATTTTTCCATGGGAAGATTTCTTTATTATTAAATGCAAAATCTTATTTCAAATATATATGGACTCCTAATCAATTTGTAACTTTCTAAAATCAAAGTTTTAATCATCGTTTTGCTGTCTATTTAAAATAGTTTTTTTTAATTTAAATTAGAAATTAATATGTCTTTCATGAAGAATTGAAGGAAACTCACCTGTGCTGTAAAATCTCCCAGTCCAAGGGTTCTTAATTCCTGAAAAGCCATTACCAAGCAATTTCCAAAAGTGATTAGAAAAGGAAATATGCAAACTTAGTGTATTTTCAAAGGCACCAGCACAGCTTTGGCAAAGATCCTTTACTCTCATAGAGCTCTGAACTCGCCAGAGACTGCTACGTTGCAGTCTTCTCACAGGAATAACTTCTGGGCAATCTCAAGTCCTCTCCTTTTCTGGAAAGGAATTATAAAGAATTGGACTGCTCACCAGCTCTTCTTTGCATCACAGAGATCAGCTCTGCTTTTAGAGTTGTTTTTGTCCTCTCTTTCTTCCCTAGAAATGTGTAAGGCATCCAGAAAGTATCCATGAGAACAAATTAACTGCAACTGGAATTTCGTAGTACGCATACAGAATAACCTTGAACTTGTCAACTCCTCCACCCCCCTTCCCATTATGGTGGCAGCTTAATTTCAAAGCTGACAGGGTGCATGTCTTTCAGTGAATCTGTAATGAAATGCCTGAGGGGAACAGTTTTTGCACTGTAATATACAAGTCTCCATGTATATTGTTCAACTGTTTTCTGTCTTCTTTTTCAACCTTCTAATGACCTTAATGTAAGAAATGAACTTTTTGTGTTGTAAATCCATGCCTGAAACAGATGAATTGGAGTACAGCTAGTCTTCAACTTGAGACCGCAATTGAGCCCAGAATTTATATCGCTAAGTGAGAAATTAGTTAAGTCAGTTTTGCCCCATTTTACGACTTTTCTTGCCACATTTGTTAAGTGAATCACTGCAGTTGTTAAATCAGTAACCCAGTTGTTAAATGAATCTGAATCCCCGTTGACTTTGCTTGTCAGAAGATCACAAAAGGTGATGATCCCAGGACACTGCAACTGTCATAAATATGAAACTAGTTGACAAGCATCTGAATATAAATCATGTGTCTATGGGGATGCTGCAACGGTCATAAGTGTAAAAAATGGTCAAAAGTCACTTTTTTCAGTGCCATTGTAACTTCGAATGGTCACTAAATGAACTGTTGTAAGTCAAGGACTTCCTGTGTGTGTCATGCCCCTGGTGGAGACTGACTCTGAGGGAGAGGAGCAACAGCCGACAGGGAGTGGAAATGTGGCTCTGGAGGTTGTGGAGGAGGCTGGGGAAGGGCAGAGGCCGGCTGGGAAATCAGAGGAGGACCCAGGCCCATCCCCTCTCCATCCTATGGCACGCAGGGAGGAGAGGATAAGGGAGAGACGTGGTCTACTGGGGAGGAGAGGGCCTTGATCTTCTTCATAGGCTGCAACTGTGGCAACTGGATAAGAGGACGGACATGCGTATGGGCGAGTGCTGGAAACGAAGTGTGGAAATATCTCTAGTTTATTGTTCCTCTCTGGGTTTGGCATCCTTCCCAGTGTGTCATCTAATATCTGTGGATGTCTTCTAGCATTTCCTCTTTCTTGTAACTGCTTGTGTGGGAGTTTTTTTGTCTCCAGTCAAAGATATTTGGAGCTTGGAAGCAAAGTGAAAAAAATAAAAGGGGCTTCACCTGTTTTTTGTGCCTGTGTTTATTTTGTATCCCACCCTGGGTCATCATAGTATGTGTCAGAATAAGAGGAAGGCCTTATGTCGTAATTCTGAACATAAAGATGTCCAGGGGTATCCTTATTGTTTTCCAGGGAATGTCAGATATTATGTTTTGTTAGTCTTATCATAATGTGATATTTTAGCATCATTTTTTGAAGGAAAGAATCTCAGGATACCTGCTTTTAGTATCTCTCTCTCTCCTGTTTTAGGAGAGAAAATACGGTAGAAGAAAAACTGTAAGAAGGATTGTTTGCATAAAAAGGAGATTTTTCTGGAGTGTTTTTCATTATGTTTTATTTTTTAACAATTATAAAATATAAATAGATATACAGTTCTATAAATAGGACTTTGTAAGTTGGAGATTAGTGCTTTTAAGTTACGGGGCTGTGATATACTATCTTTTAAGTATCCTGTTCATTTCATTATTGCAGAGTTTTCTGAAGGTTATAGATACTTTCTGATGGTTTTTTTAAAGATATGAAATGGGCTTCAATTGAAGTAAGAGTAATTTTATCAATTCATGAAATATGTTTTAAAAAATACAATAGGTAATTTAATAGTAACTAATAGTTAACAAGAGTAGTTGCTCTGTCTTCTGGAAGGTAAATCCTATGTGTCATACAGCAATGAAAATGAGTAAACATTTTAGAATAAAAAAGTAAAAGATTGGTTGTATATAATAACCAAAGGGATAAACAATTTTAGTAATTGGGATCAGTATAATTTGAATTCCCTATAATACAAATTGAACTTTTTGAAATATAGTTTAATGCACGTTCAACAAAGGAGAAAATGGAGTGATTGAAGTTCAATTTGTACCGTGTTATTAACCATTTCCGCTTCACTAGGTGAGTAAAAGGATAATGGATGAAGCTTTTATTATTGCCTTTCTGCTAAAATGAAGTGGTATAAAAGATAAGGTAATGAGATTAATGAATATAAAGTAAAGAGGTAATCAGTCAAATTCAAAGAGGGAAATGAGATGAGAGAATTTGAAAGTTGTAAGATTTTTTTTTTAGAAAAAATGGACTCTATCAACATAAGTAGAACTTGAAAAACTGGTGCTTGCTATGTATCCAGGTGTTCATTGGGTTTCTTAATATTTACTGCATTACAGATCAAGACCCTAATAAACTATGCAATTATTAAGTGTAATTATCACTTGTTTCTCTGTCTCAATTTCATTTTTGAAATAAAATAATGAGCTTTGTGAAGCTTTTCTTTGCACACTAAAGAAAATTTTTCAGAGCCAGGCTTGATGTGTTGTTCTCCACAATATCCAACGGGAGATTTACTCATTGTGTATAAGAATCAATCTATGTAGCTAATCACTATCAAGATCATGACACACATGATTTTACATTGCCCTTATCACCAACATGTTTGAGAAACTTTAATTCTTCTTTAATGACATGTGTTGGGTTATAATTAAAGTTTTTTTAAAAAAATTTCTCCTGTTGAACAAGGATTTTTTAAAATCCTAAACAGTATTGCTAGATTTTGCCTAGCAGCAATTAACATTTACAAACAGGTAATTAAGGATAGTACCTATGGATGGACCTATTGAAATTTCTCTTTTTTTTTCTTTAAAAATCTTTATGTAATTTTGTGGCCTTCATAAGCTGCTCCTTTAATCTGTAGTGTTAGTGTTATTATTAAGAATTGTTACAGAATATTTTTAATATATATTGCATTAGCAACCTTAACCTTTTAGTTAATTTTTATCACATATATTTCAGTTATACTATTGAAATGGGTATAAATTGTTTGTATTTTATACTGGTCTTTGACATGAATATTTGATTGAGTTATATTAGAATTACAGCAACACTTGCATTTTATTCTTGGGGGTGTTCAAGGCAGTTTGTATTAACTTGTTCCCTTTTTTTCTAATAGACAAACTGTTTAATAGACATAGGCCAACAGATGTTCAAAGCTACCCAGTGAACTTAATTTAGTAAATACAGATTTAAATATAGATCTTGTGTCATGTAATATTTAACAATTATGCAGATCTACATTTAGGGAGATTGTTTACAGGTTTAGCACTAGCTATCAGCAATTTGCTGATGATGCTCAGTTGTACTTCTTTTTTTCCAGTTAGTTTGGAGTAAGTATCCTTAGATCTTGCTTGGATTCTAGACTGTAAAAGGATCAAATATAAAAGCTAATTTAAATCAACATGGCGTTGTTACTCTGGAGATGAATTTCAGGATTTTTGAGATTCACCTATTCTTCTTTGGAAGGTACTCCCATTTACAGAAAAAAATAGTAATTTAGATGTCTTCCTGGATCAGTGCTGATACTGGATAAATACAGTATAAGTGACAGGGAGATGTTTTTACAGCTTCAGTGGCCATGTGATGCTACCTGGAGGAGAGAAGAGAGATGTAGCTTTCATGAACTAGTATAATCACCACAGTCTAGTTTATTGCAATATGGTCTTTGAGAGTACTTTTTAAGATTGTCTACAAATTAACAGCTAACTGAAAATTCAACAACAAAGGTGGAATAACATTACATCATGTTGAAACAGCTTCACTGGTATTATTTGCCTTTTGAGTCCATTTCAAAGTGCTCACTGTAGTACATATATTGCCATAGGCCAAATTACTTATAGGACGGCCTATTTTTATGTAGTCCTTGGACTGTTAGGTCATCAGTGGAATACATTTAATCGTGTTGCTCTAAACATTTGACACAGTGCACCCATATAATGGAGTAAATTGCTACTTGAATTGAAGCAAGTTCTCCCCTTCTTATAGTTGAAAGTTATAACATACAGTATTTTGTAGGCTGTTTCTTTATTGAGGGGTCCATTAAAAGCCTTTATAAAGTAATTTGTAAATATTTAAGGTCCATAGGGATGTGCACTAATAAATTGTGGCTTGCAATTTATTAGCAAATGGGTTTGTGTTTTGCTCTTTGTGAATCCTGGAGTATATAACGTATTATTCACTACATACATGAATATTTTCTCAATTTCAGTTAAATATTATTGTTAACCCTTGTTTGCCATTTGCAAAATAAATTGATGTTTCTCACTTTTCATCTTGGCAAGTGAGAGTGGAATGTTTTCTCCCTATTTTATATACCTGCTGAGAGAATTTACAGGTGACAGCCAGTGTGATCAATCAATATGAAAAAGGACCAAGAATTCCCATCAGAGTGAGAAAAAATATTGCAGAGATGAAAATCATACTGGTGATAGCCAGTACTATTCTGGCTTTTGTTAGTTCTCTCTGCTAAGTGGAGAACTCAGAACTTCTAGTGAGTTGCAATTACTGTTTCATCGACTATATGGGAGTCCTTAGGTAGTCACCCAGGCTTCATGGAAATCTGGGCCCTGGGCTGCCCATAAATGACATAGAGCAGCCACGAGCAAAAACTCTGTATTCAACCGATTCTCACAGTTCTGAAAATGTCAACAATTTGTCAACAACAAGAAAGACATTATTCATTACGTACTTCCTAAAAACTTTTGACTCATGAAAACATAGCACTTGTAGGAGAATATGTCAAGCTAATATGTAAAAGAAAAATAAAAAGTGAAGGGATAAACATACAAAGAATATTAATGCTATTTAATAACTATATATAACTATATAAGTCATAAGTAAGGAGACACTATAGATGGTCATATTATTGGCAGATGAAAAGGTCAGATCTGTAGGGTTGCTATAAAAATAGTATACATAATAGCAGTTGTTAGGAAAGGAATTGGAAAAATGCATCATCAACAGAAGAAAATATTTGTAGCTCTTAGTGCTCTCTGAGCTTGATTGCTTTCCTGCAGATATTTCATTATCCAACTAGGTAATATCAGCGTAGAAGCATAAAAAAACTGATGGCAAAAAATGACTTAGTAATCATCAAGGCTGCCCTGTGAGTTTAGTGTTTTGTTTTGCGTTTTTTAATTTATTTATCTATTTATTACTTTTAAATATTGGTATATTTTATTAATTTTTATTTTATTTTTAATTTTTTATTGGATTATTAGTACCAGAAGGGAGTGGGTTTTGTTCTTCGTTTATGTACAAGTGGCTCGCACTGTGAATGTTGGGAGGGGGGGTTCTTGGTACTTCTTTGATTAAGGTGTTGTTTATTGTTTGATTGTTTGTCTGAGTTGGTAGTTCCTTGATTGGAATATTCTTTACTGCTTGATTGTTGGATGGTGTTAATCTCTGCTAATCTTTATTTATTATTAAACTTTTATGCTGCCATCTCCCCAATCTGGTTGTTGATTGATGGCAAGGAGATGTTTTGGGGTTTTTGTTTCCTTTAAAGCTTTTTGTTGTCTCTTTTGAATGATGTATAGATGCTCAGAGACTACTAAGGATCCCTGATTTCAACCATGAGCTACAAATATTCTCCTTTAAATTGTATAACATTTCTTTCATTCCTACTTCTCTGTTGAAGGTTAAGAACAAATTTCCTTATGTAAGAATATTATGTCAGTTATTAACGGATATGTCCTCTTCTCTTGGAAACCATCTTTTGGTAATTCTGTTAGATTTTTGCATTGATCAATTAAGAGCCATTGACTAAAATCGCCTCTTCACCTCTGATTTTGATTCCTACTAAAACATGCTTCAATATATAAATCAGCTGACAGTGGATTCAGAACAGGAAAAGGGAAGACTTCACATGTCATAATTAATTAGTGACATCTGTCACCACAAAAAACTTCATGAACTGTAGGTCTATTAGTGATCATTAGGCTGAGTAAATGGAACCTCTACTGTTTGCAATTATAATTGTTGGTGGGCAAAAGCATGGGAAAGATGCTGTTTATGGACATTCCAACAATATCTTGAAAAGTTGAAAATAAAAGTAGTGATGTCAGTGTCAAGTGAATCTGTCAAGTGAAATATTTGGGGTAAGAAGTTGCATAACATTCAAAAGAAGAAATATTTTGTAAATAGACCCCCATAAAATATACGTATGCTAATTTTTATGTGTGGTTGCAAATTTCAAAGCAAGTACTATGAAATATTATAAAATGAATACACTTTACCATAGTATAGAAGGGTATAATAAAATTGCATATTAACATTTTTGTTTGATCTCTTACCCAAACAGTTTACTGAGAATATTTGTCTTGACTTGTCTTGGATTTGATAATCCACCAAATAGAAAATTTATTGACATATTTTATTTATATTTTTCATTCATTCGTTTACTCATTCATTTATTCTTTCATTCGATAAATCAGTTTATGTATCTCATAACTCCAGACCAACAATACAGAAGCATTGTTTATAAAATAATTACTAAAAAGCATATCAAGTATTTTGTTTGTGTATCTGTAGTTGTCTGAGGAATTATTATTACAATTGGTTGCCCAACTGTATCATCTGATAAAGAAACAGAGATTATGATATACTGTAGATACTTTGATCAACAATTATTCTGAAGTCTTGTTATTTCTGTTTGTCATGGCTTTTAATTTAATGGTTTATTTGATTTTAATTTAACTATTATTGGCTTTTAATTTAACAGTGTTAATTTTCCCTTATTAAAATTATTTAGACTATCCTCTACTGTTTGATAGCCAATATCAGCTCTTAGTTTATGCTAATTTTACGAGATTCTGTGGGTTGTAGTTGAAGCATCAGTCCTGCAAGTAATACTTGAAGAACCCTAGATGCCAAACTTTTCTAAGGCAGGCTATTCAATAAGGCCATATCATTAATGGAAATCAGATTAATTCCATATTTGCTTTTTCTGCTTATGCCAGGAAAATTTAAAATTGAGTATACAGAAAAGTATAATTTTGCTGCACTGCCTTTCAAAAAAAGTTTGAAAACAGATAAATAGGGATTAGAAATAAGAAAAAAGGTCTATCATAAAAGCAAATGAATAATTTACAGACCATGGGCTTGGAAGTGCATCAGGTCAGCAGAAATAATGCATTATGAAAAAGGAATTCAGTTTGCTATAAATCTGTCTATCTCAGCAGCTTAAAATAAAACAGTTTTACCCATCTCAGGCAACATTAGTTTGTTAGTCTCTGCTTCATGTATCAAAAATCATTCTGTGAAAATATCAATATCATTGGTTAATATAAATGAAATTAATTTTTAAAGCTGGCTAAAGGTTGACATATGAAAAATTGCATTACTTTGCAGAAGAGAAATTTCTGTCTTCTAGTGAAATTTCAGGTCAAGAGGGCAAGTAATTTTCACAATCTTCAATGGGAACCAGTGAAATATGAACTTCATTGTCACCTAGCCCCAAAGCGATAAGATAAAATGAGCTGATACATCATTTGCTGTGGTTTTATCATCTCCTGCAGTAATTGGAAGAAAAACATAAGAGCCCCCAATCTTGCCTCCTTACACAGACTTAAGCCATTTTAGTCTGATCAATGCAAAGGTCACACAGTATATTATTTATTTATTTTTAATTCTTTGTGCGTGCTAAAATGTCTGGTGAAACATTAAAATAATGAATATAGTTAATTGAGTTTGTCACATAGAAGTGAATAAGAATATATATCAAGCTGCAGTGGAAATAGCAAGTAAAAATGATATGAAATTTGCAATAAGTACATGAATAAACATTTTCCATTTAAGCTTGATTTAAAAAAAATGACTACTAATAATTGTGACAACTATTTTTCTTTGTTAACATCATTGTACTGTTCTCTGTGTTAGATATGTTTGGAAGCTTGATGTTATCTGAAGCAAATATTTGTTTTTCCTTCTACAAGGAAAAAAATCAGTTATCTAGTTTACTTACTAAAGGACATATATTTATGAAACTGACTTTCTGATATTCACATGATACTGGTAATTATTTAGTTAGCTTCTATTAATAAATTACATTAGCCCAAATTTCTATGGAGATTCTCAGTCATCCAGGTCATGGTTGTCCCAAAGGTGCTTTTTCAAGAGGCAACTGGACCTTCTGGTTTTTCTTTGAAAGACATTTCCCTTCTCATCCTTCAGCTCTGACTAGATGGTGCAGAATGGAAGGATTTATACTCTTTGCAGACAGCTAGTCATTTGCATTCTTTTAGTGGATCATTAGCCCAAATTATTTTTTTTCAGTGTTGACACAACAAATGTTTGTTAAAAAAGAAAAGAAATTGAATCCACATCAGATTGAATGATCAGTATATTCCTAGGTGAAAGAAGTTGACACAACCTCCAGAAAGTATAAACACAACATCGTTTTTAAAATTTGAATACATGCTGCATATTCAGTTATTTACAAATTAAAAATAAAACCAGTGTATACGGCACATACAAAATTTAAACACTCTTTCAGTTTGTACTTGTTATATCATCATTGGGCAGAAATAACAAGTTACAAACATTTCCTATTAAGAGTATTTCTATTCTTGCATTTAGATTCCCCCCTTCTGTTTCTTATAATGCTGTTGTAGCCCAGAAATATCCCTAGATTTTCTTGTATCCTCTACATGTCTGAGATCTCTATTTTAGTGATATTTTGTACTCAATGTTTAGTAATATTTAAGTCTAGCTAGTGTAGAAGCCAATTCAAAACCACTATCTTTCTTTATGGTAAGTACATCATAGTTCATTTTGGAGATATGCATTGGATCATCATTTTTCTGAATGTCCAATATCTTTTATTTTATTTATTTTATTTATTTATTTTGTCAAGCATGCATTTGATAATATATATAAGTATAAACTTGATTATTAATACATGAAATAGATACAAATAAAAGGGAACATTAAGACAGGGATGGTAGGCACGTTGGTGCGCTTATACATGCCCCTTACAGACCTCTTAGGAATGGGGTGAGGTCAACAGTAGACAGTCTGAGGTTAAGTGTTTGGGGTCAGTGGAAGAAATCACAGAGTCAGGTAGAGTATTCCAGGGATTAACCACCCTGTTGCTGAAGTCGTATTTCCTGCAATCGAGTTTTGTGAGGTTTACTCTGAGTTGTATCTGTTGTGTGCTCGTGTATTGTTGAGGTTGAAGCTGAAGTAGTCATTGATGGGTAGGACATTGTAATGGATAATTTTATGTACTATGCTTAGGTCAGACTGGAGGCGGCATAGTTCTAAGTTATCTAAGCCTAAAATTTCAAGTCTGGAGGCATAGGGTATTCTGTTGCAAGTAGAGGAGTGGAGGACTCTTCTTGTGAAATATTTCTGGACTCTCTCGATTCTATTAATGTCTGATATGCAGTGTGCATTCCAGACAGATCAGTTGTATTCAAGAATTGGTCTAGCAAATGTTTTGTATGCTGTAGTTAGTAGTACAATATTACCAGAGAAAAAGCTTCGCAGGAATAGGTTAACAACTCTTAATGACTTTTTGGCAATGTTGTTACAGTGGGCTCGAGCACTTAGATCATCAGAGATGAGAACTCCAAGGTCTTTGACAGAGTGAGAGTCATCTACAAGGTCTTGTCCGTCCAGCTTGTTTTTTATTTTTGTATTTTTCTTGCCAATATGTAAGACAGAGCATTTATTTGTTGAGATTTGAAGTTACCATTGTCTGACCATTCTGACACATAGTCAAGGTTTTCTTTAATTCTAACTTCTATTCAGTATGTGATTCTAGGAAGCAGAAATTTTCAATAGTAAATCCACTTCATATTTAGATCAAAGTGCATTTAGACATTACACCATATGTTATACTGAAGCATTGTAAGCATTCTTATCTGTTCTTTTAATAGGACATTGCCAGGTAAAAGTAATGGCACATTATTACAGGTGTCACACTTTTGTGTTTATACAACTGTATTTAGCATTACAATGGTATTCCAAAAATGTGTATTTAGTTTTTCTACACTGAAGAATGGAATTAAATCATTTAATATCTGGATGCAGTAACTGGTCTAAAAAGGAAATGGGATACTTAGGAATCAGAGACAATTGTTATTCTAATGTGTTTGTTTCCAGAATCAGTGATATAGCTGAGTTCAGTTCAGTACCACTTTACAGTAAAGTATTCTTTGAGATTGCCATATATGTGCTACAAATATAAAGTTTATTTTTCTAAATTGGTATTTTCAAATGTTTGGCAGCTAAAGCTCTAAGTCAGGGGTGTCAAACTCACATCATCATGGTGGGGTCACATGATACATCAGGACTTTTTCCCCCTTCACTAATCTGGGCATGGGCGTGGCCAGTGCATGATGCATCCAACCCGCGGGCTGGGACAACCTTGCTCTAAGTCATCATTTTAATTTTTTTTAAACTGTGGTTTATGTTAGGGGTTTCCAACCCCTGGTTTGTGACCCAGTGCCAATCCGTGGTCCATTTGGAACCAGGCTGCAGAAGTGGTGAGTGAGTGCATGGGCATACACATGCAAAACTGTGTTTGTAAAAGCAGTGTGTGCACGCATACAAAATCGTCCCCTCTCATCCCATCACCACTACTGCTACCTCTGCCAATCCACTGAGCCGGAAAGGTTGGCGACCACTGGTTTATATAATTGGTTTGGTTTCTTGAAGCATACCCCATAAAGGGCTGAAGTTATATAACATGTGAAGTCAGTTATCGTTAAACTTTTTAGGCCACACATAATTTTGACACCCATGTGAAAAACTAAAACTACCATTTAAAATGTTAGAAATACAATTGATTTATGACAAGTTTATATTTTGACAAATTTACAAATTTATTATGGATAATAACAAACTGTGCGCTCTCACAGACAAGGTCTCCTTGGGGTTCTGTCAGCCAGACAATGTTGGCTGGCAACCCCTAGGGGTAGGGCCTTCTCTGTGGGAGCACCCACCCTTTGGAATCAGCTGCCCCTGGAGCTCCGGGTGGCCCCTCACCTCTGCTCCTTCCGCCGAGGCCTAAAAACATGGTTATTCCAACTCGCTGACCTGGACTGAGGGTGGGCTATATGGGGAGTTTTAAGGATTGTTTGTAGTGTTTTAACTACATTTTGGGTTTTTATTAGATTTAATTTCTTTTTAATTGTATATTTGTATCATTTTTATTGTACGCCGCCCCAAGTCCTTAGGGAGATGGGGTGGCCTAGAAATCAAATAAATAAATAAATAAATAAATAAATAAATAAATAAATAAATAAATAAATAATAGGCAGTGAGGAAAGGATGCAAGAGTGACTCAGATGCCTGCTTGCAAGGCAAGGTTGGCTGAGGACACTAGTAGTTGACAGATGAGCCCTCTTGCTCCCTGGAAATAGGGGCCCTTGCTTATATGCTGAGGTAGGAAGATGGGGTGCAGTTTGCTCCCTTTGTACCCTCTCCCATCAGAAAAATGGCAGGCGTTCTGCGAGTCAGCCAAGGAGGAGGAATGATTTCCAACACTCACTGCCAGTTTCCCATAAGTAACCTCAAAAAGGAATTCGGCAATAACTTGGAAGTTCTGCTCCCACTGCTTTTAACTGCCTGTGGTTATTTTTTTTCTAAGTTTAGATAAAGAAATATCTCTGAAATGATGACCCAGTGGGTTACAGGTTCTCTAGTGTGTCACAAGCTCTCTGATGTTACCTAAAATTTTGATCTGTCCTCCACCCAATTCCTAAAACAAGATAAAGAAAATCCAATTAAACAAACAAGTAAAAACATTATACTTGTTCATTTATTTATTGAGGAAAATTATTCAAAATGTACATGTCAACCCAAAACACACAAACAACCCAAAATACTTATATTATATCACTAAAGAATGGTAACAACAGAAGAAAGCTATTGTTTTGGAATGGCCAGGTTAAGCCCTTCCTTTACTCTTATAGAAGTGTCATGGAAGGACCTAAAGCAAGCAGTTTGTCAATCTATCTGAATTGAAGCTGTTCTGTAAAAGGGATGGGCTAAAATTCCTCCAAGCCAGATGAACAATTATTGGAAATGTTTAGTTGCAATTATTCTTGCTTGGTAGCACTCCCATTACTAAAAGCCATGATTAACATACTTTTATCATGTACATTAATGTAGTTTGGATCATTTTCATCAATAAATAAATGAACAAATGTTTTGTCTTATTTGTTTAAATAGGTTATCTATATAAGTTTACAACTTGTGTAGAAAACACCACATTTTAGACCAAGTTTGTGCAAAAATATTAAAAAATTTAAAAGGTTTAAAACTTTTAAATACTACTATCCATGTATTTTTATAATATAAAAAACAGATAATGTAGTTTTCAGTTAAATATATATTAGCACTAACAATATATTTTCTGGAACTTTTCATTTGAAGGCTTTATCTCTTAAAATGTTGTATTAGAAATTAAAGCATTTCTTTCTATAGCTAGAAGTTGATGGTTATAGCTAGAAGTGAGGTTGTGCTGCTCAAACATTCCATGTCTCTGTCCAGGGTGTAAGAAAAAACATTGTCTCTTTTCAATGACTAGTGGGAATTATATGTGAAGTAACATACAACAATGCAACATTTAACAGAGGGTTCCATATGAACAGAATAAGCAGGGTTCCTTAATTTGGTATGATATGCTAAAAATAACTTTTCAGATTAGAAAAATACAATTTAAATAAGAAAGGAGATATAATTTTAGAAGACATACTCCAAGATAAAAGATTACCTGAAAGAGGGTATGTGTGTACATCTTAGAAACTAATATGCCTAGTGTGATGACACAATAGTGGTGGTAATGATGTAGTTTCCATGGCAACTGGTTCACTGGAGGGCTAGACCTCTGTCTAGGGTGCTGTCAGTGTGTGTGGAGTTTCCAAGGAAGAAAGTCCCAAAGAAGGTCTGCTTCACCTAATCCAGTTTTAATTGAACTCCAGAGACTTTGAGGTGAATCTACAGACAAGGCAGATACCATTCCAGCAAGACCTATTTTAGCTGCCTCCAGATTCCTAACTTGTTCAAGTTAATGCTTCAAAAATTGCTTAGAGAAGCTTTTTTGACTATTCTGGAGTTATATTTAAGGTCCTATTCAAAGAAAAATTGTAATTATATCTATGATTTATCATTTAATATTAGGTAAGAAATGTTATTACATTTTCTATTTTTATGATTAGCTACTAATTGAATAATCCAGGATACTAACGAAAGGAATGAAAATTCTAGTTTATAAACTTGTATTGCAGAGCTTAGTCCTAGATACAGAATTATAGATGTTAAATATTTCCTTTATCCTTATAATTTTTAACGATACAATATACCAGAATACTTTATTCTAGTCAATTGGTGGCAGTATACTGCATTATGCAAATCTAGAGTAAAGTAGGGCTCTTGTAATTGCTTTATATTTTTAGAGGTACAACAGTTCATTTAGTGACCATTCAAAGCTACATCGGCACTGAAAAAAGTGACTTATGACCGTTTTTCATACATACGACCATTACAGCATCCCCACAGTCACGAGAAGCCAGGCGATGGCGATGGCTTCTCCTCAATGTGAGTGACATTGAGTTGGCCATGCCCACCCAGTCACATGACCCACCAAACCACACCCACCAAATAAGCCATGCCCACAGAACCGGTTGTTAAAAAATTTGAATCCCACCCCTGCTTAATCATTTCTGTAAATTGCTTTTTGGATATTAGGAATCTTCAGAATGGAAAGTTTCATTACACCGGGTGAATCTGCTGCAATTTTTGGTGAAGGAAGTTTTATGCAAATTTAAGGACTTACAATTTTATAAAATTTTGGAATAAATAGAAAAAGGGTGATTAGAACATTGATTTTAGAAAGTTGTAAACAAACTAAGGGGCTGGATGGATTTGAAATAGGATTTGAAATTAATTACGAGAATCCTTCCTGTGGGTTGTTTAAAATTCTATAAAATTTTGGAATTAAATATAAGAAATCTTCCCATAGGAAAATTTTATTTTTATCTCGTCTTTATAATTTTTATAAACCACTGAAGGTGGTAATTGTAATTAATTGTCTTCCCTCCTACTATTTTCTCAGAACACCAACCCTGTGAGATGAGTTCGGCTGTGATATAATGACTGGGCAAAGTTGCCCAGGCAACTTTCATGCCTAAAGTGGGATTAGAACTCATAGTTTCCTGCTTTCCAGCCTGGGTGCCTTAACCACTAGACAAACTGTTTATTAGGGGGAAAAACATAAAATGGGACTTTGAAAGTTGGACACTAAAGATTAAAGATTATAACTAAAAGAGAAAAGACCAGTCAATAGAGAATGGAGCAAGATACTGTAATGTTGGAAGACTTCAAGAAAATTGGCATTCAAAAACACTTTTAAAACTGTCTACAATCATAAAACTGCATTTAAAAGAGGAACATATTTTACTGGATAAAATTGATACTAAGATTGATTCAAACATGGATTTAAAAATTAAAGCTTATAAAAATGATAAGGAAAAGATTCTCTATTAGTGGGTCTCTTTTTTAATTATATTCTTTAATTCGTTTTGACATTATATAAAACTGGCTGATGTCTTAATAATTACAAGAAATATACAAATAACAAATCAGAATAGTGATTTGGATAACTTTTCTCTTTTGGGCTTACAAAAGAGATTAACACATCTATTTTGTAAATTCAAAATAAGAAAGTTATCCAAATCACTGTTCTGGTTTTGAAAGAGTTTCTCAGAAGAGACAAAGAGAAAATGGAAAGAAATCAAGTTCTAGAATACTATTTAAAGAGTTAATGATCAGGATTGTTAAAAAAATGAAAGGAATAGGAATATTCCAAAGGAAAGGAATATAAAGTTGGTTTATTTGATCAAAGTTAAACTATATATGTTTTTTCTGGTAACTTCATGATTTTTGCTGATTAGGACTGAATGATGAGATTGCAAGAGATTTTTTTTTAGACATAAGAGGTATGGGAAGAAGATATCCTTTGTTGTAATATCAAAGAAGGTGAAAAGTTAAAGAAATTCTTTGTACTGATACTTGTTGTGATGTTTGGCTTATCTGTTAACCAGTTGGCTTCTTTGATCAAGGTTAAAATATATATTGTATGTTGTTACTAATAACTTTTTATGGACTTTTGCTGATTAGGACTGAAGGATCAAACTTTAAGAATTATAGATAAGAGTAGATATATAGGAAGAGGATGATATATGAAGAAGAGATCCTTTATTGTAGTATCAAAGAAGGTGATAAGTTATTGAAATTGTTTATGTTTGATGAAGGGTATATTGGTTATCAGGTTCTTTATTTTTGCTATGCACTTTTTCTATTTTTCTTGGTTTGTATTAATATTGTATTTTTAACTGTAAATTTTAATAAACATTATTGCAAAGAAGGAAACTGTTCCCCATCCTTGAGTAGTGATACTGATTCATTTTAATTGATCATGCTTCTCTTAATTTTATTTATTTATTTATTTATTAATGAGACTTGTATGCCGCCCCATCTCCAAAGACTCGGGGCGGCTCACAAATAAAACAAGGAAACAATAAATAATTAAAAAAGAATTAAACTAACAAGCCCCATTAAGATGCAATTACACAAATACACAATAAAACTATAATAAAAGCCATCCCCCCCCAAAGGGTCACAGCCCGGCTTGGTTAAATAACCAGGTCTTCAATTCACGGGAAGGCGGAGGTCAGGGGCCAGACGGAGCCCGGGGAAGCTGATTCCAGAGGTCAGGGGCAATAGAATAGGCTCGTCATCGGGGACCGCCAACCGGCATTGGCCAGCCGACGGGACCCCAAGGAGTTCTTGCCTATGTGATCGCACAGGGGCGGTTAGTACTTGATGTCGGCAGGAGTCGCTCCCTTAAATATTGCGGACCCATGTCATGGAGGACTTTGTATGTTAATGTTAACACCTTGAATCTCACCCGGAGCACAACCGGCAGCCAATGCAGACAGCGCAGGAGGGGGGTAACATGGGAGAACCGGGAAACTCCCATCACCACCCGCGCCGCCGCATTTTGAATATAAAATAACTAAAGATAAACAAGCAAGGGTATGTATTTACTGTATACCTTTTCATAAATTAATGGAGCAGTTGCTTATTTCAAAAATGTATCATATTTGTTTTTATCAGATACTTGCATATACAGATGGACTGCATGGGAAATGGCTGTTTTCAGAGATTCGATCAGTATTTTCTCGACGCTATCTATTGCAGAACACAGCACTGGAAATCTTTATGGCTAACAGAGGTAATTCTGGAAATGAGATCTTTTATGAGTTTGAAATATGAATTAACTTGTTTACTATGTCAGATTACATTTTCCAAATAAATACCAATCAGAAATTTTGAAATTTCTAGGACTTTCACACACAAGCGGAATGCAAACCCATCAAGAAATTTAAAAAAACAGAAAATCTTCAGATCCAAGAGCCCTGACACCCATAGCCTCTGGCTCAGCCAGGGGTAGGGATGTATTGTCAGGATACTTATGATATTTAACACTGTGTTAATGAATGACCTTATCCAGCAGGTTTACATAGATGGTAAATAGAAGCAGAGGCAGTGTAAAATCATGAGGGACCCCTCAAAGTAAATTAGATTAGTTCTTTTCCCTCCTATCAAGAACTGGACCTGGAGAAAGAAAGACAACCACCACAATACACCTCTTAATTCCTGCTCCCAAAGATGTCCAGAAGGGTACCTGCTCAATGATACCAAAAGCCTTTGAAAGATCAAGAAGGGCCTGCCTGAGTCCTGAACTTTAATGGACAATCCACATATGGAAATATTAATCCACAAGACGTACAGTGGAACATCAGGTTGCGAAAGCTCCTGTTCAGGACCAAATTGGGTTCCAACCAAAAAATTCACCTGGTTTTTTAATCCAGTCACAATTCAAAAATTGGGTGGCGAACAAACCCGGCTGTGGCTAATTCCCCTTCTGAGCATGCACAGTTGGTTGTGCACAACCAAATCGGTCACGACCTGAGGTTCCACTGTATCCCACCAATGAATGCCAGAAGTGATAAGATAGGAAAGAACACTGATTCATTTATCATTTAAGTTCAACAACATAATAACATAATGATAAAACTAACTCACTGCTTGGTAAATTCCTTTGTTCCAACAATAATAACAAGACAATTCATTTTATGGAAAGTGAGCACTGTGTTGTTAACATTATAACGCTATGTTGGGATAGTATCTTAAAAATATGCATTGCATTTTCACTATGTCATATGATTTATTATTCCCAAAATCACTGTGTAAATAACAACGAATAATGTCTAAATGTTTCTTGTACATAGTTGCTGTCATGTTCAACTTTCCGGATCCTGCAACTGTAAAAAAAGTAATCAATTGTTTACCTCGTGTTGGAATTGGAACTAGTTTCGGATTGCCTCAAACCAGGTATATTAACTCTTAACTTTTGAGAGCAATTTAAACTGACAATGTTGCAATATAAAGTTGAAATGTAGAAAGCAAATAGCCATAATCAGGAAAAAGTTTCAAAATCTAGGAAAAGAAAGCAGTCCCTATTATTTTATTTGGTAACCGCAGACTGTGCCTTATACTTGGGCATAGAATTCATGAACTATGTTAAGCCATGACATATTTTATTTGTTCTTGACTTCTTTATGTGAATCCAGTTAGCTATTGTTTATTCAGTAAAACAGTTAAACAAACAATAGTTTTATGTAATCTGTGACCAGGCTTGAAGTCTACTAGAAAAAGAAATGACAATTGGTGCTTGCTAATACAAGTTGTAATGATGTACAGAATTATTAAGGGAATGAATACTTTTATAATAGAGAATCTGTAATACAATTAATATGTGTATATGATCACCAGAAGAAAGAAAACCCCAAACATATACATATTATTTCAATATAATATGTGCATGTGTTCTCTCTAAATTGATAGGAGGAGAATCAGAGGACCAGGCATTGACACTTTTATGATGCTTTAAATTGGATACTTGAACAGGGCAGGATTCACAAATATTCACATTCACAAATATTCCTTTCTACTTTTATAATTCTATCATGTATGAATTTAAAAGGTCAAATTAGTTGAATACAGTATTTTGGAATCATTTCATCATTACAATGAACCAGACTGTGCATGTTTATAGTCTGCAAATATTCATCTAGCAAACATGTTTTCTGCATTCTATGTTTACGCTTATGTTTATTCTGAGGCCAGTTTTTATAAGGCAGAAAACCCTACAGCAAAAGTTAATCTGGCAGTGACATTTTAGGATTCCAACAGTTGAGTGTTTTTGGAACTCTCAGTGAAGAGCAGTAATTAAGCACTTTAAATATCATAAATAGATATTATATTATGGTATATATTACAGTATATATCAATATCAGTTAAATATATTTTGGACTACTTGCTGTACTAAAGCATCTCAAAACAAATTATTTCTAAAATACACAATGCAAGAGAATGAATAAAAACAATATAGAGATGTGTTTATACACACACACACACACACACACACACACGAGTAAACAAAAATTTGTTGGCTTTTCAGAAGCTGAGATAATAAAAGCTTTTTGAAACTTTTCCTCAGATTCTTTTGGAGTAGAGGCACAAATCTAGAGAAGGCCTGCTCACAAATCTAGAGAAGGCCTGCTCACAAATCTAGAGAAGGCTTGCAAATCACTGCAAGTTGATATTCTTGTCATTCTAAGTGTGCACAACACAACTTTCCCAATTATCTCAGTGGTATATTTTGGTTTCAGATTGCTTAGGATTTAAGGTGACATGTCATAAAATTTTTGTATTTCAGACGTATTTCTATGGCCACTCCACGTCAAATCTTTAAAGCTTCAAATATGACTCAGCGATGGCAACACAGAGAGATTTCAAACTTTGAATATCTTATGTTTCTTAATACCATTGCAGGTAATAATGAAAATCCCTTAAAGATAATTTGAACAAATTTGGCATATTTTCTGAAAATTAATTAGAAGAATTTGAGTCTCTCTTTTAGATAAATGCTACTGCTCTTGCTTGTTACTGGTGCTTCTTAACATTTATAAAGAATCTCTGTACATTATTTAATCACTTATTTTTCAACATTAATCTGCTTCCCAGCTCATAAAACTACAGGTGGTTTGCAATAATATAAAAATACAGAAATCAATCACTTGAATCCAAACTCAATATTAAATATAAATGATTACATGGCAGCCCATCAACTATAAGTCAATGAAAAACTTCAAAAACATTTGCCATATGCATGATTAAACAATATTGTTCTTACTTGGTGAAAATATCAGCAGGGAAGATGAAGGGCATAGCCTTGGAGGAAATATTACTCTCTTTATTTTTAGTTATAGTGCATGCCATATTTCTTTCTTGATATACCAAGAAATCTGCACTGATTATTGTTAATTCAGTATTATTTTCAGTATAATATTCATTTAGTTTGCAACTTTTAATTAGTTAACAATATTTTTAACATGATGACTTCCTGTATCATTTGTTAACTTACTAAGCAACATAGAAAAGGTTACGCTCACTACATATTATGCAGTAAACAGCCTTCCACATTCATTCCTCAGTTTAAATTGTTTTTCATGAGAATTCATTATTTGAGTCTTGAAAATATTCTGTATATAGAATTTTAAAAGACAGAGAATGAGATTTCTTGTCTACATTTTATTTCATAAAGTTGTATTTATTCCTATGAGATTTAGTAAAGGTTTCTTTAATTTTGTGTCTTCTAAAAAAAAGCACCATTGCTCTTTCTCAACAGGGCTACATACAATGATTTAAACCAGTATCCAGTATTTCCTTGGGTGATCACTAACTATGAATCAGAAGAGTTGGACCTTACACTTCCAAGTAATTTCCGAGATTTGTCAAAGGTACTTTAATTTTTTTCAACTAAGTATACATGGAGTCCTTGGAACCCTCTGAATGTGATTATTTGTTTCATTACCCAACTATGGGGCTTGCTCCTTTGAGCCATGGTGGCACAGTGGTTAGAATGCAGTTATTGCAGTTTAACTTTGCTCACTGCCAGAATTTAGTCCTGTCTGGCTCAAAGTTGATTCAGCCTTTCATCCTTCCAAGCTTGGTAAAACGAGGACCCAGATTGTTGAGGGAAATATGCTGACTCTGTTTGTAAACTATTTAGAGAGTGCTGTAAAGCACTATGAAGTGGTAAATAAGTCTAAGTGCTGTTGCTATTGCTATTATAAATAGTAAATTTATTTATCCAATTTTTAAACTGCCTATCACCCTCAGAGACAATAGACAATAAAATGTTAAGGAAACAACAAAACTCAGAACAAACATACTCTCCAGCAGCCAATGCTCAAATAAGCATAGATTAACACTAGGCAAACAATCAAGCAGAAAACACTAATCCAGGAACTACCAAGGTTCCCCACCCCGCCACCAAACTGGCAGATTCCACAGTTAAAGTTATAGAATTCACTTCTACAAGAAATAACGATGTCTGTGAACATGAATGCTATAAACTAGAAGGGAACAAATTGAGAACTAAGCTTTCAATAACTGTTCAGTGCGATGGCTATGTTAGTATTAGAAATTAGTATTGTTCTGCTGCAGAATAAGAATGGGAGGAGACCCTTGTGCTAGACATCAAGTTGGCCAATTTGGAAAATAACTAATCTTCTAGGTAGGCCTTTGGTCTGATTAGCAGCTCTTGTTTTATGATACTGCTATGCTGAAGCCAAACTAATTGTTTCCAAACTAATGTTTATAAGCTTTATTTTTATTTATTTATTAATGTTGCATGCCGCCTATCTCACTGTTGAGAGATTCTGGGTGGCTAAAGGTTACGATGATACAAAGATTCTGTAGCAATAGAAAAAAGTTGACCTTATAAGTAAGCTTTTGGACTGTGAAGTGAGCTCTGCTACTTAATCTGTTCACCTATAACTTGAACTGGAATGTTTTTTGCATTTGCCCCATTTATTTTGCTGGTTTTGGTTGTTATTTATATTGTGTTTTAGTTTTGGGTTTAATCCTTGTTCGTGCCTAGGAGTCTATATTGTGTGATAGAGGCTATTATGAATAAACAAAGCAATAAACAAACCAATAGAGTTGATAATGTCTGTAATAATTTGTATGTTCAATTTATTACAAGGAAATAAGTATCTTATTGATCTGTCTTGTTCATCATATTTTCAATTTAATATTTCCCCATCCATGTAGAATTGTTAATATGGCTATGTTCTGTTTTTAAGGATAAAGTAAGCTTCAAGGGACTGAAGAATATCTATTATCCCAGAAGGAAAATGACACTATATTTTAGTAGTTTGTATTGTAGCACATTAGCAATGCCTACATTTTGGTTTATTACTGCTACTGTCAACCAGGGTGTACTTGCATATGGAAGTAGGCATTTGCATTTTTCAATATGTATCTGAACATGATCTCCTTTCCTTATGTTTAGTTGCAGTTGATCAGACAACACAAATTCTGCTCTGGATTTTAAGTGCTACTTCTAATTGATCCAGTCTCGATAGAAGAGAATATTTGTAACTCATGGTTCAACTGCGAGGTTCTAGGTGCTCTCTGAACTTGGTTGTTTTCTTACAGATGTTTCCTTACTAAACTATGTAACATCATTAGTGCTAGATAGGTTTGCAGAAGCATCTGCAAGAAAACAACCAAGTTCAGTGATGCAGTCTTCTCAGATCCCATTTCTCATAGTTTAGTCACATTACAGCAGGCTTCTGCTCTTCATATTTGTATTGGGCATTTAAAAAAAATAATTTTATTAAAGATAAGGAAGGAAGGAAGGAAGACACCAGAGATCAGTGTCTTGTGATCTCTTTGGGAGCAGAAAGTGCCTGGAAGATTTGTGGGTGATCTCTGTCTTCTCTTTGTCTGGACAGATTTGAAGAGCTAGTCTATTCACCATCTCTTCATCATTATTTACTCAAAATATGGACAATTATAAAATTTTATAAAAATAAAATAGTTGCTGTTCTTCATTTATGAACAATTTGTATAATTTAAAAATATGTTGGGGTATGTAAAATTTAATGCGTAGAATCTGTAAAAATGGCTGAATTTAAATTATCACATGGGCTAATCCTATGAACATATTTTCATTGTTTTAAAATAAAAAATAGCATCTCTACATGTCACAGAGTTGCTTCTAGTACCTTAGATAAATTTCAGAAGCAGCTTCCATAGTAACAGAGTTAAAGAACCTACAGTTCTGCAAACAATTCCTTGGTTTAGAATCACTATGTAGTAGTGAAACTTTTGAGCTGGATTTTTAGTTCTTAAAATCATAGCAATGTCTTTATCATTTTGAAACATTTTTCATAATAATATCTTTATTAGCATAGTTATGGGACAAATGTGATTTAGTTAACTTACAAATACAATCCTTTCTTTATTTTGATTTAACTTTGAAGTCTTGTTCTAAGCAACAAAATGGAATCAAAACAATTGAAATTCTTGTTGTTTAAAATTATTCTATGCCTGATTATTATATCTTACAAACACTGGAAGAGTATTTCCAGTGGCTTTTTCTCCTTTGGTTTGAGTGCTTCTTTTCAACGAATAAGTGTGCCATATTTTATTTATGAACAGTACATATTTTATTTATGAAATATACATTGCTTTTCATTGTCTTGTTCACATCCTGTCTCCTTTTCAATCCAATCATTTTCCCTCCTCATTTCATCCTCATTACACCGTGATATGTTGAAAGGAATCTTGTAGATGTAATCTATTCCATTAAGTTTTTTCACTTCAACTTTTTATGATTTCATTAGAAAATTTTTAAAATCTTTTTCTTGGTTACTTTTAATCCATGTATATATTATAACAATTTTTGTACACTGCAACTCTATCATTATTGTATCTCATAAAAATCTTTAAAAGTTTCATGAGTGTATTAGAGCCATACTGCCATCTATATTCAAATAAGAAAGAATGACATGGAGTACCTGAGGACTCTTGCATAGGATTTGTTGGCAACTCTTTACAAAAAGCTATATCTTTTGTAGACTTTGGAGCTGCTGCTATGTGATCCCAGGAGCAGACAAATTGATTTAAAGATGCTTTGTCAGGTATTACATAAATGATGTTGTGTTCTCCAAATCAATTACCACCTTTTGAGTACTGATTGCTTTACTGTCCTATCATGTAAACATCTTCTGATGCATAAGCATTAGTCAGGACAAATAACAAACCACTAGAAAGTATTCTAGTTATTAGAGTACACATCCCATGTAACATCTTTTTCTCTGTGATATGTAACATCCAGTGGTGGTATTCGACCGTTCGCCCCAGTTCTGGCGAGCTGGTAGCAGTGATGAGCAGCGGAGACCAAATCAGTTCTCCACCGCTCTGCTGTTGGGCCCACCCGGTTCTCATACTCACTTTTATCTGCTGAATTTGAAGCACAGTTGCTTTGTGCGGCACAGAATAGTGCCGCAGCAGTTGCTGAAGTGACCTGGATCGTGCAGGCTTGCAGGAGGCAAGTTAGAATGCCTCTGCACCTGTTCAAATGCCTCTGTGCCTGCAAGAATGCCTCTGCGCGCAAACCCCTCTGCTATGCAAACGCCTCTGCACCTGCGTGCGATGTGGCACGCACATGGACACAAAGTGTGTGCATGCATGCAAAGCGACCCACCAAGCCATGCCCACCAAACCAGTGGCAAAATATTTAGATTCCACCACTGGTAACATCATAATAAGTCTAAACCAATTGGTAAATTCAAAAATACTTCCTTTCATGACAAGATTTCTGTGTGATTGCAAACTCAGTGTCCTCTGGATATATTGGTCAAAGATCTTAGATTCCCAATATTACCCAGGAATTGTGAGGTTTGTAATAACTGATTTTTTGTAGAACACCAGATTCTGAGGCTTACACTGTGTGCTAAAAGCTATTCTGTAAAATGACAATGTCAAGTGGAGATTTATATTAAGATTACTGATATAGTGGATTGGTATTTGCTTCAACATGGATTACAGTGTATCAGAGCACAAAATAATCAACAAAGGTAAGATCAGGATTGCCACAGAAACAATAGGTAGATTCATTTCAAGCCATCAAATAGCTTGTTTGAGGTTTCCAAACCATAATCGAGAACCCAGCAATTATGTTAAGTGGTTAATAGTTTCTGGGTTTAATTTTATGTTTGAATCATACAGTTATGTCTTGGTCAACAGCTTAGTAAAATGTATGAGATCAACTATGCTTGCCCTCTGTAAAACCATATTATCCAGGTTAGTTGGTTATTTCTTTTATTTACTTATTAATTCAAATTGTATGGCCACCTATCTTAAAATGTGAGTCTTAACAAGTTTTCAGAAACCCTTGAAAGACCTATCTGCTTCTCCAGACATGACAATTCAGGGAGTAAACAAGCATATGTAATGTCTTTGACGGCACTTTATGTTTTAGTGGGTCTTAAAATGTATCTTTTGTATTGTGTCTAAATTATATTTTGCATCTTTGCTATCCACCCAGAGTTACATTCATACAATCATACATTTATGAAAGCAAGTGAATGAATAAATACAAGTATCTTAGTCAGAGTTGCTTATGAAGCCTAGATTATTTTCAATATAATTATGATTTATGGAATAATATCCTGTTTACTGGATTTTATGTAACTTGCATAATGAAAATCATTATATATGATTCTGAGTTTAATAGGGAAAATAGCATGCAACGCTTTTTGCTGTTTACTTATCATATATTATATAATTACATTCCTTTGCATTATTAATCATTAGAATTGTTAGAGAAATACTATAGTTCACATACTTTTCTTTTTTACTAACTAACTTCAACAGTGTCAACCAGCTACCAACACCCCCAGACCTTTAATTCAGCCCTAATGCGGTCTCTGCCACTAAAAATGCCACCCTAAGACCCATTGCAGCCAGGCACCCTAGCTCCATAGCACAAAGCCCCAATTGCTCCTACCAACCCTGTGCCCCACAGGGTCTGCCAGGCTCAGATGACATTCACCATTTTTCTTCCATTCCTGACGAGATATACTCAGCCTGATCCTATTGTATGCAAGTAGCTGTGCACCAGCCGCAAATGGTTGTGCCAAGTTTTCTTTCTGTGGCTGCTTGCACTGTTCTCCATGCCTTCTGGTGTTCTTGTAAGAATAGACAAGATATTTGGAGAAGGAATGATGAATGCAAAAATCCTGCACAATGGAATTTCCATGCAAAACAATTGTACTATCTTGTTATTTGGTTAAGCCAGTGTTCCAAAATATTTTCTTCATTCCTCCAAAACCAGTTCTCAGAGTCATTTTTACCATTTATCAGAAAGTCCTTATTTAAATGTCCTGTTGCCATTTGGTAACAGGTTCAAAACACCACTTTTATCCAATTATGTGTAATTTTCGCAGGTTTGGGAAACATTAGATTAAACTCTACTTCAAAGTTTCTAACCTGTTCTGGGAACTACATAAAGAACTAGGTTCTTTGAAAATATGTTGAAAAAGATGGCTATGTATTGCCCTAGAAGACAAAAGAGGGGGGTATAAAAACCTTCTTCATATACATTCATAGAGGAAAGTCAAAACCTGTTCTCTGTTGTTTCATATTGCAGGAAGTGGGATAAAGAATAACATTATAGGAAGGTAGATACTGATTACAGGTAGTCCTCAATTTATAGGCCAGTCACTTAGCAACCATTTGAGGTTACAACCAATCTCCCTTGGGATACTCACGACCCAGTTTCAAAGTTCTGATGACTCTCCTTTCCCTCCATCATGGTGATGTGATCACATTTTGGGCATTCAGGAACCAGCCTGCATTTATGGTCATTTACAGCATCCTATGGTCACATGATCGTGATTTATATTTTTTGCCAGAAACCAGCATCCATACGATGGATTCACTTGATGGCCACTACAAAAAAGGTTGTAAAATTGGGAACGATCATACGCTTAATAACTGACATGACATGATGATCATTCCAGTCTCAGTTACAGTCATAGATCAAGGACTACCTCTATGTAGTAGATATGTGGGAATGATCTAGGGAGACAGAGGAAAGAGACTCAGTCAAGAGAATGGTCATATAAAAGGCAACTTAGATCACAGAAATTCTCCCCAGTTCATGGCTATAAAGGAGACTTGTGGAGGAGAAATGTACTTATGCAAGCTTGGTATCAGAAAGCATGGTAATTCTATGTGTAAAGTTATGTCAACAGAATATTGCAAG
This sequence comes from Naja naja, assembly GCA_009733165.1. NCBI lineage: Eukaryota > Metazoa > Chordata > Lepidosauria > Squamata > Elapidae > Naja > Naja naja. Next base: position 31,952,638 of record CM019151.1, read on the forward strand.
TCTGGAAGTGCAATTCCTTTAGCTTCATCTCTTTGCCCTTTCTTCCAAAGTTATTTCCACCCGCCATTAAAGAATAAATGTTAGAATAAAGCTTTAGATCAGTGAGACTGTTTGCTGTTCTAGTTAGATGAGACCACGAATTCAATTTCAGAGGAAAGCTAAACTACATTATTGAGATTGGCTCTAATAACAGAATCTTGCAAGTGTAATTGTGCTGCACCTTTGCCTAGAGATCTGCTTCTATATGTCTCTGGTATGGTCATTTTCTTTATTCTCTACAAGAACTAAGTACCTAAAGGGAGTTCTGCTAACTTTCTTTTGAACATATTTGACTGGCACTTGATAGCCATTTATGTAGGATGTTTTAATTTTGATTCTTTTATTGAATGAGGGGCTGGAATTGATGGCTTTAATGAGCCTTTCAGTTCTATATTTCTATTGAAGACAGATGTTCAATATAGTATGGAAGCATGTATTCTCATTCTCTCTTTCTCTCTCTCTTTTTATAACAAAGCACACAGAACTGCATGTCATCGACATTTCTGGCTCTCTTGAACAGGGTTCCTGGCTTTTCCTCCACAATCCTTCTACCACCTCCCACATTTCAAGGGAGAGACTATTCAGTAAATACTGCAACCACACTCTTGCCCAGAGAAGTCTTCTTTGTGGCTGAAGACTGAAGTGCTGACATCTCCCCTTGTTTTCCTTCCTCTTTGTAGTTTAACTAAGTAAGGGATGAATGTTATAAAAGTCCTTTCAGAATGAGAATGCTGATTCAATGAGAATGCAGGTATTATGTATAGCAATATTAAGGAATTGAATAGGAATTAAAAGGCAAAAGGATGGGAAGTTGGAATGACAGTGACATTAGCAGGTTTTATGTCAAAGTATAATGAATGGAAACAGATTTTTAAATATTCTATAAACTAACATTCCAATCTAAATCTAGCTCCACCATTCCATAGATTTTTTTTCTTCAATCTTCAGTCTCAGACTCCTGGGATTGTTTTTTTCAGCTTATCTGGCTTTAAATCAAACCAGGAAGAGACTCCTACTCATCCCATGAGTAATGTGCTTAAAGAGAAAATGGACTTCATCTTTTAAAAAGCTAACCTGAAAGGGAAATCTTTCCATGCCTGATTGGCTCTTTAGCATTTGATTTTCTGGAGTTTGTTTGTCCTTGCTCATTACCTATATCGACAAGTTAGATTTGTGACATATCAGATTTAGGATTTCCTTTAACTCTTTCATGTCTGAATGGCTTCTAGTAAGAATTTATTTTGTGTTACAACCTTTTTCATTACAATTTGAAACTTCTAAAGACAATATAAACAAACAGAAAATCATGCTTCTAATGCCTAATTAGTGTAACTTACAATGTGAATTATACAGTGTGTAGGCTATTATATATTATAGTTGTTAATACAATAGTAAATAGATCTTTTAAAAGGGGGAGGGAGAGTTGTATATGCTATAAAAGGCATACTGTGATCACAAGCAAAGTGATTTATAGTGTAAAAATTACTAATCATTAGTATATTTTCCTCAGGGTTTCAAAAATAAGAGCCTGTGTGGGAATGTAGCACACTTCATGTTCAGTGTTACACTTGAGTTTTAGAAAATACAATGGAACAAATATGGTTTGGATCATTCAGCTTGCATAGCCCTAGCTAATCCAATGATCATTAACCATGATAGCATTTACTGGAATATCCTGAAGACCAGATGTTTCTGGAAGAATGAAGGAACCAAAGTGTATTTGTATGATACTCTTTATTATTTTACATGCTGGTATTTTAATCAGCAAGCATTACATTATAATCTCTTCATGTTTGTTTAAGCTGTGTAAATATAAGGAGTAACATTTTTTCAGTTGTACATCAATGTTAGGATCAATCCTCATTTTGAAAATCAAACTAGCTTTATTTTTTTGCAATGTAATTAGATTAAACATGGGGCAAATAATGATGATTTTTGTATCATGAAGTTGGCAGGTTATGTATGCATTCTGCTTCTCTATATTGCAGGGCCGTCTTAAAAGCATTATGGGCCCCGGGCAAAGCAGTGTACTGGGGCCCCTATGACAACTACTCACAGGAATAAAAATGTAAATGGTCGATAAAATTAAACATATATTTGCATGTTAGTATTAATAAAAAATACAGTAAAATGTAATAAATATGTTGCTATATTTAAATGATACAAGGTGCATTGAAGGGTTAACATACACAGATTAGTATGGGGGCCCTATGCTCATGGGCCCCACGGGCAAGTGCCCATCAGGCTCATGCATTAAGACAGCCCTGCTATATTGCTTTGGCTGCTTGATTTATTTTGGTTTCTTAGCTATGCTATTTTGTTTTCCAAATCTGATGAAATGTATCTTAAATAGCGAGCCACCAACATATATAATTATTGGATAGATACAGTATATACATACAGTGAAGAGTTAGATGATATGAAAAGAAACCAGGATACATGTCAGTTCAAAGATAAAATTTTAGTTATTTGGATAGCTAACTGTAGTTTCTCTTGGCAGAACTTTAAAAAAGTCCATGACAAATGTTGGCTTTAAAATTGTTGAGCTCTTTTAGCTGCATCTAACTCTAATTGCATCTTTGTAATTGCTGCATCCTTTGCGACAATAAGTAAGATCTATTGCAGTACTATAGGTCAGAGGTCTACTTTAAGTTGCCTATTTTTTCAGGGAAAGCCATTCTCTTGGGTAGATCAGTGAACTGCAATTGTAGCACGCTTTGCATAAACTCATTTATGGCCCATGCATCACAATTGGTAATTTCGTAGTTTTGGCACCCATAGAAAATAATACCATTTCAGATCCAATTAAGCAGAGCAGTAGTTATGTGCTCATTTTAAAATATTATACAAAAAGAAAAACAGAAACAGCCTTTCATGGAGAAGATTTTAGAATGTAATGCTTTTCCTCGGAATGGCTAATAATTATTTATTTATTTATTTATTTATTTATTTATTTATTTATTTATTTATTAATGGGACTTGTATGCCACCCCATCTCCGAAGACTCGGGGCGGCTCACAACTAAAACAGCAGCAACAATAAATAATTAAGAAAAATTAAACTAAACAAGCCCCAAGAGAATATAAATACCAAAAAATACAAAAAAATAAAACCACCCCACCCAAAGGGTCACAGCCCGGATTGGTCAAACAACCAGGTCTTCAAATCATGATGGAAGGTGCGGAGGTCAGGGGCCAGGCGGAGCTCCAAGGGAAGTTGGTTCCAGAGGTCAGGGGCCGCAATAGAATAGGCTCGTCATCGGGGGACCGCCAACCGGCATTGGCCAGCCGACGGGACCCCAAGGAATCCTTGCCTATGTGCTCGCACAGGGCGGTTAGTATTCGATGTCGGCAGGAGTCGCTCCCTTAAATATTGAGGACCCATGTCATGAAGGAATTTGTATGTTAAAACTAAAACCTTGAATCTCACCCGGAGTGCAACCGGCAACCAATGCAGGCAGCGCGGGGGGGGGTGTAACATGGGAGAACCGGGAAACTCCCATCACCACCTGCGCCGCCGCATTCTGCACCAGCTGCAATCTCCGGATGGTATGCAAGGGCAGTCCTAAATAGAGAGCTAACTATTTAGAAAACCCCATAGCTGTTGTCAGGAAAATATGGGTAAGCATAGTAGAATGTATTAGCCCAATACACTGTTTCCATTTTATTATGAAGCTGCTGAGAAAGCTGTGATATAGAGCACTGTCATTACAGATCTATTGTTACAAGGGTTCCACAGTCTTCTGTGTACTGCCATTAATTTATAGTAGAAAACAATATGTAGCCTTCCAAATGCAGCAAAGCAGAATCTTTTAATGAGGTGGATGTTATTACCACAATAAATCAGTGCATTTGTGTAATGTATAATTCAATGTGTTATTCCCACTGTAACTTCTCTGAGTAAGCTGATAGTGTATCATTGTCACTGCACAGTCTTAGAGTCCTTTATTTCTAAGCCCTTCCTCCATTTGGTGATCTTTTTTCTAATTTGTCTGCAAATAAATGTGGAATGGTTTGATAGTTGTCCTATTGCCAGGTTCTTGAAATCCAGTGTTAAAAACAGGAGGATTAAAAATCAATAGGGTAGATTCTTGTTCACCATATGATACTTTTATTCTTTTTTCAAAAGAGAGTTAAATCAATTCTAACTGGTTTTAGCTTTATATTCAGCAGATGTAATTTTATAACTATTGATCGGTAGTGGTCATTTGGAGATAATAAAAACAAGAGCAGTTAAAAGCATCCATTTGAAAAGCTTTAGTGTTATGTAGATGCTGCACCAAAAAAGCAAAAGCAAACCCATCCACTTTAATATCTTTTTTATAAACAAAAGCCAGAATGCCTGATTACCACAGAGCAAAAACTAAGTAGTATTTATAATGGTTCATTGACAATAAATAAAATAATTAAAATTTGAATAAGCTATTTTTTCTTCTTTCAACTCCTTGGTAAAAGGAATATTCATTGATTTTTTTAAAAAAATTATCAAATTTCCTACCAGGGTGTGTTTTAAAAGGCCTGTTTAGATCAGATAGTATATGGGGGAAGAAATAAATGTAACAACATAGTTACATTATCAAATAACAAAATTAATTATATTATGTCTGCTACCAATTTGTAGTTCATTTTTAATTTCTGTGTTCTGAGTATTAGACCACTTAAATTATCACATGATATGTCAAAATCAGCAAATGATACAATATACAATGATTATTTTTGTTTGACAAATTCCAATAAATAAATAAATAATCACAGGACTATGTGGAAATATCTTCAAAAGTTCAAGAGGCATTAGCTTCTCTAGTGCCTTTATTACAGAAATATTAGTACTATCCTCATCTCACCAATACTGTATAAATAACTAAGGTGCACATGACAATTTTATAGTTTTCTGCTACTTTCAGACACTAATTCTACCACAACATACAATGTTGCCAGACAGTGTTGGCTGGCGACCCCCAGGGGTAGGGCCTTCTCTGTGGTAGCACCCACCCTGTGGAACCAACTCCCTTTGGGGCTCTGATTGGCCCTGGACCTCCGTTCCTTCCGCCGCGACCTGAAGACCTGGTTTTTTCAGCAATACGGCCTGGACTGAAGTGGAGTGGGATGGGTTTTTTAACTGTTTTTAGATTAGTTTGTGGGTTTTAAAATTTATTGGGCTTAATGTTTAATAGTATTTTATCTAACTTATTTGTATTTGTATTTTAATGTTGTGAGCCGCCCTGAGTCCTCAGGGAGAAGGGCGGCATATAAGTCCAATAAAATCAAAAATCAAATCAAATAATGTAAGGCTTTTGGAACCATATGAGTTGGCATACTCGCGTTGTAAAACTTTTCTATCACATTATTGCTAGCCCTATTGAAATAAGTTATTAAGCAGGAGTACCCCATGTTGATATAGAACTTTGTGAACATATTGAAGTGGAATTATGCCAGAGGAAATAATCCAATATATTTAAGAGACATAGGACCAAGTGTTCCTTGTAGGTTTCCTTTTGTAAAATTTGCAGTAGTAAAAAAGAGTTATTAGAGTGAATAATCCAATTAAATAAATGCAATTTTATATTCCTGAAATAGTTATCTTGCTATCATGCAATGATGTAATGATCATGTAATGATAGCAAGATAACTATTTCAGGAATATAAAATTGCATTTATTTAATTGGATTATTCATTTCACACATAGTTCTGTGTTTCATACCTCGTTATATTAAATTGTAATAATAATAATAATACAATTGTGTATTTATTGCTTTACAACAACTGCTGATGAAGTGATAAACTAAGGTATTCTTTTTCTTTTTCCTAGCCTATTGGTGCTCTTAATCCCAAACGAGCTGCATTCTTTGCAGAACGCTACGAAACCTGGGAAGATGATCAAGTCCCAAAGTTTCATTATGGCACTCATTATTCAACAGCCAGTTTTGCACTCACTTGGTTGTTAAGAATTGTAAGTGTATATTAGAATGTTTTTATGTATATGCATAAAGGAGGTACTCAATGGTTAGATACAGTGAGTTCAATACTTTATGTGGAATCATGCAACTGAATAAGTTTGTTTTTAGATCATGAGAAATAAAGTACCGTATTTTTTGCACTATAATAAGCTCCGGAACTTAAGACATACCTAGCTTTTGGGGAGGAAAATAAGAAAAAAAATCTGCCTCTGCCTCCCAGCATCCATTGGTATTCATCTGGTTAGCATCCTTGCAGCAAACAACAAACAGCCTGGTCAGCTTCAGCATATTATCACAGCCTGATTCAGCATGAGCAACTGATTGGCGGTTGGATCGGCCTCCCGGAATATTGCCAATCAGCTGTTCCAGGCTAATCACTGCCATTTGGTGCCGGCGATCAGTGGTGGCAGCGAACAGCGGCAATTGGCGATGGTGATTCCCCACCACCTGGAACAGCTGATCGGTGGTATTCTGGGAGGCCGATCCAACTGCCAATCAGCTGCTCGACAGCAAAGGCTCTAACATTCTGCAATGGCAGTTGCAGTTACAGGTGGCGGCAGTGAATGCTGCTGCAAAACCAACCTCCTCCCCCTGCAATATTCGCTCCATAAGACGCACAAACATTTCCACCCACTTTTTTTGGGGGGGGGGAGTGCGTCTTATAGAGCAAAAAAATTATACTTCATAAAAAAGGAAAGTAGAATAGCCTTTGGATTTTTTTTCCAGTTTAAAACTGTGATTTGGTTATATGACCATTATTTAATCTGGAATGTAAACTTCTTCTGCAGATATAATAGAATTTTGCAGATAATATATACTTGTAGATAACATGCAGTTGGACGGATTGATATATTGATGAAATGAACCAGGTTTCTGTAAAATAAACTGGAATTATGATTTACCTGATAGAAACTAATTTCTTTGGGAAAGCATTAGCAAGACGTCATTAATTAAGCCTTGTTAGATTCATACAAGCAGACATAAATCCTAGCAGTAATTTATGGTACTTAGCTAATTTCAGGCAATTATCATCTAATATGTGCTTAGCTATCTTTTGACGAAGAGATTATTTTCAGTTGTTAACATTTTTCTCTCTTAATTGTTAACTGTATTTGCAGGAAGGTATGTGTGTATGTGTAATATTTGTATGGAAGATTTAGCTGAATAACAAATCTGCTAATATCCCTTATTTGAAGATTGCTTGTATTATGTCAAAGCTATTGAAATATCTTGGATCCATCTCTAGATGTCTTTTAATTCCTGTTCTGTATACAGTTAAGTGTATGTAAATGTTAGGTTGAATTATAACTGTAGTGGATGCACTAATGGAATAATAGAAGAAATACGGAAAATCTGCAACCCAGATTTTCCAGCAACCCTCCAAACAACACTGTAATATGGGTTTCTCTTTATATATTTTCGAAATGAATAACTTGCATTATTATTTTTACTTCTTTCCAGAAACAAAATATATCATTCCATTCAGACAAGGTGAAGTACAGGTAGTCCTCAAGTTACGACCATGACTGAGCCCAAAATTTCTGTTGTTAAGTGAGTTTTGCCCCATTTTATGACCTTTCCTACACTGTTGTAAAGTGAATCACTTCAGTTGTTCAGTTAGTAACATGGTTGTTAACTGAATCTGGCTTCCCCATTGACTTTGCATAGTTGCAAAAGGTGATCACATGACCCTGGGACCCTGCAACGGTCATAAATATGAGGCAGCTGATAAGCATCTGAATTTTGATCATGTAACTATGGGGATGCTGCAAAGGTTGTAAGTGTGAAAAATGGTCATAAGTCACTTTTTTCCGTGCCTTTGTAACTTTGGTCACTAAACAAATGGTTGTAAGTCGAGGACTACCTGAATTAGAAATATACAAAAAGGAAACTGCTGCTGCTTCACAAAGTATTTCATCTTCCTTTTTAATCATGTTTTTAGGAGCCTTTTACAACATTTTTCCTAAACTTGCAAGGTGGGAAGTTTGATCATGCAGATAGAGCTTTCTCATCAGTTTCAAGGGCATGGCGCAATTGTCAACGTGACACATCTGATATCAAGGTAAAGCAAAATTTAAACTTTAAAATGTTGTGATGAAGGTAATGATGATTATTTATCAGTGTGTAGAACTTTGAATAATATAAGAGGTCCCTTATTTGAAATGATTATAATATAACTTTCAAGTAGGAAAGTGGGAATTGAATTATACTTTGTACTTTTTGAACATGCAGGACTAGTATTTGAATATTTATAACAATAGAATTGTTTACTCTAACTTGGAAATAACTCAATACTGTGGGTTGTGATAATTTTTGTCAAACCATGACACTGAAATCTTTTAAAACAGATAGGTTATTCCTCAGCTTTGATGTAAAAGAAAGAATAAATATCTTCCTTAGCTCCTAAACATTTGTGAACTATAACATGGAGATATATACTGAGATCAATGAACAATCACTAACACCCAAGATACTAGCAAAATGGCAAAGGTGGATATCTGTCACAAAGTCAAGCAAATCTAATTCATGTATGTCTGAACTCTTAATAGCATTTGCCAAAAGGTCAAAGTAGCCACTTAGTGATATAGTTTACTTGAAAAAAAAATTAAACATGATTTCATAAAAGAATGGCATGATGTTCTCATCAAAGTATAAGACAGATTCATCAACTTCAGGATTAAGATCCAGATTGAATCATGTTTTAATGGCCTTAATGGCCTGAGGTCAAAAATTATACATTTAAAACTTTCTCTAAAACAGCCATTTGGACCTAAACTGCTATAGCAGAAAGCTTTTTCTGCCATCTCTGTAGAATTGTCTGTCTAAGACAGGACACTTGCAAACATGCACAAGCCAGTCAGGAAGGCTCTTAAGTCTTGCAAGTCTTCCATTATATTAGATTTAAACAGTCTCCACAGTTAGGGTGAACTGAAGTTTTGTAGCTCTTTGGCTATCACACAGGTATGTTAGCCTGTCTAATACCAGTTTTAAATTACTGTCAATGTTGGACCACAGTAGAACTAAAGCACTTATTATTTTAACTGGAGAAGAGTTTCATGCACTATGCACTCAGACTAGAATCTCTATTGATCCTATTGTCACATAATCAATGACAGCAATCAACTGCAGTGCAACAATCAGACAGATAGATAGATAGATAGATAGATAGATAGATAGACAGACAGACAGACAGACAGACAGTAAGAGAGAGAGAAAGGGAGAGGGAGGGGGAGAGAGAGAGTCAATGTTTAAATTCTAAGGTTATTCATCATCTTCTTTTGAATTAATGGATATTTGGCATTGTGATGACCCGGAGTGTATCAAAAATATAACAAAAACCAAAACATAAATAAAGGTCCTTTAATGCCTTCAACTTGGCTTCACTGTTTAATTGTTCACAGTTGAAGATTATCTATTTTCAAAATAACATTCCAAACAAAAGAAACACAGTTCAAATTCAAAGATTTGTTAGCACGCAGGTCCAAACTCTTATGCAGATCTCACACCTGCAACCCATGAAGAGGATCATGGCCCTCTCCTCCTGAGTAGACCACATTTTTCCCTGATCCTCTCCTCCCTGTGTGCCCTAGGATGGATAGAAGATGGGGCTGGGTCCTCCTCTGACTGCTCAGCTGGCCTCTGCCCTTCCCCAACCTCCTCCACCACCTCTGGAGCCACACTTCCACTCCCTGTTAGCTGTTCCTCCTCTCCCTCAGAGTCAGTCTCCACCAGGGGCATGACAGGCATATTACTTGACGGCTTTGGACAGTTGAGATATATTTATATAATGGCCATCTCTATCCTGGGAATTTTCCTTCTTGCTGCTTCAGTCTTTATATACATATATATATTAAAAATTGTTGAAATTAATTTGTTAATTCATTAAATTACATATATGTTGTAGATATAAGTGTTGTAATCACTTATTCAAAACACATTACAGAGCAGGTAACTATTTAGTCATACATTTTCTATGTCAAAAGATAAAAAAAAACTTTTATCAACAATGTAATTATGCTCTAGCTAGTGCTTATTCACACAGTAAATACTTCTTTTCCAGATTTGCTTATCACAGCAGTATTTGGTTTTGTAAAAAGTTTACATAATTAATTATACAAGCATGTAAACCAGGAGTCGCCAACTTTTTGGACCTCAGGGACCATCAAACTCATAATTTTAAATCCCATGGACCAGAGACCCTGGGAAAATTCCAACAAACTGTCTGCAGGAAAATGTCCCACCCTGTTTTCCTACTGATAGATCATTCTTTATTTGGAATCGCAGGATACCCTCTCCAGCTCCATTCTCGGGTGGGGGAAGGGAGGGGGGGAGACTTTTGGCTTCATGCAAGGAAAGCAGCAGAAGTCTTTCTTTCTCTCCCTCAAACTTCCCCAGAAATGAGTCTTTGTGAGACTTGTCGTGCCAGTGCAGCCTCTTGGAGCAGGATGCCTTGTAGGGTCCCAAAGACTCATTTCTGGTGGAGTTTGGGGGAGAGAAAGAAAGACTTTTGCTACTTTCCTTGTGTGCAGCAGCCTGGTGGCCAGGCCAGACGCGTGGGGGGTTTGGGGCAAGTTTGCCCCCTCTGCCATTTCCTCCCCTCCCCTCACTACCTCATGTTGTTCGCAATGCAAGCGACGCAAGCCTTGTGTTCCCAAGGGCCATGTGGGTGGTGCAGCCTTGTGTTCCCATGGGCCATGTGGGTGGCACATCCTTGTGTTCCCATGCAGCCTGGATTAATTGCTTTGGGGGGTGCTTTGGGGTGACATTTCTCTGCGGACTAACAAAATTTTCTCATGGACCACCCGTGGTCCCAGGCCCACTGGTTGGTGACCACTGTTCTAAACTAGCTTTGAAGTTTAGAAATTTCAAAATATCTGGAAAGTATCAGGTTGAGAACAATTGATGTATAGATAGTAGATAATTTTGTTCACTTTATAAAAATGACACAACAAAATTGTTATTAATCATTAAATAGTAATGATACATTTATCAATATACAGGGCTACAAGCAGAGACGCAAAATGCAACATCAAAATCATGGAACAATAATTTAAATATTGCAGAGTTTCCATAATCCATTCTTTCCACATGCCCTATTTGTTTCATATGATGTAATTGTAGTATCAAAATCTTATATGAGGTGTTGGTGATGATGATGATGACAGCAAGATGAATACAATAATTATTTTAAAAGCTATATTGTTATAAAGCTTGCTTTTGACATATAGTGAATTTGCCTAAATTCATCTCATTCCTGTACAACTTTGTTCAGAAGAGTGTGACTACCTTTATTTGCTACATGATACATCAGAAGAAAATTACCTGCAGTAAAAGTCAACTTGTAGTTAACTATGTCAAAGTTCACATCTGCCTAATGCTTTAAAGGTAGTTTTGAAAGGTAAAATGTGTTTTAGGTTTTATTTAACTATGGAGTAAAAACATATGTTAGCTGAGTATGAATAGGGGCTGAGGGAAAGCATTAACACCTACCTGACAGTAAAGTAAAATTGGAAAAGGAATTTTAGTTTATCTAATGTTCTATCCTGCCACATAATTATTAGATTGTAAGAGTAAGTTCAAATTGGCAGAAAAGAGCTTGTATAATGTAAAAACAAAACAAAAGTTAGGAGTTCAAACAAAATTAAATGGAAGTTAAAGGATTAGTTGATGCTTTGATCGTAAGTCCAGGGCTTTTATGGCCTGATGACAAGGATTGGCTTTAACCTTATGTATATCTATATATAATTTTATTTCCTTAGGTTTGATGTAAAAAAGAATGAAAGAAGCTGAGCATGGGGTGAATGTATATCTATGGAAACTGTTCAGATAACAGAATAAACTTATTAAGCATTGTATCTTCACTCTTTTATTATAACAACTAGTTTGGTATTTGAACCAGGAGAATAGTCAGCATTTAATCTCCCTTAATGGTCCTTGAAGACAAGGATGTAAGAGCCAGTTTAATATAGTGGTTAAAGTACCAGGCTAGAAATCAGGAGATAGTGAGTGTTAGCCCTTCCTTAGGCACAAAATCACCTGCTTTTCTTGTTTGTTTGAAGACAAAAGTCTAAAAACAGAAAATGTTTTGTTTTAAGAGGTACAAGTATGAGGTGGATGTGTCTGTTCTCATTACGATAATTCTAGCAATGAACAGAACAGGGGTTTCTGTCCTCTTTCCTTGCAAAACAAATAAATGAAAATCAGCTTTAACAATATAATCTGTAACAAATATATGCTGATAAGGTTTCATCTGATAACATTTGTGGATATCTAACTAGAGCACACTAAATAATCATAATAAAAAGAATGTTTATGTATATTAGCTTATTAGTTTTTACAGAGACCCTAGGACTAGGTTGACATAAGATTTGAACAAGTCTTGGAACTTCACTTATCATTAATTGACAGGATTATATCCTGCCTTTCATTCTTCTAAGGATACTTAATACATGTATGTTAAGTCATCTGCAAAAAGAGTCATAACAATACATTGTAGGGCACAAATGTGTAGTACCAGTGTGTAGCAAATAAAATAGAGGGGAATAAAAAGGAAAACACTAAAAACTTTCAAAGCAAGCACTAACGGTTCAAATAACAGTTCAGTTTAATAGTTGAGGTACAAAAATCTTTAAAATAAATTGGAGATTGAGGTTATGTGTTTATATTGGTGTGTGTGTGTGTGTGTGTGTGTGTTAGGAATAACTTGTTTGCAATTCTATGACTTATGTTGGCAAAAAGATCTTTACATAGTCATAAAGTGTAGTCCTTAATGTAGGATAATGTGGATGCTGTACTGTTAGAAGTAACCATGGAATTCTTTAATACTAATAGAAACCACAGTTTTTAATAAATTATTTGACAATTAAATTGATTTTTGCATTTATTTTTTATTTGATATAATTAGATTTCATTAAGTCAGTGTTGACTCTTAGCTACCACATTTCCTCCAGGTGAATCTGTCCTTTATTTAGTTGGTGTAAATTTCTAACAACTCCCTGAAACGTTTACAAAACGCAAAGTTCTTTCTAGAGGAGTGACTGGCATTGGGAAAGAGGAGGAGAAACAGGAAACTTGTGTTTCCTCATTCTTTAAATTGCTTTCAGATTGTCTTTTTTCCTCTGAAACATTCAGGGAGATATAAAATATTATGTAGAAATGCTATACCAGAAATGCACCATAGCAGTTACTAATCCTTGACCTGGATTATTGGAAATGATTTAGAATTCTTTTGGCTTTCACGTAAACAGAAACACACTGCCATTAATTAAAACAGCTATACGCTTTTGCAAGTTTCTGCAAGAACTTGAAAAATCATTCCACTGCTTTGGAAAGCTAAGTCATTAGACTCTTAAAGCAATGGCATTCTTTTTTAGATTGAAGTAGAAACCTCAAAAATATAGCTGCTTTAATTAAAGGAAAAGAGGAAATATTGTATATCTTCAAAGTCATTGTAGCTCTGGTTCATAAATTTAGTATTTTACTTACAATTGATTACTCACTATTTTACTGAACTGAGCTTAATGTAAAGCAACCAAAGCTATATCATTAATGGCAGATTAGAGCAAACCTGGTTACTAATTTGTCTGAAAAATAATGGGCATAATAACAGGAATGATTTTAGAAAAGACAGCTGTTGGCAAAATTTTTGCCTATTATTTATAGCAAAAGATACCTTTGAATCTTTCTGAATAACAATATGGATGTTAATTCTTCTAGAAATAACATGGGCATAATATTTTAGATTATATTGCATTCATGATTAAGATATTCAGATTTGTATGACATTTGGTTGGTAAGAGAATTTAAAATTAAACCAAGAACAATTTGTATGATTTCTTTTCTATTAAATCCAATATATATTTAAACTAAATATATGTAAATATTTCCATTTCTCTTGTTTGTTTGTTTGTTAAATTTACTTGTCACCTATTTCTTTAGTCCATAAGATATCTCCACATATATCTCTGGAGTTTATTTAAGGAGACATTTTGCATTAATCTTACTGTGATCTTGTTTTAGAATAATTCACATGCCTGCATACAAATATTCAGCATACATAGTTGTGCTGTTTTTCACAAGGTCTGAGGTGATAATAGCTTAATTCTTGCTTCATTTTTTCTGCTTTTGCTCTAGTAACTCTAGGTTGACCTTGTCTATAATCTGATGACCTGGTATTGCACTCAGCTATTTGGAAACTGTTCTTGCCATAGTTGACCCTGAGGGTGGTATCTGGAAGACCACTGATCCATTGACCCATGTCAAGAGTGGATTTAGAATCTGATACACTGGGCCTCTAACATCGTTAACCACTGGGGCCAATGCACAGAATGTGGTTTTCTGCTTATTAAATAGAAAGTAGTTTTCACTTGTTGGAAGAAAGACCAATTTTACACCATTTACTTGCAATGAAATCATTTCCTAAAGCAATTACAAATATTAAGTCTTTTCATTCATGAAGTGTTTGTTAAAAGAAATTGATAGAATTCCCAGAAGAAGTAATTGCTTTCCCTAATCTGTTTTTGTAAACATTTTATAATGTTTCATTATGGTAAATATTAATATCAGCAAATAAAATATATTTTCTACCTTGAGAAATAATAATAACATATATTTATTATTTTTATTTTCTAGTTTAAGTGTGGTACACCACAATGTAATTAGAAGAAAGATAGCCCTACATTACTGTACTCTTAGTATAATTGACAGCTATGATAAAATCTTCATATTATACATTCTGTTCAACTGTTTGGATATTTAATCAGTTTCAATTTGAATAGTTTATTTTAACATTTTAACATATCAAATTAATAATGCACAGGTTTTTTTAATAATTCGAAGCATTTCTTATGAGTATATAAAATAAAAACATGACAAAGTTCAACATTATTAAGAATCTTAAGTATCTTGTAAAATAGTTTTAGATTTATGTTATTTAATATTTTCATTTAATACTTAATGCCTTAATATTAATTAATATTTTAAATTTCTATTAACTTTTAATTAAAAATGTAACTCTTGCCCAGTCTAAAGAAGAATAGGGACAATTAGTTTCATTCAGATGTAAATATTTGTTCTCATATTTTTAAAATAATGCAA
This sequence comes from Naja naja, assembly GCA_009733165.1. NCBI lineage: Eukaryota > Metazoa > Chordata > Lepidosauria > Squamata > Elapidae > Naja > Naja naja. The sequence continues at coordinate 31,967,729 of CM019151.1, forward strand.
TTCAGCATTATGTTTGAACTTAGATAAAATCTATCCAGTCTTTAACTATGATTTTTAGTTAGAATTTTAATTTATGGGTATAAAATTAGTTCTGTCAGTAAACCTGATTTACATGAATTATAGAGTATAATTTAAGAACAGTACCATGTGGCAATCAATAGAAAGCAATTAAATTTTTATATTTTTATAGGCTATAATAAACAGAAAGAAATCTGCCTGCAAGGATCTTTCATGTAAATCTAAATCTTAGTATTAAGATTGTTGTATGTGTTTATATACAACACAATACCCATCTCTTAGGTGCATCACATGGGATAAAAAGATAGTGTTACAATAAAAAAAATTGTCTTCCTAGTGCTATTTTCTCATGTCCCTACTGGTCCTTCTGAAACAGATGTAAGTGGTGCAGTGAGTTGCCAGAGTAAGAGTATTATAGAAAATCAAATACATACTCTGATTCCATATCCAGAATTTTGGAGAAACTAATGTACTGTAAAATGGAGTTTATGATGTGCAGCTCTTTATGTGGCATCATAAATTTCAAAATAACTTTTACATATGAGAACTTGGTTGGGGTCATTTCTTAAAATACATATATTTTATTGAAATAGAAAACAGCAATTCAAATAAGTTTACAAAGAATAAACTTCTAGTTATAATAAATCATAACTGAATGAAGTTGATGATCATAGAATAAATCTTTCACAAATTGAGAAAGAGCTTTTGGATCCAAACCAATTGATTAGTTAATTGTCTCAGTTAATTATTTTTTTCCACCCTTCTATATATATTATATTTGTCTGACACTTCTTTAAAAAGTTATCCAGCAATTAAGTATCTTTATGGCTAATATTGATAAGGAGACTGCTTTAATAAAGTTTACTCATTCTAAATGCTTTAAAGAATAATCATATATATTATCATTGCAGTAGCCAATTTTCCTAAAAATTGGTGCCACAATTAACCTCCAGTTACACACTTAAGTATGCAATATTTTATTGTATACATAATATCAACGCATCTTATAAGCATTCCATCGCTAACTTGAGTATGTTACTCCATGCTGCTTACACAAGTATAGCAATTTCCTGCCTAAGCAAGGGGTTGGACTAGACAACCTCCAAGGTCCCTTCCAACTTAGTTCTTCTAGTCTAGTCTTTAGTATATAGCATCTTAAAGGAATATGAGCTGATCATTTAGACACATTTTTCTGAACCTGCTTTTGAAATCAGATGCAGAATATAATGCTACACGTTTACAATATACTTTAATTTAGTGTGTATTTAATGTTTCTAAACATTCTTTAAAACAAAAGTTAAAAATATATTATGGGTTTGACAGCTTCCATTATTTTAAAGAATACTAAAATTTAGTGCTTTAATCTCAGATTAAACTGTGTTTAGACACCTAAACATACCTACTATTCTTTCATTCAACATTTCAAATATTGCATTTATTTACCACTGAGCAAGTTTTCTGTAACATTTAATACATGTAAAGTGAAAATATTATTCTATATGCATAATGAAAGTACTTTCCATTGCATTCACTATCTCTTTTAAGTGAATGACTTCTATGATAACCCAATTTATTACATGTCACTGGTTTTCATTTCCATATAGGAGCTTGTTCCGGAATTTTATTATCTACCTGAGATGTTTGTCAATTTCAATAATTACAATCTTGGAGTGATGGATGATGGAACAGTGGTGTCTGATGTTGAACTTCCACCGTGGGCCAAAACCCCAGAAGAATTTGTTCGCATAAATAGACTGGTAAGATAACAACTATTAATTGTGTTAAGATATGAGCTTTCTCAAAAAAAAAGTAATTTTAACCATGTAAAGCTGCAATTTATGTAGCTTGGAATAAAAACAGTTTTTTTAGGAGACTGGGAATCTCTAAAGTTCGACATTTAATTTTTAATTTAAATATTGGTGCTAATCACTAAAATGGTAAAATATGTTAACAGCATTAGCAGAGCTTTTATCAATGTTTTCATGTAATTATCTTCCTACTACTTCTTCCTAATACTTTTCAATTCAACATTTAGATTCCTTATGACACCTTTCCTGGCTTCTCAAAATTCAGCTATCATTAAAATTATTTAAGTCTCTAGTAGAATACTGAAAGTTACTTCAGATGTATATATGTTTACATAACTCATTAGGTATTACATTGCCACTTAAGAAAAAAACCCATAGTGGAACAATATTTTAAAATTTTATTGAAAGCATACAGTATACAGATACATGAAAACGGTTCATAAATAGGTTCATAAGTAGGTTTGTGCCCAGTAAGGAACAAGGGTCCACCAAGAAAAGGGTCAAAACCAGAACTGAAATCAACACGTGAGACTTTCTTGTATATACAATACTACACAATATCTGACTTGTGTGGATCCTGGAGTACTTCGCTTCGTTCCCTTTTACCCTGCTATCATATCTTGGCCAATGATAGTATCTATTTAGAGAAGCAATCCTCAGAAATCAACATTGCAAAGAATTTCTTTATTATTATATAATGAATTTCACACAATTTACTATACAAATATTTCAAAAACATTGTGTTCCAATGTAAGAATAATATTCAGCCATTTTACTGAAACAAAGCAGATATGTATTTAATCACTACCTATACAACGTCTATGTTTAACTCCAAAATACAGGAAAACGCAAGATATTGATAGAAGTGAATGTGACAGTACATTTATGGCGTACAATTTAGCTTGATTTTTTTTACTAAGTATACTAATTATACATAGCTATTAAAAAGGTGACAGTACATATGTATGTAGGCATTTTCCAAGTAACATCCTGAAAATATAGTCCAAATAATTATGTATTCAGTGTTTAATTTTAATATCATATAAATAGATGGTTGACTGATTACAAAAAAATGTAAGTATTTCTTAAAAAAGGAATATTTTGACCAAAATACATTCACTACCAGATCTGTTTCAAACATAGAATATTTATATATTTATCTTTGCAATTAGTGAGATAATTATAAATTATTATGGTCCTTTTAAGTGGCAATTTTATAGGGTACAATGGGCAATTTTCCCCCTTTCAATACACAGTACAGATTTTTCTGCAGTGATTGGAAATGCATGCTGCTTTGATCTGTGACCTTTTTGTGGTGCTAATCGGGTTCCTGATATCATTATACCTTGCTCATTAATCATATTTTCCTCCATCTCCTCAGCCAACTAAACAGCCCAAGCCTCTGTTTCAGTCCTGTGCTTGGCAGGCTTCTGCTTTTCCGGATTATTACACTGTGATATTTTGGCTGCTCATAACCAGTCCCACATCAAGCTGTGTACTACAATTAAAGTCAGATGGTCCTTATGGTGAATGGGGAAATAGTATTGCAGCTGTCTGTCTCTTATTGGAATAGTCCAGCAAGAGAAACAGATGATATATAGAGCAGTATATAATAACAAATTGTATAGTACTATGGCAACAGTGGGGACATATAATGCTAATTGTTAATCATTGTTATTTTAATATGACTGTTAAGATAGCATACATTATATGTGATTTTATTAAAATCCATTCATTTTTGTCTGTTTTGGAACAAGGATGAAAGGGCAAAGATAATTCTCTTTAAATACGACTTCTAAATTAAAATAATAGAGAAACACAAAAGAGAAATCATGAAAGCTGCCAACAGTGGAAATAAAAATATCCAGTTTTAAAGTAGAAGAATATCTACTTTATAGGACATTAATTAAATGTCTTTAGAACAAAAGTGTTCAATTAGTATTTGAAAGTATTGACAAATGAAGGTTAAAGATTTCTATAAATTCTGGGACTGTATCAACCATGTTCTGGAATAGGTTATTTCTAAAACCAATTTATATTCATCTGTCCATCCAATGAGGCTGAATAGTGTCACCTGTCTCCAAGTCTCAATTTATATAAGAATGTCTTCTTATAGGACCTCAGAGCATGCTATTCCATGTAGAGATGTATACTGTAGGTATATTTATTTTGAACTATTAGCATCTGTTTCCAGCATATAATTTCAGTCTTTTGTTTTTCAGTCTTTTCACTGGTGAACTGGCAATGTGAGGGTTTGTTGTGTTTATTTTTCAGGCTATTGTTGTTGATAAGTATTAGTTGTGTGGAGCTGCTCTCTGCCCTACAAAATCATTCATTCATTCATTCATTCATTCAATCAATCAATCAATCAATCTTCTATTGATTGAAATATACCAAAGTAATGAATATATATATTAGTCAGTTTCTAACTCATTAAGGGTAGGGAGGCTTACTATGAGGCATGCATTCCTATATCTCATAATTTAAGAATATTAATGCTGGTAATTAATCCTTTATTACCAAAATTTTAATAATCTTAATTGGGAAGCAAGATTTCAATGGAAAATAAGGTGTGGTATCATGGGCATATTTTTTCCTATATATTAGAATAGAATAATATGTTCTCTTGGCTTCCTATGTATATTTAGTGTGAAAAAGAGACTGGGATTTTAAACTACATATACAGGCAAACTTTATATCATAATATCTGGAGGTTGAATTGGAAAGAGATTGCTGTATCACAAGATTGCAATGAAGAAGATGATGACAATGATGATATTTTTATTCTGCCTCAAGTTGGTGAATATACTTAATATTCTTGCCTGGTTTTCTTCACAACAAAACAACCCTATTAGGTTCTTTGGGCTGAGAGAGAATGACTGGCCCAAAGTCACCTAGCTGGCTTTCATGGCTAAGGAAGGCTAGAACTCCCAGTTTCTAAGACAACACCTTAATCACTACCCACTGAGATGGATATTCACCACCTTCCCCTGAAAATAAGACCGGGTCTTATATTAATTTTTGCTCCAAAAGATGCATTAGGGTTTATTTCCCAGTTAGGTTTTATTTTCTGAGAAATATGGTACTAAAATGCATCCATCTGACTGATGATCTTAACTGGGACTTTTTTTTTTAATTACATTTATATGCTGCCCTTTTCCGAAGACTCAGGGCGGCTTACAATTTTTGGGATACAACCCAATGTGCTCAGCAATAGCCTTCATTCCATTGTATATGCCTGCTTATTACTAAGCAGCATTTTTACAAAGTCAGCTTATTGCCCCCAACAATCTTGGGTCCTCAATTTACCTACCCCAAGAGGATGGAAGGCTGAGTCAACCTTGAGCCTGGTGGGATTCGAGCCTGCAATAATTGCAGGCAGCTGGAACTTAAGTGCTAGGCATTTAGCAGCCTGCACCACCAAGGCCCTTTTGGAGGGTAGGGCTTATATTACAAGCATCTTGAAAAATCATGCTAGGGCTTATTTTCTGGTTGGGTCTTATTTTGGGGGAAACACGGTAATATGAGAAATGCATCTTTTTATTTCCTTAAGAAATAAAATTCTTGAATATATATTCTTAGATTGAAACCTCTCCAAATCTTTACCATTTCACCTTTTTACTTCTGATGGAGGAAAGCTTTTCTGGAGCCACGCATTAGTCTTTTAAAATGTAATTAAAACATGTATTTCCATAATTTCACCTTAGTTTCTGTATTTTAGCTGTGATAGACTATGACAAGGACTTTAATGCCTGGAATTGATCTTTTTCTCTCTAAAATATTCTGCTGAGATTTTCTTTTCTGATTAGTTTACATTGTACTAATGTTAATAAACGAGCATAAAACCTTGTATTTCTAAAGATTAACTATAAACAGAAGTTTGCCTTTTAAATAAAATTTGATTCAGTGGGCTGCTAGGTTCACTTCTTTTTTGAAGCTACTGCTTTCATTGTCTTGCACTTTCTCATTCAACCGAAGAAATGCTGTTAGAATGTAATTCCCTTGAGAATAGAGTGCTATCCATTATCGTATATATCTTTCTTGCTTTATATGCTGCATTAATGGCTACGTACAAATGAGTAGGCTTTCCTCCTCTGTCTTAGTTTGATATTTATAACAGAACCTAGAGATATTGCATATTGATGCAGCTTTAATTTGGTAGCTTGCATCGTTCTTTTTACTGAATTTTTTGTGAAATGTAATCTTTTAAAAATAAAAGTATAAAAACGGATAGAGTACAGATAATACAGACCGTAATGGAAATGTTCTATAATGGCAAAGATTATGAACAAGGAATCCAAGTTTTTTTAAATTAAAAGTTGTCTGTTTGTCCGTTCATCCTCATGCAAGATAAGTATTCCCAAATATGTTCACCATTACAAAAAACCTCTTTCTACTATTGATATGTGGCCCTTCTGTCTCCATATCTCTTCTTTCTGTTGGGCTTGTCTTTCAGCTGTTTTTTTTCCTTGTTCTTTTTCCAATAAATCTCTCATAAATTTCCAATTTGTTAACCAGCAGTTTTAGCCTACTGACTAATGTGTGTAGGTTCAAAACCAAACAAATGGCTTGTTCTCTATGGCTTGTTCTCTAACTAGTTTAGAGCCTTCTCCATTTCAGAAAAGGTAGTTTCTTTCTTATGAAACAGAATAATTTATAGAGTCTCCACTATCAAAATTCAGAGAAGATTAGATGTTAAAATAGCTTTTGTAGTGGAGGTACACCAGGCAAAAAGAAAAAAAACTTTATTTACTTATTTATTTTAATGAATTGAGTTGTTAGCTGAATGAAACTGACTAGGTGATTCACAAGATAATAACATAAGAACCAAACATAATCCAAAACCAAGATGGCATCCAGACACAATATACAGACAAAAGCAAAAATAATGGGTACAGCCAACAAGGAGTCCCACAAATTTTAGATCAAAGCATTGGACAAGAATCAATTTTTTCAAGGATTTACTAAATTCTAACCTAATGGGGAACTATATGGATTTTGAGGGGGAATTGTATTTGAGGGGGTATTGTATTTGAAAAATAAGATGTTCTGTAACATAGGAACATCCACTTCCTAGGTCCTGATAGATAACACTTTTTAACCAAAGGGGCCAGATTATACCAACTCCGCCAACATACTGGCTGTGGGAAGTAGGTGGTCCTTCACAACACAGGTTATGTAGACAGTAAACACAGCACCAAACATAAAGATCTCAAATGCCTATATACAAATGCACAAAGTCTGGGGAACAAACTGTGTGAACTCGAACTATGAATACATGAAGGTAGATATGATATTGTTGGAATAAGAGAAACTTGGTGGGATGAAACCCATGATTGGAACATACTGGTAGAAGGATACAAACTGTTCAAAAAAACCAGACCCCATAAAAGAGGAAGTGGAGTTGCACTGTATGTAAAGGATCACTATTTTGCTACAGAAATGCATGAAACTAAAGATGAAAACCTCCTGGAATGCATATGGGTCAATATAAAAGAAAAAAAGAATGACATGGCCATAGGTGTATATTATAGGCCACCCAATCAAGCAGAAAAAAATAGATGTCCTTTTTGCCAACCAACTAACAAACATATGCAGGAAACACAACAATAGTAATGGGGGACTTCAGTTATCCTGATATCAATTGGAAAACTAATTCTGCACCAAGTGAGAAATCAAATAAGTTCCTAACCAACCTAGCTGACAACTTTGTTGTCCAAAAGGTAGAGGATGGAACTAGAGGGACAGCCATACTGGACATAATTCTTACAAACAGAGAAGAAGTGATAGAGGGAGTTGAAACTGCAGGAACCTTGGGTGAGAGTGACCATGTCATACTAGAATTCCACATAACACAAACACAAGCAATAGAACATAATGACACCAGAGTCTTGGATTTTACAAGAGCTGATTTTAATAAACTCAGAGAGAACTTGGGAAAGATCCCATGGATGAAAATCCTAAAGGGGAAAACAACTCAAGAATCTTGGGAAACTCTGAAAAGTACGATCATAGAAGCCCAGACCAGCACAATACCACTGAGAAAGAAAAACAAGAAATCCAAGAAGAAACCAGCATGGCTGCACAAAGATCTCTCTGGCAAATTGAAAGAAAAAAAGGACAAGTACAAAAATTGAAAGAGGGACATACAACTAAGGCAGAATATCAGCAGATAGCCAAAATCTGCAAAGACGAAGTCAGGAAAGCAAAGGCTCAGAATGAACAAAGACTTGCAACAAAAGTCAAAGATAATTTAAAAAGTTTCATCCAACATATAAATAACAAGAAAAAAATCAAGGAAACAGTCAGTCTACTAAAGAGAGAAGACGGCAAGGAAGTAACAGGCAACAGAGAGAAGCAGAACTGCTTAACTCATTCTTTGCATCGGTCTTCACCCAAAAAGAAACTATAGCTCAACCCACCAAAAACATAACTGTAAAAGACAGACCAGAAATAAAAGTTAAAATAAGCAAAAAAATAGTAAGAGAACACCTGTTTGATCTTGATGAAAAGAAATCACCAGGCCCTGATGGATTACATCCCAGAGTTTTAAAGGAGCTGGCAGAGGTCATCTCAGAACCACTGCACCATATCTTTCAAAAATCCTGGAGCACCAGGGAACTACCAGAGGACTGGAAAAGAGCTGATGTGGTTCCCATCTTTATAAAGGGGGAAAAAATAGACCCAGAAAACTGTAGATCAATCAGCTTAACATCAATACCCAGGAAGATACTGGAAAAGATACCGTGTTTCTCCAACAATACACTTCCCCCAAGAGGAAGGCCCAGCATGTTTTCTAGGCCTGTTTTAAAACATGCAAAATGGGGAGGAAGGGTGAGGGGAAACTTGCCGTTAGGAGCGCCCCATGGGCAGCCATGCCTCACCACCAGCCATTCCTAACGACCTATCATAGCGGAGCACGGAGAGCTCCCTACCCCTGCCAAGCGCCTTTGCTGCAGACCCGGGTATGATGCTGGCTGCAGGCTGGGTCAGTGGGCAGGCGGTGGCGGCATAGATGTCAGCCTCGGTGGCGGTGGGGCACTTTGCATCACGGGGCCTTCAGCAGCTGCTGCTGCTGCTTCCTCCACTGCCATTGCTTTTCCTTCTGCCCTCCACCGTGGCTTATGATGTGTTGGGAGTGCTACCATTGGGGAAGATGCAGAGGGTGGAGTCCCTGCTGGACATCACTGTGGTAGTGGAGAAGTGGCCCTTCCAGCGAGTGGAGGAACAGTTCGAGTGCATTCCTCCACCAGCAGTGTTTCAGCTGCTTCTCGGGCGGGGGAGCTGCCTCAGTAGCTTCCACAGTTCCCGCCGGTGGTGGTGCCTCTCTCGCCAGTGTCGTTTCCAGCAGCAGCGGTGGGACAGACCCCGCTACCGACAAGAACCACCTACCCTCCCTCAGCGGCATCGCTTTGCTTGACGGCAGCTGTGTCAGCAATGTCCTGCAAGTCAGTAAGTCATTGGGCTCTGGTGGGTGGAAGCGACGGCGGGAGGGCGATGCCATCATTTCTCTCCCCCCCACACCTCGCTTTGCTTCCTGCCCCAGAGCTTCGGGTCATGGTCTCATCACCTGTATGGTCGGGCGCTCTCCTCTTGCTCCAGCCGCCCAAAACCCTCTGGCAATCTTTCCCCCCTCTTTTTTCTTTATTCTCATTCCCTCCGTCAGTTCCCTAGAAATACAGACTGGCCGGGCAGCTCCCTTCCCACCCACCCCCAGTAGTTTTAAAAAGGGAACCATCTATCCATTTTGCCCTTCGAGCAGAGGCAAAAGTAAAGTCCTACACTTAGGCAAGAAAAACCAAAAGTACACATATAGCCTGCATGAAACCAAGCTCAATATCAGTAACTGTGACAGGGATCTTGGAGTCTTAGTGGACAACCAGCTAAATATGAGCTAGCAGTGTGTGGCAGCAGCCAAAAAAACCTAATGCAATCCTAAGGTGCATTAACAGAGGGATACAATCAAGATCAAGTGAAGTACTAATACCACTCTATAAAGCCTTAGTCACACCTAGAGTACTACATCCAGTTTTCTTCACCACATTATAAAAAAGATGTTGGGACTCTAGAAAATGTACAGAGAAAAGCAACCAGGGCATGGCTAGTCTAGTGAAGAGAAGGACCAGGGGAGACATGATAGCAGTCTTCCAATATTTGAGGGGCTACCACAGAGAGGAAGGGGTCAAGCTATTTTCTAAAGCTCCCAAAGGCCAGACAAGGAATAATGGATGGAAACTGTACAAGGAGAGATTTAACCTTGAAATAAGGAGAAACTTTCTGACAATGAGAACAATCAACCAATGGAACAGCTTGCCCTCGGAAGTTGTGGGAGCGCCATCACTTGAGACCTTCAAGAAGAGATTGGACTGCCATTTGTCAGAAATGGTGTAGGGTCTCCCACTTGGGAAGGGGTTGGACTTGATGACCTACAAGGTCCCTTCCAACTCTGATTATCTGTTATCTTCAAATAATCAAGCTCTGTGCCATGCACGTCTTTATAGGTCCTGAAACCAGCATCCTGAAAACTGATTGGCAACCAGTACAGGTTGAGATACAGAGATGTCACCAGGCATACTGAGGCATGGAAACCTCTGCTGACACCACTGCATTCTGGACCAGCTGAAGCTTTTGAATAGTTTCCAAGAACAGATCCATGTAAAGTATATTGCAGAAGACAAGCTTTGTGGTGTCTAGGGCATGACTGATGGACTGAACGGCTTTCTAATACAGGTAAAGACACATCTGCTGTACCAGATGGTGCTGAGAAAAGCCCCCTCGACTACAGTTATTATTTTGAAACTCATTGACATGTAACAGCAGTATAATTTTTATATGAAATAAACCTCAAAATTAACAAATTCTCAGTTCCCTTCCAATTAATGGGAACACTTTAATTCATTGCCTATCCTTCCTGGATTTTCTCTCCCATACCCACTGCCTGGGTCTATTTATTTAGATTTTGAATTGATATATTCATGAATTTAAGAGACAGTGATAGTATATAGGAAAATCTAAAATGACTTTAGAAACCAAATTCAGAGTATATTGCCTGCAATATATTTGTGAAGATTAATAATATTCTGAAAACAGTTTCATGAATTGCCTTTTTCTTTATCTTAACAAGTCCTAATTTTTTATATTTGAACTTTGGGTAGTAGTGAGCAAATCTCGAGAATACTAAATATTCTTGGAAAATTGTACATTTTTGATTGATTGGTAAAGAGTAATACTTTTACTCAAGTGTCATAACTGTTTCAAATTGTATATCACAGTTTGAACAAAGAACTGAACATTAAGCAAAACAGTGGAGATTTAGGAATTGTTTGGCTTGTCGACACAGGATTTTTCATTTTTAAACAAGAAATTATATTTTATTATTACATAATCCTGTGAATAAAAAAAGGAATGTTTTTAAGCTAGGATGTAATTTTGTTATATAAAGTAGAAATATTCATAATCATAAAGTTGAATAGAGAGAAGGATCTATTAAATAATATCTTTTATCTCTGTGAGGAATTTTGTTAATGGAAGGGAATTTTATCAATGGAAACTAATAGTCAGGAAAACTCTGAAATATTTGTCCAGGGAGGATAATTTTTGCAGGAGAGAAAATGTTTCTATGAAACTTAAACAGTCCATTTATTTTTCTTAGTAGGTGAGCATTATGTGATTGTTTTAACCTTGTTCAATATTGTCAGAACAAATGAATTCCAAAGTAATGAGTACATCAAGATGTTCTAACAGTCTTGGGTGTTCTTTCACAAATTAACTAGTAGTATAATCTTTTCAGCACACACTTGTCTTTGCAAACTTTTAAGTCAGCTAAAAGATTCTGCATCAAACATCAGCTCTCAAGGAGCACACATTGTTTTGTATGATCTAGTCAAAAAGATAATGAGATGGACACTGTGGAAATCTTATTTCTTCTTCAGTTTGTCTGGATTTTGAAGTTCCTACAAGATAAAATGGGACGACTGTTTTTTTCCTTTTGTTTTTGCACTCCTGGCTTTGTTTTCCTAATTTAAGAAGAACAGTAAAACTTTCAAAGTCTTTATGATCATGGTGAATGAACTAAGTTAATTATGATGATATAGATTTAAAATATTTTATTTCTTATTTTGAGGAGTCTCCTTGAGGCAATGTTATGTATTAAAAATTGAAATATAAAATACATTGTTACTGAAACAGTAGCACAGAACATTTAAAACTCAGTAGTGTTAAAATGTAATCTAAATGCAGGCTTTCATTTATTCAAAAGAAGACTCACATTTTCAAATTCAAATAGAGAAAGAAAGGGGAAGGGAACAGAACCATAAACATAATTCACGGCAGTGGTTTCTCAAAGAACTCTCCCCATGAAAAGAATTAGATAGCAGACTTATCCACTTCTGTTTGTTGACATGCAGCCCTTTCTCTTATTAACAATTCAGGTTATATTCTGAAGTTGCTTTTGCCTACCTTGTTTATTTTATAAAACTTTCCTGCTGTGTGCATAAAGTGCAGTTTCAGTTTTCCTTTCTGCTGAAAGATCAGCAAGAAAGATAACCAGGGATAGACATCAGCACAGTACTCTGTTTTTTCCAGTAAGTGCTTGTAGTAATGCTCAGTTATAATTTTATTGTATCCACCAATAGTCAAAGTAGCAAATTCCATTTATACAAGACTGAAAATTAATCAAATATTTTGAACATACACACACCCATACACGTTTTGAAACACCTCTTAGGAACATTATGTAGTGGTTGTGCTGCCTGGCACAGGTGAATTTTTTCCTAACATTAAATTGGCAGAGAAAAATGATTTAAAACTGATTCCCTTCCTAGCCAATTAAATAGACTGTTGGTTTAAAGTTGTAATTCACTTTCTGTAAGTCTGTTTATAATGTACTCTTTGAAAAGCTATGTGTGCCTGTCTTTTGTTTTAAGGCATAATGTCTAGGACAAGCAGTCTGCCGTGCAGTAAAGGAATTTGATTTTAGCCATTTCTAAAATTAAAGACAAATATCTGTTTCTATAAACAGGTCCTGGACTGCTTCAGCTGCTACATAGCCCAGTGATATTTTAATTTGCTGGGCAGACATGTTTACTGTGTACTATATAGTTTATGAGTGTTACCATAAATGAGGTAATCTTGCATCTTGGTTTCCATATGTGAAACATTACATGAGGAAATGCAGCTGGGTTGTTAGTTGATGATATTAGTGGACTTTATTTGAATATAAACTTTATACTGAGCGGTTTAAAATATTTGTACTAGAACTGGTTATGTGCTTTTTAGCATTTTATACTTCAGAGAAACCAGAATTTTAAAAAAAAAAGCTGCCAAGTGAATGTCTCAGTTTCAAAACTGTTAGCAATAATGATTTTTAAAAACACTTTGCATTCTTGGTAAAAGTACAACTTTATATACTTTCTACAAAACAACTTGCTTTAAAACTGCAAACATGGTAACATAGTAATACATTAAACAATATTCTTTGGAGTCAAATTTAATGCATTCTGAAGGAGTGGAAATAAAGTGGATGGGTGTAAACTATTTGAGTTAATTTTTATCCAAATGAAAAAGTAGCTCAAGTACAGGGCTGCCTTCTGGAATGCTTTTCTCCAAGTCATACTGTTTCCCTGTCTTTATAAAAAAAAATCTGGGACTGTTATTCTGTGACATCACAGCTCCAATACCAGAAAAATGAAAATGGGAAGGGAGTATCCCATAATATACTCTGCTTATGCAGACCGCAAATGGCTTTAAGTTCTCTTGATCTATGCCATGGCTTGATCCGCAGGAAACTAATGTTAGCTCTGGAATAGCTCTGAAGGTTGTGTTTGCATACTGAAGCAAGACTTTGTTGCTCTCTTGTTCTGCTTCGTGTTCTGAGATAAAGATATTCCACCATTGAAACTCTCCACAAAATAAGATAATTGATTTAGGAAAATGTTTTAATTATATTGTCTCAGGCTGGGTTAGAGGAGGAGTAGGTCACTGATTTGTGAGTGCTAGTTGCTTGCTCTGGCTATTATTTTTGTGTTTTGTATTGTGTGGATTGTTTTATTTTAAAGTTTGTATATTGTAAATTGCCAAGGGTCAAAATAAGATTTAGCAGCTTTTCAATTTAATAAATTGAAACAAAATATTCCTTTAGATGCATTTTACATGCAAACAGTTCAAGCTGTACTGGGCTTATCTGGACCTATTATTTATGAACATGAATACTTTTTCTGCTATCCAGTAATATTTTTAACCTCTTACTTATAGCTTGACATAAAAACTTTTTCTATAAAATATAAATTTTAACTTACCAACTAATATTTAGAATAAAGTTGCTTTATAAATAGCAAGAGAATCCCTTTTAAGTATGCAGTTAGAAATTTCTTTCTTAGCAATCAGCTTAAAATAGCTCCCTTGATTCTGCTCGCTTTTAATATAATAATTTTTTGCTAGTTTTGTGATTAACGTCTATGTGTGTATTTAATAGAAACAGAAATATATGATCAGTCAGTTTGTGAAAATGTAGAAAACAATATCTATGATAATTATCTTCTAAATTGTCCTAGTTTTGTTTCAACAGACACCTTTTTACTGCAACTGATTCCATAAAATTTCAGTGAGTATTTTCTGAAATTTTGGAAGTCATCCTATCTATTACTTGTTAATATAGATAGATTGAAATAGTTTTTTTAAAAATTCTACTCCACTATACCTAGATATACAGACAATAAGAATAAATCTGCCCAAATGTTTTATCAGGGTTGTGATATTAAGCTCAGCCAAAGTCAATTGTTCAGCAGCAAAATACAAGTAGTCCTCAATTTGCAACAGTTCATTTAGTAACTATTCAGTTACAACGGCACTGAAAAAAGTGACTTATGACCATTTTTCATACTTACCACCATTGCAGCATCCCCATAGTCACATCATCAAAATTAGGTGCTTGGCAATTGACTTATCTTTATGACAGTTACAATGTCCAAAGGTCATGTGATCACCTTTTGTGACCTTCTGCCAAGCAAAGTCAATGAGGAATCCAGATTCAGTTAAGTGTCAGCCTTGGAAGCTTCGAGGCTGCCACATTCAGTGCCTGGGAATTTGGGAGGGGAGATTTCATGCTGGGGTAGAAGATTAGACACAACAATATTATTTCTCAGAGAGTCAAGAACATGTTACCCTGTACCTGGAGGGGAGTGACTGGGGGGATGTCTCCAGTTGGAATGAAGGTTTGATTGGGCCATGTGATGGACTGATGGATGCAGGGGATGGATCTATGGTTTTTCTGTTGGGAAGAGAAACCCGGAACTCTCAGATTTGGGTTTTCCCAGATGTACCAATGTGACAACTCTAATAAAATGGAACTTTGAGGAATTGTTTGTCTCAAAGTTTAATGGTTTGGAGTTGGTTAGTTGGAACGCTGACATTAAGAACCATGTTACTAATTTAACTCACTTAACAACTGTCTCACCTAGCAACATAAATTTTGGGCTTAATTATGGTTGTGAGCCAAGGGCTATCTGTACTTCTGTAGATTTATTTATTTCCACAAGTCTCATGTAGCAATAGTACTTAGAGTTAATATACCATTCCACAGTGCTTTACAGCCCTCCCTAAGTGGTTTTACAGAGTCAACCTATTTCCCCCAACAAACTGGGTCCTCATTTTACTGACCTTGGAAGGATGGAAGGCTGAGACAACCTTGAGCCTCGTGATAATTGAATTCCTGGAGTGAACAGTGAATTAGAAAGAGCTTTGGTGGCTCAGGCTGTGAAATGCCTGCTTTTAAGATCCAGCTGTCTACAATTACTGTAGGCTCGAATCCCACCAGGCTCAAGGTTGACTCAGCCTTCCATCCTCTCGGGGTAGGTAAATTGAGGACCCAAGATTGTTGGGGGCAATTAGCTGACCTTGTAAAAATGCCACTTAGTAATAAGCAGGCATATACAATGGAATGAAGGCTATTGCTGAGCGCATTGAGTTGTGCTCCAAAAGTTGTAAGCTGCCCTGAGTCTTCAGAGAAGGGCGGCATATAAATGTAATTAAAAAAAAAAATTAGCCTGCAATACTGCATCCTAACCACAGTGCCACCACGGCTCTTGTTGCGTATTAGTGTTGTGGTCCGCCGGCAGCCTGCAGAGCTGGCAGCAGAGTCAGATGGTGGGGAGGAACATGAGCCAGTCTTGGAGTCTGGGGGGGGCTCAGATGAAGGATCTGCGTCCGATACAGAGATGGGGCTAGGGCCATATGAGTGTTATGTGCTGACTCTGGAGCCTCCAGAATCTGACATCAGCGAGGCAGAGGAACAGGGGGAGCCCGTTCTCAGTGCGTGCTTGCACAGAGCTGTCAGAAGGCAAGAACAGTTAAGACAAAAGGGGCAACTCAGGAATAAGGCTTGGAGATGATTGGCCCCTCCCATAAGACATAAAGGAGGAGCAAAGGGACATGAGTCTTTGCAGGAAGCAACTTTGTTCATTCTAGCCAGTTTAAAATCTGAATCTCCATGTTGACTTTGTGCTCCTTTTGGCCTTGTACAGCTAATTGGCAATTTAGTCGTTAGCAGCATTTCAAGGGAGATAAAGGTGGATGCTTATCAGCCTTATCCTGAAAGACTGTGACAGACTTCTGTTGGACTATTCATAAACTGTTTGGGACTCATTACAGGCTATGAATGCATATAATTCACAGCTGTTGAAATAAAAACAAGGTTTTTGGGAACAGCGTGTGATTGTTACTGTCTCAGGAAGCCGTGGTCAGAACAATTATAGCCTGGGTATTCTGAGCAATACAAGCAAAGGTAATACTTTAGGACTGCATAAAAATTATGATCATCTATCCAAACCAAAATTGCTTTTATTACATATTAATGGGCCAATTGGATCAATTGGACCAATGGGTCAATTTGAACATTACATTGTATAAACTGTTGTCATTTGTAATATGGTGCGTCCTTGGTGCTGTCTGAGCTTGGTGATTTTCTTAAGATGTTTCATTATCTAAAACCAGGTAACATCATCATTACCCATTACCCATTAGGTTGCAAGAATACAACCTAGCTCAGAGAGCACAAAGGAAACCCTCATTTTCAACCCTAAGCTTCAAATATTCTCATTTATAGGTTTGTAATGTTGTGCCATAATAGATTTATTCTTATACAGGTAGTTCTCACCACAATTTGTCCCAGAATCTCAATTAAGCAAAGTGATCATTAAGCAAGATGTCATGTGAATGCTTTGCTCCACAACTGCAATCTCAGCAATTTGTCTTAAAGTTATTAAGTGGAGGCAGTCCCAAGTAAGGTGTATGAGTTGCCTCAAAGGGGTAGGGAAGATCCTAGGAGGCCCAGCAGACGCCACACATGAACTGGGGTGCTGCAATGCAGTGCAAGTACAGGAAGGCTAGGGAAAGAAGTCATAGCTGCCCCAGTCTGATTCCGCACTGTGTGGAAAAGGTGCCTGGAAGAGCCAAACACCTGTGGAGCTCCAGTGGCACAAAGCATCCACAACCCTACAAGGGTTGAATGCTGAGAAGCCTCCCCAATGAGGCACAAAGTAACTGCCTTCCAGGTATTTGGCATTTCATGGTTGAGTGACTGTTTTGTGCCATGCTGTTGGAATTTGGGCATTTGGAATTTCCCACTGGGTTGCTACTTTGTGCCCTACTTTGAAGGCTTTCCACCTATTCAGCCCTTCATGGGCGACATAGTTGTTTAGCACCATGGCTCACCTTGGCATTTGTAACTTCTTCTATTTCTTATTTTCTATTCTCTTTCTTGATTATTAGTTCTTGTTAGTTTTTATCAACATACTTTGAAATTTAATAAAACCATTATAAAAATGAAAATTAGTGTTGAAACTGGATTGATTAAAGAATGCAGGAGGAGGCAAGAGTCAAGGAAAACCATTTAATACTATAATGTTTTTAGATGTATACATAACATTCCAACGTTGATCAATTTGTTAAGCTACCTGACATCTTAAATGTAGTTTAAACAAGATTTTGTTCTTAGGCTGCTCTTCCTTTTCAGTTTTCTTCATAAGGAATTGGATGATAAATGGAAACATAAACATAGCTTGAAAATGTGAACTAGTTCCAAACATTTCAATAGTTTTATAAACAATTGGTCACAGTTACTTTCAGTTGAATTACAGTTTCCCTGAAAGCAGTAACTCACTTGATCTATGTTAAAGAAATTATTCTTAATGTTTGTCTTATTGGCTGATAATTATATATTAATCAAATACTGCATGCTAAGACAAAACGTAATCATTCAGACTTAAGAAAATTACTCTTCATGTAGAAGTTGTGGTTTTGTTCCATTTACTTCAGTGTGTTAATTCTAACCATGACTGTTTCAAAGAGCCTTGATTTACTATTTTAGTGTTATTGTCCGTGCTTGCTTTTATTATTTATTCCTTTATAGCTGTTCCTGTAAGGAAGAGAAAGAGGCGGGTGGGAGGGAGGGGGAGAGAGAGAGGGAGAGAGAGAGACTTTGCTTGTCAAAAGGTCGCAAAAGAGGATCACGTGACCCTGGGACACAACAATGGTCATAAATATGAACCAGTTACCAAACATGAAATTTTGATCCCATGTTTGTGGGGATGATGCAAAGGTCATAATTGTAAAAAATGGTAATGCCCCATTTTTCAATGCTGTTGTAACTTTGAACAGTCACTAAACTGTTGTAAGTTGAAGACTACCTGTACATAAATCTTGGATGAGGGATAGAGAAGATCCTATACGTAGTATACATGACAGGTTCATTATACACCTGTTTATTGTAGCTGCCAATCAGTGTGCTTGTTTGCTTGGTTGGTTATGTACCAGTTTCATGGTACTGATTTTTAGCAATCACATAAACAGATCTACAAAATACCTGTCCCTATCCTTCATGTCTTCTAATGGAGCACTCATTGCTGCTATATGGTATGTGAGTGCTAGCAAGTCAGCTGTATAGAATGTCAGTATACTTCTTCCATCTTCGGTTGACTCTTTCCCAATTCTGATACTGACTGTCCATTGTTTTCTTTAGCATACCAGTTTAAAATTGGAACCTTTTTTGAATTCAGAAATCTTCTGATTTTCCTTGTTTTTCTATGCCTGCTTCCTCCTTCATTGTTACAGTTGTTATACTGCTTCTTGTCTCTTCTAACAGCTGCCTGAAATTCTTTTAAGTTCCTACTTGAGATTTTGTGCTTGGCATTTCATCTTGGCAATTTTCAGCATTTTGAAGATCCAGACTTTTGGGGACAATGTGCTGATTCTGTAAACCGCTGTAAAGCACTGTGAACCAGTATAAGTCTAAATGCTATTGCTATTGCTATTTGTTCTGTCATTCTTATATTTTTCCCGTCGTTGGCAGTCTCTTTTCACATTCTTCCATAACAATTTTTTAAAGTTGAATCCATAGTTTACCTGTTTCCCAATCAATGAAGTCAATATTCCAAAGTAATTCCTGATGTTCTCTTTGAAAATGATATGTATATCTTCTGCTTTAGCTTCATTTGGGATTTGCATACGAGAAGTTTATGATTTGTTCTACAATCAGCCCTTGGGCATGTATTTGTTGAGTTCTCCCACCTCCTCTAACTAATAATAATATAATCAACTTGATTTCTATGGTATTTCCTATGGAGGGAGAGAGAGAGAGAGGGAGGGAGGGAGAGTTTGTTTGTGTGTGCGTGTGCATGTATGTGTGCATTTGCATATAAGTTTGTTTGGGTTGTTTTATAAATCCTTAGTAAGACCACACCTGGAATATTGCATCTAGTTTTGATCACCACATTGCAAAAAAGATGTTGAGACTTTGGAAAAAATGCAAAGAAGAGCAACTAAGATGATTAAGGGCCTGGAGACTAAAACATATGAAGAATGGTTGCAGGAATTGGGTATGGCTAGTCTAAAGAAAAGAAGGGCTACGGTTGACATGATAGCAGTATTCTAGTACTTGAGGGGCTGCCACAAAGAAGAGGGAGTCAGCTTATTTTCCAAGGCACCAAAAGGTAAGACAAGAAACAATGGATGAAAACTAATCAAGGAGATAAGCAACCTGGAATTAAGGAGAAACTTTCTAACAGAGAGGACAGCTTGCCTTCAGAAGTTGTAGGGGCTTCATCACTGGAGGTTTTTAAGAAAAGATTGGACAACCTCCTGTCTGAAATGGTGTAGGGACTTTTGCTTGAACAGGGGGTTAGACTAGAAGACTTCCAAGGTCCCTTCCAGCTCTATTCTGATTATTATTATTAAAGGCTTTATCTATGTCATAAACACTACTAGTATTCCAAAAACTCCCCAACTCTTTTCAGTAGCATTTTGAGTGCCATTTAAAACTGAAGGGTCCATGACCCATGTATTACGTCATCATTCTATATAGTCTTCCCAGGTAGTTTTCTTGATAAAATAAAGGGGTGCTTTGCCATTACATTCTCCATATATCATACAATTATTATCTCTAAAGCAGAGGTGGTATTCAGTAGGTTCTGACCAGTTCTGGATAACCGGTAGTGGAAATTTTGAGTAGTTTGGAGAACCAGCAAATACCACCTCTGATTGGATATTTTACAGTAACCTTCCCCTGCCCACCAAGCCATGCCCACAGAACTGGTAGTAAAAATTTTTGAATCCCCCCACTGCTCTAAAGACTTCTTCCACCTCTGGCCTGTGCCTAT
Organism: Naja naja; assembly: GCA_009733165.1. Classification (NCBI taxonomy): domain Eukaryota; kingdom Metazoa; phylum Chordata; class Lepidosauria; order Squamata; family Elapidae; genus Naja; species Naja naja. The sequence continues at coordinate 31,988,205 of CM019151.1, forward strand.
ATTGCTGCTGCTGATATATTGTAAGTTCCTGCTTGCTTTAGCTGGTCAACTGGATGACTTTCACATCTTGGATGACCCTGCTGGGATTATGTATTCTTTACATTCACTATTTGCATTCTTCACTGATCCTTTCTAAGAATACCCCACCTCTACAATTAAACAGAAGAGCAGGGCTTGAAGGAGAGCAGGTAATCAATGTAGACGATGGAAGAATGGCTTGATTTTGAATAAGGCAGTTTTCTAGAATTCTTTGGTGACTGAAAGTGGGATCGCATTGTGAAAATGCAAAAGTATCAGGTGACACATGTATTTTAAAATGATTGAAATAATAGAAACACAACAGTTATTTGTACGCACGTTCATATGTGCATAAATACTTATATAGACATATAATGTCATAAATGGAAAAAGTAAAAATTATCCTCAATGGATAAACAAAATATATGGTAATATAATTTAAACTTCCCTAAAAGGCATGTTTAGAAGCTAAGCTAGTGTATGTACTATTTTTATTTTAGACACAACAGCCATTTAAAGATCTTTGAAATTTATACAATTTTTGTTTAGCTGTCAAAACATTTAATTATACTGTGCCTTGAAGGTGTAAAACTGTCAAATAAATCAGAGTCTTTGCATAAATGTTTGGTGAATTATTCTGACTACTACTACACTGTGGATACAATTTACAAAACTTTTCAGCAGAAATTAATAATCAGATAAAGGGCAACATTATTGATGTAAAAAAGTACATTAAATAGTTCCACATAGAGCTTCAAGGGACACTAATGAAGTAGACTACTTCATTAGACACTAATGAAGAAGACAACTTTGGTACAATGGTACAATAACCTTGAATGAAAAAAATATTGCTATTTAAATTTTATTGAAATTTATTGAAAACATTCTCTAAAAATTATGCTAAACCATTAGCTCTTACGTAATATTAAAATTCATAGCAAAGTGGTTGCTAACATTTCAAGAACCTGATTTTTCTTTTAATATATTAAAAGAATATGAGTGTGTGTGTGTGTGTGTGTGTGTGTTTAGTAGTGGTGAGGCAACTCGCTAAAGGTGATTGGGGTGAAATAAATTAGTTCCCCTTTGAAGCTTTTATTTTCCTCTTTTTTCCCCAAAATGAATGGGACTTTCTTGAATGAAAGCTGTTTTTCATTACTGCCACCCAATACTTATTTGAAAGAAAAAGCCCTCCTAACACATACAAACACAAGGGTAAAGGCAAGCTTCCCCTTTCTACAAGGAAGATTTCAGCTAAACAGCTCCTAGCTTCTCTTTCCAGTCAGGTGGCTTCAAATCAAAGTTAATTACTGTAGTCATTTATTCTAATCACTTTCTTCGTATGGCTAACTGCATTCTGTCATGGGGTGGCATCCTTTGAAGCCAGTTCGGTTTGAAAGCCACTGCAGGGTACTTGAGCCTCATTAGTGAGGCTTATCCATGCCTGGCTCTGGATGTGATCCCTGATTAACTCTCAGTTAGCCTTCTTCCCCAGACAACACTCCTCCCTTTCTCTTTAGTTTCAATTAACTCTTGCTTTGCTGCCTGCTTTTTATTCACATCACAACACAACAGTATGGGGATCGGTCATTTATATATTTTCTTTGCCTGGTCAGAAACAGTAAACTTCCAGAATAGAAAATTATGAGGAGAAGAGATAGTTCTTTGTTGCCAGGGGTCTTTGTTTCAGTGTGTATGTAGAGTGATTCATATGTGTATATCTCACCAGACAAGTCAAAGAACGTTTTATCTGAGGTGTGGTACACATGCAGCAGACCCATGTACTGTTGTTTTTCCTATTTTGATAGTTTTATCCAAATTAATCTGGATCATATTAGCTTAAACTTCAAATAGGAAAACACTGATCTCTCTAACACAGTCACTAGGGGAATACTTGATTCTATGAACATGATAAAGCACTCATTCACTTTTACAGAGAAGAGAATTCCTCAGGTGTTTTGTAGAGCTGCCCATCTCACGGCAATGACTTTGGGAAACTGGCTGTGCTTAATAGAAGACGTAGAAGAGGTTAAAGGAATTAATAAGACTTTGAAGCCCTAAAAAAATCAGAATGAACTTCAGGTTGATAATCCAGATCCTAATCAATGTGTTTTTATTTTAGGCAACAATACAATAAAATAGTGCAATATCAAATAATGGTACTTTTGGTTAAAAAATGCCTCAAAGAGTCTAGATAATTATAGTATTGTGAATAAAGGCATCATGTGGCTTAATAACTTTGGTAATATTTTAAAAAAATAACAGATATGTGCTGATTATGGAACAGGTGGAACTACTTGTTTGCTTCCCTAATTCAGGAGTCCCGAAACTCTTCAGCTCTTTGATCCCTTCATAAACCTTGATTGTTGATCTCATATATTTACTGTATGAAAATAATTTAATAAGTACTTCTTTAACTAATAGTACTACATTAGTATTATATACATTAGTATATATACATTAGTATTATATACTTTGGGAGTTGGGCAGCATACAAGTTTAATTAAGTGAGCTGCCCTGAGTCCCCAGGGAGATAGGGTGGCCAAACAAACAACAAACAAACAAACAAATAAATAATAGTATGAAAATAACAATAACAGCAGATAATCCCATAGAACCTTGAGGGCCAATATTGACTTTGCCCTGATGGCTTAACAGAAGGCAAAATTCTTTAACCATTATGAACTTGGATAGAAATTTTATGATGCATAGAAATATACTTCATATACTTTATAATTTGAAATAAATGTTCAGGTAAAATATTCTCTTTTAATATCAATTAACTAGATATACTATGCAACTATGCCATTAAATGATTAATCTGTGTTGTATAAATATGATTGCCTAAATTGTCCTCAAAAGTTAATTATGTTGAAAGCTAATTCAAGTTTTATATGTTATAGGTGGTTTAATATAGGTAGTCCTTGATTTATTGCCACAATTGAGCCCAAAATTTCTGTGGTTAAGTGAGACCATTGTTAAGTGAGTTTTGCACCATTTTAGGATCTTTCTTGCCACTGTTCTTAAGTGAATCACTGTAGTTGTTAAGTTAGTAACATGGTTGTTAAGTAAATCTGGCTTCCCCATTGACTTTGCTGGTCAGAAGGTCACAAAAGAGGATCATATGACCCCTGGACACTGCAACTGTTTTAAATACGAGTCAATTTGCCAAGCATCTGGATTTTGATCATGTGACCACAGAAATGCTGCAATGATAATTAGTATGAAAAATGGTCATAAGTCACTTTTTTCAATGCCACTGTAACTTCTAATGGTTGCTAAATGAATTGTTAAGTCCAGGAGTACCTGTGCTATTTTCTAAAAGTAATTGTTCAAAAGTAGATTAAAAATTAAATAATTGAAAATATAAACACCTTTAGAAATTAAAACATTGCCAGATAGAATAGCTGTAACCATATTTCATAAAATCCTTGTCAAAAGGGATGTTTATTTGAGAGAAATTTTTTTCTACTTTATATAGGTTGCTAATGTGGGTATCTGCTGTGTACAAAGAACAATGTGAGTTTGGACATTTGGAATATTTCTCTTAAGTGGAGTAAATTAGAGATAATAAGGGCAAATCTTCTGGGAAACAAGTTTAAATTATGTGTAGCTTGCAATTGAACTGTATCCTAGAGAAAAGTTTACAATTGCAGATCCTTGGAAATTGTCCGAAATCTAACATTTAATCTCCTTCACTATTTTGTTTCTTTTGATCTCAGTTCAGAGTGGATAAGAAGTATCCAATGTAGCACACTAGGGAAAAGCAAATTTGAGTAGGAATTAATAATAAAACAGTCTTAAATTCATGCCCTCTCATGCCATTCCTAAATATATTTTATTCTCATACTTTAATACATGTTATCTAAAATAATGCAAAAATGTTTCCATTTTACATTTGTTTTCACTGTGAATAGAACAGAATAGGTTAATATGAATGTCAACATAAAATACAATATTTTATTTGTTACGTAGTTTTGAATTGTTTTTAATATTGCACACCATGCAGAGCCATTAGAGAGTGGGGTGAACTTATAAATGTAATAAATAAATAAAAATGCATCTTTGTCCTCCAGAATCCCGGTACATAAAATGAAAACCAAACAAGACCTCCATCATTCTTATTTTGAATGTTCCATGAATGTTTATTTACTTTCAGCACAATTCCCTTGAAGCCTAGAGAGACTAAAAATGTATAAAGCTATTTCAGCATTTAGGGCTGATAGAGATCCTAACTATAAATAAATAGTATGAATATTGAATATTCATAGAGAAATAATTATGGTACAAATTTGTGACAATGTAATTCTATTTTGAAACAACACATTTTCCTACTTCCACAAACTACTGGTTTTCTTGGGCTTTTTAGAAAAATAAGCACATTGTATGTGTTAGTCATACAATAAGACTTTGCCTTTTACATTTGACAGAAAAGGTGGACTAAATAGTGCATTGCAGATCTGATTTAAATAATTATCAAATACCATTGGAATTATGGAGCACATTAATTGTTGTAATAATAACTTTGAAACTGTTGTTCTTGTTGCTTTCTTTCCAAATATTTTTGCTTCAAGATATACTAAAGGGATATTTTAATTTTTATTAGGAAGAAAGGAAATCTAGTAATTATTGAAGAGACTAGACCTAACAGTGCACACAAACACTTTGTCAATCTTTGAATGATGTTGTGTGAATTGGTTGTTCTTGCTTTGTTTGAACAGGCTACAGTTTTCTGTTTATGACTTCAAATATTTGAAGAGAATGTGATCCACATATTTAATCAAAATCAATTAATTCAAAGCACGTTCTGATTGGAAGCAAGAACACATGGAAAAAAGACTCCAGATTTTTTTTAAGTTGAATTTTTTTTATCATATATTTGATAGGACATTTGAAAGATTTCTAATTGGTCTGAAAATAAGTGTTAATCATTGTAAATTACTAAGGTTATACATCAGTGTTAAATGACATTACTGCTGCTGTTCGAAATTCAGCATTTACCAGCATAACTGTCTGCTTGATTTAAAAATGTTTGTTGCACATGGAATCAAGTAATTGTTAAACTTACAAATTCATAATTAAGTTGCAGAACTTTGAAATTAATTGTTCAGTTCATTTTCTTTTTTAGAAGTTTTTTTGTTTGTTTCATATATTTTTTAAACACAATTTTCTGAAGAAATTGAAATTATATAGTAAATTTGGTAGCTTTGAAGTAATTTTATCTTTATCTTATTATCTTGGACCATTTTGAACCATAAAATAAATCCCTAATAAATATGGAGAATTCCATTAGTATGTGTGCAGTAGAAAAAGTTATTTATTTTTAACAATTCATTATTTATTTTTAACAATTCGTTTCAAGGAATAAGTGGAAATTTAGATTCCTATTTTAAAAATTAGACAAATAAAAATTGATGTTCTCATTTCCAAAGAATTTTAGATGTGAACTGTTTTGCTGCCCTGAAAAATATTTGATTGTGCAATCAAAATATGTAAAATCTTAGATGTGCATGGCAAAAATCTCTCTACTGATAAATAGTAATCATAATTTTATTACAAAAAATTATTTAAAAAAACACAGTGCTAACTTTTTGGAACACTTCATGAAACCATATTTATATAACAATGATTGATTATATAACTATGTTTGCATGACATTTTTTTAGTTAACTGCTGTCAGAAGAAGAGATTGGTACATATTTTGTTGCATTTTGGGAATTTCAATAGCACCTGAGCAAATTGCATTAATGTTAAAAAATTTTGAGAACTTTAAATTTTTCTTCTGTAGCATATTTGCCTTAATACAAAAGTAATTCTGGAGCGTTTTAGTTTTGTGAACTATTAACATAAAGTTGATAATAGATGTTTGACATCTGTGCATTGTACTTTTTAGCATACTTCAGGAGTTTGTGTCTTGGCGTAATAGGTCTCATTAGGGAAAAAAAAAGAGAGAGAGAGAGATCAGCCCCAAGACAGTTTGTCAAAGTTAATATGAGTCCCATAGGACTGAATTGACAATTTGTGTGTGATTTTACAGGACATTCCTCTCACGGTCTTCTTTGATTCGTAACAATCAGACATTACCTCTGATTTATTTCACAATAACTCAATACAGATGAATATTATTGTACTATGTTGGATGTTAGAATTTTTTATTTTTATTTCTTATCATTCTCAGAATATATACAGGGTATAAATGATGCATCCTGTGTAGTGTGAGAGAAGTAAGACTTGATTAGCTATGTTTAAGAGAAGCAAGGGAATGGGGGATAGCATATTTTACCAATAAAGGAGAATATTTATAGTTCAGGGTTGAAATGAGGGCCCTTAGTATTCTCTGAGCTTGGTTGTTTTCTTACAGATGTTTCATTACCCAAACTTTGGGTACTGAAACGTCTGCCCCCCCCCAAAAGCAAGCTCAGAGAGCACCATTCATAGTATGCTTTAGTTGCATACCATTTTAACTCAAGGACCCCCTCATAGTATGCTTTAGTTGTGCACCATTTTAATTATGGCTTTAATAAGCATTATCTTTTTCAGAAACTTGAGCTGATCCTAAACATTTTGAATTCTTAATTTAAAAAAAAGTATTATGAAGTACAAAATAAAAAAAGCTTGGTAGTGTAATGTATTGTATATAGAAAGAATTTTCTTCATGAGATACATTACACATAAGAACAATGCATGTTTTCTTTTAACTTCATATAACTTTACATTATATTAATTTTTATAATGCAATGTCTGAAATTTAACTGGGTTGTATGTAAGTTGTGACATGCCACCCTGAAAGTCTTTTTATTTTATATTCTTATTTACATCTTTCACAGCTAATTTGTTTATGAAAGATAAAAAAGGAACTCTAAAGGATTTTAAAAAAAATCTTTAAGGCCTTTCCAATCAAGTATTATTGCTGTATTTAGTCATTTTCTTTAGCAATCACAATTACACAATTGAAACTATCTATGACGTCTATAAATGATGATAAAAATGTTAGTAATTCTTGATGTAATAAAAAGGAAATAAGTTTTGGGCCTTTCATGTTGCTGTTTTCCTGTATTCATAAACTTTTGACATTTCCAATATATGTTTTCAAAACTTACTTCAAAGTAAAACACAGTTCAATAAAACTCTAAAAGGGTCTGTATAAAATTGTGTTTTAATTTATTTTAATCTTTCCATTGTTATGCCATTTGTGTACAATTTATTTATTTAACAATATTTAAATGCCCTCTTAATCCATATGGACTGTGGGGTAAAATACCATAGTTCAAGATATAATACAGAATATTTTACAGCTTTTAACTTATTAAACAATTTGGAACTCATGTGTATGTGTTTATGGTTATATATAGTTTTAATTGTATTCATTTTTTGCGATTTTTTTTAAGTACCAGCTAGAATATTGCTCTTATGAAATGAGCAGCTTTCTCTGTTGGAATGGTATGTAGGGTGAATAGAAGAATGACTTAATATATTGTTATCTATTATAAAGGATGTATGTAGCAATTTACTTAGTGAGCTTCTAAATAAAAAAATGATACGTACATGAAGATATGGATAGGCCTTTTCCTGATTGAAAGTTCTAATTAAGTGAATAGAGGAAAATTAACTGAAATTAGCTGTCAGAAAATCACATTTAAATGACTGATGAGTTGCTCAGGCAGTAAACATTTAAATGATATAAATTGCCATTTAAGTGTATGGTTTAATGTTTGTCATGCATTAACATGACATGAGATTGCAGTGACAATCAAGCAGCTTGCTCTAATTTGAACATATTTAGGGCTTTTGTGTGGAGTGTACCACACAAATTAAGACAATTGCTGTTTTTTTATGTGTCAATATAAATGTTTCTTCAGGCATCAGTTAATGAAACTAACCAATCATTTCTGTATGCATATTGCAGAGTGGCTTCTCAGAGCCTGACTAAATTTTCCTTTTTAAATAGGACCTTTCCTTGAAAGAAAACTAGGCTTAATTTCTGTAATTATAAGCCTGTCCTGCTTCTTTGCTTTACTTCATCTGCACTTCTCAAATCCAAAGGGAAATGGGATTTTCCATTAAAGCTCCATGCATCATGCTACTGACTTTTGTTGCCTTTTCCTCAGCCAATTCAGAATGTGGTCTGTTATTACACATATACATACAGGTATAGAGATTGAAATATTTTAGCACAAAATGTTCAGCCCAAAATATTTTATGTCTGATGTAAAAAGAATCCAAGACACACTTTTATTTTATGTGTATAAGCCATCAAGTCTGGCAGCTGATCTTCATTTATCATTAGCAAAAAGAATGCATCCATCACCAGAATTAAAGTAACAAGATGGCTTCTTGCTGGTAAAGAATAGACTGATTGTACACCCATTCTGCTATCTGAATTGATGCCCCTGAACTGATCCCTAATCAAAATTGTAATCTAAAATAAATTGATCTATGTTCAGAAAAAGAGTGTGCTCTGGATGATCATATGGAATTTAAAATATTTAGACAAATTCAGTGGATAACGTTACCTAATTTGTATTTAAGCTATGTTCTGTGAAATGTTCTTAACGGATCTGTAAGATAAAATTGGTTGCTTTGGAAGCTTCTCATGGGTATTGGCAGGGATATATATGCACAGCTACTTCATCATCAAGGCCACATGTTCAAGCAGCTTCAAGCCTGATTGCTTTAAACAGTTGGAAAAAGAAGAGCTTTGTACACAATCCTCCAAGTTCTGAGGATTCCACTTCTTCTGAAAGATTTTGCACACTAACTGTGTTAAACAATGGATATATATATATGATTGTGTAATAATTGCTTAATGATATGAAGGACAATTAAGTCTTAATCTCAGATAGTTAAGGCTTAATCTTTCCCTGATGTCTTTCGATTCACTTGAAACTTTTCATTGTCTAACTAAAGGTCAACACGAACAAGTTAGTTTTAGAAAAGGCTTAAACTTCTTGAACAAGCTGGCTTTAGAAAAAGCTGACAAATAGGAGGCAATATTGCTGATGTATTGTAGATAATTGAGAAAGCCAAGAAATATCCAAAACAAAAATAAGTATATGCTTTATTGATAATAGAAAGGTTTTTGGTTATGTCAATCATATCAAACTGTATAATACATTTAGAAAATATTAGAAAAATGGGAATCCAGAACATCCAGTTATCTTCGTATAAAACTTATACACAGGTCAGAAACCATAGTACAGAGAGCACATACATTACTTATTTATTCAACATATATATTGAATATATATAAAGGGAAACTGGACTGGAAGAAAATAAGTATGGTTTTAAAGCTGGAGGAAGAAACATCAATTACCTGCGCTATGCTGATGACTCTACCCTGATAGCCATAAAAGCAAAGGAATTGCAAGCTCTAGTAATTACATCAAAAGCACTGATGGAAACATTGAACTAAAGTTAAATATAAAGAAGAACACACTAATGACACTTAGGTACAATAAGAACTTAGAATTGTCAACTAAGATACTGAAGTGGTGGATAGCTTCTGCCTCAAGCATGTAAGATATCAAGCAGTCAGGAAATATATTGCAAACTAGCACTAGGTAAATTAAACATGAAGGCTTGGAAAAGATACTCAGATACCAGGCTATGTATATATCTACAAAATGAGAATAATATATAGTTGCCTGTGAAACTCTATGGAAATTGTAAGTTGGACTTTTAAAAGGCATAATAGAAATAATATTGATACTTCTGAACTTTGGTTTGGAGAAGTCTCCAGAGAATATCTTGCTCAAAAAAATGAGACAGAAAAATCAATGGATCAACAAACAAATCAAAATTTCTCACTTGAAGCACCGATGATCTGTCTCAGATTATCCCACTTCAAGCACAGGATGAAAAGATCTACTCTCTGAAGGTTATAATGCTGGGATAAAAAGAAGGGAAGTCAAGAGTATGACCAGCAACAGGGTGGAAGGTCTGAGTTTCAGTGGTGAAGACCCGGAAGAACAGACTAGAGAAGATTGTCATGGAGTCTATGAAGTTACTTAGAGTTGACACTGATGTGAATCGATCAATCAATTAGATTTTGAAGAATGCAGGGATTATTTGCATAAACATTTGTTACATGTACATCTGCAGTGTGTAAAGAAGGAGGCCTTTAAAGACAAAGGGAAGACCATCTATTAATTCAGATAAACAAGACTGATTTACAGATACATTTCAAATATCTCTTCTTGCTTAATTCTCATGAAGATTAAAAAAGGGAGGAAGAGAAGCACGTTCAGATTTGTAAGATCCAGTATCTATTCTAATAAGAGTAGGTTTAGGTTTTCATGGTGTATGTTTCTTAGTGAGATCTGTCTTTTAGGGCTTACTGTCCTAGAATCACTAGACATCTTTTAATGAACCTGAAAAATCATCTATCAAATGATTTCTATCAAGATATCAAATATAAGTCGTGTGTTTGGAAGCTATATTTTAAATGGAATTTATAATGATTTGAAGTCTCTGGAAAAAGAAAGTTCGTTGAAAGAAAGCATTATTTTATAGCATGATCAATTGAGCTTTATATTGCTTGAAGAGAATGTAAACAAAAGAAGAGATGGAATTTTTAAAAAGTTAATCCTAACTTACTAATGATGGATAATATATATATTATATATATATATATATATATATATATATATATATATATATATATATTTAAGGATGTGTAGCAATTATAACTTAAACTGATTTAGAAATTACATTGGTTGATTTCTATTATAAGACAAGATTCTGAAATAAGATTTTTGTAATGTTTTTAATTTATTGTGTTGTATTATTAATAAATATTAAAATCAATATTAAAATTATATTACTATTACAATTGTTTTTATTTAATTATTTTAATAATAATTGTTTAATTATGATATTTAATTCATAAATTGTCGCTTGTATCCATATGATTTATATTGACTGTTTCCTAGTATGATTTGATTGCTTATTGTACCCTATGACTATCACTAAGTGTTGTACCTGATGATTCTTGACTCTTGATGAATGTATACTGAGAGCATTTGCACCAAGACAAATTCCTTGTGTGTCCAACCACACTTGGCCAATAAAGAATTCTATTCTATTCTATTCTAATTAATGAATTTATAATTTACTATAAATAAATAATTTAATTAACCTTCGAAAGGTTAGTGCTGACCCATTTTAATTATATATAGGAGATCTACTACTAAAGGAAATCTGAGATTTCAAAATTAGGCTCCATTTGAAATAATGCTGGTTAACACATAAATCACTTCTCGAAAACTACTGACATCTGTAAGTGAAGAGAAATGATGCAGTATAAAAGTCTGAAAGTCTAGTATGTTTGTTGCATTTTTCCATACTACAGAGGAAATTGTAACTGACCCAAATTTATATGTATACTTCAGAAAGCTACACATTTAACAAATCAGTTATAGTGCTAGTAAAATTTACCAATTGTCTTCTAACTATTTATGTCATTTTGTCAAAATTCAAGATAGATATAATAAATTATAAGTTGGGATAAAGTTGTGTTATATTTAATAGAAAGATTGCATCATTTTAAGATAGTGGCTACTACTATTGTTTCCTATTTCTGCAGTTGGAAATGGTGCATAAATTATAAGGCTTCAGCAATTTTTATTTAGCTAAATAGAGTATTTTCTTTCCCACACTACTACTCTTCAAATGTGGTGAGACAGAGGTTCCCACACAACTGAAAGGTACAAGATTGGGATGATTAATATCGTCTCTCTTGTCCTTTCCTATTATTGTCAGATTAGACTATGATTACTCATCCATAGTGAATTTAATTGTTCATAGTACAACCTTGAATTCTTTTAATACTAGTACAAACTCTATTGCAAATGTTAAAAACTACACCAGGGACCTGCATGGCACAGTTGGTTCAACATATTCTAACAGCTACATTTAGCATAGTCATAGTTTGTGAAATAGTCATAGTTTTTTCTCTAAGGCACTTTCATATTTCTAACCTTTGCGTTGTGGTTTATGTAAGATTGTGGACAGAAAATAAGTTTGAGAAACAATATAAACAGTGTTGTATTTTGTTTCAGGCTTTGGAAAGCGAATTTGTTTCCTGTCAACTGCACCAGTGGATTGATTTGATTTTTGGCTATAAGCAGCAAGGGCCAGAAGCTGTCAGATCTCTAAATGTTTTCTACTATCTGACCTACGAAGGAGCTGTCAATCTTAATTCAATAATGGATCCAATGTTGAGGGAGGTAAGCGTGTTCATACCTGGAAGAATAAAAATTATGAAGAAATGTGGAACTTTTTGAAATATTTATAAAGTATATTTGATTTATTTTGGTTTAAAAGTATTTATAGACATTTTAATGCAGAGTTCCTCAATCTTTCCACGTTGGTGGTCCTAGCAGGGGGAGGGGGGGGAAAGAGGAGATGATTTAGTGAGATGGGCAAGTACATGTGCATATATGCATGCACGTGCGAGAGTACCTGCATCATTCATGGTGACACTAGCATGAGTAGGACCACAAGTGCCTGTGATGATGCTCCCACAAGTGGGGCTATGTGTGCATGCAGAGGTGTGTACACCACCTGGGCACTCATGCAGCATGGTGGTGATTAGACCAAGGCCCAGTAGTGGGCCATGGCCCACAAGTCGGGGACCCCTGTTTTAAAGAATATTTTCTACCCTAGCCACACTAACATAATTATTTAGATTTATGTTGTTTACACATGGGATAATTCTTCAAATTAGATTTTGTAAGTTATTAGTAAGACAGTTTTTTCCTTTCTACCTTGTTTCTTTGGCAATGGTCTTCTCTCAACAAGGTTTGCTACGTTTTACAAATGGAAAAAGCACAACATGTAATAATAGATCTGGCAAACTTTATAAAATGCTACGTACATGAAATTCACATTTGAAATATTTTTTTCTGAATTTGTAAGAATAATTGTTTGAATAATTGATGTAAAAACAGCTTCCACCACTGCTCCTGTCTTCACTGGCATTATCATGTTATGCTTTTCTGCTTGAGACCAATCATGGCCATTTTTATTTTCTTACAGTTAACAAAGTTCACTTTTATTTATGATTTTCTGACATGCTTCTAAAGAGCATAAACAATGGACTTGAGGCAGGACCTTCAGATTTCTGAGCCTTCTTGTCATGATATACTAAGAGCATTTTAGGAGAGAGAGCGGGTGTCTGGGTGTATCTGCATCTGTTTATTTGTTATTAACCCATTTTTCCAGTTAAATCTAGTATAGAAAGCTGCTAGGGTAACCCTGGGGGTTTCCTAGCCTTCCACACACCACAATAAATTAAGTAGAATTAGGTAAATTGACATAAATTCTACTTGCAAACACATGTATAAGACAAGAAGTCATGGTATCCATGCATTCTTTGTAATATCTTTTAAAATACAAAGAGCTCAAGATTAGTAGTGTGATTAAGTGTCTTTATTACACAAAGGGACATACAGAATGCTGTTTTCTTTTTGCCAAGAAATCTGGAATTTTGAAAGAACAAAGAAGTTCTCACTATGTTAATTTCCTAGACAGCCAACACATGTGGAAAAACAGCATTACAATAATTTGTGAATAAAAGGGTCTGTTCCCTATTTTACTATTTCTATGATGTAATAGCTTAACAGTCTGCTGCACTTTAAACATTGAGGGAGTCTTTAATTGTTTAAAAACAGCTTATGCTGATAAACAAAAGAATAAAGCTTACTAATATTTTGGCCTAAAATATGTTTATTAGTAAAAATGTAATTAATTTTTGAAAAACTTGTGATCACTTAATACAGCCTTCTGTTGACCTTCTGGAATATTTGTTAATTTCTTTTGCTTTTCCTCATGTTAACATTTTCCTAGATTTTAATTATTTCTTCATGATGTATGAGCTAAAGGGTAAAACAGACCAATGAAAAAGTTTGGATTATATCATGTTGCAGTTTAGGAATAGAAAAAAAGATATGGTAGTCTTTGATATTACGTCACAAACAGTGCATTACAAATAGTAAGAAGCCCAAGAATGGTTTGTTTTAGCCTTTAATACAGGTTTTTTAAGAATATCTTACATTGCATAGAAGGGGAAAAACATTATTAGTACTTTAATGATCAGGAAATGTAATGTCCCTTGAAAGTAGCTTTGTTTACATTTCATATTATGAAACAAACAGAATATTCATTGACCATGTCTCCTTATCACTTGTCAAATCTTCAGAGTTTTGGCTTACCATGGCTTTAGTCAGTTAAAAGGAAGATGAACAAACATTTGCTAAAGTTAACATCAGAATTGAAACTGATTCTCTGTTTTTCTTTAAGATTAGTAATAAGGCAAATTCAACAATTTTGGATTATTTTCCTCAAGGGCTTTTGAGGAAGAGATGAGATACCTTATATGACATTTATTTCCTAATTGCTATAACTATTGGATGCTCCTTATTAGTTTGTTAATTCCTAACATGGAAAGAATAGACTGCATTTTCCTTTATATTCTGCTGTTCATGGTTCAGAAATTGTGACAAGTCTCTTCTGGTATATATGCCTTAAGGCTTAGACATTCAAAGAAGTATTCTTTCCTACCATTACTACTGGAGAATCATTTATCCTTTAGTGATGGAGGAAGGCAAAAGAGAAAGTTCTATGCATAACTCCATGTAATCATACCAATATGTATATGATACACTGTCAATCCATTTGATAAATGAATTTCTTACACACCCTCATACTAACTCATCATCTTCCTGTCTGTTAATCCGTCTCTTCAAAGATTTATTCTAACATTCCAAAATTGAGAGCAACTTATATGACCAGCATTGGCTTGATTGGTCAGAAATTATAGTTTGAATAAAAGTGAAATATTTTTGTTAGTTCATAAAAATAGTTGGCTCTCTGTAAAGAGGTTTGCCAACTTCTCTAAACATTTTAAATTTTACTGCTTTGCGATATAAGAGCCTCTGAAACTAATTACATTGGAACACAGTTTCTTAAACTAACATATTGAAGTAAATGTCTATGAATTCATAAGTACATTTGGTCTTTTAAAAATAAATGTTATAATTTATCCCAAGGGAAAAATGTTTTAAAGGAAGTTGTTTATTTAGGATGCTTTATTTATATAATGATCAAACTGAGATTATAAACTGTATATCTAAATATTAGGCTGAATTTGAATTTTTTGTTATGGATAGAACAGTTGTTTATGACAACTGTTTTTTTTTTCAAAAAACTTCCATAGGATGAGAAGATAGAAATGAATTGATTTATTTTTTATAGCTCATTATGTCCTCTCAACATTGATCCAGACATTTTACTAACACTATGGAATAAATTTCTGGAGACTGTAGCCAGTAAAATTTATCATGAAAAGAAATGTTTATCCCTGTTTTAAAGATGCCAATTTTCTATGAATAAAATTCTACTGAGAGAATCCTTATGATAGTGTAACATTAAGTAGGATTCAAGTCAATATCAATAACACAATAGGAATAATTGTTATTCTGAAAAACTGTATGGTTCAATAGTACATATATTGAAACTTGCTTAATTAATTGTTTTATTTTTTAATATGATGAAAATTCTTGCATAAAATAAATGTCAAGTCCCATTTTTTCCAAGTTACATTGTTGAAAAGAATTGCAGTGGAATTAATGCACTTTTGGAAGGCATTAACTAGATTTGTTGGTTTGTTATTTATTTATTTCAGTTCATACTATCACCCATCTCAACATCATAACTCTAGGCAATGGACACTAAAAATACAA
This sequence comes from Naja naja, assembly GCA_009733165.1. Lineage (NCBI taxonomy): Eukaryota > Metazoa > Chordata > Lepidosauria > Squamata > Elapidae > Naja > Naja naja. Next base: position 32,003,963 of record CM019151.1, read on the forward strand.
CATAACAGCAGCATAACAATAAATTACTAGCATCCAATATAAAAACCACAAACAACTATCAACATAATCATCTCACCGGCTCACCTATACATTTCAGTCCCGATGCCTGATGACATAGCCAATTTTGAAGGCCTTATGAAAGGGCAACAGATTTAAGTCTCAATCATTTTCCAGCGGGATGATGGGACAGAGTAGTTATCTTCTTTTTTTAAAATTTTTTTTTAATTTTTTGAAAACAGACATAGACAAACAAATACATAAAGAACATAAAACATCTTTTTTTGAGAACAGTGTGCTCCCGGGTTGTCACTTCTCCATACAGACATAAATTCAGTTACATATTCATCTTATGTATTCTAATCCATATCTTATATCCATTTTCATGATTTTTTCCTATAGCTTTTCCATTTCTCTACTTTCTACAACCTTATTTTTAATTATTCCATTCTTTTCTAATTTGAATTACATTTCTTTTTCTAGTTTTCCATATCTTTCCATTTAATATTTTAACACTTTCATCTGTCCTGTTTACAATTTCATACTCTTTTTCCGTATACACATTTTGGCCTGTAATTGCTAAAGCTGGAGTTATAACACCTTTATATCTTTTTAAGTATTATCTATTCAATTATTATTCAACACTTAAAGTACACCTTCACAAATCATTTTCTAACATAGCTATCAACTGAATTCTGCTTGGTACATTCCCTTACAAATACACATTAAATTCTTTAATGAGAAACAAAATAAAAAGAAGATATACATATATATAAAATACATATTTTAAATTCAGCTCCACCCTTAATATTAATATCCATCTTATTAACAAATAACATCAATTATCATTCATTTTGATCATCTGTATTTCATATTAACTTATTACTATATTTAAAAAACAACATTAAATCCTTTCATGTTTCTTTTAAAATTTTAAATCATTAAAAAACCTTATTCTCTTTTCCTCTTTACATCATTTAATTACTAAAAAGAAATATTCTATCACATCTAACACATTTTCTAATAATATAGCAATATTATCCCATGTACCCTTGCAGAATTCTCTTTTTAAATTAAACTTCTAACCATTGTCACTGTGTCTCTTAAATAAATTAATCCCTTGAATCCATGTACGCTTTTCCTGTCTCTTTCTATCTTGTTCCAATCCTTTATAGCTTCTTTTCTTTTCCATCCCCCCCTCTTCTTTTCCCTCTCTTTTTTTGTTTCCTTTTCTGTCCAAATCTCCCTTCTGAGATCCCCCTTCTGCTTCTTTCTGGCATTATAATTACATTTCAAATTGCACTTTTTTTTGGTTGTTGCTTCAGATCTTAACTTTTTAACTCTCTTTCCCCCCTTCCTCTTTTTTACCACACTTAAAACTGCTTGGTCATTAAAGATGGCTTCTTCCTCGTCCTGCCCTTCTTGTTCAGCAAATGTTTCTTGTTGGTTTTGATATTTCAGATTCTCCTTTTCCATAAATTGAAATGCGAGGCAAAAAGTCTCTCCTTTCATTTGTGCTTCTTCTTTATATTCTTTAAGTTTCATTTTCAGTTCTTCAAGGAGTGATGGCATTTTGAAAAGATTTTTTTAAACAACCCCCAATTAATTTTAGTCCAGTTCACTAGGATCCACTGCCAAAATTCCAGGAATCATACAATAGTCTATAGTTGTTTCTTGCTTCTTTTCTCACTTTCTCTTTTGAGGGGCTTTGTTATCTTGTAACAGGATTGCAGCTAAGATGTATCCTTCTCAAGTCTTTCACTCTCAATACTTTTTAGCTCCAGGTGGTATCCTCCATTTTTCCAGATTCCACCCTCTTTTTGTTTTTCTCCTCTGCTTTCTTTCTCTCTTTTTAAAAGGCTTTTTGATTATTCAAGAATCTTTATCCCCTTGACACTTTATTTTCAGCTAAGAATAGCCTATTGATGTCAAAGAGGATTAATATCAATTCTTATTCAAATCTCTTCTTAACATTTAAGGTCTATTAGAACTGTCAGTTTTAAAGAGGAAGAAAAAACAATTCTTTTTCCTTCACTTTCCTTTCACTGCTTTAGAAAGTCTTTTTTAGGGATAGTATTATTCTTTGTTGCTCAAATTCCAGGTAACTTAAATGGGTGATTTCTCTGTTCAGCCCGGTCAGTCAAACTTTCTCTTTCCAACTGCACGATCTTGTCCGGTCAGGTTCTTCTTTGAGGTGGCCATTTCTGACCACCGCTGCAGCCACCTTCGGGAAAGGGAGTAAAAGCCAGTTGAGGAGGAGAGCTTCAGCTCTCCTCGACCCTGCTGGCAGTCTCCCCCCTCTTCACCACCTCTACAGGGTGGCTTAGCCCCAAAGCCAGCCGGCTCGGGGCGCTCCAGTGGTGAGCACAGATCAAAACCGCACACAGTTGTGGATTTCGGTCTGTCTCCAAAGATTCCCAAACTGGAAGTCCAGAGTAGTTATCTTCTTGACCTCTGCTTCTCCAGTGTATGTCCTTAGCCTCATAGCTAGTGCTGGAAACCTTTGTTTAGCAGTCTAGGGCTTCAGACATCTGATGTGGACCTTGTTATTCTGGAGACTGTCCAAACCAGCATGATTCTACTACTTTGCATCACTCTAATATTTGTAATAGGTAGGTGAAGCATCGGGATATTTTCCCAAGGACCCTTACAGGTAAGGTACTGTAGGTTCCAGCCAGGATTTAAACTCTGACCTCCCATGTTAAAGGTGGTACTCTAACCCTTTCTCTATCCAGCCACTAAACCATATCACCACTCTCTGTCCAAATGAGAGAAGTGTTAGGAACAACTAAGATACTGTGCAGAAGCCTCAAGTTTCCAGGCTCCTGGTAGAGAACCCAAGATTAGGAAGACATAGACCACCCATAAAAGTGGAATGGAATGGACTTTTTAATAGGTTCCAACTTAAGCTGGGCAAAGCATTTGATAATCACTACTTGAAGCTTTAAGACAACTATGTCTTCCTGAAAACTCTAGACCAGGGGTGTCAAACTCAAGAAATGGAGGCTAGATCTGGCCCATGGGGTGCTTAGATCTGGCCCATGGGGCTGCTCTGGAAACAGAGAAAGACCGGTCCACAGTGTCTCTAGAGGCCAGTGAAAACGGAGCTTGGGAGGGCCACAGGTGGCCCTCCTAAGCTCTGTTTTCACTGGCAGAGGGTTGCAGGAGACAATATTGGTTGCAGCCAATAACAGAACTCAGGAGCCCATTTTTTCTGGCAGAGTGCTCAGGCCACCGCATGAGCTGCCAACATGGTGATGTTGAGCTGGCCATCCCCACCCAGGCCCCTTGAGGTCAAACACAACCCTGATGCAGCCCTCAATGAAATGGAGTTTGACACCCCTGCTCTAGACAGATGCCACAAAGGCTGCTCCCACTGTGCATCTGTGTTCATGCATCATTTGCTTATTTTGCTGATGAATCCAATAAAAATGTGAAGTTTCTCTTTCAAATGCTTTCTGTAGACAATTCTGATTTCATTAGTGTTTGTGTATATGTCTTATTTAGATATTAGAAAATGTATCAAATATTAATATATTCCAGCAGTTGTTGCTATATTATAGTTCCCATTAACCCTTCACCATTGAGCCTGCAGGCTGCAGCTGCTAAGAATTTCAGTAATACCTAGAAGACAACCGATTTCCCACCTTTAATATGCAATTTGAAACATTATTTATTTTATTGATTTTTGCAAATTTTCATTTACATGACCCATTTTTCTTTTCAATAGAAGAGATCTACTATCCTTTCAAAATCTCATGACATCTTATGCTTTTTTAAAATTCTTGGTGGAAGCTGGATATTTCAGTTTTAAATCATAAGACAATTTAGCCAGTGAATCTTTCACAAAGTCAAATGCAATTTGTATTTACAGCATAGTTCAACAGCTGCTCAAGTTATTTCCAGTGGTCTTTTTTATGAATAGGTGTTTCTAGATGTCTTAGAAAATTAGTATAATTATTAGAAAATGTTTCAACATAGACATTTATTCTGAAAGTGTGATTTAAATAAATGAGGACTCCACATAGACACAGCTCAGAAGGTTTTTGGAAGCAAATTATCTTGGTAGAAGTTGTAGCCAGAAGTGTGCTGTCCAGATGGTTTGTTTGACACAGTGCAGCACAGGAACTGTGTGTGAAAAGCTAAATAAATGTTAAGGATTAGTCTAAACTTAATTGAAAACCTCCATGTAAAATACCATTAAATGGTACCAGTTTTTATTTAATTTTTTAAAAATGTATTGAATCCAAACATACTATTTAAGGATGTAATATCTAATAGAGGCAGTGTAAGAGTATGTTTGATCCATCACAAACTTGCTGAAAAATAAATTTCAGTCAGTATAAGGATCTTAATCATGCCAAAGTCAATACACTGGATAGAATTATGTATTACAAATAACGTGTTTAAATTGGCAATCTCTAAAGGATATTCCTTTTCCAGTAATAATTAACTTGAAATCTTGATATGGGTAAGTTAAGTGCCTCATATCCAGCACCATGACTTTTGATATGCATCCTGAATGATAGTTTTATTATGATGATATATGCAAAGTGATAATTCCTAATCTCATATGGAAACCTATTTCAACCCTAAATATTTGCAGCACTGCATGTATTCTCTCCAGTCTTCCTTATAGTTTCTTTGAAACCCTTTTCCATTTTTTTCTTTGTCTCTTTGAAGTATTTTCAAGGCTCATTTTTCTTATTCCGCTTTATCTGCTTATTTCCAGTAGCCAGAGATTTAGGTGTTCTCAGTGAGCACATCAGCGTTCCAGACAAAGACACTGTTTGAAATTATCCATGAACCCAGTGCCTCTAAACATTATTGAGTGGCATTTGTTTCTGTAGGTTATGTCTGCTCTGCCTAACTGGTTTATTTCAGATTGGCAGCTGGGATTACAATGTGGTAGATGGACAGTTTGCATGGTTTGAAGACTGCATTGAAGCTGTATTAGTAAGCCTCAGTTTAGTATGTCTGGAATGTACAGGCTCAGATTAGAGAAAGTTGCAAACTTCTCCACTGAGGGAGAAATAAATCGTTTTTGCAGGCTGTAATTATTTCTCAGCTTTAACTCAAGAGTTGCAACATAATTATACCTGCAGGAGTCATTTTCATAATTAGGCAGGACAAAAATAGGTTTTATTTATTTTCTTACTTAAAAAGTATTGTTACGGTAAGATGGTGTTCTAAAGAACCTAGATTATACTTAGGTTTCATTCACCTTAATATTTTAAAATACACTTCGTTTTCAAACATATACATATTCTGGGGTATGTAAGTAGTGGTGGAGGGAAGCAGCACCTGAAAGCAACATTAACACAAATATTTTATGATTTTAATTTGGAGAATTGATAAATAGCACAAAGATTTTATTTTTGTTCTCATATATTCATATGAAGCAAATGTTGCATTATTTAGATACCAAAATAAGCTTCTACTTTCCAATGATCTAAGAATTTAAATGTAAGGATTTCTAAAAAGTATTTTGATTTTTCTATCTGGCCAAATCTCTGTTCTTTACTGTCCAGAACCAACCATTCCAGACTGTGTGTTGGGGTGGATTATGTCAGGGTTGTTGTCAGGGCAGTATGTAAAGGGGGATGTGAGAGGGGCAAGGCAAGGGTCAGGGAGAAGAATGTACAAGTGGCCAGCATGGTGCATACCTCAGAGGGGCTGGATGAGACTGCAGATGGGAGAGACTCACCTCAGCAACTTCCAGCCTCCCCTCTCTGCTTTGCTATTGATTTCCTGAGGAAGTCAGCAGGGAACATCACAAATGGTGACCATGTGATTGTGGGGCCCTTGGCCCTGCTTGTAAGTACTAACAGTTTGACAAAAAAGCCAGATCACGTGACTGTATGGATTTATTTATTTATTTATTTATTGGATTTCTAAGCCGCCCCATCTCCCCAAGGACTCGGGGCGGCGTACAGTAAAATAATATAAATATACAATCAAAAGAAGATCAAATCTCATAGAAACCCAAAATATAATTAAAATGCTGAAACTCCAAGGCTGCTCATAACCACCATTCATTCAGTGTCATTTTAACATGGAATGGTTGCTACAGTTATCGGTCAATAGAAGTGTTGGTGAAAATAACAGAACTAGCAAAGATGGCAAAATCAACTTTTTTGATTAGAAAAAAAATCAAAAATTACTTTTAGCAGTGACTGAAATCCCCTGTGAACTTTTTGCTGAAAAAAAAAGACAGAAAAACAAATTTGTGGTTTGTGGGTTTGAATATTAAAAAGGGTAACTTATGGAAAGAAGGAAATTATGATGTAATTTAGGACAGATGGCAAAATTTATTTATTTTATTTATTACAACTTTATAATTTTTATAAATAACTCAAGGTGATAAACCCAAACACCTTCTACAACCCTGTGAGGTGAATTGATCTGAAGGAGAGTGACTAGCCCAAAGTCACCCAAAGTTACCCAGCTGGTTTTCATGGCTTAGTGGAACTAAAACTGCTTTCTAGCCTGTTGCCTTAACCACTAGACCAAACTGGCTGTCTATATAATATAACTACTTTCACAAGTTTGGAAGCTACTTCTTCATAACCTTTCTTTTCCTTTCTTTCAATTTGTTTTTCTATTTTCTATTTTTATATTTTCATGCATGCACACAAACACATAAATACATGCATACATGCCTACAAACATACATACGTATTTATCCATTTAGTACCAAAATAAAGGTAGGTAGGTAGGAAGATAGGATGGTAGATAGAGATACCTTACCCAAGAGACAATGACCCTGTAATTTTGGGCATAGAGAAACAACAGAGCATCTGCTTCTCTAATGTCTGCTATATAGAGACTTTTGTACTAGCTTCCTCTCACCATTACTGTGTAAATATCCAGGATATATAGGACATCTCTTCTACACCTCTGCTGCTTTCAGAGATACTGTGTTGCCAGGTTTTTGCTCAGCAGTGCTTAAAATTCATTGGATGATGACTCTACTATAAACTAGAATTAATGAGCATCCAGTTCACCATGCTGTCTCCTTCTTGCTCACGTAGCAAATACTGTTTCAGTTTCCAAACAGCCCTGAACTCTCTCACACACTGACAGGATGCTAGCCAGATGAATACTGATGGATGCTGGTAGGAAGAGGCACAATTCCCCCCCCCTTATTTTCCTCCCCCAAAACTAAGCCCGATCACATAGTTTCGTAGCAAAGCATGGGTATAGAGCTAGTTTATGATAAATCTAACCTTTTTCCACTTAAGAATGTATTGATGATGTCTTTCCCAGGCAGTGGAAGCTCAGATCCGAAGTTTTGGACAGACTCCTTCCCAAGTGCTTATAGAACCACATCCTCCAAGAAGTTCTGCTATGCAGTTGGTAAGTTGGGTCCAGATTTTACACCCTGGTAAAATGGCTACTCTGAATTCAGATACATAAATAACAAATCTTCTCTTTGTTTCAAATGTATAAAATGCAAACATTTTGCACACATAGCAGAACTTATATTTTCATAGTGAAACTTTTTAAAATATTCATTCTTCCACTGAAATTATAATCTATTACAATTTATCAGAAACTGGAGTACATCATTATTTTAGGGATCTTATTTAAGTTTAATCAAATGAATATAGACATTTTTAAATAATGATGTTCCATTTTAATTTCAGGGACAATACAATATGATCATAGTTACTAAACTTTATTGTCCTCTTTTGTACATGTGCAGGTGTATAAAATATGACTTTTACAAAGCTATTTTATATGTTCAAAAATATTCAGATATTTAAATCAGCTCTTAGTATTTGATATTCCTTTTCACATAGGAATGCAATTTAGAAATAAAAAAGAAAGGAGAGATATACAGAAATGGAAAAAAATTAATAATGTCTTTTGAAGTGAAAACAAAAATAAAAGCAAAATATAAATTTAATCAATACTGCTTTTACCCAATTTCATTAAAAATGGTATTAAGTTTGTGTAAGCATTTTGAAATTAGTGGGTAGATTTAGAGTCATTTAAAATCAGATAACACTATAGCTACTGTGTTTCTCACAAAATAAGGCCAGGCCTTTTTTTTTTTGAGCCGCAAAAAAACAGCTAGGCCATCTTTTTGGGGGTGACTTAATTTTCCCCCCCACGCGTACCCCCACTTACAGCACCACACCCACTCACCTCGCCACAAGGCCGCTTCTATCGGCCGATAGAAGCTCCCTGAGGGCAGAGTCACCAGCCTCTATCTTGATAGAAGCTGCCTTGTGGAGTGCCCCGTGTGCAGCCACGCCTTGCCACGAGGCCGTTTCTATTGGCCAATAGAAGGCAGAGTCACCAGCCGCTTGTATCGGTCAGTAGAAGTGGCCTCGTGGTGAGGCATGGCTACGAATCAGGTTCCCAACTGCAAACTCAATTGTGTATGTATACCGTTGTCAGAGTATATATCAGACGATCTCAAGATTCCTGCTGCATTTCTGCTTCTTGAGCTAACCACTCTTCTTCATCCCCTCAGATAGCCCTATTTCCCCCCTGCCCCGATTTCCCACTGCAACCACTTGGACGGAATGGGTCACAGGAGGGTCGCTAAAGAAGCTGATTCCACCTATCACCTGCAGTGGGAAGTTTCAGGCCCCTCTGCTTAGGCTGCCAACTAAGGGAACTCACAGTTTACTCAATTGCTCAACTGGTTTCAAAGGTTTTATTGGCCGATAAAAGTGGCTGGTGACTCTGCCCTCGGGGCACTTCTATCGGCTGATAAAAGAGGCCTCGTGGCGAGGTGTGGTTGCCTGCGGGATGCTCCATGAGGCCGCTTTTATCGGCTGATAGAAGCGGCTGGTGACTCTGCCCTCAGGGAGCTTCTATCGGCCAATAGAAGCAGCCTTGTGTTGAGGCAATTCTGCCCGCAGGGTGCTTCTATCAGCCGATGGAGGCGAGTCTGCCCGCAGGGTGCTCTAGCCGAGGCTACCTGCGGGGGGCTTCTAAAGGCAAGTTCCCCTCCATCCTTCCCCCCCTTTTCTCTTCACCTCGTATAGTTCAAGCGATGTGAGAAATGGTGGGGAACGCATGGTTTGAATAGGCCTAAATTTTGGGGGAAGGGCTTAATTTCACCTTATGCCTAGAAAACATGCTGGGCCTTCCTATTGGGGGGGCGTATTGTCGGAGAAACACGGTATTTGGTTGAAAATCAAGCATTCAATTCAGGCAATTCCTATAATTTTTTTAAAAAATAGATCACACACATTTGTGTAGGTCTATTTGTATAGGTGAAAGATATACAATTTTAGCATTCCAGAGAGCTGCCCCAGAGGCAAACATGCAACTCACTCTTGCATCTCTGCAACTGTTTGATAAACAATAACTTCAGATATGAGTTTTAAAGTTCACATTTTTATTCTTTGTGTTTTTTAATTTTTTTAGGTGTTAAGATGAGAATGACAAAAATTGTTTTCATTCCATGCTATGTTAACTTTTCAGATCACCAGATCAAAGTTTTACCACTGCAATGATTGGTTTAATTGCTAAAAGTTCCACTCATTTCTCTGGGTTCTGTGTGGAGAAGCCATTAAAGGCACCCTGGGCTGTGTTAAATGCACAGGCCATAATATGCACCAGGTGTAGTAATTAGCCATCACAAGGAGGCTGCCTATTTGTCTGCTTTGGCTGCTGTTGCTGTATCCCCTTGTGTTTTCACACCATCAGATAGCTGAATTTAATTGAGGCCACATCAGATGAGGCATTACTGACACCTTTAATTGAATGAGTATCCAGGGAGGATTAACTCATAATATTGATTGGCTTTTAGCCACTTGCTCAAAAGTGTGTCTGGGTAGCTTATTAGTTGTTTTTATTTACACCTTCATGCAAAGATTACAAATAGGAATGCATAGTGCAATATGTTTTTCTAAATACTGTTAATGTCTTTTCTTCAAAGGAGTGATATAAAAATGCATTATTTATTTGTTATCTATAAAAAGATACTAAACATACAAATACAACTAATGATAAATAGGCAAAAACCATTGTCATTCTATTCAAACTCCAAAAATATAATACCTTTCAAAAAATAGTATTTCAGACATATTCACAAATAATATTAGTAATAAATATATAAATAATAACTTTATTCCACAGCATGTACATTAATACCATGCTCACTAACAATGAGTTCTTTTATTTGCTCAGCTGTTACATATTAGTTGTCTAAAACAGTTTCAGAATCGGTGAGAAAGTATGAATTTTGATAATATAACCTAACAGCACTTTGGCTGTAATTTGCTACTACCAAAATGTTAAAACTTAGTGATGAGAGTTATAAAGACTGCATCGTGATCATTCCTTTCACATCAGTTATTTTATAGCTTCATCAAATAAGTGTATATAATCTGATGTAATATTTAAAGGATGTGTATATATGTGCATACCAAATTAGTGTTGATTCCTAATGACTGCCTGAAGTCATTATTACTTTTCTTGGCAATATTTTCAGAAATGGTCTGCCATTGCCTCCTTGCTAGGGCTGACAGAGAGCGACTGGCCCAAGGTCATCCCACTGGTTTCATACCTAAGGAAGAATTAGGTTTCTGGTTTTTGGCTGGTGCCTTAAACACTACACAATAAGGATACACACACATACACACAAATTTAAACAATGATTGGTAAGGTGCAAATTGAATTATATATTAGTGGGATCCTAAGGTTTAAAGGAGCAATTTCTTAAGTTAAGCAATAGAGGCTGAATTTTTTTTAATGACTCTTTATAGATATTAGGGTTCTGATCCAACAGTACATAGCAAAGAAAGTCATCCTCTTAACAAATGAAACTTCTATTATCAAACAGAGTTATGAAGGCAGGATGCAAAATTGCGAAGTATAAAACATTAAAACGAAAATTAAAAAAAAGTCTGCAATGCATTAGGCAAGTGATATTAAATAGATAGTCTGTTGGCATGCTGGAAATCTAGTTTGCTCTGCCCTGTGTGGAAAACTGTGTCAACTTGTCTGCTGTCAAGTTGCAGTGCTAGGTCTAAATAGCTCCATAGCCACAAGGTTCTGCTAGAAGAGCTTTGCTGAATTTTAGCTTTCCAGGAAGACGAAGGATTAAGAAAAAGTGTTGTAGCAACCAAGGAATTGCTAGAAATTTAATTTTTAAAAAAATATTATTTATAAAACTTCGACTTAAAATGTGATTGTTAATTGAGTTACATCCAGATTAAGCTAACCTCTTGAAATCTATGAGATACTTAAATAAAACAGAGATATTATGGAATTGTTGTAAAATTGGAGCATATGAGTTTCATCTTTGTGATGGAATGTCTAATGGACCTTGAGAACATGGAGGGGCCTGGAAGAGAGTTAAAGGAAGAAATAGGGTTGGTGCAGAAGAGGGTCCTGAATTGTAGGGAACAGGAAGTGTAACTCAGTAACTCTGCCTTAATTACATTAGGTATAAATTGTGTGAAATAAATATTTTGATAGGTTTTGGGGCTTTATTATACAGCCCTACTAATGATAATTATATTTCCATAAATCCAGTGTTTCCTGAACTTGCTAGCATTATGGAGCTTGACAATATTAGATCCTTTTTTTGTAACATTTCCTGATTTCCCCCATCTCATTCTTTATGTCAGGGTTCTCCAAGCCTGGCAACTTTAAGACTTGTAGACTTCAACTCTCAGAATTCCCAAGCCAGCATGAGATCCCTGCTTTATGTTACTGATTGTTTTTTTACCAGAAACAAATCAGTTGTGAAGGAAAATATGGAATAGCTGCAGAAAATCTTTTGATTGATTAATAATATTTACAAATTAAAACTCTTCATTTGGAAATATTACTTTGAATATATTAATAACATCGAACTTTCTTTAGTTTATTCTTTAAAATTCATATCTGTACTTCTTTTTTCTATTCTTTAAAATCTACATCTATACTTATTTAAAATCTACTTCTATAGACTTGTATCATGAATGAAGCAGATACTGAAGCGAAACTTTGAATGAGGCCATGGTATCTGTAATGTAACTGAACAGTAGCCCAAAAATATATGCTTAATTGTAGAATCCATTGGTTAAAAATTAAATTAATATGGATCGACTAGTGAAATAATTTCCTGGAAATGTTGTGTGAGACAATGAATATCAGCTACCACACTGCTAGCTTCATTAAAACGGTCTAAAATGGAATTTGACTTCAGATGTCATATCCTTATTTGTTATCATATAACATTGTTCTGCTCTGAAGAGGCTAGTGATAAGTCTAAGGAAACATCAGCACACATTCATTTCATGAAAACGTAGCGGCTGTAAAAACCTATACTCAACAATTAATTTGAATTAAAATTCCTACGTGAATGTCAAGATTTTGAGGCTGTATACCACGGGTATCAAATTCTATCGTGTCACATGCCATCATGTGATGTATCGCAACATTTTTTGCCTTTGCAGAGCTGGGGTGGGCATGGCCTGTACATGACACATCGGTCCCAAAGGCCGCCAGTCTGACATCCCTGCTGTATACAATAATACTTAAGGTTCAATTCGAAAAAGACCCTTCGTTTGCTATGTTTTAAAAGAGCTGTGTTTTTTCCCAGGGGAGACATGTGGAGGTATGCATGTGATCATGGGAAAAAAATGACACAGCTCCTTTAAAAAGTTGCAGACATATATGCTAAATACTGGGTTTAAAGCCTTTTACTGGTTCTGAATTTAAAGCACAGAAGGCATGCACAGCATATATGGATTACATACTTAATCTGTGTATCTTTTTTAAAATTGCTAAGGCATTTTATAATTTGATCTTTAATGGTATTTTACAGTTTTTTGGGAGAACAAATTTTCATCTTCATGATTTTATTTCTCTTTTTATTGGGGTTTTCTTTTCTTCACCTGAATCTGGTGATTGACAAGCTTAGCAATTTTAACGCACAGACACCTGGAAATGTTTTAATGATAACTTGCTATAGATGTTGGATTTGCTTATTTCACCACCACCCCATGTAATTTTTAATGTGAAATCAAGGTATTCGTTAAAAATATAGTTTCCATAGCCTGTGAAAAATTATTGCATTAGTATTCATTTGCAGCTGCTGATGCTTCTTGCTTCTTTTAACGGGGTCTTCACTGTTCCTGCACTTTCTTATCTTTCCAATCTTCTTTGCCTTTCCCTTTTTTCCTCGTGGTTGGGATCTTGTTTTCCCCACTCAACAGTATCTCCTTCTCCAGAGTCCATTGATGTTCACAGACCAAGCTCAACAGGATGTCATCATGGTCCTAAAATTTCCATCCAACTCTCCTGTAACACATGTAGCAGCCAACACTCAGCCTGGTTTGGCAAATTCTGCTGTGATTACTGTCACTGTCAACCGACTATTTGCTGTGAATAAGTGGCACAATCTTCCTGGTGAGTATAGAAGTATTGATTACATAATTAGCAACTTGGTGTGTGGTGGTAAGGTGCAAAAGGGCTACTTACTTTCCATAGTAGATTGAATCTGAAGAAGTATAAGCATAGTTATATTAGTGCAATGGAGCTTTTAATCATTTCAGAAATGTCATGCAGTAAACTATGCAAACTGTGTAATTAATACATTATAAGAATAACAACCTCATTCTTTGGCATCAAGTTTTACAAGTACCTGAGCAATATAAGCCATAAGTTTTACAATTTCTAGCAAAATGCCAGTTTCCTATTATTCTTACTAGAAAATCTGGAAACAAAACTGTAAGCAGAGTTGAAATGTGAATTCTTGATTGGTTATTTTCAAAACCCATATAAAAATATCTATAAGCTTTGGGTTATCCTTGGTTTGCTGTGTCAGTTTAAATTTGAGTAGTGAAAACAAATGTATACCATATATATCATTTTAGGGTTATTACATGTGACCCCTGTAAATTTCCCAATGTCCTTTGTCTATCTCCTTTTTACATCAAGGTTTTCCACCAGTCTAGAAATAATTGTAATTGAATACAAATGTTCATGTATTAGTTGGTAAATTGGTTGAAATGCTATTCCTGATAGGTGAACAACTTTACTCCAAATTTAGTCTGGACTGTCAGGGAGAGGATAATGTCTGCTTGTCAGTTGGCAAGATATTGGAGAAAAACAGCTTATCTTTTGTGGTTGCTTTTACATTCGAGCCAAATAGTACTGGTAAATAGTAAATGCATCCTATATTTCTGTTCTCAATTATTCCCATTTCCCTATTAACCCTTTTGTGCTTCACGAAAGCATTCCTCTTATCAAATTCTTTGTCCCCATCTTTTCATTGCTGCTTTTGACTTTTGAAATTCATCAAATTTCTATGAAAAAACCCAGTGTCCATAGAACAGTGGACACTGAGCTTTTTTCATAGAAATTTAATGTCATAGATAGTTAATGTCCTTCCTGGTCTCTTAGCTTTTTTATTCTTGTTTAAAATATTTCTTATTTTACTGTATAATCCCTATTGCCAATTTTTTTTTAAAAAGAAAAATACAGAAATAATCATATTTCACTTGACACAAGTAAGTAAAATTGTATACATTTCATTCTGTTGATTTAACAGTGTTTAACTGCTGAGTACAGTAGAACATCTATCCTCACAGAGAAAAAACTTATATTGCTTATTATGATTTTACTGAATCATAGACTTCTGAATTCCACATGAATTAGGTAATCATTCCAACTAAGCTAGTTTCATGATCAGCATATGCTTTGCAATTTGCCTGTGAAAAGGTTGGGCATATTGCAAAGTTTCATTGGTATTTTGAGAAAAATGTTCTGGGAATAATTATTTTGCATTTTAGGTTTAGGAAAAAAAAGAATGTTTTGAATACAAAAATTGTTCATACATTTATATTGAGCAAAACTAAGTTACAAATGAGATTTTCCTACACCTTTAAAAGGTGATATACCCCTTTGTATTATATGATCTAAAAATCTCTTCTTATATAAAACAATTATTTTTAATGAATACTAAATTTGTGTTATCCTACTCAAAGGGTTTTTTTTTGTTCCCTTAAAGGAAGGAGATGAGATCCACGATAGTTAGCAAGTGGCTGTTACATTTTGTTTTCAGCATTCTTTACCATTTGTTTTCTTTTTTGCAATATGAGAAGCTGCCGGTTAACCATCTGCTATAGTTTATGGCCCAAATCTCTGGTGATGGCATACACTGAGAACAGAAATAAGATGAAATAAATGTATAAACAAACCTTTAAAAAAACTTGAAATTTTGGCTGGTAGAATTTAATAAATGGGAGAAAATCCAATTCTTAAAAAGACAATATCACATAATTCTTTATTTATATGATTTTTTGTGTGATTTTAGTACCTAAAATAGCACTATTCCTAAGCCTTTTTTCATTCTTTTAGCTCATCAAGGTGCTGTACAAGACCAGCCATACCAGCTGCCAGTGGAAATCGATCCTCTCATAGGTCTGTCACTTCCTTCTCTCTTTGCGATTCATTAAGCTCTGTATGGTGGCCCTGAAGTGTAGATTACGGTTGTTTTTCACTTGCTGGTTGCTGGGAATGGAATTTTCCTGATAAACCATTTGCATGCAAATTGGAATGCAATGAGCTGTGGCTATGCTGGTATTTCATCAACTCCCCCTCATTGGTTTGCCTAATTTGAACAGGCCTAGGACGTGTGTCAATGAAAATTAATATGGATGCCGTAATAATGTGTGATTGAGAATGCGCATGAAGTACTGTCAGGATAATATTGGGCCTTTTCATCACTCAGACTTGTTGATGAGCAGAGCAAGGCATGTGATGATGAATTGGTGCACTAGTAATGTGATGGAGCTCTTTGCTGAGGAAATTTTCATAATAACAGTAGGGTTCTTAGCGGCGCTGTGTTGTGAAAAATAAAACTCTGGTGCCAGAATTTTATAATTACAGGAGATCAATCCTTTTTTCCACAGGCCTGCTGTTCAGGCTGATGGAATTAATGTGTAATTGCAAAGCAGTTCCAGAGTTGAAATAAATGGCTCAGTCATTTGAGGTTAGGATATTAGTACTTTTTTTTTTTACTAAAGTATGGTTGACTTTAGGATCAGAACCAGAGAAGCAGAAGATGGTTTCTCAGCTAGATTAAATCTTGTAATACATTTGATTCACAAATATTGTATTATAGTGCTGTTGCTTAAATCACAAAGAGAAAAAATGCACTAGGTGATTTGTGAACCTTTATTTTTAAGGCATCGGTAAATTTCATATAATATATTCTGTAATGTATTTATCACAACCCTAGGAAAGCATCAGTAGATATTTATCAGATGAACTGATAAACATTTCAATGTTTAAAGCATAGGACTATTATTCTATTCAGTCCTTCTCATGGATGTCTGAAAGATTTATTCTTGCAGTGAGCAAAATATAGGATCTAATTTTACTTTGGAAATGTAATACAATAACATACCTATGCCTTTTTCTTTTATGTTTATTCCACATTAATATTTAGTATGCAACTGATAGATTGGATCCTAAGATTATCTACCTTTGATAGAGAGAGGGAATCATGGAATGCAAAATTAGAGTTATTCATATTAGTATCTATTGAATAAATGGCACTTAAATCAGTAGATAAATATGCTAAATCTAGGTGCAGTCTGAAAAAGATATTGCTCTAAACATATAAAGAACTGTTGCATGTGTATCTATTGATAACATTAAAGTTATAGCTAGAAATTATATCTAGAGTTAACACTTAAGCAGCTTGTTTTAGGATGTTTATTAATATTGTAAATTACTGCAAATGATCTGCAATATATTTTGAAATACAGACAGTCGTCAACTAATGACTGGCCATTTAGTGACTGTTTGAAGTAATGTGAACCCCCACCCTAAACATACTTATGACCCAGTTCTGAAGTTCTGATGGCCAGTGCCCCTTGTGGTCATGTGATCACATTTCAGGCAGTCAGGAACGAGCCCACATTGACAATCGCTTGCTGTGTCCGGCAGTCACATAACAATTTATGATGCTTTTGGTGAAAATGCCTAGGTTCACCTAATAAATGAAATATAGATGAAATCTCATCTGAAGTTATCCTTGAAATCAGAGGTCTGCAAACTTGGCAACTTTAAGACTTGTGGACTTCAACTCAGCTATGCTGGCTGAGGAATTCTGGAAGTTGAAATCCACAAGTCTTACAGTTGCCAAGTTTGGGGACCCCTGCTTTAAATCACTACTATAACCATTTCCATACTATATTTATTATATTTATCTATACCATGTTTAATATATCTTACGATTATTTTATATATGCAGTGTTGCTGCAGTACATAGACCACAAGTTTGCCTCTTCAAATAAAGCTCCTAGTGATCTACAATCTGTATAATGAATTAAATCATTAAGGGTTATATAACAAGTAGTCCTCAAGGTATAACCGTAATCCCTTAGGGTCATAAATAAAAATGGTCACAAAATGAATTGGACTCATTTTTACATCGTTTTTTTACCACAATTGTTAAGCAAATTGATCAACTTATTAAGTGAAAGAGAAAATCAGACTTGCTGTTTTCTTTGGGTCGTTAAGTGGTCTCCACAAGTTGAAGCAATATGCACCATCCCATATTTGGGTAGACCAGGTTGCCCTGATAGACCGGTCTCACCAGGAATAAACACTTGATCTTCACGATTGTTAAATGAACCAGTGGCTGAAACATTTCCACAGGAAAAAGAGAAAATTGGAAGAGGGGGAAATGGCTTTTGCTCTACTAGTAAGTTATTGTAAAGCACTAGAACATTCACTGCCGGAATTGAAAGCCGTGCATGGAAGCTGCCTTTTAATTTAAAAACAAAAGCGGGTGATCTTAAAGCACATGCAAACTAACACAGTAAGTGGAATGCACAGTAACTTGCTGCAAGCAAACTCAAAACTCTTGCAAACAAACACAGTACAGTAGAGTGCAAAGGAACTTTACAGTACTGAATCTGATTTCTGTAGACATTTACTGTATTAGTATTTCTGCAAATACATACAAGTACAATCATGAAAAAAAAACCCTTTATCTTTCAAAAGTTCTAACAGACCAGTACAGCAATTTGTAAAACCCTTATATCCTTACAAATATAGGTAATCTCCGGGTTACAAGCATTCCTTTAGCAAATGTTCAAAGTTATGTGATAAGCACCCCTTAGCATTTATGAACAAGTCCTGAAATTACGAATGTTTCAGCACCACGGCAATTGTTCACCCTTACAAACGACCGTGGAGGCTATGTAACATTTGTCCTGCCTATTCACTCCCCTGCCAGGTCTTCACAGGCACTCTGCCTGTGGAGACTCACTTACCTTGCAAAGATCTCCTCTCAGTCGCCATTTCTTTGCCTACTATGTTGCTTCAGGCTTTCAGTGCATTTGTACAGAACAGAGGATCGTGCGAGATAGCAGTGCAAGATCTTGTGTGAATGATCTCATGTTAACTTGCACCTTAGGCCTCTGTTCTCTGTGAATTGAGGTCTGGACATTTGAAAACAGAGGGAAGGCCTTGGTCCTTCAGGTTTCCTCTGTTTGCCATTTCCTTGCCAAAGCCTGCAGGGATATTACATCCCTGAAGGCTTTGGCAATCCTTTGCAAAAAGCCTTTGTTGGCACCAGCAAAGCTTGGGAGGGACAGAAGCCTCCCTCCAAAACCATGTTCCTACTGCCAAAGGCTTTTTGCAAATGGCTGCCAAAGCCTACAGAAACGCTATCCTCAAGCGCTTTGGTGGCGAAAAAGGAGGCCCAGAGGTACATGTGCGGGCCTTTGTGCCTCCTCTTTTATAGCCAAAGCCTTTCTCAAGCAGTTCAGTGGTAGAAAAGGAGACTCGGAAGGGCAAGCGTGGTCCTCCACACCTCCTGTTTCATTGCTGCCACCTTCCTCAGGCAGTTTGGTGGTGAGAAAGGAGGCCCGGAATGGTGCACACAGCAGAGAAGAGCAGGCAAAGAAACAGGATGGAGAGGAGACAGATCTTCATCAGATAAGTGACCCAGCATGGCAGGATGGGGAGCAGCAATTGTGGTGACCCAGGGCAGGAAGAATGAGGTATCCGTGGGTCAAGGGAGGCCCTGGGTGATCTGAAGCAGGTGGCCTGTTCCATCACTAGGCCCCCCATGGCTTTCCCCAGCCTGAGATATCTCATGTGCACTTAATGAGCCGCCATTTGGAGTGCGTGGGCAAAAGGAGTGATCACGTTCAAGGTACGGGAGTTTGTACATACACTTTGGTGGTGCATTTACAACTTCAAACAGCCTTAAAACAGACATTCATACCTTGAGGACTACCTATACTTTGTCAAGTTGTATTAATGTATATATACTAAAACTATAGTCTCTAATTTGTTTTGTCAGCTGAACTTGCACTAAAAATGAATTTTATCATATCCCTAGTTTTGAGAGAGATAGTTAGAGCCTTATGAGATTTATTTCTTGAAATAATCTGAGCACCCTGTATTAAAATTGGACAAAAAGAAATGGAGATAAGGTTCCCAAGAATCAGATTCATATTGATTTAAGATTGTTTGGCAAGAGATTAAAACTTATTTTGCAATTGGAGTAAACTATTATTTCTCTCTTGTCTTTTCGTTTTCTCCTTTTTTAGCTAGCAATACAGGTATGCACAGAAGGCAAATCACAGATCTTCTGGACCAAAGTATTCAAGTCCATTCCCAGTGCTTTGTTATTACTTCAGATAATCGCTATATTCTGGTCTGTGGATTTTGGGATAAAAGTTTTCGGGTGTATTCTACTGATACAGGTGAGTTAATGTAATATATTAATCTTTTTCTGAAACTGTTTAATTAAACTGTTAAAACTTTGTTTTTGCACAATTTTTACAAAGCAGCAAAACTGACTGCCGTTAGTCAGCTTAAATTGGTTACTTAGCCTTTCAAAGTTCTGAGGATCCCACAAAAGATACTTATTACCCAGTTCCAACATTCCTATAGCTGGTCCCCACTGCAGTCATGTGATTGTCACTCGGTAACCAGCCCACCTATAGAGCCATTTGCAGTGTCCTGTATTTACATCACTGCAATTTTTGCTGAAAACCAGTGTTTACTTCTGTTCCCAGCAAAAGTCACCATACAAGTCATAAAATGTGATCAGTCATACTATGAGCTGATTTACAACCATCATAACTTACAACTATAATTGCCAAGCTCAATTGCAGTTGAGGACTAGCTATATTACAGTATTTTTCGTTCCATAAGACACCCCCCCCCCCCCAAAGTGAGTGAAAATGTCTGTGTATCGGTGCTGGTCCTTTGGTGATTAGTAGCTGGGCCGCAGTGGCAGGGTCCTTTTACAGTGTTGAACCCTGCCTCTTCTGTCTCTGTCATTGCCCTCCTCTTCTATCTCTTTTCTGCAGTGCAGGAGTCAATAGGCAGAGCTAGCACCTGAGAGGACACCTATCTGTGGTCCTCTCAGGCTCCACCTGATTTTTTTTTCTTGTTTTCCTCCTCTAAACTTAGATGTGTCTTATGGTCAGGTGTGCTAATGTTTCTGGGCTAAATTCAAGGAAAGGTCTGTAGAGAGAAGGTGATAATCCATATCTTGTAATTATCAGTATTTAGACTGTCCCTGTCCATTAATGGGTATAGTTAGTATACCATACTATATAAATGGCTTATTGAATAAATAAATACAATTCCTGCATTCTGGAGCAAGTAACTGTTCGATCTTCACAAAATGTATACTGATGGTTGTTGTCCATATCAACCATTGTGGAATCCACATACTATATCTCAACAATAAGTTTAGGCTGGCCTTTTACCTTTCTCAGTTACAGATCCACCCCTATATTTCCCATCTGCTTGATATATTGGGTATCTTCATTGAAGTCCCACATTCTTTTTTCTTATTGCTGCAGTTATTTGGTCTTCTTAATATTTGCATCTGGCTTCAGCTTTTCTTCTTCAGAACAAGACTATTAAGTTGCAATGTATGACTCATTACTTGATTCATTACATCACTGGTACACTATATTTACCCACCTTGATTAGGCTGATAGTAGAGAATATAGCTGTGGTATAGTTTTTCAGATTATGGATAAAATACACACACACACACACGATTTTTCATAGAGTAAAAACAACCCTTTGGTCCTCAACACCAGTAAGACTAAGGAGCTTATAGTGGATTATAGAAGGAGCAGATCAGACATCCAGCCCTTCCTTATCAATGGAGACCGAGTGGAACAAGTGGCTTGTTTTAAGTTTCTGGGTGTTATCATAAAAAGAGGACCTGATCTGGGGTGCTCACATTGCAGCACTGGTCAAAAGGGTCCAGCAGAGATTATATTACCTGAGACTTCTCAGAAAACAACAACTGAATGAAAAACTGCTGGTGACCTTCTACCGCTGCACCATAGAGAGCATTTTAACTTACTGCTCCTCTGTATGGTTTGCCAATTGCACAGGGCAGATAGGAAAGCACTCCAGAGGGTTAATGTCATTGCCCAGAAGATCATTGGTTGCCCTCTCCCCTCTTTGGAAGAGCTTTATAGCTCCTGCTGCCTTAAGAAGGTTCAAAACATTCTCAAAGATCCATCTCATCGTGGGGCACCCCCTTTTTTAACTATTACCATCTGGCAGATGGTACAGGATAATAAAAACAAGGACAAATAGGCTGAAAAACAGCTTCTATCCCAGGGCAGTAGCTCTTTTGAATTCTGCAGTGTTGGTGCAGTGTTGGGGTTTTTTGGTTCAATGTGTGGAGGGTGAAGGATGTGTTTGTGTTTATTTTCATGGTCATGATGTGCACTGAAGATGGTGTTTTATTTCATCGTACAAGGTGCAATGACAATAACGTAAACTAAACTAAACTAAAAGTAAACTAAAAATAAACCCAAATTTTGAGTTAGAGATGAGATAGAAAAAAGTAATAAAATGTTAAAAATATAAAAAGATATAGATGTTCATAAGAAGGAAAAAGAAAAAATACAATAAAAATTATTTACTACTAACAGAAGTAATAAATTCATTTATATTTTTGCTCCCTATTTCTAAAGTATATCAAAGTTTTCATTTTTCCATAATCATCCCTTTCTAATCTTCTAATCATGAAATCTATAAATCACCCATTCATTTTTGTTTCTTTTTTCAGCAAATGAGTCCATAAGTTTTCTTTTTCCCACAAAATTTTTTAAGGAATGATTTCTAAAATATGTGACATGTCATTTTATTTTATTTATTTTATATCGGGATTTCTATGCCACCCTATCTCCCGAAGGACTCAGGGCAGCTTACAATGATAAAAAACATCCAACACAAACATTAAAAAGCCAATTAAACAACATCCCAATATAATGATTAAAATTAGCAAACCAACACTAAAAACCACACCCCCTCCATCAGTCCAGGTCAGCAAGCTGAAAGAGCCATGTTTTCAGGCCACGACACATCATACCTTCATCATATTATTGTGGTGTATTGATCCTGTCAGTACTAGCAATGGCTTTGACTTCTGAGCTTTTAGCCAATGGATATCTTTTGAAACTGAAGGCCTTTTTCAGTGACTTTATTATACATGAAACTGGAAACATGATACAGCTGTAGTTCTATACTGGTGCTTTTATGCTTACTGTGATTCAGACCTATTCTGGGAATTTAAACAGTTCAAATGACTATGGCTAGTAGCATCTAGAAACAAACAAATGTGTTCCATCTGTTCACTGTTTAACATGTAGTTCTGGAGCTGGTGTTTTGGCCACTACATCCTTCTTTTTTCAATCCATTTGGCTAGAGTAGAAATCACTTTAATTCATTCACCTGCATCCACAGACTTGCATGGACTACTTGGAATTCAAAACTGAATTTGTTCTGTTGCTTATAATTTTTCACCTTCTTATTTATTTTATTTATTTAGAAGACATATAGCCACACATCTCATCACATGAGTCTGGGTAGCCAGTAGCCATTTAAAATCAGCAGTAATACAGTACAAATAAATAAAATATTCATTTATTTATTGTGTAAATGAAATAACAGAGGTCTTTAAGGCCAACAGAATTAGATCTGCCTGATTCTTGAAGGAAATGTTGTTCCATATAACAGGCACTACAACATAGAAAGCATATTTCCTGGGCTTCATTGAGTGAATACCACTCAAGCACTTCATTGACAGCATACCACTAAGCACTGCTGCAGATAGCTTGCCTCAGCATCTACCACTGTGGCTCATGAGAACTGTTGCATCCTTTGTCTAAGCAAACAGTATAGTTGAGAAATAAAAGTCTGTACAATGTCATTTAAATGCATTGAATTTAAGGGCCAGTGCTTCTTTAAAGATAGTCCTTGATATAAGACTGATAATTTAATGATTGTTCAAAGTTATGAGCCTCTTGGAAAGGGTGCTTTTGGCTGTATAATATGTTGTACCATTAACCACTTCTCCGGAAGTCATTTGGCCACATTTTGGCTGCTTGGCACCAGCTTGCATTTGCAACTGGTTGTAGAGTCCCGTGATAATATGACTCTGATTTGCAATGTTTTTCCCCCATTTTTTCCAGCAAAAAAGCCTAAAAAGTATTTGTTTAACAACTATGTGATTCACTTAACAACCATCATAAAAATGGCAGAAAGATCAGATCCAATCACTGGGATCTTGACTTACAACTGCAAAGATTTACAACAGAAATTCCAATCCGAAGTATGGCCTTTGAACAGTTGAGAGTCAGTCACAAGAAATGTTACTGATATATAGAAGAAGAAAGAACAAAGAGATTTGCTAGAAAGTAGAAACAGTAGGTTATGAGGTGCATGTGCTTCTCTCAGATTTTGTTTTTCAACCCCTGAAATACTCCTAAAAGAATTTCTTTAATTTGGGGGAAAATAGAAGGTAAAATGACTGCAGTCTTTTATAGGAGTCTCGGAGTCTTAGTGGCTGATCACTTAAATATGAACCAGCAGTTGGCAGCCACAGCCAAAAACGCTAATACAATCCTGGGTTGTATAAACAGAGGCATAGAATCAAGATCACTTGAAATATTAGTACTGCTTTATAAAACCCTAGTAAGACCAAACCTGGAATACTGCAACCCACCACACTACAAAAAAGATGTTGAAACTTTGGAAAATGTTCAGAGAAGAGCAACTAAGATGATCAAAGGCCTGGCGACCAAAACAAAGGAAGAACAGCTGTAGGATTTGGGTTTGGCTAGTCTAAACAAAAGAAGAATTAGGGGTGGCATGATAGCAGTCATGAGAACTTGAGGGGCTGCCACAAAGAAGAGGGGATCAAATTATTCTCCAAAGCACCAGAGGCAAGACTGGAATTAAGAGAAACTTCCTAAGTGAGGACAATTAACCAGTGGAACAACTTGCCTCCAGAAATCATGGGCACCCCATCACTAGAGAGTCTAGACCAGGGGTGTCAAACTCATGTCATTGTCACATGACGTATTATGACATTTTTTCCTTTACTAAACCGGGGTGGGCGTGGCCAGCGCATGATGCGTCTGGCCCGCAGGCCATGAGTTTGACATCCTAGACAGTCTCTTAAATAATATAGGTTCTCCTGCTTGAGCAGGCGGCTGGACTAGAAGACCTCCAAGGTCCCTTCCAGCTCATTCATTCTAATTTCATAGTACCAATTTTATCACTAAAGCACTTGGCAGTCCATATTTTCCAATTTGGGGGATCCCTGCTAGAAAAGGGCCTTGGTGGTGCAGGCTGTTAATAGCCTAGCACTTAGCTCCAGCTGCCTGTAATTATTGCAGGCTCGAATCCCACCAGGCTCAAGGTTGACTCAGCCTTCCATCCTCTCGGGGTAGGTAAAGTGAGGACCCAAGATTGTTGGGGGCAATAAGCTGACTTTGCAAAAATGCCGCTTAGTAATAAGCAGGCATATACAATGGAATGAAGGCTATTGCTGAGCACACTGGGTTGTATCCCAAAAATTGTAAGCCGCCCTGAGTCTCCGGAGAAGGGTGGGTTATAAATATGAATAATAAAAAAAAATGTAAATCACTGGATTTCAGTTTCTTTTGCAAAGAAAAGATACTATTTAATAAAATGTATATTTCATCCCGTGGAAAAAAAAATCAACAACCTATGGAATTTTAGTTTAATTCAACTTTTTCATAAAGACAAAATTCAGCTTTGTCTTCACATTTAAAATGCATAATAGAATACTTATAGAAAGAAACCACTAATATATAATGGAAAAGCAAAGGGATTTTTTCATTATATTTGTTTTGAGTATTCAAAGAGTATTTGTCTGAAAGGTTATCATTAATTTTCTGTCCTGTTCTTGAGTTGTGAAAGGAAGGAAAAATTACAGGATAAGATTATAAGAATAGTCTATAGCAAGTTGTCATAAACATTTCAATTATATTTTAGCATTTATGTAAATTAATCTTATTATTCAGATTTCAGGTCAGAACATTATCCCTTGAATGTAAATTATGTATTCTGAGAACAACTAGCATAGCAGAATTGCAATCAACTCTCTGATAATGGTGCATATTATTTTCAGATAGGTTTTTAAAGTCAATATGGCAAAAACTGCTTTAAAAAAAGGTTATTGCAACTGTCAAGATATTAATGAGATCTGACTCCAGTATAAGTCATTTTCTTATATTTTCTAACAAATATAAAATCAATACTTTAGAATTTTCAAAACAAACTTCAGAAATATTTGTTTCTTTGACTGACTGATTTCAGATATTAACTTTCTCTGCAGCTTTCTCTATTTGTCCACACTTCACTGAATAAACATAGCATATTAATTATGCATTAAAAATAAAATTAAAAAAGGAGGTCAGGTATTTCAGATACCATGAATTGAATGGCTGAATATGTATGAATACCTGTTAGGATACCGTTGGAGCATTGTGCAATATCTTACCTCTGTCCCAGCAATAATTATTATCAGCTTCTTTATAGGACTGCCATAAACTATGCTCCCTTTATTGTGAATAATATATGAATGGAGTTTGAATGGAAAAGGTACTTTGTAAATATAATTATTTCTTATCTGAATGATAGAAGAATGAAATAATAAAAGAAATACATAGTTGTCATTGCCTTTACTTGCAATGTATTTAAGACTTTGTTTTCAATAATCAGGAGTAGAAATCTGGCAAATAATTTGTGAAGTCCTTTTTTCTAATAATCGATTATCCTATGCAACATTTGACAATGCTAAACAAATATCAAGGCATATAACAGTTATGAGTTGGCTAAATAAACTAAATGGTGGAAAGATTCTTTTCTCAGAAGATAGTTGGGAAGACAGTGCCTTGGCTTCTAGAACAACCAGGACCTTTTAATTTTATTCTTTCCAACTCAAGAGAACATTGGAAATTAATTACGTAGTGAGGTCAGGACCCAATCCATCCATCAATATGAATCCTACAGTATGTCTTACTATGTATGAAAACATGTTTGTATGTTTCAGGCAAACTAATGCAAGTTGTGTTTGGACACTGGGATGTTGTTACCTGCCTTGGCCGCTCTGAATCTTATATTGGAGGAAACTGTTACATTCTTTCAGGATCTCGCGATGCCACTCTGCTGCTATGGTACTGGAATGGTAAAACCAATAGCATTGGTGATAACACAAATGGTAAGAAGATCTTTATTCTGATTTTTATCTATGGCAAATCCAGCATCAAATACTGTTACAGTTTAGGAATTGGTAGACAAGGACAACATTTGGAGTCCAATATATGAGAAACATTCTCCAAGATTACAGGCACCATATTCTTATTCATTAGATGTAATTACTGCAACATTATTTCCATAGCAATACACATTTTAATCTGTGGTTGCAATGCAACCTCCCCACTCCTCAAAAAAATGGCAACATTTATAGAATCATAAAAACCATTGCATGCATGGATCCAGGCATCTGTCATAAGATGCTTGGAATAATATTCTAATATTTGGGTAAATTCATTTGGTTCTCTTTGCATCCTTCAGATTGCAGAGCTGCTTAAAAAAGTAAATTGGTTCAAATTTAATTGTAATTTTTTTCTGTAAAGTAATATGTGCATTGATATATGTGTATGTATGAGAAATATAAGACTAAGTTCTTGTTAAGATTTAAAGTTGTTAATGTGATATTGAACTATATACTGAAATCTTAATAAGTTATGAAGAAGTTTTGTGGACTTATTATATTTGGAATGAAACTAAAATAATTATTTGGGTAGTTAAAAATGAAGAAATGTGTTTACTCTCTGACTTTAACCAGACAAAATGGAAAGATCAATCAATACAATTATAGTAACTCACTATCAGTAATGATATGTAACCACTTTACATTGCTGTTATAAACTGACTTACTCTTACATATCAATTGCAATAACAAGTTTTTGTTTGGTTTTCTTTCATACTTGTTTGAATTTTGGCTTTTTTTGTTTTGTCTTTTTTTATAAATTATAGTAATAAAATAAAAAAGATAAGCTGATTTGAAAATATGACTTCATATAATAATATTGCACAAACAATGACATGACAAAGTATCAGCAATGGTGCACTGAAATATCTGCAAGAAATACCATTCGCTAGCAAGCAAAAACTGGTAGGACCACAAAAAAGACAAAGCAATAGAAAATGAAGAAGCTAAAGTGCTCTGGGACTTTAGAATTAAAACAGACAAGCACTGCTACACAACACCCCAGACTTAACAATTGTTGATAAGAAAGACAGAAAAATCTGGATAGTAGACATTGCGATACCAGCAAAATAGAAGGAAAGAACTGGGGGTGGGGGGATTACAAAATATATAGTATTGGAAATAGAACAACAACAACTGTGGCAAAAGAAAGTAAAGATAGTAATAATACTAATAGATGCCTTGGATGCAAGTCCAAAACATCTGGAACATCACTTGAACATTTATATTGACAAAATCCTCTCATCAGTGAACTGTAAAATGCAGTTACATCCTCCAGCAGTGATACCTTTAATATTATTAAACAATAAGATCTATCTAACCCAGATCCTTGGGAAGAAGTCAGTAGTGAACAGAAATACCCAATTCAGTCTAACCACCTGGCTGACCATGTGACAACCATAATAATTATACATTCCACTCTTCAGCTCAGACATATTTTTAATGGGTATATTTATCATGTTTTATCCCAACTGCAAGAACACTCTTCGTTGATTACAGAATATGATTGCCTAAGTCAGTTAGTTTCCTTGTATGGAGAAATGGTTTGAATCTAGATTTCCCAAATCTAGGTGAATACTTCAAGAACACCTTACATTCCTATTCAAAAAAGATGTTTTTCCTAGTTCAAGTAGAGACACTTGATTTTTGTCATGTGTTCCTTTGAGGAGCCCATTGCAATTAGCTCACAGAGTAACAAACACAGAAAGTAATTTCCTACATTTTCCTTTTCAATAAATCCTTACATATTTTTGTAACCTGTTTGATAGGCAATATTCTGTAATATTCAGGAGTAAACAAAAAGAATCTAAACAATGTTTTATAATCTTAAAGAAAAAGTTTGAGTTGTTATACTAAACAACATTGAAATTTATTCTTCTAAATCCAGGTTTGAAGGCATTTGTAATAAAGTAAATGATAGATTCTTTTAAAATAAAATAATTTATACTTCCAGACAAGAAAATTATGTTTCATTTTGTCAGGAAATCAAATTACTCTGATCATTTGATAAAGTTGAAGTATTAATTAATCTGCATGTATGTTTAGAAAGGTATATAGAGTACCAGTCATATTCCATTTATGAGCTCTTGAACATGCAAACTAGTTGTTTTATTAACCACAATGAATTTTATTTTAAAAAATATTTTATTGAAAATAATTAGTTTTATCATTGGTTCACAGCAGCCTTTAATCAGCATTTAGTCCTGTTTTAAAGGCATTTTGCTAACCATAACCAAGCATCTTAGAGTGACATCTGCTGGCATATTTTTGAACCTCTGAAATGAAATCCTTGGCATAGTAATTCTGTGTGAAGATTTTGTTTTATAATATTGAAACAAAATCTTTCCCACTGCACTTCAAAAATATCAATTTTTCCAGTTTTGTTTTAACAATTGTATGTCATGTTGTTAATATGTTCACTTGGGAGACACTTCTGGAAGGTCACTTGGATTCATTAAGCATAATTACAAAAGATGAAATTTACTTCAGAGCCAGCTTAATTTTAGATGCTTAGTTTTCATTATACGACAATTAAAATGGAATAATCAAATTTGTTTGGATTACTTAGATGAGTAGCTATATATTATGCAGGCTATGGAGTTTCTTTTCTGTGAGTTTAAAATTTCTGATTACAGGATGTATTTGTAGTTTTTGTGTCACATTATACTTTTCTATTATGAATAGTTTTGACAATTTTCTTTATTAGTTAAAGAAACATTCAATGTCATATCTACAATATGGATGATATACTTGATTGCTGCTGACTCTTTCACCTGAAGTAGTTTCCAAATAGTAAATAATTTCCAGATAATTAATTTTGAATAGAAAAATGACATCAAATCTTTTATTTTTCTATTAGTTGTTTTCAGAAAAAAATAATAATCAGCAATCTGTACTATTTATTTGAGCCTTGAATATATACCATGTGCAAAATTGGAGAAAATCCATTTAAATCAGTGTTAGTTAAATTCACTAAAACCAACTTAAATCTCATTGATTTTGGTAAACCTGCTGTAAAGTTCTTTCATCACAAGTCATCCTAATTTTCCATGGCACTTGAATTTATCCAGAGATAAGAAATTCAGAGTTAAACTGAGCCACAAAGAACTCTGTCACCATTCCTCCTTTGTGTATGTTACACATTATCCTCATTTCTTTAATGTGTAAAGCATTTCCAGTGTATTTTTGCCACTACCTTGCACTGCCAAAAATATGCCTGGAAAGAATTTGGTGGAGCTAATCTTGTGGTCCATGTAGATCTACAAAAATATGATAGTAGTACATTAAGACTACCAAATCAGTGTTGTGATATGAAGGCTTTAGATTGGGGCTGTCAAACTCCCAGCCTGCGGTCCTGATGTGTCACATGCTGGCCACACCCACTCCCGGTTTAGTGAAGGGGAAAAAAATCCAGATATATCACATGACACCACTGTGACAACGTGGTTTGACACTCCTGCTTTAGATGTAGGAGTCCCCTACAGATTTTACGCTGCTAGTCATTGCTGACTATAGTGGGCAATGCTTATCTCTTTCAAGGCCATCCATTTCTGCAGTTATGTGGCCAGTGTGATGTCAGAGCTCTGTTGCCTTCCCACCAAAATGGTACCTATTTATTTATTCACATTTGCATGCTTTCAAACTGTGAGGTTGGTAGGAGCTGGGGCAAGGATGGGAGCTCATCCCATCATGTGGAGTTCTCGTCTCGAACCTGGGCTGACAGCTTTTCAGCCAAAAAGCCCAGTGTCTTAACAGCTGAGCCACCCCACTGCCTTTAGATGTACAGCATAATACATTTTCCTGATATTTTTTTACATAAAACATAGCATGGAATATATAACACAATTGTTGTCATAATAGAGTTGTTCAATCATCTTGAATGCTCGTAATATACTGTATATGGCTTAGTTTTCACGCATAATATTTTTCTCTGGTA
This sequence comes from Naja naja, assembly GCA_009733165.1. Lineage (NCBI taxonomy): Eukaryota > Metazoa > Chordata > Lepidosauria > Squamata > Elapidae > Naja > Naja naja. The sequence goes on from CM019151.1 coordinate 32,034,457, forward strand.
TCTTGTAAAATCTGTATGAATAAAATGGGTAACAGCATAAGAGACAAACTTCTATAGTATTAATTCAGAATCAATTTGAGAAGAAGGGTTTTTGCCTTCTTTGATTTTTTTGGCTTTCATGTTTATTCTCCAGTCATATGAAATATTGGACAGAAATTATGTAAAAGGTCTTGGGATTCCATATGTCTGTTCCCGATCTGTTTGTCTTCAGCACAATTGTTCCCTGGAAACAGAATACAATGAAATCAAATTTAGTTCTGGTAGGTTAAGAAAAAAGATTGGTTTCAGAAACAAGCTGGAACCAGCTAGGGGCTGTGTAGATATCAAACTGAGAAAGCATCCCTTGATGCCTCCTATGGGAGAGGCAATGCCAATGTCTTCATTCAATTCCCCTTCCCTTGTGTTCATGTGATCCAGACTCTGTTCTCCAGTGCCCATCAATGTCCCAACAGGATCAAGCACAAAAACAAGCAAAAACACTTATATAACACATATACATCCCTCTGATTTTTGCAGTCACACGGAAGAAAATGCAGATGCTTCTTCCAATGAGACTGGTAAGGGGGCTGTGAAGAGTTTGAACTTTGAAACACCATGCTTACACGGTCTCCCTGCCTTGATTGTACTTGTGATTCTTGTTTGTCTACTAGATGCTCCACACTTAAGTGAGAATCTCAGTTCACACTGTGGTCATCTCCTGCAATAGGTGCTAAACATTCATCTCTCCTCTCCCATTGTGCTTACAAATATGTGTACTGAACATTAGCTTTTATAAAGTGCTAGAATAGTAGTTGTGTTTCAGATTAGATGTAGAACAGTTTTTCAGTACTTCTGTGTTTAAGCCCAACTATAATTGAAATGAAATACAACAAATTCTACAGATTGACCAAAATGCTTTAATGCTTCATGTAATTCAAATTTTTGTGTTCCAGTTTTTGTTGATTTATAACCAATGGTATTTTTTATTTTTACAAAGTGATATTCATATACTGAATGTGTATAATGTATACTATATGTATGGTATTGAGTTATAGACTTTTTATATTATAGTTATTTATGTTATTAATCTGTTCATTCAGCCTAGAATACTTTTATGAAATTACTGGGTTAGAATAAAAGGATAGAATTACAAGTGATATAATACTGTAAATTCCTGGTAACAATCTGACATGTTGTGTGCATGCCTGCAACAATTTCACCATGTATAATTTATTCCTGATTGAAGAATTGTATTCAGATTTAAATACTTAATAACTTTGCTTTACTCTGACAATCACTTTTGGTTTTTATCTGATGCATTGAAGTTTTGTTAATTTATTTTTTTAAGATAAGCATATTAAAGCAGCAGAAAAATGGCAGTGTAACAATTATACTTTGACAGTATAATTCATATTAAATATTAGAATGCCATAATTTGTATTTACAAAACTACTGAGAGGTTTTTGTACTGAGAGGGTTTTGTTTTAAGCTGCTTGCATAATTTATGTATTTATTTTATACATTTATACGGATGCCAAACTCAACATAGGGTTGTGATGGCTAACAATATTTTTAAAAGATAAAAACAATATGTAAAAATAATAAAATATACAGCAGCCAGGAAAAAGAACATCAAAACGTCAGTAACAGTCAACATAGCTACAAGACAGATTTCATCCTGCACCTGGTCCCCAGGCAAAGCAAAGCCAAATCTGCAAAAGTTTATGTATGCACAAGGAGGAGTGGAGGCCAATGAAACCTCCAGAAGAATGATATTCCAGAGAGATTGTGCCATGGCAGATAATTATTTAACTATAAATACTAAACAGCCTAATTTTATTCATTTTAGGAAAGGTTGTTTTTGAAAATAATTAATTACTTTGTAAAACAAAGACAGAATGGAAGGCAATTCCTATTGGAATTTGTTGAAGCAAATGTTGCAATATACAATATATAAGTCACTACTATAAGTTCATTCAGTTATCTCTCAAAGAAATGCAGATTTTTTCCCCAATGTTTCATTACATAATCATGCCTGGGAGAAAGAAATAAAAATAGAAATTTCTTCATAACTGCAAATATTACACTTTCTTGTGAATATTTTTGGAACTGAAAAATAATTAGATTGCATGAATAATGCAGTGTTCCTGTTACTTTTTGAAATTTGAATTCTATTCTTTTAAAACATACTTTCATTCAGGAGAAAAAAAATTAACTCTTCAGGACAAACCAGTTGCTTTGTTTCTGATAACTCTTGACCCAAAATACAGTTTTATATATTTATTAGTTACACCTTATTGGACTAGGAGTGTAAATTTAAATACCAAATATAAGTTTTAAAAGAAATGCTGAACAAGTTTGAAGTAATTTTAAATATTGTGTTCTACAAAGCGGATATGTGAAACATTTATATTCTATATACAAACAAAAATGTTTAATTTCATTTTGTTAATCTTCCTGTAGATTTTCAGAACGATTAAATTAACATAAATTTAACCCTTCCTTAAAGTAATCATAAACCTGTTTAGCGGACAAAGCCTCACTTTGAAGTCACTAGCCAAGGATTTCAAAGAAGATATAAAGCCACTTTGAAAAGTTTAAAGAAGTTTGAAATGATGTTCCTTGAAACAGCTACAAAGTAAAACTTTCCCTTTGCTTGGTGAAAACCATGACAATCTTATGAAGCAGTAAGAAATCTCTTCTATTCTGCCACCAACTTCTGAATTCAGCCCATTATTTGGAAAAATCAGAAGCATGGAAGACTCTTAAATACTTAACATTATTATCAAAGGAAGCAGGCTGACTTTTCTAAAGACTCATGTTTTATAAGTAGCAGGAAGACCCTTCAATGAAAAAAATAACAAGCTTTTAAATATATCATCTTCAAATCCATATAACCAGCAAGCATTTCATTAATGAAAAATCATACATAATTCATTTCAGTAGTCATGTGAACCTACATTCATTACATAATTTAAAAGACAAACTTATTAAATTGAAAACCTCTCAGAACATATTTGTGTATGAAAGACCTTGTTGCCATGTGGGTCTTACAATCCCAGAATAATTTATATTTCTTTTAGATTATATTACATCTCTTTTTAAACATGCACTTATCAGTCCTTTGTAAGTCTGAGTCATGAGTCTGATACACTTCATACACGTTATATCTGAAAGTACTAATTCATGAAAGTAATACTATTATATTCAAAGCCCACTCTACATGAAAAAATGCATATATATATTATATCCAGTTTTTCAGAAATCATAGTTTAGTTACTATTGACTAAATGAAGAACTGCAAACCACAATTTAATATAAATGCAAAAAAAATTACATTTCAGTTTGCATATTAGGTATTGCACATTTGGGAAATACAAATTAAGAGTTGTGTTAAAATGTACATCAAATACATTTATTATAATTTGTAGAAGTTATTAGAAACTAAAATGATACATATGCAAATACACCAAATATCAGTGCTAGCACTGAAGCAGTAGAATATTAAAATAAATCCAGCAAAATTAACTGGCATCATTATTCAAAAGTTTCTATAGAAGTGTTTCAGTTTTAAAGCCTTTGAACAGATCGTGTAGATTTATGCAAATTAAAAGAAATGCTGATGGAAATAGATCAGTGGATGCAATTTATCCATAAAATCCCATAAGCAATACCTAATGTTCCCAAAATGCAATGTAGGGTTTTATTATTTATTAATTTAATAAATAAAATTCTGAGTTTGACCATTGGGCTATGGTCGCACTCAGCTGAGTTACATCTTGCATTGATAGTTGTTATAATGGAACTCCTTGCACTGTTGCTTGCTTTCTGGTGCCGAAAAGAGTTCTTTGTATATTTCTCCATCTATAGTTTGCCATGGGGAAGGGTTGCTTTGGTGAAAAACTAGTGTTGTGCACTTGTAAGATTATTTTTTTCAGATTTTGAATGCGCTATAAAACAGTGGTCACCAACCAGTGGGCCGGGGACCACTGGTGGTCCGTGAGAAAATTTTGGTGGTCCAGAGAAATGTCACCCCAAAGCAATGCTTCTTTCTGCTTCTTTCTTCTTCTGCTTTTGGCTGCACGCAAGGAAAGCAGCAAAAGTCTTTCTTTCTTTCCCCCAAACTCCACCAGAAATGAGTCTTTGGGACCCTGCAAGGCCTCCTGCTCCAAGAGGCTGAGCTGGCAAAGACTCGTTTCTGGCAGAGTTTGGGGGAGAGAAAGACATCTGCTGCTTCTGCTGCTTTCCTTGCATGAAGTCAAAAGTCTCTCTCTCTCTCCCCGAGAATGGACCTGGAGACGGTATCCTGTGCTCCCAAATAAAGAATGATCAATTGGTAGGAAAACGGGGTGAGGAATTTTCCTGCAGACTTTTTTGAGGATTTTCCCAGGGTCTCTGGTCCACGGGATTTTAAATTATGAGTTTGGTGGTCCCTGAGGTCCAAAAGGTTGGCAACCCCTGCTATAAAATATACTTTTACATGGTATATACTCAGAACCAAATGCACAAAATAATTCCCATTCAAATATTTCCTTTTTGTTATTTGAGATTGAATTGTATATTTGCTTAATTGTGAAAGTTCTGAAATACATTAATTATAGGTTACTAAGAAAGTTTTGGTTTATTGATCTCCTTACAGGTGAAACAGCTACTCCTCGGGCAATCTTGACTGGACATGACTATGAGATTACCTGTGCAGCAATTTGTGCTGAACTTGGTGTAGTGATAAGTGGTTCTAAAGGTACATTTTTTAAAAGCTTTCCTTGGAAATGTTTCTTATAATAATGAATTTTATCATGAAGATGCTTATACTTTTAGAATATCAGCTTCCTATATCTGTGATTTCATCATGGATGAAATGACAGATCTTTGATGGATGCTGAAGTGTTCTGTCTCCCCTTCCCTTCCCCAGAAGGTAAGGAACTTGGCAGCAACACTTGCACAGAGAGTCACACTGGCCTGTCTCCAAAAGTCAATTACTACAGCCAATAAGAGTCTTGGCAATCACACACGCTCTGACTGCTGAGTTCAGAGCTGACAAGGAACGGACTACTACAAGTCAGAAGGGAGGATTCATTCCCAAAATCCATAAACCAAAGTAGGCACCACAACACAGATGGATTCCTCGGCTTATTCCACACTTTGTCAGGTACAGAGTTTGTAACGTAGGCACACCCACTTTTATACCTGGTGGGGTGTGGTCCAGCTCAATCTCTGGCCCTCCCACGCCCCCTACGTTGCTGCTGATGTTTCTCCCTCCGACGTTGCCTGGGATCAAGCCAGGAATCCTCCTCCTCACTCCCCAGCTGTGGCCGTACCGATATGCGTCTCTCAGGCTGTTCCTCTTGGCTTTCCGAAGAAACCTGAGGCATTGCTAGGGAGGAAGGTCCTGGAGAGGAAGGTCCTAGGGAGGGAGGCATTGCCAGGGAGGAAGGTCCTGGGGAGAAAGGCATTGCCTGTTCCTCCTCTTCATCATCCAGGTCCTCTTCCTCTGTCAACACAGGCTCAGGAGGCGGGGCCACAACACTGAAGGTAGGGTGTCCATTGAGCTTGAGGTGTGGTATCAATCAAGACCTAGGAGTAAGAATGGTGGAGTGGACTTGGTCATACAGGACTCTTGGTGGTGTACAAAATGCTGCCCCGGTGGTGACTGGATGTGAGACTCTGTTGTCTTCAGAGATCAAATGGGATTGTTGGTTTTGTGCCAAAGAGATTGATGCTGTGTAGCAACCTCCCTGCCAGAGCTGCCAGACACCATGGCTGAGTTGGTAATGGATTTCTCAAAGTTTATGGTTTTGAGAGACTTTAATCTGTTTTCTCTGATCGTTTTCATTCTTAGTTCTGGTGGGATTGCACTACTGCATATAGAAATGTGTGCAATTTGGTGTTCCAGTGCTCAAGTCTCTTGTTCAGAAAGCAAGTGGCAGTTGTGGCCAGGTGGGCCTTTGCATAGCTTTGTGTTGTGTGCCAATGTTATTTGTCCCATTAAATTGGGCAGGAGCATGGTCCAATTCCATCAGTAAGAGAAAGACCCAAGTCCACAGCCTTTTCTGTAGCTCTGCCTTCCTTCTGGAACATTGTACTGCCTAAGGTACAGCTGGCCCTGACTCTGCTCACCTTTCAGAAACTTTGAAGGCATGATTGTTTTCCTAGGCTTGGGAACTGGGAAACTGAGCCCAAGTTATTGGTTTGTAGCATTTTCAGGAACTACTTTATGCTGCTTGGGAAATGTAGTTTGTATATATTATATTTATAGTATATTTCTTAAACTTTATTAGCTACCCAGTTTCATTTGACCACATAAATAGATGCAAATAAACACGTTTGCGTCATATAAATACTATGTGGTTTTTATGGCTTTTGAGGACAGCAGTAGGACCAAAAGGTTTGGTTAAACAAAGTCAAAGAATTGGTACAATTGCAGAAGGAGCAACCTGTTACCCTCCACATAATTCTGTACTTCCCAGAAGCTCTAATAAGGCAATTCATAATTGATTCTCAGAACTATTGTACAGCAACATCTGTTTGTCATCCGTACATCTACCAGTATATATTAATAACTATTAGATACTATTTAGAACTGAACAATAAAATCGGAGTTATTTTTGTTTTAATAAAGCCAAATTAACTTAGTATATTTAATCAAAGTTAATACTGAATATTTAACAGCTGTATTTTTTAAAATCTCCATCAGAAGGATCATGTCTCATACATTCTATGAATGGGGATCTACTGCGGACATTAGAAGCTCCTGAAAACTGTGTGAAAGCAAAACTTATCCAAGCATCAAGAGAGGGTCACTGTGTTATATACTATGACAATGGTCATTTCTGTGTATTCAGTGTGAATGGAAAACTCCACTCCACTATGGAAACAGATGATAATATCAGGGTGAGTATGTTATATTACAGTCTTACTTTTAAATTCTAGGTCCTTTAAAATACATCTCACTCTGCTATATTGTATTTGGTAATTATTGAATATGTGTATAGTTTATAAATTATTTAATGTCACATATGAAATAGCTGTAGCATCTTAACAGTAACAGACATTAGTCTGGGAGTTAATTTTTAGCATGTTCATAATTCAAAATAGAAATGATGTAATATTTTCTTGCACAATATCTGTACACATCTTTTTTTTAGACTGTGGGCCATGCTTGTCTTGAATAGCATATTGGGACTGCTCTCCCCAAAATGGCTACAGGCAAAAAAAATCAATTTAATTTAAATTGAATGAATGCTATTATTGTATTTTGTATATTCAACAATGTACTATCTTTTTTAGAATTACAATTTCATAGCAACTTTTAGAGTTACATTGCGCTCAGGGAGACATACTTAGTTCAATAATTATATACACAGCGCCCATCACTATGGAAGAGCCTAGTGTCCACACATAAACTATATCCACATTTCAGAAGAACATTTTTATTATTTTATTATTTGTTTGATGCTTGTCAGAGAACGGATTTATCTTACAAAGCAAAATACTGGATGTGAGATGCATACACAAATCTTATTCTCTCTATAGTACAAGGTATTATTTAAGTCAATTTGGTCTGGTTGTTAAGAAGAGTAGTCAAAATTTAATAGCAACAACTGAGAAAGTGAACAGAGTAGTTGTGTGGGCAGAACATCAAACGAGAAAAATTTCTAGTTTCTGATTGACCTAATTGCACTTAGACAAGTGCTTGAGACCAACTGGGGCTCCAGATGTACTCAGGAATTGGAAAAAGTAACCATTGTGCTCTTGTGCTGCTTTTTGTTCACCATGGAACAAATCCACATTAGAACTATTATTTGTTGAGTTTCTTGGGTGGAGATCAGACTAGGGTGCCACTATTGCAACTGTGGTGGAACATGAGAAACCCCTAGAGGATTCATGTGGAAAAGAAAAATGATGATAGTCTGAATGCCTCGAGTGTGGGAAATATTGAACATCTTGAGTCTTCAACAATGGAGGAATATCCATCTTTAATATTCAATGTTAGTTTCCTGGGAATAAATCTACAAGAACCTTTATATTGAGGTGATTTGCATGAACCCTTTGCCTCACAAGAGTCCTATTTTTAGTTGATTGTTAGAAGTAATTGTTGCTTAATTTAGATAACACATTTGTTGTATTTTGCAATGGAGGGTTGGAATAGTATGGCATGTGTATCTTATCCTAATTCTTCAGCTTAGTGATTTTGTTTTATGTTTCCTATAGTAAAAATGCTGATAGCCTCTTTCTGTTGTGAAAATGTTGTCAGCTAGGTCAGTAAATTATAAAATATCCTGCAATCTTTTGCTTGGTGAAACAATTTCCACAGTGTTGTCACTTGCAAGGCCATTTCTTTATGCAATGGAAATTCTTCTGTATCCAGGCCAATGGTATATACAATCCCATGCTATTATTTTTTCTGAACAGTCCCAGATGAATTTTAGTCTCAAACAATTCATGGTATTTTCCCCAGAGCTTCTGTATTTTATCATTTTGTAAGTGAAGTGGTAACTGAAAAATTAAAACAACTGTGTTCAAAATGTCTCTGCTCAAGGCACTAGAGTCCAGCAGCTTCACAGTTTGTAGTTATAAAATGCTGTATATGGAGTAAAATTTTTATTTCCTGTTGAAATATTTCAGAATACTTTTTTATATCCATACAAGCTTGGTTTGCAGAATGTTGAAAAAGCTGAAATTTCCAGTTGTTTTATTTAATCTCCTAACTATCTTGTACACAAGTACAAGAAATGCTACCAAAAAAACTTTAGACTGTCTGGATATACTCATAGCGTAATCAAAGCTTTCCACCTGTTTTTGTTTTAAATATTGCATTTCTCAGTAGAACTTTGGCTAACAGAATATCACAGCAGATCTGCTTTACAGTGTTTAGATATCTTAATGAGTAACTTAAATCTAAGTTGGCAGGCAGTCCAAAGAACTAAAGTTATTCTACCCTAAACAAGGCCAACATGCTATTTCACCCAACGGAACCAATTTATTTTTCTTTCCTGAGTCTGTTTGGAAAAGTCAAGTATCTTACAATCTCCTGCTGCTTTATACCAATATTGTCAGGTTGACAGGTCTGGGTTTTTTTTGTAAATAATGGTCTTTCAAAAATCTGAGTTTTGAGACTCTTCAGTGAAGTGTGAACTAGAAACCACACAATATTAAGAAACTATGTTTTGAGCCCCTTGTGTCTGAACTAGTAAAATTCCTAATACTTTTTATACTAAAACAGATTAGTCTTACATTTAAACCTTCTGCTTTCCAATTTGACAAGTACCATTTTTTAATTTGCTAAATGAAGAGGCTAAATGTTGAAGGCCGTGCTATATAAAAGTGAAATTCTGATATCTGCCTTTGAAGCTTAAGTATATTCTTTCCATTCACAATTAGATAGGTTAGTGAAATTCCACATCTATTTGTGAAGTCCAAATCCCATTATTTTTATTTGAGAAATACACTTAGTTCACTGATAGATGAGTTAAAGATTAATGGCTTTAATTTACCTTTTAATATAGCATAAATAAAAGGCCTCTAGTATAACACTCAAATGAACCATAACCATAGGGTTAATAGATTTTCATCAGCTTAATTTTATACAACTGTAGCAAATAATTATTTGTCATAGTCTTCACTGCAATTTAAAAAATATCCTTAGGAGATAGCCATTTGCGAAACAAGGAAAAGAAAGGTATTGATTTTAGTTTGAATGATCTTTCAAATAATTATAACTTTGTTAGCTAGTATGAGTCTTGCATTTTTTAAAAAAACAACGTATTGGGTTTGCCATTTTTTTCATCTGCAGTGATTCATATACAAGCAATGTACTCAGTATTTTTCCACTTATTTCTAGGCATCCAGTGTAGCAAATATGTGGGTGTGGCTGTCGGTTTGTAAAATTCTTAGCACATGTTTCAGTCTTGTAATATGGTAACAACAACTGTGACATGAAATTTGGATATACACACATTTAAAAAGTTAATTCAATTATTAATATATTAATAAAAAAACAGATGGATTAGAAACGTTATAATGGCAAAATGGCATACGTATGCCTACTTCTTATGCTGTCTTGATGATTGTCTGATTGCATTCGCATGGATATGAGGCTAGTAAGACCCCATCCTAGGCTCCAAACAATCATGCTGCATGCCTTGTAAAGTGGAGGGTCAATAAAAGAATGCAGCCATGTGGACTGGTCTCCAAACCATGCTTTGATTTGGTATTGGAAGGTTTCATGAATTTCTAAATCCTTGTATGTACAAAATAGAAATCATGACACAATCTTGGTCTTAGATGAAGTAAAACATGAGTTATTGCCATTCTCTCTGTCTTCAAACAATCATACTTATATACAGACCTATTGTGCATTTAACAGCAAGTATGCTTGCAACCAATCATTATGGTTCATTACAGAATTAATACTCTAGAACCCAAATAGCCCTAGTTCCAACTATACTGATGTTTTACATTAAAAAGAATAATGATTAAAATATGTGTTTATTTAACCTCTCTTTTCTATAGATCCCATCTTTGTAAAAAGTAACCTGGTCTTATGTTAATTAAGTAATAGCAATTGAGGAATAAAAAGTTAATGTGAAAATTGTTTCATTATTTCAAGTCACTTTCCTTGATCTAGGCAATCCAGCTGAGCCGTGATGGGCAGTATCTCCTCACAGGAGGAGACAATGGAGTTGTTATGGTATGGCAAGTGTATGATCTCAAGCAGCTTTTTGCCTATCCTGGTTGTGATGCTGGAATCCGATCCATGACTCTTTCATATGACCAAAGGTGAGAGTGATTTGGATGTTAATTTCCCTCACCTTTTGTTTTGTATTTTTATACTGATGGCAGAATTTGAAGAACTGAATTTTCTGAAAATTATACACTTCATGTAAGGTTTTTTTTTCAGTTAGTGTGCACAAATTGATGATTAAAACAACATATTTATTTTATATGTGATTCCCATCCACTGGCTCTTTTGAAAGTGAACAAATTCCTACTTCAAAATAGCCAAAATTGGGGAGAGAGAGAGAGAGAGAGAGAGAGAGAGAGAGAGAGAGAGAGGGAAATATTTCAGAATAACAGGATTCTATGCTGTATTACATCCCATTCTTTGTTTCTCAGCTGGATTTGCTAGATGTAATTGAACATTTCTGACCACACTAGTTTTGGATGAGACATTTAAACTAGTTCCAAACTTAGAAACCTTTTTTTGCAGTAAAAAATAGGCCCCTGATGGAATAAGAAGAAACGTTAGGTCTTAAAACTATTGAGTTTTCAAACACAACTTTATCTGTGGTTTAACTTAATGTGCATAAAGCTATGTATAGTTACTGTAAGTGCTACTTCAGCAAAATGATTTGTGGTCTTTTTTCTGCATATTTTTCCTTCACAGGTGTATAATGACAGGCATGGCTTCTGGCAGCATAGTGGTTTTCTACAATGATTTCAACAGGTGGCATCATGAATACCAAACCAGATACTGAAATATGAATTAAACTGATGTGGCTGTGCAGCTCTTCTCATATGGAGACCTGAAACACGCAATCTCTCTTTATTATCTTGTCATATTCTAGATCTTATAAATAGTTAATATATCTGAATGTAACTTAAATTTGCTGGGAGATGCTATTTTTTGAAGTTAATTGCTATTTTTGTAGACTTTGCTTGACTTTTTGGGATGGGGAAAAAACAGAAGATGATTGTTGGGGTTCCGTAGCTTATAAAGAAAATCTATATTTTTTAGTCATAGTAAATCTATTTTGATCATTATACTGGGGTGGGGGGAGACTGTAATAGGGTGGCTATAATTCTTGTATTAGCTATATTATGAAACATGTTTCTCATGTAAATCTTTATAATCTTATGGAATATTGGATTTTAACAGTGGAAATTGTTATAACAAAGGAAGTTGGTTATAATACCAGCAGTTATAATACTGACATTTTAAACTGTGCTTATCCCTCCCTTCCCTTTTGTCTTGTACTTTTACAGTGATAACTTGAAGCACTGAATTTTCTGAAAATCAAGAATATTTAAATTATGTAATTTTGTTTTCACATCTGTGTAATGATCAAGTGTGATTCTAGATCTAGGTGATTAATATACCTTTTAAATTATTAATTTGTTATTTTGTTGTATGGTTAAGAGAGAAATACCATAATCATAAGCAGAATTTATACATCAAACATATTTTTCCTAATCTTTCATCAGGCCCACTGTTCTTCAAAAATAAGATCTATTTTGAGGATTTTGGAAGTATTCTATTATCTTCTGTACTTTTTGAAACCATGTGTGGATAAAAAAAACACACTTGTGCTGAAGATCTGCTATTTTCCTTCAGCACCTAAAATGGAAAAAGCTATTGTGTGCCTACAACACAATTAGAGAACTGTATTGCACAAGCCTTATATTGATCTTAAAATCAAGACATGTTCCCATCAAATCTGATTCAATCATGCTGACAAATCTCTCTTCAAGCTCTTGGGAAACTAAATAAAATTTATTGTGAACAATGTTATTTTGGTGTTGCATAAATTCTACTTAATATATGATTGCTGTGTAAAATTCTGTGATGATATATGTGAAAAGTATTGTTTTTAGTATGTACTGCAAAAATTATTTCTTGATAAGTTGTGGTTTAAGATTTAAAATTTACATTTCTCTGTCTTTGTCAGTATATAATTTCTTCAACTAATTATTTGAAGCAATTTGTATGTTTTTTCCTAATATTCAAAAAGCCCTTCTTTATATGAGCATCAGAAAGGGGAAAACTCAGTTTGAAACAAGATATTAAATAAAAAAGGCATTTGTATTTTAATTTTTCGTTTATTCAACAGGAACATAACTTTCTAATAAGAAACAATGCAAAACTCTGAAAACAAAATGATTGTAAATCTTGTCTTTTAAATAGGAATTTTGGTTATAGTTACTGCTACATGTACCAAACATTTTCAGAGAACACAGCAAATGCCAAACGTATATTTATTGCTACACTTCTGTTAGCACAGACCTAACACCATCTACAAATTTAGCTCCTACATGTGTAATGGATAATGGGTGTGGCCTTGAACTTTGCAAAGATAGTCTACTTTCATCTCCCAAGCCAACAAAGGTTTTATTGAATATACTCAGATAATAGTTGACTAAACCAGAAAACTGGCTGTGCTTATATTATTGAGAGACATGACAATGTAAAAACCCTGAGCACAATTGCACTACAATGTTGTATTTTTAAAAGCACTGTCTCCACTGATATAGGAAATGTCTAAAGATTAATCACCAAAATCAAGAACAAAAAGTAACTCTTACTCCTAAACCCCTTCCTTCTCATTTTGAATTCAAACTGATGTTTTAATATCTGCAGTCATGTGTCAGACTTTACATTGTTCTTCATTTCTTTTTGTGCTCCATGTGAAACCAAGGCACTGTTAGATTTGATAGGACGGGAAGAAGATTCAAGCCCCTATTCTATGTATTTTACTAAAAGTCCAGTCAGCTGTCTAGCTACAGCTGCTAATGAAAGACCTTCCCAAAGGAGTGACGTATGCTATATGTGTTTCATGAAGGGCTTGATGTGGTATGTCTGTTCTTTGGTTTTCCTTGTGCTTAGAACAGACGTGTCCTTGCTTTGCTTTTGTTTGTTTCTTGAACAGGATGTGCTTTTGATTTGGGGCGAGAAAGTTTTATTGGGCAATTTCTTATGCCACTGCAATCTTTCGAATGCCAAAATATATTCACACAGAGAAAGACTACAGACGCAATAATGTTTTTTGTTCATTTTAGTTATACCAGAAAATGGCCAATACATGAGGTGCTGGATGGTTTTTCACCAGGAACATTCCATCAACTTTAATAGATGGCTACATGGCCAGTGAGCTGATAAAAGTTTTTCTTTAGTTTTTTTTTAATGTAAAGCAATTAGAATATAAATATTTATAGTCCTAATAGAATGGGGAAAAGAGTATAACTATTTATTATTATTTATTTATTTATTTATTTTGACTTGTATGCCGCCACTCTCCAAAAAGGACTCGGGGTGGCTCACAGATAAAAACACAGAACAATAAGTTATTTAAAAAGAAATTAAACTAAACAAGCCAAAATACAACTATAAAACCAAATTAAAATCGAATTTAAAACCCACCCTCTCCCCCAGGAAATCAGTCCAGCCCAGCCTGTAAAAACAACCAGGTTGAACATTGGCTTCAAAGTATACTGGATACTGACCACCAAATTTTAAACAATTGGAATCTCTAAGGCGGAGGGAAAAAACTAAATTAAAATTAAATTTGTCACTACATCACAGGCATTATTCTGGTTTCTCTTCAGATCGTATAAATATTTTACCTTTTACTAAAAAAATTATAGGCATTAAATTATGCTAATATAGTGCCATATATAGAGGTTACACGGTGTACAGTTGTCTGATTAATCTCAGACTATTCAAAACTAAACTCCTGAAGCACAGGCACAATATGTTCCTGATTTTGTTTATGTTGACTGAAAACTGAGTACTTAAGTCTGAAGTTTCAGGATTGCAGTCTGAATTGATTAGACTGAAGACTGAAGTTGAATTTGACAAAGGTAGTACACAGGGTTAGTGGGAACATTGTCACAATCCAACACTGAAATTGTTTCCTATTTCCCAGTTTGAAATAAATAATGTTGAGTAATACTGATTTCATAGGGGCTGTTGAAATCAAGAATATAAAAGAGGCAGTTCTTTTTTCTTTATTACACATAAGAACAAGAGCCAGTATTGTAGGCAGAAATGATACTGATCTGAATAAATAATCTTAACTGGATAAAATAAGAAGGGAGGAGGAAGAGAGAAAAGGAAGGGGATAACATGGAAATTTCAGAAAGCACAATTTGGGAAAGTAATTTAGGATCCATTATACTTGCTGAAATATAGCATCAGCAAAACAGGATAGTTATACGTCTCTTAAAATACTTATATGTATTTAATAATGGAAGAAATCATTATATGACTAATACTTCAAACTTGGAAGCTAAGAGGGGAACTTCATATGAGAGATGCAAAAATTGTTTCTTTTAAAATGTAATATTTAAATATTTGGATCTGAAATATTTGAAATATATATTGCTTGGTTTTTTTCTTTCAATAACTTTTGTGTAGCTCTGCATAAATCTTTATAGAAAGTTTTAAAAGAGTATGCATATTTATATAAGCAAACAGAACACCTGCAATACTGCACAAAGAAATGTCCAGATTTTTTAAAATTATGCTTAACAATTATTTTCACATTTGACTTGGTTAATGTGTGCTACTTTCTGGTAATTTTATGGGCCAATTTTAATAAAAGAGTTACATCAGGGAAGGGGATTAATATCTTTAATTTGCACTAAAAGTGGCCACAGCAAAATTAAGACTATACTAAGTATGTTATCATACCTAAAATAAATAAAATCTCTTGGCAGGCATTCTGATTTAAACATATAAGCAAATGTTAAAGTGAAGACAGTCAAGTGTAAAACAAAATAATATCTGGAAATAACTGAATGACACAACAATTGTATAGCTATACTCAGTAGAATGTTTTCTATTATAATAATATACACCTGAAACATAAAAAGAAAAAAATCAGCCTGATCCTATTAAATAAAATTATGTTATGAACTTTGAGAACATAATGTGTACTCAGAATAGAAGGAAATCAAGATAATTACATATCCTGGATTTGCTTTATAAGTTCTCAGAAAAAATTACTACTTACTCTTTTGAAGAAAAATGTTTATTGCAGTTCTTAGTTCTAATGTAAAGAGCTAATAGAAAATGATTTAAAATTGTTAGAAAGAAAGAAGAAAACAAGCAGAGAACATACAATATTGAAACAAGCATTAATAACAACTCCATCTACCCTTCACTGCACATTTAGCATTATAGTTCCCCAAACATTTGATGACTTTAAGAGTGGGCTAATTAAAAAAATACAGTGCTGACAGCATTCTGTGTTGGTGACTAGTAATTCATTTATTACACTAGCTTGCTATAAATATACTGCTCTTTTTGATAATGCACCATGCAGCAAGCTTTCTGTTCCAAGAAAAAAAATAACTGGTTTATTCATGACAGGAAAAGAGAAGCAGGAAACAACCTGTGCAGAGAAATCTTTACTAATTGCAATCTTCAAAACACACTCATTCATAAATGGGGTTGGTTGCAAAATGATTGTCAATGATTGAATTATTCTATATTAAATTCCACAAGGTTTAAATTTATGTTTCTTATCTATGCGATCACTTAGAGTCAATACCAACTTGATGGTACTTAATCAAAAAGTTTAATGTCAAAAATAAGTGTGCTATCCATTCACATCATTATTCAAACCTCCACAACTTGACTTTCAATATTGTACAAATTGCCACTGGAAATAATCTTGCTTCTTTCCAGGACCATTTTAGACTTGCATTTTTAAATTAAAGAAATGAGTTCCGCTACTTTTTTTTGTCTAGCATTTCTTTTAGAAAATCTAGACTTCGTTGGGTGAGGCTCCTTAATAGTTATACCTATTTAAAGTTTGTATATCCAAGTATGAGAAGATAAATTCATTTGTGTGACTGAAATTATACTGAACAAATTCATTTAAAAACATAAGAATTCCCAAATGTAATAGGTAGAGTACTAAAATCTACTGTACATACAACCTGCATCCCTTTTAGACATGAAAAAATAAAGTAGCAAGTTTAAGAGAACAGTAGCTGACCTAGCTGTGGATTTCATTAGAACTTCTCTTAAAATTAATCCTGCTGGCTCATGACATGCTGATTCAAGGTAGGAAGAGACTGAGTAGCTGAGAAGCAGCAAGAGAAGTCAACTTGTGATCAGTTGTAGAAGGCTGAGGAGCAGGTTTTATCTTGGTGATTTACTTCACATCAGCTTGACCTTGGATTTGACAGCGCTTGTTGCAAAATATCTGATTTTCTTTATCTAGAGCTGTGTTCTAAAATATAATTTTTAGAAAAAAGGTAAATCACATCATTGATAAGTGTTATATGTACATATAATAGTGTTTTTAAAAATGATACATGCAAAGTCCGAAGAAAAGGAAAAGTAACTTCTAAGATCTTTTTCAAGGGTGTGAGGTTGTGGATTGTTTGGAAAGTGGTTTCTCACATGCATAGCATTAGTAACAAGAATTGCATGCCCAGATTGGGCATGCTGCAGATCACATCAGCCAAAGAATGATGACTAGCAGAAATTAGAAGACAGTTTAAATTTCTTCTGTAGCCTCTTCCTTATGGAATATTCTCCTCTCAGAGATTAGAATGGCCCAAACCCTATTGGCTTTTCACAAAGCTTTAAAAAAAAGGCTGGGTATCTGGGTCTAGGCCTTGGAATGTGTGAAGGGTCCTATTGCTTGGCCTTAGTGTCAGTTAATTAATTAGCCATCGTGGCTACTGTTTCTACTTATTGTGGGTGTTTCTTTTAAAATTATTAAATGCTTTTTAAATTATTTTAATTATTTCATAATTTTAGACTTGTAAGCCACCTAGAGTCACTTGATTGAGTTGGGTAGCTTCAGAAATTGAATGAGTGAATAAATGAATCTCCCAAAAAGGCATGGACATATGTCAAGGTGAACCTAAAGAGACAGGTATTTAGAACATTGTCACTTAGAATATAAGACTGTTAAATAGAACATTTATCCATAAAACGAATAAATGGAAAAAAGTGAGTTATGCATTTGTGGAACTAAAACATACCCTCTGGTGACAAGAACAGACAGATATAAAATAAAAAGTGACTTGGCTATTTGGATATCCAAGAATAAATGAGAATTGAGACTTGGAGTCTATGCTTTTAAATGGTCTCTTTGTTTCAAAAACATAATTCAATTGTATGTCTCTCCATGTGGCAAAGGAATGAATATAAATGTGATTATGAGGAAAGACTGAGAATCAATGAAGGATATACCACAGATGAGAAATTCAGGATGTGGAACAAACCGTTATTTGCTACTTTCACAAGCTATGTGAATTTCCACAGAATGAATCGAGAATTGACATGGGCCAGGGGACATGGATATTGCTTTCAACAGTGTAATAATTAGGACTACCACTAAAAGTACAGTAAGGCAATGGGAACATGAAAAAAGTTACTTGGTGGAAAAATGACATGCAAGAGGATGCAAAAGGACAAAAAGCAAATGCATGTAAGAGAATAATTGCTGAAAAAAATGAAATTTCACTGTCATATAATGATTATGTGTCCTATAATGTGCATATACAGAAAAAATAAAAGATTGTGGTTAAGAGAAATAATAATAAATAAAAACAAGAATTTCAAAAGAAAGAAAAACTACTTTGGAAATGAGTGAAAAGGATTAAACAGGAAGCCTTTGGAAGTATGCTATAAATAGTTTAATATTTTTCCAAGAAAAGGAAGTTATTATATAAATGAATAAAAATGGTAAGGTTGCACGTGTGGACAGTGTGACTGGATAAATGTTAAAATATGAATATTTATCTGTTTGGGAAAAGGTTGCATGAATCTTTAACATACACGTGCCAGATGGCTGGAAGAATGTGGTTGGTGTGAAGCTACATAGTTGGTAATGAAATGTCTACAAGCAAACAAGCTCAGACAGCATCAAGGACAGTAACACAAGTGAATGGAAAATCTATAAGGTACGTTCAGTGTGCTTCTTAAGATTTTGGAGGAAATTCCAAGTGAGAGGGTGAAATGTGATGTGTCAATGGGCGACTGCAGTACCACTTTCTACCAGACACAATATGTGTAGACCACGTATTTTGTCCTTCGGAAAATCATTATCAATGTATAGATGTAAGAATATATTGTACAATGTTGATTTCAGGTAACTGTACAATAGAAGTAAATAGGCTTGGACTGTGGAATGTTTTAAGCAAGTACTGTTGAGGTTTGGTTGCTGAACGTGTGATGTGATGGAATAAAGCATGGATGAGAATAAATGGTACACTTACCAAATGGCTCAGTATTTTAGCAGACAAAAGATAGCAGTAGAACTTAGACAGTACTTTTACAGCGTTCTCTGAGCAGTTTACAATCTCAGCATATTACTCCCAACAATCCTCATTTTACCGAAGGCTAAGTCAGCCTTGAGCCAGTCAGGATTGAACTCCAGGCTATGGGCAAAGTTAGCCTGCAGTACTGCGTTTAACCACTATGTCACCAGGGCTCAGATAGACACTGATGAAAGAACTATGATGGTAATATTGAGATTTGTTGGTTGGGAGTGTAATGTGCATGCACTTGTTATGAAAATGGTCCCATGTTGCTGGCTAAGAACCTGAATGGTTTACTGGAAATGTTACATAAGCCATAATAATGCCACATGGAGTATGGAGCCAAAATCAATATACTAAAGTCCAATGTAAATTGTATTTGACACGAAAAAAATGGGCCACACAATTATAAGATATAAATTAATGGTAACAAATTATGAATTTGTGGTGTTTGATAGAATCTTTGTTCAAATGGAGAAATGTTGAATGTGGAAGTGATGAAAAGGAAGATAATAGGTAGCATCCAGTATGGAAGTAATGGATGCTTTTTGGAAGAAGCAAAAATGAATATATAGAAAAATATGTCTCTCCTTACTTTATTATGCAGATGTGAAAAATAAACTATGATTCTTCCATCATAAAATTTAATCAACCCATTATAGGTCCTTCAAATAATATAACTTGTTTATGTTACTACTCTGATTTTTGTTTCTCAGTTGTGTCTCAATTGTGCTTGATTTTTATGAAAAGTAAAAATCTCAAATGAATTATAATTAGTTTTATATAGTCATAAACCCCTAATATGAATTTATTTGTTTAACATTCAAGTTAGTATATGGCAACTGAACTAAGCTTTTACAAAAAATTAACTAAAGGAGAAATTTTACTTCATAATGGTTCACTAGTAATAGTAACTTTCATGGCAGATGTAAGATTTTGGGATTTATTTCAGGTAGACAGAAGAGCATTTGGCTGGTCGTAATTATGTATTATGTATAGAATATTTTTCCTGATACACTTTTTGTATGAGCAGTTCCAGAACCACAATGTGGAAAATATTAAAAATTCAAACACTGCTCAGGTATAATATACATTAAGCTAAGCAATGCAGCACCAGCAATGTTCTCACTAATCTCCAGATTTTAAAAATATAAAAAATAAAATATTTTTTGAGTTAACTCATAAATAATGTTTAAACTTAAAGGTATTACTTTTTTTCTTTAAAATGGCACCAAAGACGTTGTATAAAATAATGATTGTGGCCAATGATTGAGAAGATTGCAGACCAAAGGTGTGAATATTGTATCAATTGTTTTGACCAGACAGATTGAGCTTGTAGTCAGTTGCTGGCTGCTTTAGGGATATGATTACAGAAATGCAAATCCATGAGAATATGATGATCATTCTAATATAAAGTGATCATCATAAATTAGCCAAGGAAAAGCTTTCAAGCAATTTCAGAACTATACCTGTGCTATTTTGGAGGAAGAGGAGGAGGAGGAGGAGGAGGAGGAGGAGGAGGAGGAGGAGGAGGAGGAGGAGGAGGAGGAGGAGGAGGAGGAAAAAGAAGAAGAAGAAAAAAGAGGGAAAGCTCAAGGTTTTTTGTTTTGGCTTTCAAATCGGCAAAAATAGAAAACATCATGCAGCAATATTGAAATGGTTGAATGGTGCAACTATATCAATGCAATGAAAGCTTGTTGCATGATTGTACCACATCACTCGACAAGCTTTTCTGTTCAAGGTTGTTACAAGGTTACTTCTCCTTTTCTTTCAAACCAAGAATCTTTTTTTTTTTAAATTGTGGCAAAGAAGCACTGTAATTAGTACATACCATTGCCTTGGACCTATTCAGAGGAAAGCAGCGCAGGCATTGGGAGAAGAAGCAAAAGAAGGAAGCAACGGACAGACACTAGACTTACTGGAAGCAGAACCAATAGCATTGCAACATTTATAAATGTAAATAAATCGTTTCAATATTCAAAAAGCAGCACTGAAACCTTCCTTATAAGACCTTTATAAGAATCAAAAGAAGAAAATTGCAAGCCATTCTAAAATGGTTTTTTTCCTACTTCTATTAAATAATGGTTTTTGAGCACAATTTTTTGCTGAACAGAAATGAAAACGAATTTTATTTAAGACAATCGTGACTGGCTGTAAATGTAGCTATATTCACTTGATATATTGAGATAATTTGTTTTTATTATATTGTATGTGCTGTACTCTTAGGCTAAATAAATTTCATTTTAATTTTTTTCTGTGGTTGATAGAACAGTTCCTTTGGATATATTCCTTGGATTCTACCATGTCATTGTTTTTACACACATATCCAGAAATTAAAATTCTTAACAGAATATAGTTTAAATACCATGACAGTCTGCCAGCATTTTTGAATATAAATCTGAAAAGTCACACATGACACCTCATAATTTTCCCACCTCTTCTGATTACATGGTGGAAAATGAACACAAATATCCTTCTTATGAAAAACGGAGGAATCAATTTGGCTTACCTACAATTCAACCTGCAACTTTATTCAACTTAGTTTGATATAATCTGTTTTTTTAGTTCTCCAAATATTGTATATTTTTTTAAAAAATGGCTGAATTTCAGGGTTTAAAAGAGTAGACTGAGGGCCAAAACATTCTACCACAATTTATTTTTATGATCAGTCAGCTGAGGGCAAAATTCTATAGAGTTTTGATGTTGTTAAGTAGATCCTTAACCAGAGGTGGGATTCAAATTTCTTAACAACTGGTTTTGTGGGCGTGGCTAGGTGGGCATGGCCATGTGAAAGGATGGGCGGTGCTTCTTGTTTCTTTGCAGCACTCCCCCCCCCAGGTTTTTTTTTGCCTCCTGGGCCTCAGGGAAGCCTCCTGGGTGAAATAGTCAGACAGCGAGGGGGATCCTGACACAGCTGATCATCAGAACAGCTGATCGTTGGGAGGAAAAAAAGAAATACCTTAAGGAGTGACTGGGTGGGGGAGAATGCAGTCAGCAATGTTGGGCATGTGCACGATGTCACGCATGCATGGTAAGGACTGACTGGTGGAGAAGGGTGGGCAGAGAGGGGTGAGGCCAGCCAGGAGCATGATTTGCTGGTTCTCTGAACTACACAGAATCATAACAACCGGTTCTATAGAACCGGTCTAAACTGGTAGAATCCCACCCGTCCTTAAGGCATTCATTTCCCCCCAAACAAAATCCTTCCAAAATGGGTTCTACTCCCAGCCACTTTTAGCTATGTCTGGAGTGTCACTCAAGCTGAGAGACAATGTGTTCCTTTATACAGTTAAAACTACAGGTAGTTTTTGATTTATCACTTGTTGCTTAGCAACTGTTTAAAGTTATGGCAGATCTCCCCAGGGTTACTTATGACCCAGATTCAAAGTTGTTGCCCCCCTAGTCACATGATCACATGGGGTATTCAACCACACGACTACAACATTTTTTGTTAGAAACCAGCATTTTGCTACAAACCAGCATATTGAATTTTAATGTATACTGCAATATAAATGCAATATCAGGGGTTTTCAATTCAATTGTATAGAATGCGAAGGATGTGTGTTTTGTGTTTTATTTTTTATA
Source organism: Naja naja (assembly GCA_009733165.1). Taxonomy (NCBI): domain Eukaryota; kingdom Metazoa; phylum Chordata; class Lepidosauria; order Squamata; family Elapidae; genus Naja; species Naja naja. The sequence goes on from CM019151.1 coordinate 32,057,023, forward strand.
GTTCTAATGTACACTGAAGATGGCATTTAATTTCATTGTATGAGGTGCAATGACAATATAGTTATCTAACTAAAATTTACTTCCAGTTTCCAGCAAAAGTGCCTAATGGAGAAAATGGATTCACTAAACAACCATGGCATTCTCTTAACCACAAAAAAAGGTCATAAAATTGGGCACCGGCATAAGGTGACAAGTTGAACAACTGGGCTTAATTATGATTGTAAGTCACGGACCACTTGAATTCAGATTCTTCTAAGTCTCAAATTGCTTAATGGACTTTGGCTCAGAACTCAATTTTAATTTAAAAACTATAATTTAGTTTCTGGGATAATAGCCTTTACCAGCAGGGAGAAGATAAGGAAGGATAAATGGAAGTTACAATTACAAGAGTGCTTCATTGCCTAGAAGCAAAGCCAGAAGGCTAGAAATTTGGAAAAAAACAAAACAACCAGAATTCACATCAAAAAGAAGCCAGATGCTGAATTATATTTATGACTACAAACAAGCTTAAAGTATGTGCAAATTTGCAAGCAGCTGTGAGTTAGCATTTTAAAATAACTCTATTTAATAATGGATTTTATACCAGATTTTGCTTCAGGATTATCCAAAGTCTCAAAAATACAAAACATTGAGTTTTGAAGTCTCTCAGACTGTCAAGTCAAACTGTCAAATAAAATGCAAGCAAAACAATCAGCTTGTATTATTTTTCTTTGCTCCTCATGGCAGTTTATTTCATCCTAAAATAAAACATTACTTTTAAAGCTGGTATATGTTAGGAAAAATTAAACAAGTGATAAAAAAATTAAAATTTCTTTCTCCATTCCTCAGAACCTGGTTTTCTTCAACTTAAATTTGGTCAGTATGTCTAGGAGTCCTGGAAATACCTATTGGTGCTGCATTTTAATGATTCAGTGCAAATAAAAACTGACTGCTAACATAAATAGCATCTTTAAGAACTTTATTGCCAATAGGATATATTTCATGAGATAAATTTTTTTCCAGTGCAAATGTAAGAATTAAAGGACAGCTGATTAGGCTGAATTATGGTAAATCATGTACTTTGAGTAGCACTGTTTACTTTGGCTTAATTGCACAATTTTTAAACAGAATGTCTCAAACAGAACTCAAACAGTTTGTCAAATGTTTAAATTTTCTTAAAAATGCATCGATTGCACAAAGAGACATCGACACAGCCATAAAATATGCACTATTACTTTGTAATGAAAAATAACTTTAAAACTGTATCTCTTCTGGAAAGAGTTGGAAATATCAAATTAGTAAAATAATTGGTAGAAATGATGCACTTGCTTACCATGATAATAGACACTCCTGCATTTTGGTTATTCTGTTTGGGAAGTGTGTTGTTAAAGTGCTGCTTTAATTTACCTGTTACTTCAGCTTGCATATTATTTTCTTGAGAGGCATCATCCTTTTTAAAGAAAAGGAAAACATGGTTATTCAACAAAGAAGCACTGGAATGATACAAAAATTGTCATAAATATCTAGATGAATGAATAAACTTTATTACGGTCTTAGACCAGCAATAGACACCACTATTTACATATACATAAAAATACTGACATTATAATATATTACTAGTGGATAATAACATCCCTATTAAGAAAATACGTGTTCTCAAACAATTAGGGTCACTCCCTAGTTTGTATTAGTGGAGATCCAATAAGTATGTGTGTAAATATCATTTTCCAAAGATTGTTCTATCTACAAAAATTGTCATAAATTGACCGCTATAATTCTGTAACCAGTTTTTTCCTTGTAGACATTGCAGCAACACAGAATTTTGCTACTACACGGGTAATACCTGGGTTTACCTGGGAGAGCCTCTAGATGAAGATCCATGATAAATAAACAGGCCTTCAGCACACCACAAAAAGGGGGCCATTTTGGAGACTCTTATTTGAATCTCTTTTTCTTTCTTTTCATCTAGTCATGTTCAGGAGGATACTACTGATCACGCACTGAACTCCTCACCAGTTTCTTTTGAACTAAAAGTTTATATTGTCATTAAAATTCTTTCATACTTCCAAGAGCAATATCTTTTTCAGTTATTTAAAGAAGTGCGCCCAGCAAGTCTATCTCTTCTATAATTAGCAAATATATTAAATGTGTGGGTGTGGGTGTTGTTGAACCATTAAAAAATAGTCAGATCAGTGTAAGTAAGAACATTCTGCTCCAATGACTTTGTTATTAAGTGAAATGGTTGCTAGGTGAACACATGAAAGAGAAAGGAAGGAAGGAGAGGGAGAGATATGAAGATCATTAGTTGCTGCCATCTTATTCAAATAAAGTTCTTTCCTACAGTGTCCTGTGCCTCACCATTTTTTCCCCTTCTCACAGGGCAGAGATATTGCTTAAACAATCTCTTCCTGAAGTGTTTTCTTTTTTTCTGCAAAACAGCAGATTCCTAAAAAGAGCTAACTGCAAGTTAACAAGCTCAGCTCTGTGACCTTAATTAGTATGTTAGAATCCGCTGGCAGGCTACACTGCTGCCTGAAACTGACCAGACCTTAAATAGTTTCACATTGAAAGTTTTTATTGTGAGTGTATCAACTTTGGCTCTAAATGCATGTATCTATCAGAAAATAATTTTTATTACCATTATATTTGCAAAAGTAAGCTAATTGCTAATTGAAGAGTGGCTGTACATTGCTATAAAGCAGGGTGTCAAACTGGTGGGCTGGATGCATCACATGCAGGCCATGCCCACCCAGCTCCATGAAAACATCATGTGACGGCAACATGATGTGGCAATTTTAACACCCTTGCTGTAGAGACATAATTTTTATTAGTGTTTAATATAAGTTGAGCTTTTACATTTTTGTTTAAATGGGTAATATAATAAAAGTATTTTACTCACTGATACCCAAGGATGGTTTAATATCTGAGCAGCTGTATATCGTTCTTCCACATTTACTTGTAACATCAGACTAATCAACTCCTGAGGAACAACAAAAAGATGAAGCAAAGATTCAGCACAATGCATTTTGTATAAAGTAAACAAGTAGCAAACCCCCACAGCTGAAGATGCTGCCAAGGACTTGGGCTAATACAGCAGCACATACAGCAGCACACAAAGGGAGAAATGTGAGGCTAGGATGATAACTCAAAGAATTTTGCAGGAAGACACAACATTGATATGTGATGCCACACAAATTCTTAGATGTTACTACACCAATGCAGAGTATGAGAAATAATGGAAAACTAGAGAGTCAAGTTAGGACCATAAATAAAATCTGACAGGCATCACTGATACACCGCAAGACTATAACCTATCCTAAAGGGAAAGAGCAAATATCACTGTAAAAAGGAGAAAAAGGGATCCAGGAAACTACAGAGTTGTCAGCTTTTACATTCCTACTAGGCAAGATTCTTTAAAGATTATTAAATAGCATAAGCTTGTTGTGAACATTTGCATAAGCAAGTTAACAGAAGCCAACATGGCTTTGCCATAAATAAACCATACCAGCCTAACTTTATCTTATTCTATTAAGAGTTTGATATAATGAGAGGCGGACAGGCAGATTATGTACCTGGACTTCAGCACATCTTTCAATACAATTTATCATCAACAAATCCTTAATGAAATTATAAAATCTGGAGTAATAAAACACCTATATGAGCTCACAACAGGGTACATTAGTGCAGTGAATGGGTGCTTGTTAATAGTTTAGCTCCAGTTTGTATGGAAATATTGAGTGAAGTACCACAGGATGCCTTTTTGGATTCTGTATTTTTCAAATTTTTTATCAATGACTTGGATGACAGGACTGAGGGGATTAACAGGACTAAGCCTGCCAATGGCAGAAAGATGGAAAGATGGCAGAACTTTGGAAATATGGCTAGTTCCATAGAGGAGAGACAGCACATCTGGACAGTTCTGAGCAGCGAACTAAAATGTAAAGTTCTGATTCTGGACAGGGAAAATAATAGGTATGGTACAAGGACTGGGGAAATATGATTTTCTCTCTCCAATGTAAAAAAGATTTGGGTGCCCTTATTGACTATCAGTTAAACATGAGCCACCAATGTGCTGCAGCTACTAAAAAGACAGGTGCCATCATGAAAAGTGTTAGACGGCAGATTGTAGGAAGGAATTTTTCTATACTACCTTGGACAGGCTCTATTTTGAAATATGGTTCCAGTTCTGGATATAACTGTTCCAAAAGGACAGTGACAAATGCTAGTAAGTTTATATGAAGGTTACCAAACCTTATGAACACTGTTTAAAGGAATTGGGTATGATATACAAATTAGCATAGATGTCTCAGTGAAGGTATATAGAAGTCTTCAAATAGGAAATAAACATTTATTGTTGTGTTTCATTAAAAACTCAGAGCAGCTGCTTCATTTTACATTAGGAAAGAAAAAGGGGGAAAATTCAGCTATTGTATGTTTAAATAAATCAGTAATAGATTTAAAAATCTATCTACTGGTGCTTAAATTTAGGCTGATCTTTGGTATAAATGGAAATGCATCTGTATATCAATCCAGCAGGGAAAAAATGGTCAACAAATGGTCTTATTTAATGTATCTGTGTAGTGATTTCCAAATAGAAAACTTCATCCTTCACTTTATTTTCAGAAAAGCTATGCATATTTCTTCAATTAATTCTTCTCTAGTGGTAACATACAAGCTAAAGAATGCTGATCACAAAGACTGGGCTGAAAGACTAGAAATCTTTAAACATCCCTACATAACTATTACAGTATATTCCAATGCTCACTTGCTTTAGTGTATGTATGTATGTATGTATGTATGTATGTATGTATGTATGTGGCCTCCTGGGAATACCGTCGGTTAGACATTGTCAGCTGGCGGTTTCCAGGGCTAGGGCCTTTTCTGTGGGGGCACCCGCCCTATGGAATCAGCTCCCTGCGGATCTTCGTTTGGCCCCTGATCTCCGCTCCTTTCATCGAGACCTGAAGACTTGGCTGTTTCAGCAGGCCGGCCTGAATTGACCCGGGGGTGGGTTGTTTTAATTGTAATGTTTTTTATTGTAATTTTAATTGTTTTTAATGTTTTTAGCAATCTTAGACTTGTTCTGTTTAATATTGTTTTATTGTAAATATCCCTCTTTTTATATGTTCGCCGCCCTGAGTCCTTAGGGAGAAGGGTGGCATACAAGTATGTATGTATGTATGTATGTATGTATGTATGTGTGTGTATGTATATATATATATGTATATTCCTTTAGATGTATACCTAGCAGACTGTCCCACTAGGATTAGTAGTATTACTGTCAGATGAATTAATAAGAGTTGCCATCTTAATCTGATTTTAAAAATGAGGCACACAATGGGATTTGCACCTGTCATTGGCCCTGTAATGCAACAACAGGTTTGGTCAAGAAATGTCTTTTCCCAGCATCTGTGCCAGTTGTATCTATTGTAAGCAAATTCGGATTTGATAAGGATGATAAATGACTCAGAGGAAGCAACATGGTGTATTATTTTGAAAGGTATTCAGCAATTATGATTCCCTCAGACTGTAGCTGTCCCATCATTAACAGTGGTTGTCTACACAGTTGCTGATTGAAGGCTGTGTTGGTTTGTGGATGCAACCTAATGTCCCTGAAGTATTTGGGTAGAATCATTCCACCCGTCAGCATGAACTTTGGAAGGTTTCAGCTATTCTGAAATAATGCATACATATTCAGAATGTAGATTTTCATGGCTGCTATTTACTTGTGAAATAACTCCTGGGGAGGATGTATAAAGCCACATGACAATAAATATTCATTGTCTCACATGAAATTACCCTATGTCATTTCACCAATCCAGATTTATGCTTAATTAAAGCAATGCTTTTCTTTCCAGGGCTCATGTAGTTCTCTTCCACATCTCACTGTCTCACTGAATTTTTCCAATTGTTAGTGATAAGGAAGAGGCTATGCATACACATACAAACACATTTATTTATATCTGCAACTTTTTGCAAAGAGGTAGAAAACAGTAACAGTTCTTATACGTTTTAAATTGCATAACTGTTCATAACATAAAATAGATTCTTTTTCAGGGAGCAAATTCTTTTTCATAAATTGTAAGAACACACAATTGCATATGAATATTTAAAAAAAACATTCTTACAAAAATGAAGGTTATTTGTAAAAGTGATACATTAATGCATTACCCAGAATAGTAAAGTACTTATAAATGCAACTAATGTACATGAATGTTAGAAATTGTGAGCTATTTTATGTTTTCTTAGTTCATTTCTCACTTATAGTTTACATTGGCATCAGCATGACCTAACAATCACATTTTGTGGTCATGTAGTATATGACTCTTGCATCCTTTTATGTCTTGTATAATTTTATGTTAGCTTATGTTAATCATACCAATTTTGGAAAATAACAAGTTCTTCTAGCAAACAAAAGCAAATTGGATGTATTTTATTATGCTTCCTCCTCAATTAATCTATAAGGTAGCTATGATAATGTGACTGACCATAGTTGTTTGACTCTTGATTGAGATGTCTCTATTTTGGGAGTGGTAGATAGTACATGCCATATTCAAAGCCAATCAGCATCTGAACATCCTCCTTCAGCACCAGAAGGACCCTACTTGGAATTTTGGTACATGCTTGTTAAAAGACAGGACAATTTTGGCCTTGGAACAGATAGTACCTAGATGTTTAGGTCAGGAGATGAGATCCGCAGTTGTTGGTATTTTATTTTTGTGAATGTGAATATTGTTTTTGTGAGTGTGGTTATTGTTTTATCCCTGGTCCACGGGTTGAATGTTGTGGTTTTCATCTTTTAATCCATATTTCCCAAAGCTGTGTGTGCGCAAAGTGTAGCAATATAAATCAAACAAAAGAATGAATTAATTAATAAATAATGTTAAAAATATTTCCAATGTGATGAATGAGGACAATATAGCAATAGCAACAGCACTTAGACTTATATATTGCTTTGCAGTGCTTTACAGCCCTCTCTAAGCAGTTTACAGTGTCATCATATTTGGGTCCTCATTTTACCCACTTCCGAAGGATGGAAGGCTGAGTCAACCTTGAGCCTGATTAGATTTGAACTACCAAATTATAGGCAGCTGAAGTAGCCTGCAGTACTGCACTCTAACCACTGCACCACTATAGCTCTTATACTCTGTAGCTCACTCAGAACAACAAATCAGGATAACATATACAGTAATTATATGGTTAGACTGTATGTTTATACACAAAGGCTTGAGTTTTACAGAACCTAAGTAAGGAAAGGATTTTAATTATGGTAGGGATAGGACAATTTGGCTTTATCAGAAATGTTTTCATATTTTCACACTTTCAATGCATCTTGATACCTTAGCAGAGTCAGTGATGTTATCCCAATATGGAGAAGGAAATTCTAGCTTTCCAATTAAGATCTGATCAAAAAGATCCTCTTGAATGTTGTTTTCACTGCGGATCAAAACCAAGCAGGAAAAAAATTACTATGGTGGTCATTGTATTGTTCATTATAAAAGCTAGATTACAAGAGTAATTTGACATGCAATACTGTGTTCTAATTTCAGTATTTATACAAGCTGAATTTAGTTTGAGAATAAATACAATCACTATTGTTTTCTTTGTAAATTATTTGCTTAAGGAACACTTTAATAATATCTCTACTATTGCCTCCAGATATTTCTCAGATAGTGGAATACTGAATTTCTGATACAATGACAAGTATGTAAAATAGCAAAATATAAAAAATTAAGCATGTATATCCATGACAACTTCAAAATTAAAACTATCTATTGAATATAAGTTGCACCTATCTATGGGAAAATCAAGTCTGCTTAAAATGTAATTTTACATATTCCTTCCTTTACCAATGTCACCTTTTCATTATAGGAGATAAACTAAAATCACCAGTTACCCCAAATTTTGGAAAACCAGATAAGTGTTAAGACATCGCCTTAAATAGAATATTTGCCAATTAAAAATCAGAGCACTGCGGCTAAAAGGCAAAAGCAACACTTTTCATGCCTTATTGATTCAACTTACCTACGAAATGGTGGAAACCCACATAAAAGTATGTATGTAATGACACCTGCAGCCCAAATGTCCACTTTTAAGCCATAACTACAAAAAAAAAGTTTGGGAAAATTGGAATTTAAATATATTACACAGTACACACAATAACAGCATTTTAAAGATATCACCACTTTTAATATTGGTGCGTAATTCAAAACTTAATTTGCTAGTCTAATAAGCAATTGAATGCAATTTTCAATGCAATTATATATATATATATTGGAGAAACACACACATATACACACGCACTTTTCCCTAAGTTTCTCTAACATTCCCAGAACATGAAATGTTTTCCTTCCGTTGATATTCCTATTGCTGCATATCCTGTGTACATTTTGTATCCATTTAATTATGCATTTTTACTTGTTCAGTTTCTGAATGGTATTTCAATTGATATATATATATATGAAATAGGAAATAGTCTTGAATTAAATTAAATTAAAGTTTAAAGCTTATAAACAGGGTTTCAACTGATCACTTTTTACTTTGTACTTTTTAACATACTTGACTTTACTAAAATAAATATTTAATATTGAAACAAGGCTTATTATTTTTAATACTTGTCCCATGCTATATATAATTGATATATTTTGCACTTAATCTTACTTGTATCTTTCTACTCAGAAACTGAAAAAGTTTTCTTCAGTAAATAAGTTGCAAATTTAAAATTATAGGTAACAAACCTCTGATTTACAAAATCTGATAAGCTGCAGTTTGCAACAGGCTTTTAGACAAGTTTTTAGAATAAATTAAAAATATTAACAGTACCTGTTCAGATAGCTAGGAACAGATCACGTTTAGTTTTTTTTACATTAATATCATTTGTAGACTAAGAACACCAAAACTCTTATCTTAAAATGAATTTTTACCCTGTTTCTGCAATGATTTCAGGAGCCACGTAGGTTGGTGTGCCACAGACTGTATAAAGCGGTCCTTCAACTACAGTGGCTAATCCAAAGTCTCCTAGCTTCAAAGATTTTGTCCCATCTGGATATTCACAGACCTGAGAGAAAAAAAAGATCATGAATTATATTGCATATTTTGACAGAACAATATCTAGTAATATGGTTAGGCAAACTAGGATACTAGGCATATATTAAACTAGAACTATTTAGAAATAGGCTGACAAATAGTTGTTCAATCTCTTCTTAGGCAGCATACATTCTATTCATTACACTAGTTTAAGTAGTTGAGCTAAAACACAGCAATACCTAAGATCTATAACTGTGATAACACAACAGCTTAGTGCAATATCTGAGGTGCAAGTAATCCGAATGACTCTATGAGGTGATCAAAGTTACTTCTTTATTTATTGCGGCCTATTTACAGGAATCTTGCCAGACTGACTTCATTGCCTTGGGAACAGAGCCTTAAGAGATTCTGGGAGAGTAATATCTATACCACTTCTTGCGGTGCAAGGATTCTAAGCTCAGACCCCTCTTCACACCTCCCCTCATCTTAGCTGGAGATTAACAGCACACATAAAAATAAGCCAAATTACACTTCAGAAAATACAAAATATGTAGAATTTTGCCCAAAATGCTGCCTAGAGAAAAGATTGTATGTTTTTATGACTGAACTAGATCTAGCCACACAGATTGAATATGCAAATTATATCTAATCTTATGTGTTGCTGGCTCCAAAGCAACGAATATTTATTTATTTATTTATTTATTTATTTATTTATTTATTTATTTATTTATTTATTTGAACTTATATGCTGCTCCATCTCCGAAGACTCGGGGCGGCTTACAACTAAAACATGAGACAATAAATACTTAAAAAAACAATTAAATTAAATTATAAGTCCAAATATAAACACTATAAAACCTTTAAAAACCATCCCTTTATTGATTAAACAATATTGATTACAAAACCGACTAGTTTGTCAGCCCTCTGAGGGAGACCAGATCAGGAAATTGACTCCAAAGAAAAATTAGAATTATACTTTATTTAGACAGGCTATGGTCACAGAAACTCTAATTATATTTTATCTCCTTATATCAACTAAATCAAGGAGGAATAGGTGAATTTCTTTCTAAAGCTATTTACTTTACCAGGGCTTAAGGAATGCTTCTCCCTTGTTTCTGAATATTAGCCTCAAAGCAATACCTGAGTCTTAAAAAAAAAAACACACACACACACACTTTTTCCAATATAATTTTACTATATTACTTTTTCCAATATAAATTAAGAAAAAAGATTAATGATCGATAGCATTGTAGGCAAATCCTTTTTTCAGTTTTTGCTTTTTAAAGATTGTTTATAAACCATAATAAATATTGATTTGTTGAATCATCCTTTTGCTTCATTATCCATCATGCCCATCAATCCATAAAATGTTTCCATATAATAATTGAAATGTAGCAATTCTATAAATCCAGAAGATGGCAGCACATAGCTGCTTTTAACTCTTGTAAAACAACACGCACCTGGCGCACACACACAGACAGACAAAAAAAAGAATTAAATAGGATCAAATCAAATGAAAATCTTTATCATGGTTATTGACTAGCATAAAATAATGTAAAACAATAAACATTTCATTAACACTAAAATCTATATGAAACCTAAATTTATACGAAAGCTACACAATGGAATATAAATTGTATCAAGACTTTATGTAGTATAGCAGATTAATTAATATCTTGATAAACTTGATTTTACATTTAGATTGATAAATATATTCAGGTTTTAGCCTGCACTAAAATGAGCTTTATAATAACATATAATAGTAAAAACTAAGGTGCTAAATCATGATACAAAAAAAAAACCCTGCCCTTTTCTGATCTAATATTTCAGTTAAATCAAAGCATACTATATTTTTTGGAGTATAAGACACTCCAAAGTATAAGATGCACCTAGCATGGGAAAAAAAATCTACCTTTGCCTTTCCTCCCAGCAATTTGTCTCCTTGCAGCAAACAGCAAACAGCCTGGTCAGCTTCAGCACAGCCTGATTTAGCACAAGCAGCTGATTTTTAGTTGGATTGGCCTCCCAACGATCAGCTGTTTCAGGCTGCAGGGATTGCCATTGCCTATTGCTGCCTCCCCATGCCCCACTTTCGGCTTCCGCGCACCCCATTTTTGGCCCGTTCCAGGCGGCAGGGATAAGAATGGGTGGAAAATGGGGCGTAGAGGCTGAAAATGGGGTGCACAGAGACCAAAAGGGGGGCATGTGGAGGCCAAAAATGGGATGCAGAGGTGGCAATAGGCAATGGCAATCACTGCAGCCTGAAACAGCTGATCATCGGGAGGCTGATCCAACCGACAATCAGCTGCTTGTGCTAATCAGGCTGTGCTGAAGCTGAAACAGGCTGTTTGCTGCAAGGAGGCTAATTTCTGGGAGGCAGAGGCCAAAGGGTGGGGGCTGGAGGGTGGGCAGTGTTTCAGTAACATTCGCTATACAAGACACACAGACATTTCCATCCACTTTTGAGGGTGGAAAAAGTGCATCTTATACTCCAGAAAATATGGTATTTACAGTCACAATCCAATCCAAGATACATAATACCTATAAATAATGACAATATTAATAATTACAATGATGTGATATTCATTATGGTTGTATTCATAAGGTTTCCATGCTAAAAACACAAATGTAGCCATGATGTATATTATTTATCTAATAGAAGATATTGAATATACAATTTATCAGGACATTTACCAAAGACTTAAAGAGGGAATTCAATTTCTAAGAACTCTGTAAAAATTCCAGCATAGCAGTATGTGTGTCAAGAACCCAATGGGCTCCTGCATCTCACAGACAAACCCTTTCTGCATAGGCAACCTTGTTCAACTTACCTTCAAGGACTGCTGGTGGTAAAATATTAAATTGCAGCACTTGCTGTAGCTTCAATGCTGCTGCTAGTTCAGTAGACTAGTCTTTTCCTAGCCTTCCAGAGGCCAGGAAGACTGGTCCCACCATCAGCTGCCAGAGGGCACTCAGAACAGTTGAACTGGCAGGAAGTCAGAAATAATTTCCACTTCCAGTGCTTTTATTGCTCTCAGTCGTTCTGTTTGTTTGGTTATGTAAGAAAATATTTCTGAAATGATGATCTAGTAGCATATGAAGCTGTTTTAGGACCGTGAGGTATACTTTTCAATTCAATGTGGCAGCACCAAACCTGACTTACAATAGAGCAACTTGTTCTGCTTTGGAGCTAAACAATTATCTTCTAGTCATTCTACAAAGTGTAAGCGTCTAACTTAGACTTTTCTAATTATATTTATTGGCCGCACTTTCTTTCTTATCTATTTTTAAAAAGAGATAATAATAGCCATAAACTGGGCAGATAACTGGGCATAAACTGGAACATAGAAATTGGATCATATAAATTAGAGTTGCTGCAAAGCTAGATACAGAATTCTTAGCTAGAGTGGAAAATTCTCTCTCTCTCTCTCTCTCTCTTCCCCTCCCTCTCTTTTTTCACACACACACACACACACACACACCACACCCCTCTGAGACAAAGACAGTAGCAAACCACTTCTGCTATCAGGAAGAGGACTTGAACATGTTCATGCATTTACTATAAACAAATCTGGACTCAAAGGAGTCCAGACAAAAAAATGTACAGGTACATAATAGGTGGCATCTGTCTCAATAGTAACAACTGTGAAAAGGAGTCCTAGTGGACAATCACTGAAATATGAGCCAGCAGTGTGCTGCAGGCACCAAAAAAGCTAACACAGTCCTACCCTGCATTAACAGAGGGATAGAATCAAGATCTCACAAAGCATTAATACCACTTTATAATGCCTGGATAAGACCACACTTGGAATATTGCATCCAGTTTTGATTGCCACAATGTAAAAAAGATGTTGAGACTCTAGAAAGAGTGCAGAGAAGAGCAACAAAGATGATTGGGGGTCTGGAGGCTAAAACATATGAAGAATGGTTGCAGGAATTGGGTATGTCTAGTCTAATGAAAAGAGGAACTAGGGGTGAAACGATAGCAATGTTCCAATATTTCCAGTGGCTGCCACAAGGAAGAATGGGGTCAACCTATTTTCCAAAGCACCTGAAGGCAGAACAAGAAGCAATGGATGGAAACTAATCAAGGAGAGAACCAATCTAGAACTAAGGAGAAATTCCCCAACAGAACAATTGATCAGTGGAACAAGTTGTCTCCAGAAGTTGTGGTGCTCCAACACTGGAGATTTTTAAGAAAAGATTGGATAACATTAGTCTGAATGCTTGACAAATGCTTGAGCAGGGGCTGAACTGACTCAGCCTTTTAGTTGATTTTATAGCACACATGAATATAGTTTAAATATAATTTATATTAAGAACTATTAACCTTCTAAGCAAAAACAGCATCTGTCCCTATTTATGCAAGATTTCACACTAAACTGTAAAATGAGCTTGAAAGTTTATATTCCGTGGTACTTGATATCAATGTTACTTTGAAGCAGATAGGATCACAGCTGCCATTATGACCAAGCATACAAATTGTTGTTGCTTGTTAGAAATTTAATATAATGAAATAATTTCCAGAGGTGCTAGTCTGATACAACAAAAATAGCCAAGAGACCTTGTCACGTTACACACTGACAAGTGCATTATGTTACCTAGTATCTGAGGAAATAGTAAACAAGCAGATCAGAGTTAATGAATGCAGAAAGCACAAACACTAACTTGACAAGAGGCATCCCCTAATGCTTATTAGTCAGAACAGACATTCTTGAACTGGTGAGCTGTTTAGCACAGACTTGTATCAAAAAGTAGAATTACATTAGAATAACTACTAAAGGCTTATAAAACTAGAATAATTACTAAAGGCTTATAAAAATAGAATAATTACTAAAGGTTTATAAAACTAAAGTCTTACAAAACCAAAAATCCACTATTTTTGGCTAACACTGATGGACAAGGAAAATTCATCAGATATTCCTTTTTCATATGGAGCACATACATTTCTTCAAAAATTCAAAATTTTTAAGGGGAGGAAGCGTTGTGTTTCTTTTATTTATATCCTGCCTTTATTATTTTAGCAAATAACTCAAGATGGTGAACTTATCCACAATAGGAGGGTTTTTTTCCACAACACTCACCTTGCAGTGTAGGATAGTCTGAGAGAGAGTGACTTGCTCAACTTCACCCAGCTCACTTCCATGACTAAGGCAGAATCTGAACTCACAGTTTCCTGTTTTCTACCTTGGGGTCTTAATCACTAGACCAAACTGGCTCTAATTCATTGTGCTACCTAATGTCATCTGGTGCCTTTCTAAATATCAAAAAAGCAACATAATGCATAAAATGATGATGGGAGTCCATTTTAAAAGGTCATGCCAATACCAGATGTATTCCTCCAAAACTTGAGTAAAGAGTCAGTTAAAACAAGTGATGCTGAATTTTTTTTATCAAAGTCCTTGTGTTCTCAAATAGGTATAGACCTATGGCCAATTCAAAATGTAAAGTGCACATAAGGTGCCAAATATGTCATCATTGTCTTATAATATTTCTAAAGTCACAAGAACTTAAATGTTACTTTAAATTAGTAGTTTGCTAAAAATGATTTTTTTTAATTGGCATCACCTATGCATCTAAAGCTTCTATTATGATTTCTATTGCTAAAGCAGGGTTAATATTTTCACTGATATAAGATGTTCTGTGAGAATGACTGGATACTCTCACAGTCTAACTCTGTAAAGAAATTGCTGCTTGCATGCATTCTTAAAATAATATACAGAAAACAAGAAATATACCAGAAGATTCTCAGGTTTGATGTCTCTATGGACAATACTGAGACCATGAAGATATTTCAGTGCACTGGCTAGATTGTAGACCATTGCACTTCCATCACGCTCTGTGTACTTCGTTGAAGATGTAATAGCATCAAAAAGATCTCCTCCCTGTAAATAAAAATGCAGATGAAAAATTAAAGAATTTACAAACAAAACTATAAGTTATGTCATAGTTGAAAGGAAATGAGAAAAAAGTGAAACAATTTATATTATTAATTTTTAGATAAGTGACTTAGCTTAATTTAAGAGTTACAGTTACATTAAGAGTTTCTTTAGAAAGATAATGATATTTATATAGAAAGTTCCATATGGAATGATGCAGGCAAAAGAAGAATAACAATAAAAAGCTTTAGATGTATTTTAGTCCCATAGAAATGATTGAAATTAGTTCACATAGCTGATTATTATTTATTACTCCCTTTCACTCCAAACGGAACCTGAATGGACAGAATCGTTTCAGATGGCACATAGGTTACATCTTGTGGAGTTACCAGTACATGAGCTGAGGCAATGGATTCCAAGGAGGTGGACAGACATCTTAGTAATCTTAGTTCTGCCTCTGACAGACTGGACCTTTGTACAGCCCCACTTGTCTTCCAGAGAGGGAACTGGGAATTTAATCCATGCTTGCTTCTGGTTGGGGGGAGATTAGAGGTCCTCAAAGAATAACTGAGTGATGGTTAATTAGTTAGAGTGATGGTTGTGAGTTGATGGCATGGTGTTCAATTGATTGTGCTCCTATCAGAGTAGTGGATAAGATGGTGGAAGTTATGGTATTATAATAATACTTTATGTTATGATGTTAATCTGTATACTGAACAGGCCTATATTTGCTTCATTTTTACAACTTTAGTAGTTTCTTTAATGTCTAGAACAGGGGTTTTCAAACTTGACAGCTTTAAGACTTGTGGACTTCAATTTCTAGAATTCTTCCTCCAGTCATGTTAGCTCAGGAATTCTGGGAGTTGAAGTCTACAAGTCTTAAAATTGCCAAGTTTGAAGACCCTTGGTCTAGACATTAAAGAAACTACTAAACTTGTAAAAATGAAGCAAATACAGGCCTGTTCAGTATACAGATCAACATCAAAAATGAATTGGCTATAAAATATTTTTAAAAGTTAAAAAGTTAGATTTACAGTTACTTTTACTAATCTGGGTACCTCCCAGATTAGAATTCCCAGAATTTCTCATCACATATAAGCAGAATACAAGAATTCTTAAGTATAGAATGATTACTTGAGAACTATATATTTTTATATATGAATATATATGGACAAAATGAGATTTTTAGACTATAAGGCAACAATTTCTGCTACACATATCAAGAAATATGGCAATTTAATATTAAAATACAAAAATTCAAGAAAAAGCTATGAGGTTTCATGTTGAGCCTGATATTTGTTTTCTAATCAGAATTTATTCCTGCAATATTTTGTATACATGGATAGAGCATCAAGAAGTTACTGTGTAAAAGCAAAATATTGTACAGTCACATATGTCTGATTTTAGAAGCAATTTTGGTTTTGCATAATGTTCAGTCTCCAGCTATGAATAATTATGGAGTCATTAAAACAGAAAATTCATGGTATATTCATATAGGACTACATAAATTTCCAGTTCAAAAACAATTTGGAATATTTTTAAGACCTCTGAAAAGCTCAACAATGTATTATGCAATAATGATGAAAAATAAACCTAAAACCTCACCTTGACCAATTCCATCACCAAATATAGCTCAGTTGCAGTATCCATTTCCTCTACTAGCATAATAATATTGGGATGTTTCACTCGGCGTAGAATTGACACTTCATTTTCAATCAAATGTTCCTATATATTGTTGGAAAAGAAGAGGAGGAAAGCATCTTTTTAAAACTAATACTAAAACTAATATAATTTGAAGAAATAAGTGAGAAGCAGCAACCTAGAGTGAGCTTTCCAGTGTTCATCTCAATACTTGATAATGTGGCTATCTGTCTACAAAACAATAAACTGGAATTGGAAAACCCTTTACTAATAATCGTTCCAAAATATACTAATTAAAGTTAATTTAGTATGAAAAGTAATCACTGATCAGTATTATACTTAGTGTTTTCAATTGCAAGTAGCCAACTAGGTGCATTCCCATAGCTGTTTATTTAAAGTATCTGAATTGTGATCCTCAGCACAGTGCAAGCATTCTGTTTTCATGCACTTCATGCATTTGTGAAGAAGACTGTGGGAAGTACATGTGAATACTTTATGAGCAAGGAGCAATAATAGTATTTGAAAAGTCCAATGCTATTTTTGTATTCACCATAAAGATAAGTTGATTTACATTCAAACCTGAGCATTTCATTAATAGTTACCCTTATGCTTTAGTTACTAGAAACCCATGTGCTAAGTGTGAATATTCTGTGAATAAGTGGTACATCACACATTGCTTTAACAAGTCGCACCTTTGTTAACCATTATATGAGAGCATCAACAGTCTTTCTGGAACAAACATATGTCTGCTCCAAAGAAATATGTGCTGAATGGGAAAAAATGCAATATATGAATGACAATAAGGTTGGAACTCAGAAAATGGCCTAATGGGGAAAGGGTGGAACTCACAGTGAAGTTGGAATAAAGGCTAGATTGAAATAACTCAAGTCACAACAATTAGTATATCAGAAGAAATAACAGAAATAAAATATAACATGTGGTATGTAGTAAGCGCATCATTTTTGTATATAACGGGTTCATTTGTACTCTTTCATTATACTGAAAGGAATAAGAGTTTTGATAATAAACTTTCTATGGAATTTTGCTACAAATGAAGAAGGAGACATGTTTGTGGGCAGAACATACATAAAGCTATTTAAGCAGTTGCTGAATATCCTTTTTTGAATTGGCTGGTAAGACATTGGGAGAACCCATTGCTCTTTTGTTGCAGTAAATCAAACTCTTTCGGAACAGTAAACCAAAGATGATCCCACTACAATTTCTAGTAAAACTTGTATAGAACTTCACAAACTTAGTTATTGTAAGTCCAAGTAATCATCCAGCTCACAAATCTATAGGCTGATACAAAAACAAGAACTGGAGGCAGTCACAGCAATCAAATCTTCTCTAGCAAAACAATACTTGAAGCATACACTTCTTTCTATTGTTTAAAAAGTATCTAGTAAAGCACTAATCTGTCAGACCCTATGTGATGACCCGGAGTTTATCAAAAATATAACAAAAACATCCTACTCACACAAAATACAATCAAATGTTACTCTTATTGTATTCTGAAACTGGATACTTTCTGCAATTTCTACAATTATAACAGTTAGAAGCTATTTGTTTATTCTAAAGTTTCCTTCCCCTATAACTTATTCTATACATTCAACTGAGTCTCTTAATTGTTCCGGTACTAGGATTAAAATATATATATAACCACCTTAATTTTTTTATATACAATTAAAGATTTAGGGGAATGGCTTAATATTACTAATGTTTTTATTTGTTCAATATCCAGTTCAAGTTGTAAATTATTCACAAGCTATTGTGAATATTCACAAGGATAGTTTATGAAATTTCCTTAAGGATAGTTTTTTTTTAATATACATGCACTGTTATAGCTTTATATAAAGAACATTTTACTCAGAAGGTGTAAATGCAGTTCCAAGAAAGAAATATTTTCCAACAGTAGTGGCAAATTAAGACTTAAAATAATTTAATATTCTGGTATTATGATACAGATATTCAGTATTTCTTCTTTACCTTTCCACAACATTTTCCTTTGTCAATAATCTTCAGGGCAAATTCCTTTCTGGTGGATCTACAAAGAACAGAACAAAAGGAGGAGAGAAGAGTGCTTAAATAATTCTTTTGTTTGAGTAGACACTGTGAAAATATCTTCGTTCAAAAGGGAACAGATTACAAAATGAAGATAGAACGGCTTCTGCCTTTTTCTCCCAGCAACTCATGCCTGCTGTTGCCTTGACTACAAAAACCAGCCTTTCTGTTATCATTTAATTTACTGAGATATAAAACTTCACATTGTGTACAGATTTATGGTCAGGTACTCCATATTTTTCATCCTACTTTAATAAACGTACAGCCCTGTAGTTGTATAACAATATTTACAGATTTATCAGGGAATAAAGAATAAGATGGATATTTTCTTTGAAATTCATTATATCAGCTACTCATTCCACATTTATATTCTTCAAGGACAAGTCATATTAGAACTATTTCTTAGCCATTCTACCAGTGTCTATTAAATTAGACAATTCAAAGAAATTCTATTTTGAGAAGTCAGTTGTCTTAATTATAAATACAATACTGTGCAATGAATCATAATTTAAATCTATGTTGAAGCTACAGGATTAAGAAGTGTTTAATGTAGCATTATTTAGGATTTCACCAGACAATTTTGCTAACCATCTTTTCCAGTGAAAACTATGAAGGTAACTTCATTTGAAAATAAAACATTACAGAAGGAATAGATGCTATGGATTGAAATTATATATTACTTAATGTTATCCTTTTTACTACAAACAGCCCAAGACTTTCAACTATAATAGAGCCTGCCAATTAAGTGGTAAGATATGAAAACTGTAAAACTATCATGTGACTGACCCAATTTTATGACCTGTTTTGCAGTGTTCATTAAGTGAATGCTTGGTTTTAAAGCAAATGCTACAGCTGTTCAGCAAATACTGCTGAACAACCCATTGTTAAGCGAAGTGAATTCATTGTTTGTCATAGGGCACTTTTACCACAAACTGAAACTAAGCATCTGTTTTCAGCAAGAATTTAATAAATCATGGTCACATGGCCATAGGAAGCAGCAAGCAGCCATAACTTTGGAAAATGGTCATAAGTACCTTTGGGGGGATCTGTCTTAACTCAAAATGGTCGCTAAGCAACCAACTATAAGTTGAGGACTACCTGTTCAAGGTTTATAAAGACCAATTTCAAAGGCATATTTTTTAAAAAGAGTTTTTAAATTTTCATTCTTGGTTTATTAAAAACAATACCCACTGAAAATACATAAACAGCAGTTTCATTATTGAAAGTCCAGTTCTGTGACAGCACAACAAAATTGTGAAATAACTATTTTCTGCTGTGTAATATTGTAATATTGGAACAATCCATGGAAGTATGATACACCTTTCTATGACAGCAGATTATTGTGACCAGTTAATAAAAAGAAACATCAAGAATAAGAATAGTAATAAGCATTCTTTTACTCAGGCATATAGGCTATCAAATCTTGCTCTACAAGCATGAAACCACAACTGCACATGTTCAAGGTTTATAAAGACCAATTTCAAAGGCATATTTTTTAAAAAGAGTTTTTAAATTTTCATTCTTGGTTTATTAAAAACAATACCCACTGAAAATACATAAACAGCAGTTTCATTATTGAAAGTCCAGTTCTGTGACAGCACAACAAAATTGTGAAATAACTATTTTCTGCTGTGTAATATTGTAATATTGGAACAATCCATGGAAGTATGATACACCTTTCTATGACAGCAGATTATTGTGACCAGTTAATAAAAAGAAACATCAAGAATAAGAATAGTAATAAGCATTCTTTTACTCAGGCATATAGGCTATCAAATCTTGCTCTACAAGCATGAAACCAGAACTGCACATATTGAAGATGGTTGGTTCAGTAGAAGCATAATACTGCTATAAAAGCACAGCTGTGTCTGCCAGGTTGTCATAGTTACAACTGCAGCCAGCTGAGAACGAAAGAGGGGGAAAAGACAACTCAATAATATCTTAAGAAAAAAGTAGACTGGATTATATCAGAGATATACAAGTGGAAGAAATTTGAGCAAATAGCACTGTTTTTTAAACTTTTGTTTAAGAGCTATACATATGCACATTTCCTCAGATGCTACAATAAATCTTTCTACAAACAACTTGCACTACGAGAAGCACATTAATTTTATTTTTCTCATGAAAGTATCTTGTATTGATAAACAATTTTGTCACTTTGTAAAGTGATGTCATTTGATTTAACTACATTGAAAAATTGCCATAACCATTTAAAATCAAGACTTTCCCACTGATGAGCCAAATATTATTGCTACCTTGTACAAATATGCATAGGCAAGGGTAATTATAGTTGATTGTTTTAAACTGTAGCAGTCTAGAAGAACAACATATAGTGAACCCATTTTGTTAGCCCCCAGCATAATGTCATATAAAAATAATTTTTATCAGAAAGTATAGAAATATGTACTTTCCCTAACTCTTTTTAAATTTCTGTTATCAAGAATACAAGGATAAGTACTTGGCATAATGACGGCTTTTCAAATATGACACCTGCAACTTTTCTACCCCATGAAATTGCAACTTTCATATAAGTAAAAAAAAAATTCAAATAATTGCCATAACTACAAAATTAGAGATGTGTTCTAGCTCAGGGGTCACCAACCTTTTGGACCTCAGGGACCACCAAACTCATAATTTTAAATCCCACGGACCGCTAATATGAATTTTGACTGATGGTGGCTTACTGATGTTGGTGGGAAAGTCGGTCCCATATTCCAGAGCTACCATAGTCACAGGACTGGCCCTTTGGTCATCCCGGAGCAGCTGCTCTAGTCCATGGCAGGCAGGTGCACTCAGGTGGAGGAGCAGCTGCTCCGGGATGACCAAAGGGCCAGTTTTGTGACTACTGCAGCTCTGGAATATGGGACCGACTTTCCCACCAATGTCAGCAAGCCACCCCAGGGCAGATTTCCATCCCCTACCATTGGTCTTACCTTCCAGTTCCAGCTTGCATGGCTCTACTGAAGGTAAGGTTTGCACTCGGCCAAAGTGTGGAGGCCAGCAGGTGGGCAGGCCATGTGGGCGGCACAGGCTTGTGTTCCTGTGCAGCCTGGATTAATTGCTTTGGTGGGAGTGCTTTGGAGGGGGAACATTCTTCTGTGGACCGCCAAAATTTTCTCACGGACCCGGCCCACTGGTTGGCAACCACTGTTCTAGCTAATAATTTATTTCTTACCAAAAAAATTAGAAGCAGTTCAGAAAAAGAGCTATGCTCCTCAAGAAATACAAATAGGCTCCCACTATAAAAAAATTAGGCTCCCACTATAACCAATTATAACAACTAAAAACATTTCAACCCCAAGTCTACTGTTGTTGTCTATGCTTCCAACTTATTATTTTTCCAGTTATTACCAGTAATATGTATATTGGACACATCATTTTAAAAGATAAATTTCATCCTTTCCTTTTGTTTTTAATTTTTTTTAATTCTTATTTATATGCCGCCCTTCTCCGGAGACTCAGGGCGGCTTACAATTTTTCGGAGCACAACCCAATGTGCTCAGTAATAGGCTTCATTCCATTGTATATGCCTGCTTATTATTATTAAGTGGCATTTTTACAAAGGCAGCTTATTGCCCCCAACAATCTTGGGTCCTCAATTTACCTACCCCGAGAGGATGGAAGGCTGAGTCAACCTTGAGCCTGGTGGGATTCGAACCTGCAGCTGGAGCTAAGTGCTAGGCATTTAACAGCCTGCACCACCAAGGTTCTTTTAATTTACTTAGCGTATGTCATATCATATATGGACTTGCAATATATACTAACATTTCACCTAAATTTAAAAAACACAATAAAATATGAATGTTAAAAAGCCCTTATAAATGACACAGACACTGACATCTCCTAAACTCCCTTGAAGATGCTACCTAGCCTGGTAATGAAACCTTTGAAAACCAACCCACAAGCTTGCAGAATGACCCTTCACACTCAATTTTTAAAAGCTGTATAATCAGATACCTCACATATCTGTGGGAATCCCACAGTGACACTGAGGGGAGGATACTATGCCCCATTTATGCAGTGAGTCCCAGCAGATGCCATGCATGTGCAAATCCTATTCAGGATTGTCCATGGATGGCATGGTAGTTCAGAACCTAATACCTAGGTTCATTTATGTGTCTTCCTATGTCTGGACATTCAGCAACCCATTTGGTCTTCCATTGGGAATCAATGTTAAAGTTGTTGAGCAGATGTTGTGCCAGTGAGGACTTCCTGGATTTGAGCCTTGTTTTTAAACAAGTTTCCTTTATAGTTTCCACTAAAATCTCTAGTTTCCCCAATCCCTTGTGGAATTCACTATCAAAGAAATACTTGACAATGACTATACAAAAGGAAAATGGTGTTTCCTATCTTTGCTAATAAAGCTACTGAACATTCCCATTGCTCTTACCATTTCTCCCTTAGATGATTGATTGATTCAATTTCCATAGCCTACCATTTCAACCAAGTGACTCTATTCAAGCAATATTTTTACCAACCTTTCTAACAATGAGATTGAACAACAAAAAAGTGAAGCAACTAGAAACACGGAACTGCATAGAATATCAAGAGAATAAATTGTACAGTTTGACTAATAATACTGAAAACCTAAAGTTTCTAGTGCTAATAAAACCCCTTCAAAGTTTCCTACTAATCACTGCATTCGTATATATAATCCACTATCCTAAATGGCATTATGCTTCCCCCCAAAGGCAAATAGATAATTTTGATAGTTATCATCACATGCCAAATAACAGTTATGAGGAGAATATTAGAGTGGAGATTTCAAGTTTTCTATCAGGTGCCAGAAAGGAGGAAGAGCCCTTAAAGTTCTTCTTGAAATCATAATAATTTGCCTATATGTTCTCATTGTTCATTCTAAAGTTGCAATTAAATAATGGGACATATCTAGGCAATATCCTTGCTCACCGTTCTATGCATTCCTTTACCACTGCAAAATTACCATCACCAATCACCTTTCCCACTTTGTATTTTTCAAGAATGGTAGATGTCTCAGAGTACTTGTTTCCATTTATACCTTCAAGATACAAAAAGGTAAATGTTAGAGAAAATACAAACAAATGCTATAAAACATACATAAACAAATCCAAATAAAATGAATCCAAAATGGAAGAAAAAGTTTAAATAAGGATCATCCAAGCTGATATTATTGCAATTTCAGAAGGGAATCTCTCAAAATATGTTTCTATGCTGCATTTTCTCAAAGGCTGTGGAACTCTTTTACAGAAAATGATGGTAGATTTGAATGAAATAATGCACCAAAACAAGTTTTTCTCCAGTTTTTTCCCAATAACTTTATTAACATTTTAAATAAGACATGTAAAATCAAGAAGTGACAGTTAGAAGAAAAAGAAGAAATAAAGACAGGAAAGATAAAGCCAAAAGTAAAAAAAAGGAAATAATGAAAATATAAAGGAGTAATTTCTGATTTTCTTTTTCAGCAGTTATAATTTTTAAATGTAGATTAACCTCTTACTCTATATTTTCTATATTCTATTTTTTCCTAATCATCAAATCCATATATCATAAATTCATTCTTTTCTATTTCATGCAAAAAGCTGATGAGTGGTTTCAGGCAGCATTAAACTTAGTTAATATATTTTCTTTGATCAAAGATGTTCTAAAATGAAAGTGTTGCTTTGCTTTGCTCAGATTTACAGCCCCTTCATATTTGCAAAGGCCACAAGAGGCTTCTTCTGCACATGTGAAGCAGCTGCACCGAAGTTACTTCCATTCTTGCTAAAGAAATGTTATCTTAGTACATTGCAGCATGACTTGCTAAAATCTTGAAGCCTATGATACTGAAGAAATATGTGACGATATTCCCACATCACAAAAGCCAGGCTATAATCCACAGCCTTTTTAACAAATTATGCCTTCCAGCTCGTATTTAGAGAAATTGCTCTTTGCTGCACTGTCTTTTGTATTTCAGGATATTACCAATCTTCTTACTGAAGCTGGAGTGTTCTTCAGCACTTCCTAAAGCCAAGAGTACCTCCCCAGAAACTGTTAGCTTTGCAAACGACAGAGCCCAAAGAAAGCTTGAAGACTACAGGAAGTGTTTCATTGCCACAAATAAATAGAATTAAGTGACTTTTAGAGCACAATTTTCTTAAATAAGTTCAAACTAAGTTGCATTGCTCAATCTTATTTTCTAAAATATTCCAAATAGAGTCAGGTTGGTGCAATGGTTAAGGCATCAGGCTAGAAACTTGGAGAGCACATTCTAGTTCTGTCTCAGACTTGAAGCAAGCTAGATAATCTTGGGCTATTCACTCTCTCTCAGTCCTAGAAAGAAGACAAGGAAATGCTACTTCTGAAATCTTGCCAAGAGGACTGCAAGGACTTGTCTAGGCAGTCACCAGGAATCAACACTGACTCAAAACACACACACACACACACACACACAGAGAGATTTAATTTGCATGCTGTGATTCTCTTGTAATCTTCATTAATTCAAAGCCCTTCCAAAGTGTTAGGGATAAAAATACAGTATATCTGAACACCCCCTGGGATGGAAAGGGATGTTGCAATGCAATACAAAGAAAAATCAAAATAAATTTAAATGTTTGCTAATAAAAGAACGTGTAGATTTTTTATTTTATAAAAATGGAAATATATCCCAATTCAGTCTTTGCCTAAACTTTGCTGAATGTTCATATTATACTTACCTGTTGTATTTTATTGAATAGAAACAATAAAGGAATCATTTTAATATTTATATGAACATTTATTTACTTTAAAGGGTCTACAGGGTCATGAAAAAGGGATTTTATATACTTAATAAAGTATGTAAATGTCTTATGCAAAAGTTTAAATATGGTTATAGGACATAGTTTTAGCCTCGAAATAACTTCTTCTTTGACCACCCATTTTACCATATTTATTCTTTTTATAGTCCATGTGTGTGAGAAAGAGAGAGTATGTGTGCATGGGTATAAGGTAATTTATTTATTTATTAATCAGATTTGTATGGTCAACCACCTCAAACTAAGGTGAAGCAGCATACAACAAGCAGAAAAAGAAGTAATATAGAAAAATAAAAATCACATTAAAAAGCTCAATCCTATAAATCCTATAAATACACAAAACTTAGGCACAGAGAAGACACCTTAGCAATGTACAATGTAAGCATCTCTCTGGTTCCCTGAGACCACCAGGCCTGATAACATAACCAGATCCTGTGGGTCTTCCAGAATATCAAAAGATTAGAGGTAATGTAATTTGGGGTAAAGAATGTTCCATAAGTTAGGTCCCACAACAGAGAAGTCACGTATCCAGGAACCTACCAAATAGCAATAGCACTTAGACTTATATACCGCTTCACAGTACTTTACAGCCCTCTCTATTGCCCCCAACAATCTGGGTCCTCATTTTACCGACTCAGAAGGATGGAAGGCTGAGCCAACCTTGAGCCAGTGAGATGCAGATCCATAGCTGGTGGTACCCACTGCATAACTTCTTTGCCAGATTTAATGGGGCAGGGCTAATGTAATCAGGGAGAGGCAGTCCTCAGATAGCCCAATCCCCATTATTAATCTCCATGCCATTAGGTAACACCTCTACACTAGTGAGTAAAAACAGGTTATCTATAACAGGAGGACTCTAATTACAGTATTATAAATCACTGCTGATGCCAGTCATCTTTAATTTATATATACATCAGATTATAATTACATTTAATTAAGTTAGACAACAGCACTTAATATTTCTAGATTATAATATCATTTACATGAATATTTATCTTAAAAATGACCTGAAATTACCACTAACATGCCCGATTGGATTCTTACCTTCGGGACTCAGGGAAGGAGATATTTCAGGCACACCATTTACATTAGAAGAAGATTCACAAGGAGGGAGAATCTGTCAGTGGATAAAATAACAAATGCTATGGCAATAACATACATCAAAATCATACTGCAAAAACAAATTGAAATATTTAATATATATTAAATATTTAGTAACTGTTATTTAATATTTCTGAACTACAGTTTCAGCCATCCATCAAATGTCAAATAAGATTTTATTGGCATTCTCTAACAGTCTTTGTATCTGTTAATACATGAGTCTAGCTTAGTTTCTTAGGATCAGATAAATTTGCTACATACATACTGTTGACTGTAGGTGGCAATCCCATTTTTTCTTAAAGCATTATCATATACTTTTTATCAATAAACATACTTAATCCTTTAGGCTTCTTGAACTGGTAACCCTGAAAATCAATGGGACTTAAAAAAACTAATTAACTAATCTAAATTTCACTTATTGCAATGGGTCCATTTTGAGTATTTATTGACCCAAACAATAAGCTATATTTTTACAAGATGATTTTAACAGAAAAGAACCAGAACCAGAAAAGACTAATAGAATCATAGTCTTGGAAAGACTCTTTAGGTCTAATCCAAATGCAAGTTGGATGTTGGTCTACTTTGGTTATAGCCAATGAAATCAATCTGCCATGCCAGCTATTGAACTACTTTTACTGTAAGGGATTAATATTCAATTGGAATCTGGGTTTTAAATCTAAAACTTAGTAATAAATTTAAATCTAATAATAATTTCTAATCATGGTATCAGTATTCTAGATGTATTCTAAATATCATCAATGCCACCTAATATTTTTATGAAACATATGAAATTACATAAAATATACCTTGAGTCCCCGAAAACTTCCAGGACTTGTTGGTGAGGAACTAGATGATTTTGTTGATTTAGGAGTAGAAATCTGGCTGCTGGGGGCTCCACTGACTTATAAAAAAGAAGAAAAATGAACATGTTATGCAGTAAAGTCAAAGCTGGAGTTCTAGTAAAGAGGTAATGGTTTCAGTTTATCTATATTAACTGTCTGGAAATAACCTCTCTGGTATTGGACCACACTATGACAATTATAGTAAGTTCAACAAGATATGCTTGTCAAGGAGCTATTAAATCCCGTTCCTAAGGCTCGTAGGGTTTTTTTTCAAAGAACTCTATTTTTTTCTTTGTTTTCAATGGTTCAACTTTTTGTTCTCCCAAAAAAATCTCTTTTCCTTAGATATCCTTAGGAGTTGATAAGAAATTCTTCCTTGGTATGTCAATTCAAGCATCAACACAATCTTTTCCTTCCATTTATAGGTAGTCCTCAACTTACAACAATTCATTTAGCGACTGTTCAAAGTTACAACAGCACTGAAAAAGTGCCTTATGACCAGTTTTCATAGTTATGACCTTGGTAGCATCCCCAGGAACATGTGATCAAAATTCAGATGCTTTCCTAATGCATTTCTTTAAAAAAGTATATCTTTGCATTATAATTATATTTATGCTTTTCTTTTCTTTTTGTTATTGATTTAAAAACAATAGAATTTAAAAAGTCAAACAAATCCATTTGGGTGCGGATGGCATACACATTTGTAAATAAAACAAATGCACAAATAATACATCCTTTATTAACTGGATTCCCTAAGCTTTTTTGTAATGCTTCATCAGACTCTTAACATGTACCAACAATAGCTTATTTATAAGATGTCTGAACATAGCAACCACTCTCCCAACGATATAATTTATGTTTTAGTGTTTTCATGAGTTCCCAGAAAGAAGAAAATGCTTTTGGACCCATACTGTTTTCAACTATAGTTCAGTTGCTTTTTTTAATGAGTCTGTCAACTAGATATTTAGTTTCCATGGAAATCCTTGTAACAACTTACAGATTTGAATTCTGTAAAGAATATCTATAATGGGCAACAGAACATTCATTTAACAGGTGCTTTGTGAATATCTGCAAGGATGAATATGCCAAATGAGATTTAAAATTAAAAAAAATACATACACAAATAAATGTCTTTAATATTTACAACCAACATGCATGCAGAGAATCTAGCCTTCTTTCTCTGAACTAACAGCATTACATTTCACAATGATTAAGAACAGGTTTTCCCACCTTAGCATTTTTCAGATCTGCACACAACACACAGAATACTCAGACAGAATGTGAAGAGGTAACTGGGAATTTGGAGAGCTACAGTCTACCCACAACTAGAAAATTCATTTTATTTTTAGACCAAATTTGCAAGTGTCTGTACCTTCCTCTAAGCACCTCTATCTTTATCAAGCAAGTTGCAGACTGTTCTCTGTTTCTATTGTGTTCACAAAATAAAACAATAAGTAGTTTACTCTCTGCATTTACAAAGAGCCAGAATTGAATTTTTAATTTTCCTAATCATCAGTCAGTTTTAGGAGTTTGGAACAGAGCCAACTGGCTGCGTTCAGTAGCACGACTCCAAACAGCATAAAATATAAATTGTCAAAAGGAAAATCTTCTGAAAAACATCCTTACAATTGGCTTCAAACAGGTGTGAATGATAAATCCACACAATATAAAAGCCATATTGCAATGGAAGACAAGGGAAAAACAATCAGGGGATCACAAGATACCAAAACAACAACCACCACCCCAAAAGACACTAATATGCATTATGAATATTTTCCTCTTATTTGAAGTGTAGAGTTTTCATATTGTTCTGAAAGTTGCTTATGTACAATATTTCAAAACTTAGAATCATATCACTCAATGGCAGAAACCAGAAACTGGAAACCATTTCATGGAATACCAAGTTCATGTTTAACAATTCTTCACGTTAACAGAAATAAGAACTAATGTCTTGTAAGTGAAAACTAAATTGGCCTTGCTTTATCCTAACCTAGAAAGGAAGGAAAATTTTCCTTTGCTGCAGTTGATATTAAAATGTAAATCAGACTATTAACTTTTGACAAGGCTAATAAATACTTTTAGACTAGCATCTTTCACAAGTTGATTTACAAAACTATACTGTATTTACAAAACTCTATTTATAAGCCTATATTGTATACTGTAAGCAAAACAGTTAATGCACACATCAAGACCTTGGAAACCATTATAGTTACTCATATCAACTGATAGATATACAAATCTCTAACACTAATCAACAGGACTTTCATTTTTGACATACTTTTATACATAAGCAAATGATAAAATATGCTTTATATTAATATGATATATGCGACTGTTTTCCAAGGCCTTACAGAAAAGGGGAGTAAGTCCATCAAGTCTTAGTTTTGCTAATCATAAAATGTATAATGTAAAGATAAAGGAATAGATCAACAGACAGAAAAAATAAAATTAAAAATGTAGGAGAAAAGATGGTGATATGAAGCCATAGCATGAATGGCTCACCTGGGGATTTTGCTGAAGAGCATGTACTGGAGTAGTGACCACCCCTCTTTACTGTACTCATTCAATTGATTAAAAAAGAAAAAGAAGAAAGGTTATTCATAGGCAAGAAAAACGACACAGAGAGAGAAGAAGAAAATTCAACTAGTTGTTTTCTAGCAAAGATATGATAAACTTAAATATATTACCACAGATACCACTTAAACTGACATAACTCATTAAACTATTGCAAAAAAAAAGAGCAGGGATGCAAAATGTTTTAAATCTGAATTATTTAAATAAAATAAATGAATTATTTAAATAAAATAAATAAATAAATGAATAATAAATAAATTATTTCAAGTTGAAAGTAGTCAATTATAATTGTGAAACAGAAACTTTCAAGCATTTTTAAAGTGCTTCAATGCTTTACCTTTATGGGAAAGTAAGGAAGTTAGTTTGAGATTAAGTTAAAAGCATGAATTTAGCAGAGCATACATACTTTCTGAGGAATAAATTTAATTACTATCTGTTTAATTTTATTGTCATACAATACTGATGCTACATTGTCAAGCACATTACATTATTTATCATCTTGCTCCTTATACTTGAATCACAGTGTGCATATGATACTTTTGTTATTTGTCTTGCTTGTTACCTGAGAACTGCCCTAAGTCAGCCACCAACTTCTTAAAACATACTATAATCATGGTAGTCTTGTGTTTACATTCCCCACAACTTCTGACATTGGGAAGCTGTTGCACGCACATTGTTCCTCACAACTACATTCCAAGTCAAAATGTCTGTTGAGTACATTAATTATCTGAACCTATTCAGTTTGTGTTGAAGTCTGGTTAGGACAATCACCCACAGTTGCCCAAATTGGTGACTTCTTTCAGAAAAGAGTCAGAGAGAGTGTGACTGTTGATCCTGATTCATTTCATCAGTATTTGACTACCATTTCCAGTTGGTGACTAGAGGCTTGCTCTACAATGGTCACTTTCTTACTTGAAGGAACAATCTTAATAAATACTATTTTGTATCCTGACAAGGTATATACCCTAGCATCTCTGTGATACAAACCACATTTTTGCTTTATATGAAACTACTGGAGTTGCTTATTATAGGTTCTGAAGCTGGGTATTGCCAATGAGCCATGGTGGCACAGTGGTTAGAGTGCAGTACTGCAGGCTACTTCTGCTGACTACTGGCTGCCTGCACTTCGGCAGTTCATATCTCACCAGGATCAAGGTTGACTCAGACTTCCATCCTTCCAAGGTGGGGTAAAATGAGGACTCAGATTTTGGGGGGCAATATGCTGACTCTGTAAACCACTTAGAGAGGGCTGTAAATCACTGTAAAGCAGTATATAAGTCTAAATGCTATTGCTAATATAGAGATTTATTAATTATATTTTATGCCACTTCATTGCTAAATGAGTTATGATGGTTTAGCTTTAAAAACCACTTACACAAAACAATCATAATAATTCTTTAGTAAACTATAACATTACTATTAAAATATGAACCTCATCATCATAGTAATTACTATATGTTCTGTATGACAAAAATGTTTGGACACATAAGTTTTAGCAGCTTTTTGGAAATCAGAATGGGGGTGGGGGTGGTGCCCTGAGGATTTCTATTTAGCATGGGAATATTCCATAAAGTTAGTATCATGACAGAAAATAACAGATTTCTTCCTCTTCATTGAATGTCTAGTGAGAAGTAACGTTCAGTATACATATCTGGTATACTGCTTATGGCATTTAGTTTGAACCAAATAGTTCTATAGCTACCTGGATTCAAAACCACATAAGATTTTATAGATCAAAACAATATCAGATTGTATATTGAGCCTTGTTTGATGTTATGTGTGGTATGCAATGGTTCTTGCTTGCCAAAAGGCACTCTGCACCAACTGCAGCTTCTCAGCAGTCTTTAATGTGCTATCAAGAGCACATTGCAATAACCTGTGTAGAAGAGGCTAGTAATGTGAGTTCTACCAGAAAGGCTTGTTTCTCCAGGAATGGTCAAAATGGCACAACAGCTCATTCTAATTATATTCTCTCCCTGCCTATTTCTTCTATTCACATCCTCCAGGCCTCAGGTCAAGACTTTACTGTATCAATGGCTGATACCAAGGTACAGGTAAATAATAATAATAACAGCAGAAAATCACAAAAATATAAAGACCTGTATATAGAAGTAGAATGACTATGGCAAAACAAAGGTAATACCAATGCTAATTGGTGCCCTGTGTGCAATTCTAAAACATCTAGAGGACTACTTAAACATCATCAGAATTGACAAATCACCATCAGTCAATTGCAAAAGGCAGCTTTCAGGTATATCTCAAGTTACAACTAGTTGCTTAAGTTACGATGGACTCAGAAAAAGTTACTTATGACCCACGCTTGAAATTACAACTGCCACACCACCCCTATGGTCACATGAATGATTTATAGGCTCTTGGCAACCAGCTCACATTTATAGAATAACAGAGTTGGGAGGGTTCTTGGAGGTCTTCTAATCCAACCCTTGCTCAAGCAGGAATCCTGCTTCTTCTTAAAAATCTCCAGTGTTGGGAGTAGCCATAACTTCTGGAGGCAACTCGTTCCACTGATTAATTGTAAATTTCTCATTAGTTCTAGGTTGGTTCTCTCCTTGATTGGTTTCCATCCATTGCTTCTTGTTCTGCCTTCAGGTACCTTGGAGATTAGGTTGACCCCCTCTTCTTTGTGGCAGCCCCTTAGATATTGAAACACTACTAGTTGCAGTGTCCCAGAATAACATGGTTGTATTTTGCAAAGTTTTTGCTGTTTTTTTGCGGGGGGAGCCAATTGGATAAGCTGGATTTGGACTTATGATCATTTAACAATCATGTGATTCATCTAAAACTGAAGCTAATTATTTAACATCCATTGTAAAAATGGAGTTAAAATTGTGTCTGGTCATGTGGTAAGTCAACTTCTGACCACAATGACTTATAAGCAAAATTCCAGGCTCAATTGTGGTCATAAGTCAGCATTACTTGGACTTGGAACTGTTTACATCTTGCAACAATACCTTTACATCATGAAAGAACATCATTTGCTGACACCAGATCCTTGGGAAGGACTCAGTAATGAGTTAAAAATGCCAAATCAGTGTGAATATCTGGCAGATTCTGTGACCTACCATAAATTGAATTAAATTTATATGCTGCCCAAATCCCAGAAATTCTGAGGAGTTTACCAATTGTTAAAAACATTTAAAAACAAGGAATACAAAAATACAAAAGCAATACAAAACAGCACATGCTAATTAATTAAAAACCAACCACCATCATGTACCATCATAGCCCGCCAGACCACCCACCATGAAACTTCCAGCTATTTCCCATTCTTCTCAGTTACCAGCATCTCTGGCTTTTTCCCTGGTCTCCCACCCCATTTTGTCTCTCCATGTACCAAAACACTTAAAAAATATGTTTGGGGTCAGGCATTGGCCACATGAAACAGTTGTTCGATGCATGGAACAATCTGTGCGTGTAATATTTGGCATATCCCTTGCTCAGATTTTTAGCAGTTTAAAGGTTGTAAGTTGCTTTGCGGGAACTTGGTAGAGCGCTTGGTTCTTAAATGCCTTCACATGTTCCTTGCCTTTAGTGAAAAAGGCAATGATCACAGTTTCTTAGGCTCCCTCTATAGAATTGCCTCCTTCGAGATGCTGAAATGTTACTGAACATTTAAACATGAGTTAAACTTTATTATTTGTTGCAGCACATTACATTTTTTTCCCATATGGTTTCAGAGGTATTTATTCCTTGTTTTGTGTATCATTTTACTTATTGTACTGGCAATTTTTGTAAGTTTAAATGTTTAGCCTCTAATTTCTGATTGCTTGATTCTACCATGGGGATTGAGACATGTATGAAAAAAACAAAGTCTAAAAAAGAGTTGTTCTGTTTTCAATTACCTGAAGCTGGGGACTTGCTTCGACGTGAAAGCCCAGGACTTTTAGATCCAGAATACCTTGTTGTTCCAGATGCACGGGAATAAGATGATTTCATAACACGGCATTCTGTAAACAACACAGATGGATGATAAAATGAATATTTTCAGAGCACAACCACTTCCAAAACTTAAACCACCCACAGAGCAGAGGTGGTATTCAGCAGGTTCTGACCAGTTCTGAAGAACCGGTAGCAGAAATTTTGAGTAGTTTGAAGAACTGGCAAATACCACCTCTGACTGGACATTTTACAGTATCCTTCTCCTGCCATGCCCACCAAGCCACCAAGAACCGGTAGTAAAAAAAATTGAATCCCACCACTGCCACAAAGCTAGAAGTTCCTAAGTTACTGTTCCTTAATAGTTATTACCAAATGAACAAAACACAGTTGCCAACTCAGTGTGTAGCTCTGCTGCAATAAATCTTTCCCCAACTTGTTTTTTGAAATCTACATTTGATCAAACCGACTTATTAGTGATGCTGTAAATTAAGAGACTGGAATGTAAATTTATGTTCTTCTCTATTATTGTGGGCATGTTAACTGTTCTATTAGTACAGTATGAAATCTTATTTTTTAATTCTGTATCAGAAATGAGTGGGATATTGTTTGGATGGATTGCTACAGGAGTTGTTCCAATCAGGTAGAGTTTCACTTGTGCTGCATTAACAAAACTGTGGTGTATTGTGCAGAAAAAGCCTACAGGATCATGTTGGCATCAAAATAATTTACTGAGATGAATTGATGAGAATAAGAACACAGGCATCATGTTCTGAAATTCAAACAGTATATTCTTCAAATCTTTCCCCTTATATGTGATTTGGAAATGGGATTGTGCCTTAGTAATTTATTAGAAAACGGATCTGTTCAGATTCAAAGCATCTAAACCTGAAGCTGATTAAATGCCCTAAACATTAAATCAGCAGCCTGCTATAAATTGGTTAGATCTTAAATAGTCCAATGATATCACAAATTTAATAAATGAATAAGAAATATGCTTGTGTATTCCACCAGGGTGTGATTAGATGAGTTACTTTATAAAAGAGGTGTCACACTTGTGTTTTCACAGCAGTGTCACATGATGTATCACGACTTATTCCCCTTCGCTAACCCAGGTGTGGGTGTGGCCAATGTATGACACATCAGGCCCATAGGCCACAAGTTTGACAGCCCTGTTCTATAAGAATGGATGATATATTGTGTATATCATGATCAATCAGTGAGTTAATACATACAAATGGCTTAAATGGATTCTTATAATTCATCAAGCATTTTAGGTGTGTATGCTTACCACTATGGTCCAGAACAAAATCATCTTGAGCATAACGGTATTTTTCAGGTCCACAGGCAATAAAAACATCATCATCACCAAAAAAGTCTTGCAAGCAGGTAACCTTTAAAAAAAAAGCAACATGTCACAAGGGGTCATCAGAGACTGAGAAGCAGAGTTCACATTATGCAGTTATGATCTGCCTTGCATAGGTAGTTACTGTTGCTTGTACCATTGAAAGCTAAACACAAATAGACAATGAATGGTAATACAATTTCTATTTTTTTTCTATTACTTCAATGTCATGACTCTGGATGCTATACATGAATCTCAACAGTAATCTTAACATAAGAATAACCACATCAATAAAAACTATCAAGAACAGGTAATGGATGACATCCTTCTACTAAGTAGCACAGAAGGACCATTCCCAGTGCAGTCTGTTTATTCCCAGCGCAATCTATTCCATAGCATTGGGGTTCCAACTCTTCTGACCCATATGCTCCCTCACTTCTCAAGAGGACAGCATCCTAAGAAAGCCCTTTCTGAATAACCTAAAAGGAAAAGAAGACTCATTCTGGATAAGGCAATGCTTAAAGTAACCCAGTGTCAGGCTGTACAAGGTTTTATAGGTAGAGCACTTGGAATTGGAAGCAGCAGAGCACCAAAAAAATAAGTGTCATTCTACATTCCCAGAAAGAGCACATTTTACAGGTCTAACCATGCAGTAAAAGGTTATGAGTTACTGCCATTAGCATCTTCTAGTCAAGGTAGAGCCCTTACTGGTACTTCCTAGCCATAAACCTGTTTCTTCAGAGGAACCATGACTTCAGTCTAGAGCTAAAAGTGGGATTAATTATTTAGGAAAGCCAAAATTTCTATAAACAAATAGTAAAGCTGTTTTCCTTAGGCTATCCAGTCCCTGACAGTCCCAAGACATTAAGTTCAGGGCCTCCACAGCACTTCAACTCCAACCCAGTATGGCAAAATATACCATATTTTTTGCTCCATAAGATGCACATGATCATAAGATGCACCTAGGTTTGGAGGAGAAAACAGATAGATGTCCTCTCATGTGCCAGCTCTGCCTATTGACTCCTGCACTGTGGAAAAGAGACAGAAGAGGCAGGCAATGACAAAGACAGAAGAGGCGGGGTTCAGCACTATAAAAGGACCCCGCCGTTGAGCCCGGCTGCTATTCACCAAAGAACCAGCACTGATGTACAGACATTTCCACCCAGTTTTTTTTGGGGGGGAGGGGTGTGTCTTATGGAATGAAAAATACGGTAATTGATGTAGGATAGTAATGGTATGTCACTCTTAACAGCTGGCCACTCTAGCAATTCCACATAAATATTAAATAACACTAGGAAGAAGACTTAGCTTGGTAGTGTGACACATTAGACTAGGGCAAGCATCGGCTCTACCTTTCTTCTCCTGTGACCACTGGATGGGGTTACCCAGTCACTGCAACATGCTACCTCCAGCCCCTAGTCCAGAAGCATACCATGGTTTTTGGTATCAAAAGCTGTTGAGATCTAATAGGATCAGAAGAAGTGTTCTCCTCCTTTCATCCAATGTCCTTATGGCCACCTGTGGAGAAAACTAGCCTGGAGCTGGCAAACCACCCATGGCTGGGATGACCCATGAACCCCCACATTCAAATAAGTTTTCCTCTCAGTCTTAGTAAATAATAAACTTCCCTGGTCCTACTAAAATGCCTACGTGACAGCAATTGCTAATCTCCTGACTTGGGTAAACATGCTCCTTCTCAAGCCATCAAACAGCCAATCAGTTTGGGACACAGGGGTCTGCTTGATCGGATCTTTCCTAATAAAGAGGCTCGAGGCACGACCTCAGGGTGCCTTCCCTCATGAACTATGTTTGCGTGTCTTGTCTTCCTTCCGCACCGTCTCAACATCTGGTGACCCTGACGTGATTTGGCTTAAGAACCCTCCACTCATCTGGCTGGAATAGCCAAGGAGCACCTCAGCGCATAACGCCCCGATTTCAGGTGAGTATGGGGGGGGTTATCAACTCAGCAGCAAGTTCATGCAAAAGAGTTGCATAAAATTCTTAAGCAGCAAAGTAAGACAGGAGGAATAAGTTTACGTGATATAGAAGAGCTTATAACAGAAATAGGTTACCAATGTCCATGGTATCCGGAAAAGGGAAGCCTGGACTTGGGAGATTGGATAAAAATCGGAGTACATTTACATTCAGAACCTAGAGCTCCGATTCAACATCTGTTATTATGGCAGAAATGTAAGGAAGCAGTAGAAACTGTAGGTTTTCACTCACTCAGGGCATCAGCTTCTCTGCTTCCCCAGGAGGCATCCGCACCTCCTCCCTATGTACAATTGACTCTGCCAGCGCCAACATCAATGCTGCCAGAGACCTCTTGAACCCCACCAAAAATCTCCAGTAAATGGAGTAGCGCAATCCAAGCTGGATTTAAAGAAGCGCAAGAAAAAGGGGAATTAACAGCAGAAGAATTGACGGAAGGACTCAATGCCTTTCCAGTACAGGAGCAAGTAGACGCTCAGGGGCAAATTCAATATGAATGGACACCCCTACCTTATACAGTGTTAAGGGAATTAAGGAAAAGTATTAGTGAAATAGGGCTCAGGTCAACTTTCACACAGGGCATTTTAGAAGGCATATCGAATGCATATCACCTAATACCACAAGATTGGAAAGATATGATGTATGCTTCTTACCCCAGTGCAGTATGTGGTATGGGATTCAGAATATCAGAGGTATGCAATTCAGGCAGGAAACAACTCCGGGGGGGGGGCGTATATCCCAGACCAATTGTATGGGGCAAGGGCTTTTAGCAATTTACAACAACAAGCTACAGGCATTCCTGCAGCTGCCTATCCTGCTATTGGCAGTTGTGTTTTACATGCCTTTAAAAAAGTACCAGTTACAGGGAAACCATCAAAATCATTCTCTACCATCAAACAGGGTCCCAATGAACCCTATGCAGAATTTAGTGATAGATTGCAGGAAGCAATACAGAGACAGATAGAAAATGTTTTCTCTATTCCTTTATGTCCGAAAGATAAGCCATGTTTTGCTTTCACTGTCCCAGTGATTAATTCAGAAAAACCAACTGCTAGGTATCAGTGGACAGTGCTACTGCAAGGTATGCTTAATAGCCCCAGTTATTTGTTAATCAAGCCCTACAACCATTTCGGAATCAATACCCAAATGCAATGGTCTATCATTACATGGAGGACATTCTAGTGGCTGCTCCTGAAATTCCGCCCACCTGGTTGCCTCAATTACGACACTTTCTTCAGTTATATGGACTTCAGATAGCCCCGGAAAAGGTCCAAATATGCCCACCTTTCCTCTACTTAGGACATAAATTGCTTCAGACCTATTCCACACCTAGGATTCCTCAGATTGAGAACAAAAATCCATTAACCTATGTTAATTTACAACAACTTTTAGGTTCAATCAATTGGCTTAGACCATATGTCGGATTGCCAACCCACACACTTAGCCCATTATTTAAAGCATTGAAAAATCATGACAATCCTGGGATCTGATCACCCTAACTTCTGATCAAATGCAGGTGTTACAGCTAATAAATGATGCTCTAAAAAGGTTTGGGTTGATAGGTGTACAGAGAACATTCCACTAACGTTAGTGTTGATTCCCACTGCAAAACAGCCTACTGCATTTTTAACGCAAGAACTGACTACTGCAGGTAAAAGCTCCATGAATATCCTGGAATGGATCTATCTTAGCCATAGCCCTGGACACACCATTAGCTCCCCAGATACAATGTATTCCGAATTAATTCTAAAAGCTAGGGAACGTAGTTTAGTTCTTCTTGGTTTAGATATTGTTAATATAATTCTTCCCATTCCACTGAAAGACTGGGAGTGTATGCTCCATTTATCATCCTCTCTGCAGCTAGCATTGACGGAATATGTGGGAAAAGTTTCCTATCACATTCCGGCAGATCAAAGAATTTTAGCTTTTAATCGCATTCCTATGTCCATGTACTCTGTCTTGTCTCCCACTCCGCTTCCTGAAGCTATTACAGTCTTTACAGATGGCGGCCCCAAATGGGGTGCAGTTGCCTGAAAGACAATGGAAACTGGGTGACTAAGATCACCCCGCAGATTTCAGCAGCGTGAAATTGGCTGCAGTCATTCTCGCTCTGCAACATTTTAGTCAGCAGTCACTCAATATTATTTCAGATAGTCAATATGTTTGTAACATAGTCCAGAACCTGCCTGGAGCATATAT
The DNA here is from genome assembly GCA_009733165.1 of Naja naja. Lineage (NCBI taxonomy): Eukaryota > Metazoa > Chordata > Lepidosauria > Squamata > Elapidae > Naja > Naja naja. The sequence continues at coordinate 32,096,309 of CM019151.1, forward strand.
AACACCCACGCTAGATGAAGCTGCTTTCTTTATTTCTAACCTTACAGACAATCCTACAGCAGCGAACACATTCTCTTTTTATTGGCCATATTAGAAGCCATCAACCCTTTCCTGGCTACATTAGTGAAGGCAATTCCATAGCTGATCAGGCTACTAAACCACAAGCCCTTACGGTTACACCCTGGGATAGTCATGCTATGTTTCATCAAAACGCTAAATCTCTCTCAAAAGCCTTTCACCTCCCTATAGAGCAGGCAAGAGCAATCATACAGCAGTGCCCGCAATGCTCTCGGGTCACTGCAGCCCCTTCTATAGGAGTTAACCCCCGAGGTCTGAAGACCAATGAAGTTTGGCAGATGGATGTGACTCAATATCCATCATTTGCTCCCTGGAAGTATCTTCATGTAACTATAGACACCTATTCTAATTATATTTGGGCTTCTCCTCAAAAGGGAGAAGCCACGAAGCATGTCATTAACCATTGTTTAAAAGCATTTTCAGTTATGGGCAAACCCAACACGATCAAAACTGACAATGGTCCTGCCTATTGCAGTCATGCATTTGCCACTTTCTGTTCCCAATGGGACATCCGGCACTTATTTGGCATTCCTTATAACTCCACTGGTCAAGCGATCGTGGAACGAGCTAATCAAACCTTAAAAAATGCTTTGGACAAACATAAACAAACAGGGGGAACTCCCTTAGGATTGCCCGGAAAACTGGAATGGCTTAACAAAGTTTTATTTACATTGAATCATTTAAATTTAAATTCACACAATTCGCCTGCAGTCGCACGACATTATGGACATCATGATGGTTCTCCCAAACCACAGGTTTTGTACAAATTGCTCCCTAACCCAGGATGGCTTGGTCCTGCTCCACTGCTTATGTGGGGATGAGGCTATGCTGCTGTGCTTACACCCACAGGTCCAGTTTGGGTTCCAGCTCGCTGTGTGAAACCGTGGAGAGATGGCCTGGCATCAAGGACTGCAGAATCCAATCCCAAAGTTCAGCCTCAGCCTCCAGGGACCTGCTCAGATGAATCGGGAAAGAGCACCACGAGCGAAACACAACGTGACCTGGGGGCAGATCAAAGCGCTATCGGCTCAGTCGATGCAACTGCTACAAGATCAGAACATTCCACAAACTCCTGAAAACTTCTTGATGGCCGCATTCTCTTGCCTTAATGCTAATTCATTAACAATAATTTGTTTTCTTTTCCTACAACTATTTGCCTGTACAAATGCTATAACTGAACAAGGCTGCCTGTACATTTCAACTTACAGGATGCTGTTGGTATTCATTCAAATGGCTCATGGTTTACCCAACTCATGCAGATACTTATTTGTGGCATAGTTGTATGTATTTTAATTTGCTGCTGCATTCAATGCTTACCAAACCTACTTGCTCAGTGTCTGTCTATCAGAATTCGGTACAAACATCCAACAAGACCTGAGATTATGTACGCATACAAAATGCTCAAAAATCAAGACCTTTGATGAAAACTAAACGAAAAAGGAGGAGATGTGAGGAAAACTAGCCTGGAGCTGGCAAACCACCCATGGCTGGGATGACCCATGAACCCCCACATTCAAATAAGTTTTCCTCTCAGTCTTGGTAAATAATAAACTTCCCTGGTCCTACTAAAATGCCTACGTGACAGCAATTGCTAATCTCCTGACTTGGGTAAACATGCTCCTTCTCAAGCCATCAAACAGCCAATCAGTTTGTGACACAGGAGTCTGCTTGATCGGATCTTTCCTAATAAAAGAGGCTCGAGGCACGACCTCAGGGTGCCTTCCCTCATGAACTATGTTTGTGTGTCTTGTCTTCCTTCTGCACCGTCTCAACACCACCTACTTCAGGACCCAAAAACTTGGGAAATAAAATTTCTTATGGTACCAATAAAGTATTTTAATACATGCCAGATTTGCATGTTCATCCACCAATAGAATGAATTTTGTACAGATCTAGCATTAATTAGCTCCAGTCAGAATCTAACCTATTCAGGAACCTAGCTACAGAAATGATATAGAAGGTGAAGAAGACATGATTAAACTTCATTAAGTGAAAGTTATTATTCAAATGAACTTGAATAATAAGAGACTCAGTGAATGACAAAACAGGTCTAACCAATAGATTTCACTTTCACAAAATAGCGACAGTGCTAGAATGTATATTTTAAAAAGTATTTTAGACAAATTCATGAAGGCTACAGATAACTAAATACACATACACAGGTATCTTTAAGGATAAAATGTTTTTTGAAGGATGACTGAAAGAAATATAATATCATCCGATATGAATACACTATAAAATAAATGTTACTGAAAGCAAAGTTTGATCTATTATTCGCTTAGCTTTCTTGGAAATTTCTTTTACTTATTTTTAGCTGTCTTCTAGCATGCATTTGATATTATTTGTTTAGAAGCATTCTTACAATTGTCCATGAACTACTGCACAACTGTATGTGGAATTGCCCTTGAGAAGTATTTGAGATAATCAAACCATCAGACTGTTTCTTGAGGCTGCCTTCAGAAATTTGATTCATTGTGAAAGATAATTTGACTCAAAACTGGACGTATGACTTTATCATGTGATTTTATTTAAGAGCACTGAGCATTATGATTTTGCAGAGGACTCCTTCCCCTGATTATTCCTTCACTGGAAGCAAAGCTGATGGGAAGGCATTCTTGATGGCTTCTCATAAGCTTTGTCTTCCGGCAAGGAGAATTGTTTCTACAGTACTTATTTTTACAATGTAGACAAGACCTTTGATGTATAGGCATGCTTTGTCTATGGAGCTGGAGAAGTATGCAAAATATTTTCTTGGTGTGTTTTATTTAAAATAAAAATTATAGTTTTAATCATTTATTTTGCTATAGGCATAACTGGCAAAAAGGTAGGATGTAATGTAAATCGCATAAAATAAACCCCTAAACAGACTAACTGAAATAGACAATGGGACATACTGAACAGAACTGGAATTACAAACATCCTGTAAGGTAATAAGAAACGTTTTATCATGTTTATGATATTGGGACTCATTCATAGGAAGTTATACCTTCGCCCCTTCTGACACAAACCCTGGCATTTTAACTGGGAAATTTCTGTATGAATGCTATTGATAATGGCCGATGATTCCATTTTACTGGCTTGTAAATATTTTTTTAAATTACATTTATACAATTTTTGGAGCACAACCCAATGCGCTCAGCAATAGCCTTCATTCCATTGTATATGCCTGCTTATTACTAAGCGGCATTTTTACAAAGTCAGCTTATTGCCCCCAACAATCTTGGGTCCTCAATTTACCTACCCCGAGAGGATGGAAGGCTGAGTCAACCTTGAGCCTGGTGGGATTCGAGCCTACAGTAATTGTAGACAGCTGGATCTTAAGAGCAGGCATTTAACAGCCTGAGCCACCAAGAACTAAATAGTCAATAGTCAATTCCCTAAATAGGGAATCTGATACGTTTTTAGTCCTTTTTCATCCTACAGAAATTGGAACACTCACAATATGAGCTTTCCCACTTGTCCAACATCACTTGAATTATACTGGCTTCCTAAAGGCAATCTTCCATTTACCACCTCTTTATGGAAAAGCTTACACACACATACACACACACACAACTCATCAAAGAGCCTTGGTGGTGCAGGCTGTTAAACACCTAGCACTTAATTCCAGCTGCCTGCAATTAGTGCAGGCTCGAATCCCACCAGGCTCATGGTTGACTCAGCCTTCCATCCTCTCAGGGTAGGTAAATTGAGGACCCAAGATTGTTGGGGACAATAAGCTGACTTTGTAAAAATGCCGCTTGGGGGGGGGGCAAAAGCCCTAATAATAAGCAGGCATATACAATGGAATGAAGGCTATCGCTGAGCGCATTGGGTTGTGCTCCCAAAATTAAGCTGCCCTGAGTCTCCGGAGAAGGGCGGCATATAAATATGAATTTAAAAAAAACTTTTAATGATGCTACACAGCAAGTTTACAAATGGAGTGCTCCAAATAATTTAATGACTGAGTAAGGCTTTAGCTACAGCTTAAGCAAGGTTGGGATGATCTCAGGATTTTTATAATAAAGGAGAAAGGGAAAGCACATTCTCCTTTGGTCTGTTCTCATTTAAATGATGGGAGACATTTAAGAAACATTATTTAATTGCCTGAAAGTTTTGAAAAGCCTGCATACTGTTCATAATTTCAGCAATCAAAACATAGCTTTTCCATGACAATTTAACCCATGATCATTATGACTAAACAGTAGTCTTTCTTTCCACAGCCCACCGGCAGCAACAATTGCTTTATGAAAGATGGAAAAACTTCCTTTAAAAATAAACAAAAACAACTTTTCCCCAATGATTTCTAAATACAATAAACATATTTGAAGCTTAGAGCAATAGGTTTTATCTTACCCCATGAAAGCTGAATTTTATTCTAGAAAGGAATTATGAAAAATGTACCACTTAATAAAAATATGTGGATAGTATGAAGACCCAGGCTGAAGAGTATATATTTTTAATTTTAAAAAAATCTATCTAACTCTATCTATTAATACTTACTCTTAGTAAGTATATTAACACTTCATTCCTTCTGCCTAACAGGGATGTTTGTATTCATTATCCCATGACAATGATACATACTGGCTGGATTACAGGAAGGCTTTTGCTGCTTGCAGTAGAAAAATGCTAAAACTATGAATTCTTTTCAGCTTTTTCATGCATAATTGTACAAAGCACTAGAAAGCAGAGCAGTTGTCATAGCAGCTAAATCATGGGAAAGAGCTGGCTGAATTTACAGTAAGACCATCTGTAGGCTGAAATATGCAGCACTGAGCATTTGCATGAATCTATTATCAAGTTCACTGACAAGCTCTCTCCACCCAACATTCAATTGACTTGAGCATAACCTCAGCAACAAAAGATAGACAAAAGATAAACATCTACACTGTCTGCTTTTTTGAGGATAAATTAACTATCAAATTTCCCTCCCCCTTAGTGAATCGGTCTGGCAAGGCAAATACTTAACTCTTTCCTTTCCTGTTTGATCCACAGAAATACAACAAATTCTTTTTTTTTACAAAGATCCCTGTTGTTCCTTTTTTTAAAAAATGCCTTAAAAAGCTGGCTAACGTATACAATATTATTCAACTCATACTTTGCAAGGCTCATTGTACAATAGCAGAAAACACATGCTACAGAACAGTTGTTTGTTTTTCAGACTCTTCTTTGTCTTCCTGTTCAATCATCTCATACCAATTATATCTACTGTATGCTTATGAATTAAAAATAGGTATAAGAAAAACACAGGGAAAATGAAGTATGAAGCTGTCTGCAAACACAAGAAAAACAGTATCACAATTTTTAATAAATACATGTATATCATTACTTCTGTTATGCCGAACACAAATCTAAAATTAAATGCTTGAATGCAGAAATAGAATCAAATATGAATTTTATTAATATTATTTCTTTCTCTTCTTTTAATAAAGTTTTAGCAGTAATGTTATATCTGCATTTTAGTTAATATCCACTGCAAATTATAAATGTATGAATTATCCCTGAGTTCACTTTTAATACACTAAAAAAGTACAAATCTTAGGATTTTTATTGTAACATTTTTATTTGCTAATCAATTCAGTGTAAAAATATCAGCAAAATATGCTACAATCTACTAAGAGGAGACATGCACAAAGCAAATTGTAGCGTAGTGTATATATACCAGTTTTCTTTTCTAACAGAATGGCAATGAAAATTCTCAATGATCCAGGTAGAGTTTTCTGGAAGTGGAATCAAGGCAACTGGCTTGTTATCCTCAAAAGATAATAAATGACGGTATCCTGCTTATTCTGATCCTGTGGTCGTGTACTGGGCCATTCTTTTGTGTAAAAGTTGCTAGGTTGCTCCAATGTAGAACTCTGAACACTCCTCACTGAACTGGACTGCATAGACTACATTACTCTTCTTACGTTTTGGTATCTCATCTTTAGGGCGGACCATGTTCCATCTCAGTGTATCGGTGAGTTGAAAGAACACAGGTTCCAATATCCATTTTAGCTTCTTTGATACACTGGCCATGTAAGGAATAACCAAGTTCTTCATTGACTCAGTCTCAGCTCTATCTGCTGGTCTTTCTAGAAGCATCTTTTTGTATGTGGTTTAAAAGAATAAAACAACTGGAATTAGCTTACAGGAGAATTTTGTTTCAGGTGTGGATTGCAAGAGGCAGTTTTCCCTTAGTAAAATATGGAGAGTGTGGCCCATAAAAAAATCCCACTCCAGATGTTGCCGCAGATTTTTTTTATGTGACATAAAGGAGACATATTAAGAACTGCACCCATATTTTCATTCTCATCTACTTTTTGAAATATATTTCTTGGCAAGCAACTTGCTGGGAAAATGTATTTCTTAACTTTAAAAAGGCTGCAGATTCTGATTTATTTCAGAAACTAACCTTGCATATGAATACTTCTATGTATTGGTTGATGCTGGAAGCAATTTATTTTTTCTTCATTTTCACAATTTTAACTTGTAGGCCATCCAATAGTATTTTTTAAACGATCATCATGCTATTAGCATTAACTGAATTTTTAAAAAGTGATTAAAATGGCTAACAGCAATATCAACAAATTAATATTTATATTTACATGTATGGATTTTAAAAAACGTCTGTACAAGCAGAAAATGCTAATGTTCCTGGACATTTTCCCACTAAAACTAGTCTTCCAGTCATTCTTTAAACATATTCACCATGCTAATTTATAATTTAATATCATAGATCTGTTTCTATATGTTCTGGAATATTCCCATCCAGAACAGAGTTTTATTGTACAAATTTTGCTTAAGAAGGAAGGTCACAACTCAATTATCTTAAAAGCTAAATCCAAGTAATCCTGGCTGTCTATTTTTATAAACCTAAGCACTTGCTTCTAGAGTTCTGGTAAGTGGAACCATTCGAAGCTAGCTGCATTGCTTCCAAGATGCAAACATAATAGATTCCTGAATCTGGCACATATCCAAGTAAATGAAAACAAGGTTCTACTGTTTAAAGACAAATACTGAAGAGCATTCCATCTTTGAAAGGAAAGGAAGCTTCAATGGAAAAGAAAACCATACTCTAGTCCAGATGTGAGTTACAGTAAAACATCAATCAAGCACAGATATTGAAACACTGTTTTATACAAGATATAATGCTTTCTGTGGCCTTGGATAGTATTCACATTAAGAAAACAGGACGTGGGCTAACATTTTGCAAGAGGAAATGCTGTTTGGAAGACAAAGGAAAGGAAGTCTAAGTGTACAGTATGCTCACTAATAATTGAAAATGTATGTGATGAGCAATATTACTAAGTAAGCAATAAGTAAATTATGTTCATAGGAATTGCTGAAATAGAATGTGAGGATAGTTAATAATAATTTGTTACATTCAGACATAGATCTTTCTGCAAGTTATTGCAATAGATGACTACAATCTTTTAAGAAAACATGTCTCATTCTCTAAGTACAATTCAGAACAGATATTTGAATTTTAAAGCAAATATTGCTGTACTAGCTCGATACCTGTGCTTCACTACGAAAACAGGCTTAGTTTTTGTGGAGGAAAATAAGGGGAAAAAATTCTGCCTCTGCCTACCAGCATCCATTGGTATTCATCTGGCTAGCATCCTGTGAGTGTGTGAGAGAGTTCAGGGCTGTTTGGAAACTGAAGCAGTATTTGCTGTGTGAGCAAGGAGACAGCAAGGAGCCTGGGAGTGGCTTAGCTCAACTGTTCTGTACTAAAGCTGCTTGGTGCTGTGAAACTAAAACTGAAACTCCTTTTCTCTGCTTCTGTTTTGCATTTGGAAGATTTCTTTTCAGGTGGGGAGGGGGAGTAGAACTCCTTAGCATCAGAGCATGTTGATAATAATATAGGAAATACTAATGCTCTGATGGTCATTTCGAAAAATCCTTTCTTAGTGAGCACCTAAAAGCCAAGAGGAACATACGTGCCAAATTTCAAGTTTGTAGGCTTTACGGTTCTGGAGATTTTGTGATGATTCGTGTGTGGTATTTCACTTTTATATATATAATGTATCTTCTCTGCAGCTTATTAAACTAAAGTTGCATTAACAGCTAAATTATTTTGTGGCTCATAATTCTTTCCCATTTATTTCTTTTTTTAAGTGTAATTATACTGATCTTTGATACAGATGCATTTCTGATTACAATTATATGTCCACTGCACTTTAAAAAGCATACAAGATTTTCATCATAGATTTGATTCTATATAAATCATTAAAGCAGCTGAAATTTTCCAAGCTTCTGAGGCAGTTTCAAAAACTGCATGCTTAGTTTCATTGAACTTTTTTTTTTCAAATCCTTTACAAAGTCATCTGAAAAAGTGATCCATGACGTAAGATGTTATGGTGGACAATGTCAAACATTTTGAGGGAACTTCTTAAATAGGCTGGTTCATTCTAACCTGAAAGTACATTTATATATTTCTCTCATACCATTAAAGTATCTCTATTTCTATGAAAATTAATATACCTTGTAGATTATATCATGGGAATTATGGAATGCTACCGTGTTTCCCCGAAAATAAGACCTACCCCAAAAATAAGACCTAGTGTGTTTTTGGGAGCCAAAAAAAATATAAGACAGTGTCTTATTTTTGGGGAAACATGGTAGTTCTTCTTTTTTCAAGTGCCTTCAGAAATTTCTAAAAAGATAAGATTTTTTTTAAAGACTTGATTCAGCATACAACAAGGAATAGTCACTTCCTGAAGGCTCAGTCTATAACTGTCTAAATGAATGAATGATGAATGAATGAATACTCCAGAAACTGATGTCCCAGAAGACAACAGTACAGAACAAAACCAACCTTGAAGTAAGACTTAGGAACTGCCAAACTTTAGCAAACATGAAGTGCATGCAAGGAAACCAAACAATCTTTCTGACTTTTACAAGTAAAAGTGTGGGGAGTAAAAAGCAAGAATAGAGATTCTTACTGGCTACAGGAAATGTTTAGAAGCTGCAATTTCTTCCAAAGGAAATGTTACAAAGTGCTGACTGAAAGGTGCCTGAACTTTGGGCATCTGCCATTTTTGATACTTTCTTATTTTAAACCTGTAAACAATTGAATGTAAGTAGTAAGTATAATTTAAATTTGTGGGGAAATGTGTATAACTTTTTACCATGTTGAAATTGTGTAAGTTTTTTGTTCTTTGAAAGATACAATTTGACTAGAGTGTCTAAACTTTTTCATACTATGCTAACATTAACATGCTGACTAGAGATAATGACTTTTATTGATACAAGGATATTCAATACAGCATGCCCTAAATTTAGTCAACATCTTCAATGCTTGCTGGAAAAAATCTATAATGACACCGAGTAAGCTATTCCTAAGATAAAATGAGGCACCATAAATTTATTATATCTGAAGGGTCCAACTTACATTGAATGTTCATATTCACATCCACATGCAAAAAAGAGGTTTTAAGAGACTTCTACTGTGTCTCTATTATATAATGACTAAAATGCATGCAAACATTATTTCATGAATATCACAGATCACGACTATCATACTAAGAATGACATAATTCAAACCAGCAAAAACTTATCATCCGGTGCTATACATCTTTCAATTATCAGAAAAAAAATATAACTATAATAAAAAGGAAATTGTTCTGATTTCAGTAACAGAAATTCATACTAAATACATTATTTTACTTAGCCCATTTCTCTTCCATTACAACCTACACAAAGCCCTAAGTCATATTGGCATATATCAAATCAATCTTGATGCTATGTTTGGCAAATTGTCAATGGTGTCATTCTATACAGAGTGAATTAATTGCTCAGTGGTTTTTAATACCATTGAACATGGTATCCTTTTGCACTGGCTCAGAAGATAAGAGTGGTGAGCACAACATGCAATAGTTCTGTTCTAGGATTGCTTATTGGTGGTGGTGGTGGTGGTGGTGGCAGTGGTGGGCTAGCCCAAGTTCTGGGCCCCCTACTTTACATGATTCTGTGGGGTTCTACTCTCCCCCCTTCTTATTTAACCTATAAATGAAGCCACCTGTCATCTTGGGTGACACTGGTGCACTGTTAATATTCACTTGTACATCTCCATTTCCCAATGACCATCTGTGCCCCTCGCTGATCAAGTGAGGTTGTCAAGGTTTTTTATGAGTGTCTACACATGTTTGGGTGGAGAGGAACAGCCTTTAATCTAATCCTAGAAAGACCAAGTTGATTGTTGCTATAAGATCATTAATTGCCTTTGTATCAGCCATTATGCAGGCTTTTGTAAAAGCTGAGTTAGCAGCAAAGATCAAAGCCATACTGTCTGTCTGTTTTTCCAACCATGTAGCCTTAAAATGTAACAACTTGTTTGCTTCTTGCACACAGCCTTGCTCCACACATTTTGTAGCAACCTTGTTTGATGTTCTGCATTTCACCAGTAGCTAGATAGCTTTGCACCCACCATTGATAAGGTGGCTAACATGATAGGTACATATCAGCAAAAGTTACATGCCTGTTAGAGCTGCTTTTCTTTTCTTCATTATATGTAACCAATAAGAATGAGCTTCTTTGTACTGTAACTGCTTGCTTAGAGAAAATCTAATAAAAGGGGCTGAGTCCACCTTTGGGGCTCTCTCACCCCATGACAGAACTGGAGAGGTTTTGTGTGGAATTGGCTCACAGTGGGAAGCCCACCGGGCAAGGGGGAAAGCAATCCCTCAGTTGATAGGGTCCTGAGGCCTTTCCTTTTTTTTAGTTCTGGATAGAACGACACTTTCCCAGACAGTGCTGCAATGCAACTGAGGAACTCATCTGGACTTTTGGATTCAGGTGAGACAGATGGCAATTGTGATCATGAATCCTAACGTCATCTTGTATACAATTGGACCCATTCCTGGAGGGGAGGATCTGCTTATGCTTTAGTCATCTCATTATGGACTACTGCAACATGCTCTACAAGGACTGCCCTTAAAGACAACTCTGAAGTTGCAACTGGTTCAGAATATATTTGTGTGGAAAGATAAGAGTGTAGGTTTGTACTCCCAGGGTATAACATAAGCTGGTTTCTATTAAGTTGATATGCACCCAGTCCTTCTATTGAGCAATACCATCTGATGGAACCCAGGAAGACTGCTTTTTCTATTACAATAACTGCCTTATAGAACAATATAACTATCAAAATCCAATCCTGGCTCCAATCCTGTCTATCTTTCAAAAGGCACTGACAATATGGAAGTTGTAGGCATTGAGCAAGTCTTTTTTAAAGTTATTTCATGGAGGCAATATCAGTTTTTATTTGTTATTTGTCTCAGTGGTATTTTCTTTTTTTAGAAATAGATGTTTTTGTTGTGGTTTTAAAATTTGTTTTAAGCTACACAGAATCATATTGAATTGGGTAGCTATATAAATTGAATAAATAAAGTGCTGTATAGTTTGTAAGCAGGAATAGAAAACTCAGAATAGGCCAAGAGGCTAGAAAAGATCAGTTTATATTCCTTTACCAAAAAGAATGGTCAAACTATCAAATATTGTTTTATATATTTTGCTTTATTTTTATTTTTTTATTTATAAGCTGGAGGCATATGCAGTTGGATAACCTCAGAACTGAAATAAGCAAGTGGATAAATAAAATAAATTTGCAATTTTATAAGAAGCAATGGCATCTATTATCACATGGCTAACTTCTGATGGATGATGAAAAAGGCAAAGGAATTTCAGAAAGATGTATAAGATCAGTAAGATCCCAGATTACTTAGGATTCTGAAGAGCCTTTAAGAAACGAGTGGATCAACCAGGACCTCTTCTGCCTTCTAAACAACGTGTGCAATGGCCAAGAAGCAAAAGTTGGAACAGAACACGGAAATTTGGAAAATGACCTGAGGAAAAGTACAATCCACCAGCCAAGTTCTTCCCCTTCTGTAACTCATGCCGATTGTAGCTTTGAGGCATATGACCAGAGAATGAGGCATAGGAAAAAATATATTGAAATTTAAAGATCAGTGTATATATAAAAGTAAGAAACAAAGGAGCAAGTTTAGTTTAAAAATAATCCACAACTTGTCATTGTCCTTGTTTTCTTCTTCACCTACCACACTAATGAATCATTGGAGAATTAATAAGCATAACTGCATCTTAAGTGCTTCTACAATCTTTAAGAACTTAGCTTTTATGTGCAATAAATTTCACTATTTAAAAACTGCCAATAAATTTAACTTTTTATTATTATCAGTAGCAATTTTTCTTACCTGTTTCCCATCCAATGTGCAAATTCTCTTGACAACGCCTGAATCTAACTTAATAGCTTCTGTTATATCAGTCAACACTTGGTCAAAGGAATGAGCAGTTTTCTTATTCAGCAAAATTCTCACAGCTTTTCGCGGCTTCACTCCACTGCGTATAACAGTTACCAGTTTAGGTTTAATGAAGTCTTTGCTCTCCCTTATTTCACTTTTTGCAGATGTTAAAGATGTGAAGGATCGAGATGACCCAGATTTTATGTTGACAGACCAATTTGGATTAACATTCTTAGTATAATCAACTTTCCGAAATGGCTCATTGGAAGCGCATACATAACTTTCACCTAGGGAGGAGAAAAAAGAAGAAATAAGGAAGATGGTTTTTTTTTGGTTTTCACTTGATATGCTTTCAATAATCAATTATCTATACATGTGTGTATATGTCATTGGAGTATTTGAGAATGCTTAATTTTTGAAATAGTCCAAAGATAAAGAAAACTATGACTTTCAAGGAAAACCTTTTGGGTTAAGATAGAAACATCAAGCAAGCCCATCATTTGTTTCTTAGAATAATAAATATATATCATTAGGAAGGTGACAAAGAGAGTATTAAGGAAAAAGATCTTGCATTTTGTTAAAGCCAAGAACTAATATTCAATAGCCTTCTGACTTTTATATTGGGCTATTAGTCCTTGGTACTAAAAATTACTAGTGTAGAATTTACACTACATTCATAATTGAAACAAAAACAATAGCTGCTCCAGTGCTATGAATTTGGCAGGCATTGACATTAAATATTCAAGAAATTATTTCCTATTTATATAATGTTTTCCATCTCAATCTAGCCATTTCAGATATATGTATGCCCTCACAATGAACCTGAAACAAACTTTGCTAATAACCATAGACTACAGAGAATATAGAGGTGTCTTTCTCTATCATGCCCTTTTTACTAGAACAACACAGAGAACAGATTGGAGCCAGCCGTATTAGGATTCCAAAGAGGAGCTTGCTTTTCACCCTGTACTGGTGTTCATAGCTGATTATGTAATTGGAATATAAGGCACTCACACTTGATTATGATCAGAACAGTACATGCACCTTTTTATTTTATTTATTTATTTATTTTATTGGACTTATATGCCGCCCCATCTCCGAAGACTCGGGGCGGCTCACAATTAAAACGCATACAATACAATAAATATTTAAAAAAGGATTAAACAATTATAAAGCCCAATAAAACCAAATTAAAATACTTAAAATTATCCCATACCCCTGGTGAGGTAGTCACAGCCCGATTTGGTCAAACAACCAGGTCTTTAAATCGCGGAGGAAGGTGCGGAGGTCAGGGGCCAGACGGAGGTCCAGAGCAGTTGGTTCCATAAGTCGGGGACCACTGCAGAATAGGCTCGTTGCCGGGGGACCGCCAGCCGACACTGACTTGCTGACAGGACCCCGAGGAGTCCTTGCCTGTGTGCCCGCACAGGGCGGATGGCACTCGATATCGGCAGGAGACGCTCCCTTAAATATTGTGGACCCATGTCATGTAGGACTTTGAATGTTAAAGCCAAAACCTTGAATCTCACCCGGAGTGCAACCGGCAACCAATGCAGGCCGCGCAGGAGGGGGGTAATATGGGAGAATCGGGTAACTCCCATCACCACCCGTGCGGCCGCATTCTGCACCAGCTGCAATCTCCGGATGGTATGCAAGGGCAGTCCTAAATAGAGCGCGTTACAGTAGTCGAGTCGCAAGGTGACAAGGGCATGGGTGACTGTATGCAGGGCATCTCGGTCCAGAAACGGGTGAAGCTGGCGAACCAGCCGGACCTGGGCAAAGGCCCCCCTGGTGACGGCCCCCACCTGTTCCTCCAATTGGAGCCGCGCATCCAGGAGGACCCCCAGGTTCTGCGCCCTATCCACAGGGGGCAACATCCCCCTATGGTCAACGATGGACATTCCTGACTGGACCGAGATGCCGGTATGTACAGCCACTCAGTCTTGGCCGGGTTGAGCCGAAGCATGTTTCCGTCCATCCAGGTCCGTACCGCATCCAGACAGCGAGTCATCATGGAGAGGGCATTTTTAAAATAAATGTCATTCACGTCATTCTTAATCAGTTTCAACAAACAGCACAGACCTATAAATTCTATATTGTTAAAGTAGCAAGTAATTAGTCAGCATTTTGTGAAAGAGGAGGCAGAATTTATTAGCAATCTACCTAGCCGTGACAATCAATCGAAATAATACAGAAATGCTGAATTTACAGTTCTTGCTAGTAAGTTTGTTCCATTCAAAGGAATCTAAAGGATGAATTGGGAATGTAGAATCAGTGTAATAATGTAAGGATGTTACTGTAAATTACCTAGATAAATACTTTAATATATCAAACATTCCTAAATTGTATGTCATTGTCCTGGGAGGGCAGCCATTTGGGATAAAAGTCACAAAAATGAAACACTATCAAAATTCTCTCTGACTTGCCCTATAAATGACACTGCCAATGTCACTTCCTCTAAGCCCCATTAGAGCACTGGAAGTAAGCCATTGGCAAGGACAATGCGGCACTAATTTGGAGCCTAAAGTGGCCTGGTCTGTTACTTAACTGGAAACAACCCCTCCACCCTTGCTTATTTAACCATATCACTGCATTATATTCAGCCAACATAAGCAATACTACAGGCTGTTTGTAGGAAAAAATGTTCTTTCTCTTCCCTCCTTATTCAAGGCCCATCCAACTCTTCATTTGATTCTCATTTGACCAATATTTACAAATGAGATTTCAAATTACATGTTTATTATAGACCTCTCCAAAAGCCCAAAGAGGAATTGGGTGTAATTTTTCTTCCAGGAATGTGCAGCACTTCATACAGTACTTTTTATAAGAGAAATTGTCCAGACAGAAATACTACATGGATATGGAAGGAAACCTTGCAGTGGCCAGCATGACCTCTTCCTTCCTTCGTTTTCTCCCCTGGGATCTTAAGCAGTCGGAAAAGCATTGCACTGCACCTGGTTTCCAATTATAAAAGGAAAATGCTGAGCGCTCCAGATTATCTCTGCGTGGGTGTGTTTGGAGAAAGATTTGTGTTGTGCAAGAGGACAGAAAGAAAGGAAGATGATGTAGCCAACAGAGTGAAGCAGCTGTCAGCTCAACAGGCAACTGACAGTAAAGGAAGAGCAAGCTTAAAGTTCAGTAAATCAGAAGCTGGCAAGGTGAAGGGAAAAGTGGAGCCCAACAGCTTTACCACTCCAGCAGCTGGTACGGCATTTGGCTTTTCTCACCTCCAATACAAGCTGACAAACTGCCACACCAATGCTTCACCATGGTTTAGAACAGCAGGTGACAGCAACAGAGGTCAACTAGAATGTGGTTAAATGATGGCTAAAGACTTTGCTATAAATTCAATTAACAGAATTGTCATAGATGATTTATAAGAATAAGATAAAGGCATAGCTGCTAGTATAACATAGTGTAGGCTTAATAACAAGTGGTAAGGTAGAAGTTTGTTAAATTTTCTGTAATAAAAGTCCCCCAGGAAACAGAAAATAAAAACATCTGTTTGTTGCTGGCCTGAACTGTTTCCCCAAAATATACCCTCACATTTGGGGCAGTATTGATATGGTACAGCACCCAAGCAAATCACATACCAATCCTCAATGAAAAGAAAAATAGAGCCAGGAAAATGGCGTTTGGTCCTAGAATAGTTGGAGCTATACAACAGATCATCAGTATTTTCAGTATCACTCTCTAGATACATATCCATATATTAGAGGTTGTGTAAGGAGGTTGGAAATGGAGAAAAAGGAAAAATTGGTTGGAGTTAAGACAGATCCTAAAACCTAAGTACCATTGCAAAGAAAAGCAATTTCACCTGATGCCTGGCTACAGACAAGGAGACATATGATTAGGCAGCAAGATGAGAAAAGAAAAAGAACAGCCAGAAGGGAAGAGGATTAGATTGTGGAGAGAATCTGAATGCAGGGACTGGCAGGAAAGAGAAGGAAGAAGGAAGGAATTCCAGGACACAGAAGGAGCTTGTCGAAGGGAAACTCAAACTCATCCAGTCCTCTCAAACACACACCCATTCAACTTTGCCTAGTGGAAATAAAGGATTTAAATATCTGAGGATCTTCAAACTTTCATAAGACAAACATAGTATTATTCTTTGTAATGTTTGAATATATTGCAGTTGCTTGGAAATGGCCTTAAGGAAGAGTAGATAATTTAGCTAATTCTATGTTTAACAGGAAAAGCTTTAGGAGCCCAAACCTGGCTCCCTTCAGAAGAAGTCTTTGATGATAATTGAGTAAAAAGGCTGTACTGTATAGATATGAAGTAAATATAAACAGAGAGAAAGGGAGGGAGGGAGGGAGATCCCTACTGACAAATGATTAGGCAATATTCCCAACTTACATGAAGGAGAGAATTATGAGCAAGATTAGAAGATTTACAATGAAAGTGGTTAAACCCAGAAATACACGATAAGAAAATTGGATGAAATTATGTTAGCATATTTTATCTAATTTTGCCATCTTATGTTTCTGAAAGCTGCCTCCCTTGCAAAGGATTACTTAGCATCATTAAAACCTGAAAAGGTCAGAAAAGGGTTTGAAATTGGAAAATGACCAAGGAGTTGTCAAGTGTTGACTGGCAAAGTAACACTGAAAAAGAGAGAGAGAGACGGCATAGGAAATATTCCTGATCAGGAGGAAATAAGAAACCTACTGGGAATATAAAATGCTACACTAGTGTAAACCTTGGCATATGCTTCCAACACATTCAGCATTATGGGAATAATAGGCATTCAAAGACAGACAAATGTTTACATAAGGCTGATAAAAGTAGAAGACATCCAATAAATAGAGAATGTAACTCTGCCCTGGGATTTAATGAAGGAGCAAAAATTCCTCACTAAAAGAAGTTGGGAAACAGAAAAAGAAGGAAATAAGGATAAGGAAAACATGAATCACATAATTAAGTTACTAAAATTAATCCTAATGTTACAAAGTATATATAAATAAAACTTTTTTGGCAGATAGTTAATGTTAAGTATGTTGAATCAATTCTAAATCAAGAATGTTTTTTCTCTTCCCTCCTTTTATGTCACCAGATTAGAAAAACAAGTTTCACACCAACTTTTGCAAATAAATGTGAGTCAGTCTGAAATAATTTGCTATAGTGATTGCATGTTAATTAACTCACACTCCTACACACAAACTAAACCCCATTTATTTTAGTAACTCAAGTCTATCAGCACTCTATTCCCAGTTTTCTTTCAAAGCAACCAGGTAAATGTGTCAACTACAGAGAAATGTACAAGGTTCTTGCTAGCAAATCAAATTTTGACTCATCCATAAAGCTTAATGGTCTATTATATAGCTTAGGTGGAGACAGAAATAATATGTATTGTCTTACATTCCTAAGGTGGAATACAATTTCAAAATAATGGGTATTAATTCTTTAAAATAAGTTCTGCAGCTGAAGTAGTTACTCCTTGGAATAAGTGCAGCCCCTCAGTTTAGTTTGAAGCAGCATTAACAAACTTTCAAATGTCATATATAAAAATAAAAATGATACATTATCATATATTATTTCTAAAATGGGAAAATACTTGGGAAAACCTTTAGCATAATCAGATTAATTCTTCCTTAAGAACCAGGAAACTTATGGTACTTTAAGAGTTAGATAAATATTTATAGATCAGAGATTCCTGCATGAATTGCATAATGTGTTACCAACATGAGGCAATTTAATCATTATTATAATTACACCTTATCTGGTTTCATGGATAAAGGCTATTGTAAAATTTCATTTTTATTTCACTATTAATCTGAAACTAGAATTTATACTATCTGTACTGAATCTTTCTTTGGAACTAGATATTGGACACAAAAACATTTATTGTTACTTACAGGTGAAACTCAAAAAATTAGAATATCGTGCAAAAGTTCATTTATTTCCATAATGCAACTTAAAAAGTGAAACTAATATATGAGATAGACTCATTACATGCAAAGCAAGATAGTTCAAGCCGTGATTTGCCATAATTGTGATGATTATGGCTTACAGCTCATTAAAACCCCAAATCCACAATCTCAGAAGATTAGAATATGACATGCGATCAATAAAACAAGGATTGTACATAGAACAATATCAGACCTCTGAAAAGTATAAGCATGCATATGTACTCAGGGTTTCAGGCCTCATAATCAAGTAATCTCAATGGTCATTGAACCAGGGTTTGGTGCTTTTGGCAGTGTGGGCAGGTGCCAAGTCATGCTGGAAAATGAAGTCAGCATCCCCATAAAGCTTGTCTGCGGAAGGAAGCATGAAGTGCTCCAAAATCTCCTGGTAGACGGTTGCGTTGACCCTTGACTTAATGAAGCACAGTGGACCAACACCAGCAGATGACATGGCTCCCCAAATCAACACAGACTGTGGAAACTTCACACTGGACTTCAAGCATCTTGCAGTGTGTCCCTCTCCATTCTTCCTCCAGACTCTGGGTTCTTGGTTTCCAAATGAGATGCAAAAGTTGCTCTCATCAGAAAAGAGGACATTGGACCACTGAGCAACAGACCAAGTCTGTTTTTCTTTAGCCCAACATTTGAAGCCCATGTCCATCAGTCTCTTGATGCACTGATTCCAGTCCAACACTTTTGAATGGCCTTTTCCTGACAATCCTCTACAGGCTGTGGTCATCCCTGCTGCTTGTGCACCTTTTTCTTCCACTTTCCCCTTCCACATAACTTTCTATTAATGTGCTTTGATACAGCACTTTGGGAACATCCAACTTCTTTTGCAATTACCTTTTGAGGCTTTCCCTCCTTATGGAGGGTGTCAATGATGGTTTTCTGCACAACTGTCAGGTCAGCAGTCTTTCCCATGATTGTGATTCCTCCTGAACCAGACTGAGACCATTTAAAGGCTCAGGAACCCTTTGCAGGTGTTATGGCTTAATTAGCTGATTAGAGTGGGACACTTTGAGCCTAGAATATTGCACCTTTTCACAATATTCTAATTTTCTGAGATTGTGGATTTGGGGTTTTCATGAGCTGTAAGCCATAATCATCACAATTATGGCAAATCACAGCTTGAACTATCTTGCTTTGCATGTAATGAGTCTATCTCATATATTAGTTTCACCTTTTAAGTTGCATTACTGAAATAAATGAACTTTTGCACTATATTCTAATTTTTCGAGTTTCACCTGTATTACCAAAAACAAAAAAAGTGTGTGCAGCCAGCTGCCACTGAGACACTACCAAGTCTGCTGTCTACAGCTGTGGTCCCCAACCTTTGGTTCATGGATCAGTACCAATCCGCAGCATGCCAGAAATTGGGCCATGCAAAAACAAGTGAAGCCCCATCCGCGGGACACAGGCAGCACACAAAACCATGCCCCCTCCAGTCCGCAGAACAATCTCTCTCTACAGAACCGGTCCCTGGTGCCTAAAAGGTTGGGGGGCACTGGTCTACCTGCACAGATATCTGCAGCTTGCTAGAACCCACATTCTGACCCAAGAGAACCCATTATGGACAAGAAGAAACTAAAGGTGCCAGCTCTGTCTTCGTGTCATCTTTGACCATTTACTACAGGGCCTAAACATACAATCTATAGAGTTATGGATTCATATTTCTGCTCTTAATAATACCAAATCCTGAGCACTTATAGAAAAAGAAATCTACTGTTATTATTAACTGTAATTGGAGCCCTCAGAGCAATACCTAAAGGACTCCCTCTATATTTGAGAATTTTAACTTTATTGTACCTGAACATCCTAATTTTTAAAAAAACCCACCTTGCTTGGAAGTTCCTACATTCTTGGAACTTGCTACATCATACGTTACACAATGAGGACCCAGCTTGTTTGGCACAATGTGCTGACTCTGTAAAGCGCTTAGAGATGGCTGTAAAGAACTATGAAGCAGCATATAAATCTGAGTGCTACTGCTATTCTTAGGAGCTATTTTAATAGTTTTTGAATTATTAAATTTTCACAATTCTTAGACTACAAATCTAACTGCAGATAACTCAATAATAATAAATTATATACTAGCATCCCTGTGAGATTATCTTGTCCCACTGGTATTAAGCCATTCTTTGCTGGTAATGGTCTATTATTCTTTTTGTAAAAAAAGAAATTAAATCCAAACAAAAATATGGCAATATTCAGTAAGCTAGAGGGTCTGCCGTTAACTTCGAAATACCCATTTTTGAACAAAGGTACAGCAAGGGCAAGATTTCATTATGAAAGAAATAAGTAACAATGAAACAAATGATTTCACTGTAGAAATGACTGGTGACAAAAGACTTATTTTTTATAATCATGTATGCAGGGTATGTGTATGTGTGTATGATGCACATCCACAAACACACACACATATATACAGTATCTCAGTTCATCAGTTCATCATATATTATGTTTTCTAAATGGTCACATAATAAGATAGCTGCCTCTCTTGTCTTGCATTTCTCTCTCTCTCTCTCTCTCTCTCTCTATCACAGATACATTTGTAACTCATAATTCAGGTACTTTACATCATAATAAGGCTGCTAGTCTTTAAATTGCTACAATGTTTAAGAGTTTGTGATCAACTAATGTAGCAATTGATTTTTTTAAAATCTAACAGTAACTTTTTAAAACTAGAGTCTGTAGAGATTCTCCATCATCCAGGTCATGGTTGTTCCAAAGGTGCTTTTTCAGGAGGCAACCTGACTTTGTTTTTTTTTCTTTTGAAGACATTTCGCTTCTCATCCAAGGATTCCATTCTCCACTATCCTCTCAGAGCTGAAGAAGCTTCTTGGATAAGAAGCAAAATGTCTTCAAAAACAAAACAAAACAAGAAAGTCCAGTTGCCTCCTGGAAAAGCACCTTTGGGACATTTTAAAACAAGAGTTATTGTTTCCAACTTACCTCTTGTGACTGACTACAGTCAAAAGACTACAACAATGTGGACTAGAATTAGTTAATTTTATACCTTGCCCTTACAACTGCTAAGCAATAGTTCTGAGAAAACAGTTTTCTAAAAAGCCAAGTAAGAGAATTCTTAAAACTTCCCTGAAATTGGTCCATTAATCCATCCAGTAAACACAGGTTAACAATGTTGAGATTTTTAGACCTTAGCTAGATACGACAGGGTTGAACTCACTCCACTATTAAACTTCAAGCTTCTTTAAACAGATAAACAGCTCTTCATAGTTATAAAAGTAAAGATTTTCTCTATCTAGTTGAGTCCAACTCTAATGAGTGATGCTGTTTCTTAGTCACAACAACTTACAATCAAAATTCTGGGGTCCATTGTGATCATAAATTGAAGACTACCCATAGTTTTCAATCTTAGTGATATGATGATCAAACGTTGATTAAATCATTTCCTTACATTTGAAGAAGGAAGCATTTGTAAAGAATCATGCAAGTTTTACAAGAGAGTGTCCAGTCTCAGCGTTTTGGCCAAGATCAAGTGTAAAACAGAGTAGTGGATTTCAGCTTGGTTATGAAGATTATGTATGTAAGCATAATCAATCTGTCAATTGCATTCCTTGTCCTCCAAAATGGGCAAACACTGATAAATATAATTATGAACCTGTGTAAGATTATTATACTATTAGATTGGTAAAGCTGCCATCATTGCTATTTTACTTTATCTTGCTGGTGTCATGTGAAACCACAAGCTTTGGCTACACAAAAGTATTGATTGTTAAGACGCCACTTAATATGTGATATCTAGATAATACACTGCAACTGTACAGTACAGTATTTATAAAGTGCAAGTGGGAAAACAATATCAGTGGACAGAAGGCTATTTCCTCCAGACACCTAGCAAGAAATGTGCAACTTTAAGCCTGAAGAAGTTGGATTATTTAAACACACCTAAATAAACATCAAGTGTCTGTACTGAAGATTATACATTTTTATACAGATTTTTTTTAAAAAATATGCAAATACAAAATAACATTTAAGAAAAAATATCTACTCAATTCTTGCAGATCAGTTCTGAATTCTCTACCTATACATTCCTTAATTCATATTCATTTAGTTTTAATTGATTGATCTTGATTTTTAAATTTGTTTTCTCAGAGAACTAGAATTATATGTGTCTAAATTATTATTAAATGTTTACAAAATGGTATCTCAGATGAAATGTTTTGGGATTGAAACTGGAATACAGGAACTGAATGCACATACTTTTTTTTTATTAAGAAAATTCAGATTGTGTTATTCCTTTCAAATTACAAATACAGTTTCATCCATATTTGCTCAGACTAGCTACTTAGTTACCTTCAATGGTAAAGTTTAGCATTTCCCCAGGAGGTAATAGAATTACAGGGATAATGTTCTCCATTCATTTGAATCACTGAAGTAGGTCACATAGTCAGGTGGTGGCCTTGCACAAATATCTTTGAGAACAGGAATTAGATAAGAAGACACTGCTTATTTGAATAAACAATTCTAACTGCGGTTTGTCCATGTAATCCCTGAATGTGACAGCACTTAACACTTTGTACTGAGGTATTGTGTACATGAAATCGTCAGTTATCAGCCAAGCAATCTTGTACACCAGTAGCTCTCAACCTGTAGTATGCGGGGACACAACTCAACCTGTAGTATTGGGGGGCACAGGGGGTCCGTGAAGACTTAAAGCAGGGGTCTCCAACCTTGGCAACTTTAAGACTTGTGGACTTCAACTCAATTCAAGTTGAAGTCCACATGTCTTAAAGTTGCTATGTTTGGAGATCCCTGACTTAAAGGAATGTTATGATTTAAATCTTGAGTTAAATCTTGGGGGTCTGTGGCCATGGTCCATGTCCAGAAAAGGTATTTAAGGGGGTCCATTATGAAGAAAAGACTGAGAACCACTGCTGTACATTAAGATAAAGGTGCAAATCCTTCAATAATCTAGAATAGATTCATATCATGCAATCAACAGAAACATATATACTCATAAAAAAGGGGAAATATAAAAAATTCATTGAATGCATGCTTATTGTATGGAGAGCAAATTGATATTTCAAAAAGACAGGTATGTAAAGCTAATCATTAAAATAATATGTATGAAGTATTATGGACACTGAATGATCTGAAGTAACAGGTAAACAGAAAGTTCTAGAAAACTAAGTTAATTTTCATTATACTTGTCCATGGCAGACACTTGGGAAGATTAATCATTTCAATCTTTAAAATAGGATCTGAAAACCGTCATTTTTTTCAACCACAGAACAGGGATATGAAAATAAACCCAGAAACTTTCAGTTTTATGCATTAGATGTTATATAGGCAATTATCATTTCTCTGTGAAATAACCAATCTCAGATAGTTCAGAGCTGTTGTAGCTGGTTAGTAGAAATATATTTACAAATTCAAAGTAATCCATTATGGAATTAGTCCGAGTTTTAATATTTGATTTCAACCTCTCGAAATGTTAATTATATAGGCCAGGTGACACAGCATTAAAAAATACAAGGGCTAAACATTTGTCTAATCAATATTTTTTACCACAACATTGCGACTCTTTATGCAAATATCACGCCGGGTACCTTTTATTCCTGTCTGAAGCTATTTATAGGCAAATGGGGACGCCAAATCATGTTTTAAACAAAAAACAATCTACATTCTGGAACAGCCCAATGACAGCAGCCTGTTAATATCCACATTTCGATTTTCAAAGGTTCCCCCTGCCCAATAAAACAACGCATTTTCCTCATCGGAAACCGAGGCAGCGCCTACACATATGCACGGAGGTTCCCCGTTAGAATAGTCCGATTAAACTAAATAATGCGAATCAGCTGAAACGGGGTGACATCATCTAAGAATTGTGGGTAATATGGACAGATCTGTGCGAATCCCACTGGTGAAAACGCCCTTGACAGCCGCTTGGGCTACACATCACTAAACACGCCCACCCGAGAGCGGCTTCCCCACCGCTCAGCGCTTATGTCCGAAGACCCGCAATACAGCCAACTAATAAGGCGTAGGCTTTCCCTTACTTACCATCCACCAGTTCTTCGAGGCTGGAGAGCTTTCGGCTGCCATCCGCGGTATAGATGGCCCGGACGCCCTGAGGCAGGTTGACGTTGTCGGACAGAGACCGGGTGAGCTCGACCAGGAGGGCGTCGAAGGAGCGGAAGCGGTCGCTGGAAATGGGATAGACCAAGCCCTTGAAGTACTTGTCCCCGTTGCGGTAGAAGCGCGCCTTTTTGGCTTTCTTCTCCGAGCTGAGGGCCTGGAGAGTGCGCGTGCGGTAGAAGCTGCAGTGGGCGCTGTGCGCCGGGCTGGGGATGAGCCCGTTGCCTTTGGGCCCCGAGCTGCTGCTACAAGTGGAGCTGCCCCCTCCCCGGCGGGAGCCCGAGCGCTGCTGCCTTTTGTCTCGCTCCTCGAAATGCTCCAGCTCAATGCACCGCCGCGGGTTGGCCATGGACGGGCTTGTGGTCGCCTGCACCACACACACGCTAATACACACACCCCTCGGCTTTCCAAACGAAACTTGGGATAGTAAGAATAATAATTTTTTTAAAAAGCACCCCTAAAAGCCTCGTCTTAAGCCCCCTGCCCAACGAAACGACCCCGAGTGGGTAGCCCGCCCAGCATTCCACCTATACGAAGGCAGCGACGTTGGGTCCCTCCGTGGCTCGGCGTTCACACGACCCTTCCCCCGAGATGCAGCAGTAGCAGCCCAGAGCTGTGCCTGGGACTCCGTGTCCATCAGAAGGCAGGTCGTCGTCGTCCTCTCGACTCACGCGCGCGCGAGCACCGAACCGGGGGCCCCGAGCGCTTTCTGTGAGCCGCAGCTCAGCATCTCGCAGCCCGCGGGTAGCCGCAAGAACGGAACGCGGGCGGCGGCCGCGGCAGCATCCGCTGAGGGATCCCCGTTATTAGCCGCTGAGGTTCCCGCCAAGCCCACCTCCCCCCCCGGGGGGCGGCTTCCATCCAGTTTTAAGCCCGAAGCGGAGAAGATGCGGCTGGCGGCGTCCCCGGTGCAAGTAATTCCGCTCTCTCCTTGGAGCTACCGAGAAAGGAGGTGGGGACGCCGCGGTCTTTCCGCGGCCCCGCCCCCCCGAGGGAGGACCCGAATGCTAGCCGGAGTCTCGGCCGACTGCTGCACCGCGTTAAGATAACGGCGGGAAAAGGCGAGGCGAATGAGGCTTTGGCGCCTCAAGGAGTGGAAAGACCCGAGCCGGAGCTATCCAAGTCCCCCGTTCGCTCTCAGCAGTGGCGCGCCCGCGCAGGCGCAGGTAGACCCAGCCGGCGGCCCTAAGCGGGCCGGGGAGGTTTCTCTGCCAGCGCTACCGCTGCCAGCGCCCCTCCGCAAAGGAAGGCTGCTTTTCGGGATGGTGAGGAAACAGGCTTCCCCTCGCTCCTTTCCTGCGCCTCCAAGCGCTTCGGAAGCCAGGCGCAGAGTGCTCCAACAGAAGGAGCAAGCGACGAGGATGGCCCGGCCGGTTGTACACTAATAGCGATGCGGTGTGTAAGGGAGAGCGGCAAAGATTGCTGCTGGGTCCTAAAATAACTTGGCTTCTACTAAGAGCTCCATAACCAGGCTGATTGTTTCCCTTGTAACCCTAATCCATGGGAACTGGTTTTCCTAATGCGCAAGTTCACCCCGGATGCTCACCAGATCATGATGATAGATTCAACAATAACAGCAAAAATAATTTTAAAAAAACTGTTGTCTGAACTTACTACATGAACAGAACAAGGATTTGCCTAATGTGCAAATTCAACCAGGATGTTCACCAGATCTTGATGATAGATTCAGCAATAACGATTATTTTTAAAAACCCTAATATGAACTTACTACATGAACAGAACAAGAGTTTAACTATGTGTACTTTCCATTAATCAATTTCATTCCTGTTACATGCTATATATATCAGGACACGTTCTTTCATAATGCATGATTGAGCTTTCATTTATTTTGTATATCTGCTGACTCTTGCCACATATCATGTTAAAATGTTATATCATTTTTTTGTGTTTTTCTGCTCATCTTTGCTTTGTTTACCACATTATTTGGCAAAAGGTATTTGAACATTTCAAACTTCAGATATCTAATAACTGACCTAAAAGTTATTGTTACTATTGTAACCTTTTGTTTATTTACATGTAACATTTTATTTATTGTTTCTATTAATTTACACTTAAAGAGTAAAACTTGTCCAGTATAAATATACATAAAATACTGTGGTTTTTCTTGAAAGAAATATCTGGTTAATGTTATATATGAGAATGGTCATGAACAACAATTCAAGATAATAGTCTGAGCATTAGAGTCAAATACTTCTAGCAGAAATTGCCACTGAGCATCATTTAGCTCCATAGTATAGAAACAAGTATAATTATAAATTAAAATTATAAGTATAAAAACTACACAATTATGTTATTGTTTAGTATATTGTTCCATTTTTACTGAAGGGGAAATGCTTATGGCAGAAATCCCCAAACTTTTGGAATCCGCAGACCATCCGCGGTGCTGGTGGTTTTGGCAATTTCAGTGGGGGGGGGGAAATGGTTTTGCACGTGCAACCTAAATCCCATGCATGTGCAAATGAAGCTTTGCACACTTGCCCACCACTTCAATGGTCTGGTTCCCAACGGGCTGTGGCTTATGGAATTTTCTGTCTTAGATGCCAAAATTATTTTGTTTGCCTTTAGTATTATGCACCTTTTCATACAGGTCAGGACAGAATCTGGCAAAACAGACTGCCTCCAGGTTGACAAGGCTGCATATTCTCCCCTCATTTACTTATCCTATATGCTGAATATATAGAGCCACAGTGGCACAGTGGTTAGAATGAAGTATTGCAGGCTACTTCTGCTGACTGCTGGCTGCCAGCAGCTTGGCAGTTTGATTCTCATTGGATCAAGGTTGTCTCAGCCTTCCAGCCTTCTGAGGTCAGTAAAATGAGGAGCCTGATCGTTGGGGGCAGTATGCTGACTCTGTAAAACAATTAGAGAGGCTGTAAAGCATTGTGAAGCAGTATAGAAGTAAGTGCTATTGATATTGCTATACATTACAGGAAAAAGAGAGATCGGAAGAAGAGAGTCTGGCTTTAAAATTGGAAGAAGAAACTTAGGTTACGCTGGTGCCCCTATCTTGCTAGTAACAAATGCAAATGCCTTGCAAGCTCTAGTAATAAAAGTCAAGGAGCACAGTAAAAGAAAAAAGAAAAGAATTACATTTAAGACAAAACGAATCACTCTTGGGAGTAGACTGGTGGTTCAGAAATATGAAATATAAATAAAAAAATCCAGTCACTTGATGAAAGTCGAGTCCAAAGAAAAAACATTGAACTTTTAGAAACAACTGTGGGAAAACCCAGTGGAACATGATAAAACTACCTCCTAGATCAAAGAAACTCAAAAACAAGATGGAGAATATTGTAATAACAACTGATATGGTTGTACAACAAGTAAAGAAGATCAAGAACTGGAGTGCACCTGGCCTGGACAAAGTGCATGGATACTGGTTAAAACATTTGACCAGCCTCCATCACCACATGGCCACTCAATTTGACGAAATACTTCAAAATGCAACAAGCAAAGAATGGTTAACAGCTGGCCGAACATACTTGATAATGAAAGATCCAGAAAAGGGCACAGAACCAAGCAACTATCGCCCAATTACTTGTCTGTCAACAACATTCAAACTTTTTACAAGAGTGCTGGAAAATTCAGTATTCAATCATCTGATAGAAAACAGTTTGTATGCAGTAAAACAAAAAGGAAATTACAAAAAATCAAGAGGAGCAAAGATCAGATGCTCATTGACAAAATAGTACTAAAAAACGCAAAACGAAGAAGAACAAATTTAAATATGGTGTGGATAGATTACAAGAAGGCATTTGACACATTATCCTACAGCTGGATTAATGCCTGTCTGAAAAACTTTGGAATCAGCAAAAATATTTGTACATTTTTGAAAGCAAATATGTAAAAATGGAAAACAGTTCTAACAGCAAATGGGGAGAACATTGGTGAAGTCAACATCAGACGAAGAATCTTCCAAGGGAATTCACTTTCACCACTACTGTTCAACATCGCATTCATTCCAAAGACAATAATCCTACAAAACACAAAACTGGGCTTCCAAATCTCAAGCCAACATGGCAAGATAAACTATCTACTATACATGGATGACTTAAAACTGCATGCGAAAAGCCCCACTGAACTTGAATCAATACTCAACACAGTTCCACGGTTCAGCAATGACATCAGAATGAACCTTGGACTTGAAAAATGTGCTATACTCTCCATGCAACAAGGAAAACTGGAAAAAATAAAAGGAATAGAATTGGGAAATGGAAGCATTGTGAGAGCATTAGCAAAGGATGGTAGTTACAAATACTTGGGCATATTGGAAACAGATAATATCCGGAATGGAAAAGTCAAAGAGTCAATGCAAAAGGAATACATCAGGTGGGTCCACAAAATATTAAAATCAAAACTGAATTCTGGAAACATAATTAAAGCCATTAAGACATGGGAAGTTCCAGTGATATGCTACCCAGCTGGAATCATCAACTGGACTGTGGGTGAACGGGAAACCTGGACCAGAAAACATGTAAATTTTTGAACATGTGCTATGCTTTACATCCACGAAGTGACATCTACAGGTTATACCTGCCAAGAAGAATAGGGGGCAGAGTTCTATTGCAAATCCATCAAACTGTAAAAGAAGAAAAATGAAGTTTGAATGATTATGTGAACCAAAGTACAGAAAAACTGCTGCAGGCTGTGAAAACAGAACATTATAAAAACAACAGAAACAAAGGCATAATATAAGGAAAAACAGCTGGATGACAGATTAAATGGATGGAAAACCAAAGCTTTGCATGGACAGCACTTGAAAAACATTGAAGGAAAATGTGATAACAACTTGACATGGGCATGGCTTAAGAGAGAAACCATCAAGAAAGAAAGGGAAAATTCAATATTTGCTGCTGAAGAAACTACAAACTAATGCCATGGAAGCGAAGATACAAAAATCCACTGACAAACTAAACTGCTGACTTTGCAATGACAAAGTTGAAACTATTTCACACTTAATAGGTGAGTGCAGTAAAATCGTGCAAACTGACTACAAAGCTAGACATGATCGAGTTGCTAAATTAATCTACTGGTCATTGTGTAAAAAAATAACCCTACCTGTATCCAAAAAGTCATGGGAATATAAAGTGGAAAAAGTTGTCAAAAATGAGATGGTGAAGATCTTGTGGGACCTTCAAATACAGACGGATCACCATTTAGAACACAATACACCAGAAATTATAGTTGTCGAGGGCTGAAGCGTACAATTTATTGATATTGCTGTTCCAGGAGATGCCAGAGTTGAAGAAAAAAAATCACAAAATATCACGACCTGGCCATCAAAACTAAATGGTTATGGATGAAACTTGTAACAGTGATACCCATTGTCATTGGGGCACTTGGTACCATGTCCAAGAATTTTACAAAACACATCAAGAAATTGCAGCTTCCTGCAAAACCATCAGCAGAACTGCAAAAAACTGCACTACTTGGAACATCGTATATTTTAAGAAGTTACTTGGTTGATACTTAGGACACTGGCAGCAACCAGTATCAACCATTAGCACCAGTCACTGGTATTTGTGATGCATTTTTGAATGTTCAGTTGACTGAGTTTCATATTTAATGAATAAAAGAGATAAAATAATAATAATAATAATAATAATAATAATAATAATAATAATAATAATAATAATTTGTTTTTATATCATGGAATAAAAAGTTTTGGTCTGGCCAAGTAAGACCAGAGGTGTCAAACTCACATCGTCATGGAAGTGTCATGTGATATTGGGACTTTTCCCCTTGCTAAACCAGGTGTGGACATGGCCAGTGTGTGATGCAACCAGCGTACAGGCCGGGAGTTTGACAGCTCTGCATAAGACCCTTTTTCCACCACCAAAGCAAAATCATGTACTTGTAATATTTACTGTCTCCTTTGTTCCAATGACTCTACCTACAACTTGTGCCCATCCAATGAGTGAGACAATCTTAAGTATATTTTGGTTGTAAAATTCATTTCTACCAGTACCATCCACTGCCCTCTAACATCAATATAGAAGTTAGAAATTAGAATTTCTACATTCTATGTTAACTTTGTCTTGGTAGGTTGCAGTTGTATTGCATTGCTATTCCCATCAATTCCAGTTAGTCACATTTGTTATAGATTATGGAATTGTAATTCAGCAATTGAGGCTCACCAAGTTCAAAACAGGCTGATAGTAGTACGGGCATTAAAAATTACTTAGATATAAATATATGTCACAGGGAAGTCTGAAAACTTCTACAATCGGATATTTTTTCCACATTGAACTCAAAA
Organism: Naja naja; assembly: GCA_009733165.1. NCBI lineage: Eukaryota > Metazoa > Chordata > Lepidosauria > Squamata > Elapidae > Naja > Naja naja. The sequence continues at coordinate 32,126,902 of CM019151.1, forward strand.
CTAATAATTTCTGGGGAAAGTACATAATATTGGTTGTTTATAGATTAATTGTCTCTTCCCTTTTTGGTGACATTGCTAGCATGACAAAATGAAATGCTAACATTGCTAATCAGGATAGATTAATAGGAATTGCATAATACCTTTAATAGAAGCCTCTGCCCCTCCAGGATATGAGTAGGCTGACTATAGTAAGAAAAGCATTTTGCACTGTCTAGCCACCATGTGACTGGACTAATTTATACTCAAGGTTTTTGAAATCAAACTCTGGAATGGAGTCTTATGATCTCAGGGAGATAAATAACACAGGACATCTTTTTTACATTTTAATGACTGGGTTTACAGAAAAGGAGTGCTTAGGATAGTAGGTCTTTTATTCCATGTGGTGGGTTGTTTATTTCTTTTTAGCAATGCATTATTTTTGCAATAAAAGTAAGAGGAGCTTTTTTGAGAAGCAGGTGAATATGAAAAGTGATAGCAAGATTAAAAATCCCTTTTCTTTTAATGTTATGGCTTCAACCTTATCCAAGTAAGCTTTTAACATAAACACAAAAACTTAACTCTTAACATATACATATAGTGTGTCTCTCTGTGTGTGTGGTTATACACACACATATACACACACAAACATATACACACATATACACATATATGCATATACATATTCATATACATGTGTGTATATACATATATACACACACACACATATCTCACACATGTATATTACAAACATACACATAATGTATATATACATATGTACATATACATACATAATACATACATACACACACACACACGTATATACACATACACACACATATACGTACACATACATACACCGGTTCTGGCATACCAGTAGTGAAAATTTTGAGTAGTTCAGAGAACCGGCAAATACAACCTCTGGCTGGCCCCGCCCCTTCCACCCCGCCCCTTTCCTGTCCTATATTTCCTTGTTTTTTTACCTCAGCTGATTTATGTGGCAGAGTGGATTGCTGCACCTCAGCTGAGCTAAAAAACAGCTCACCTCACTAGCGCTGACACAAAGGGCATTTTTTGAGTGCTGCGTGTGCGCGCAAAGCACTCTCTCATAGAACCAGTAGGAAAAAATGTGGAACCCACCACTGCTTGAAGCCCAAATCAGGCTTTGTGTGGCAATTGAAAATTGGGTCTAGTTTTAAAGGATGAGTCTCGCATTTAACAGGGAAAATGTGTTCTTTAAATGTCTGCAAGCTTCCCATTTTGTCATTCCCAGCCAGCACCCCAACTTCCTTATAACAAGATACATACATATGGCCCAGAGTGGAAAATGGAGCTCTGCTGGCTCTGGAGCAGGATGTTTAAACTGTTCTCCCATGTTTAAACTCTCTCCATGTTTAAACTGTTCTCCCATAACCATAAGTCCAATTATAAATAAATAATTCACCCTAGCCACAACCTTTGTGTAAGGTCACAGGTTATCTCTTCAAAGTAAGCAAAGTCGAGAAACATTGTCCACAGAAGGGACACTTTTCCTCTTCTTTCTTTCTTTCTTTCTTTCTTTCTTTCTTTCTTTCTTTCTTTCTTTCTTTCTTTCTTTCTTTCTTTCTTTGACTTGTATGCCGCCCCCTCTCCAAAAGGACTCCATCCCCTCCTTTTTTCTTTGCATTTTTGGGGAAGTTGATGCTGTGCATCATTAGATAAGTGTTCTATCATGTTCCTGACTAAAAGGTTTAGGAGCTACTGAATACAAGGTATTTTTGGTTAAAATTGCAATACACATAAAACAATAATAAATCTTCAACCACAAGTTCATATATAATAGTTTTAAACTACATTTGTAAATTAAGGTGGTTGAAAAAATAATGTAGGCAATTTATTCAATAAATACATTTCAAGTCTGTGTCAGTTATTTTGAGCGAACTGAACATCTGTTCATTTTATTAGTTACTTAATTATAAACTTTGGAAGGGAATGCAGCGACATCACAATCCAGTTTAGGAGCTTGTTCCTGAGTTCAGGAATTGACTTGAAGGAGCCAATGCCACTGCAATTTTAATATCTGTATCCAGAGGTAAAAATGGAACTCTTCTCCCATAACTGAATATTTAAAAAATGATTGTAACATCTTGGTTTTTGGCTGACAAGTATGCAATTTTAACCAATTACATTTGTGGAGAACCGGAATTCACCATAACTTTCAAAAGGCATTATGGAACTTTAAAATCGTGTGCCTTTAAAATGTGATTATGTACTTTTGCTGGGGACAATCATGACCTGTCCATCAACAGAAGTTAAATTACATAGTATGAGACTGAAACAAATGATTTCTGGAGGACAAATAGTGAACAGAGCTGATTACTATAGCAAAAATCAAGGAACCAGTGAGTAGGCCAATCTTTCCAGCTAAGAAAAGCAGCTCCAAGTACTTTGCACAGACAGGTACTTTGTACCAGGACAGCAGCTTTCCATGAGTTTGAGCACTGTGAACCACTTGCTCACAACCCTGGTTTAAAGAACACTTAGTTTAAACTAAGGACATTTGTTGTAATTAAAGAATTAGAAATAAGCAGTAGAAAACTAAATCAGGTTTTTATCTAAGAAAATTACAAATAGATTAAGGATCCAGATAAATCTGGAATATTAGATTTTAGAATTGACTATAAAAAATAAATAGCTTTTCATGGGAATTAACTATAAAAAATAAATAGCTTTTCATGGGAAATAGACTTATTTTAACTATCCTGGCTAGTGTAAGCCATAATAAAGGCACTGTAAGTTACTTTATGATTTCAGAAACTGATTTTAGAGAAGACTAAGTATCCTAAACAGAAGGGAGAAAAATATAAGCCTTGGTGTCAGTTAATACTAAAAAAGTAAAGGTTCCCCTCACACATACATGCTAATTGTTTCTGGCTCTAGTGGGTGGTGCATATCTCTGTTACAAAGCTGAAGAGCCAGCGCTGTCTGAAGACATCGCTGTGGTCATGTGGCCGGCATGACTAAATGCTGAAGGCACACACAACACTGTTATCTTCCCACCAAAGTGGTCCCTAATTTTCTACTTGCATTTTTACATGGTTGTGAACTGCTAGGTTGGCAGAAGGGGGGACAAGTAACGGGAGCTCACTCTGTTATGCGGCACTAGGGATTTGAACCACCAAACTGCTGACCTTTCTGATCGACAAGCTCAACGTCTTATCCACTGAGCCACCACGTCCCTCAGTTAATACTGTGAATTACAAAATGACATAAAACATAATATTGGAAAAGAGATCTTTGAAGAATGGAGCCAGAAATCAGTAATTATGATATCAACATTAGCAGTAATGATGTCAGTTTCCATTAATAGACTATGTCAAAAAGATGTTAATGAAGGTATGGCAGATATGGAAGAAATTTTACCTCACAGGACAAAGTACTGAAAGTGGAGGTACAAATGATAGGCCAAGATAATGATTTGGAGAAGGTTGTTTACTTGATATACAAAAGAAAGTGGCTGAAGTATTAAAAATTTAAAGGGAAATATAAATGATAAACCAAGAAAATGACCTGGAAAATACATTTGTTGTCTTCAGCTCAAGAAGTGCATTGTAGAAAAAAAAGAGGGACAGGGATGAATGATTAAGCATTTACAAATTTACTTATTAACCATTTATACCATTTTCTAGCCCAGAAAAATGGGAAGTTTAAGAAGAAATTAAGAGAACACGTAATTGCAGTGGGATTTAGCTTTCAATAGTTCTCATGTGCACAATTTAGAGAAAGATTTAATATAGGTTTAAAAAGTAGCAAATGTAGACTGTGATAAACCTGAATTTGAATATGAATGAAATATAACTGATGAATATGTTATTGTTAAAATGTATAAACATTGAGATTTGAAATGGAGTTCAACCTGGAGCAGATTAGAGAATAAGTGATAAAATGGGCCACATATTTTGGCTATAATTCAAATTGATCAATAGGAAAGATTATGGTTGAAAGATCTGAAATTCACTAGAATTTAAAATAATTTTTTTTGAATGATGTACCATTGGTATATGACATCAGAAAAAATGTCTAAGATGTAAAAAGGTACTTCTAATCACTACTGAAAATGGGAATTTTATAATGCCTGTTAGACTTCTAAAAAAGCAAAAATGTACTAGATGCAAACACAAATGGTGATTTAAAGAGTTTTAAAAATTAACATTGAGATATATAAGCTGAACTTTTCTTCCTAGGTCTTAGGGTTTGTTGGTTAAAGGATTATTGGTTTCATGTATGATAAATGCAGTGAGACTATTAAATATACAAAGATGGAAGACTACAGAAACACCAGTAATGGATTGTGAAGATAGCTGAGTTTTCAGAAATGGTTAGATTGACCTAGTTGATTGAGGAGGGAACTACATTTACTTTTATAAAAAATTGTAAACCCTTTATAGATTTTTTCCTAAAAATAGATAAAAATGACCTGCTGATTTTGAAATGTATTAATTTAAAATTTGTTTATGGGAATAAGGAAGTGATGATAGGCAATATGAGCAGGGAGAAATGGTAATTGTTATGTTTGTAACTGCTGCAAAGAAGATAAGGCACTTTTAAAGAGATGATTCTTTTCCATATTTTGTTATTCTTCATTTTTTTAACCCTTTTCATAATCTTTTCTATTGCTTCTTTTATCTTTCTATAGTTTTAAAAAAACTGCCATTATTTTGCTTAATGATTAACGCAGGGTTGGGAGAGGGACATTCTGTGTTTGGTTTATGCTGATAAAATTAATATAAGGAATAATAACTCTTCTTGAATATTATGGAGTGAATGTTGGGAGTTGGGTAGAAATACTTTTATTTTTTTTATCTTTTCTGTAAGATAAATTAGTGCCAAGTTCTGAGTTGGTCTATGCAACTCAGAAAATTTTACACATTTATTTAGGATGAGAGATAATAAGATAGTTTTTCCATGGAGCTTTAAGAATTTTTCTACACCACCCCTGAGGCTGATGCTGTGCTTGAGTTAATAGTGGTTTGATCATAGGCTGACTGTAATTTGAGGTTAGCTCTATTGGTGTCCAATATTTCTGCAATTTAGGATTATTTTTAGCTAACCATTTCTACTAATTAACAAATTTATTTTTGTGACACAATAGCATAGTTCCTAGCAATATTTTGCTCCAAAGCAGTGTTTCTCGACCTTGGCAATTTTAAGCTATGTAGACTTCAACTCTCAGAATTGCTGGCTGGGGAATTATGTAAATTGGAGTCCATACATCTTAAATTTGCCAAGGGTAAGAAATGCTGCTCCAGAGAAACCAGTCACAACTCGAAACCTGAATAGGCAACCATGAATTAGAATACAGCAGATTCAAACAGGTTCCTTTTATTCCAGGGGAAAAAAAATCAGTCAAATCATTTTGCTCAGCCTTAGGACCTAAGTTTTGTGGGAAGCCCTCACCCCCAAGAATGAAATATTTTGGGAAATATTTTTAAAAAGGCAGGATAAAATATTTTCCCTAAAGAAAAATTTAAAAAAAATCTTAAGGGAGGCAGAAACTAGCCCCAGTTCCCCTGTCCCAAGCAGAAACTGAAGAGGCCAGCTTATAGAAATGCAGATTTGGTAATCCATTACCATTGACTGGGTCAAGACAGAAACTCAGCTAAGCAACAAACAAAAGGTTGACAAAATTAGCTCACACAAACACCTAGGATTTGCATTTCCTCTTTTGCCTATAGAGCCAGCTATGACCCCTGCATAACCCCTACATGACTCCCATAGGAATCCAGAAGGTATAAAAACCCACCCACTCTCAACTCAATTTTGTCAGCTGCCCCTGAATCACACGTGGTTGATGGTTCTGCTTTATCAATAAAGGGAACCTTTCTTTCCATTCAGCCTCCAGCCTCCAGTGCCTTCAGCCTCCAGTGTCTTTCTCCTGAATTGAAACTGAACCAGATGGTTTTTCCTTCCAACAATTTAAGTCAAATGTAATGAACCCTCGTGATATTTAGATATTGCCTGATGCTGCATCATTTTGCTTTTGCTGCAGCTTCTGAACAACAGAGGTTTCATTTCATGAAATGAATGGGGAAAAAAACATTCATGGAATCGGAATTGAAACAGAGAAATGATGAGAAACATGGATGTAAAAGTGAAAGTACAAGGGAATAGTGCATATGTATCTGTAAGGTTTTTTCCCCCAAAAGTTTACTGCTGGGGAAGAAAGTGCAGTTTACTTTTAAAAATAATGGCCAATCCGTTTAATAACATAATTGTTGGATTTATCTTCAATAAAATGCCCAAGGTGTATATAGACCGTTTTTCAGAAATTTGGGGATTATTGTAACAATTTATAAAATTGAGAAACATGGGAAAATAATAATGTAGAATGTAGTATCTGGGCATATCAACATCCATTGAAACTACACCTTTACATCTTCACAGGGATACATTCTGTGCACAGCTTTCAGTGCAGATAAATTATAAAAAAATAATAATAATGGCTTCTTCACTGAAAGCTTGGAAGATTTATTGGTTAAAAAAATAATCACCTTGGGGACAGGTGTTTTGTAGCAGTAGTTAATTGCATGATTGGTTTAAAATGCCCTAAGCTACACATCCAGGTTTCTGGCCATCTCAGGAAGGCCATAATCACCTGTAATTATGATTGCTGATGATTGCTGCACTTACAGGGTGCTTGTGGAAGCTTTTATCCCATTTCCTTTCATTTCCTAAGCTGTTCTTCTGGGGGAAAGATGACTTCCTCTATCTATATATTGTTCTATATGCACTGATTCACTAGAGTTTTGTTTATAGGACAGTTTTTGCCCCTTATATATTTGTTTCTAAGGTTCAGTAGCATTTAGTCACTTTGTTTATTACCTGTATACATTACAGTGGTGTGGAATTTTGTATTTTTCACACGTGAAAAATAATGCAACAATGAAATGTAACTTTATATTTAATGTATTAAAATAAACTTGCAAGGATATTAGGTGAATTTCAACAATCAATGAAAAACAGCACGTCATTAAAGTATATCTCTCTTACACATGCTCCTCTGTTTACACACGAACACAATCCACTTGGATTGAGTTGAAAAGTATGTTTTCTCCCATAGAAGATAAATAATGTAACATATATTTCATGGATTGTCTTCTATAGCAGGGGTCACCAACCTTTTGGACCTCAGGGACCCCAAACTCATAATTTTAAATCCTGTGGACCAGAGACCCTGGGAAAATCTCCAAAAAAGTCTGCAGGAAAATTCCCCACCCCGTATACCTACCAATTGATCATTCTTTATTTGGGATCGCAGGATACTGTCTCCAGCTCCCTTCTCAGGGGGAGGGAGGGAGAGAGAGAAAGAGAGACTTTTGGCTTGATGCAAGGAAAGCAGCAGAAGCAGCAAAGTCTTTCTTTCTCTCCCCCACACTCCACCAGAAATGAGTCTTTGTGAGACTTGTCACACTGGCGCAGCCTCTTGGAGCAGAATGCCTTGCAGGATCCCAAAGACTCATTTCTGGTGGAGTTTGGGGAGAGAACGAACGACTTTTGCTGCTTTCCTTGTATGCAGCCAAAAGCAGAAGAAAGAAGCAGAAAGAAGCAGCCTGGTGGCCAGGTGAGGCACATGGGGCAAGTTCCCCCCCTCCATCCTTTCCCCCCTCCCCTCACTATCTCATGTTGTTCACAATGCAAGGGATGCAAGCCTTGTGTTCCCGCGCAGCCTGGATTAATTGCTTTGGGGGTGTGCTTTGGGGATGACATTTCTCTGCGGACCACCAAAATTTTCTTGCAGACCACCAGTGGTCCACGCTCACTGGTTAGCAACCACTGTTCTATAGCACCTTTGTATTCTGTCTATTTGACCCTAATTGGGAAGAATAATTGTTTAGATTTTGCTATGTGGTTTTTGCCCTAGCTATCAGGTAAAAGAAATGTCAAAAGCAGGTCACAAGCTAATGTGTCTTTTTTACTTGTGATATAGACCTGACTGAGCAGATGCCTTGACTAATGGAAGAAGGAGACAATTTGCATTTATTTTTTCTTCCCTTGCAGTCTGACTCATATCAACATCTCTTCTTTTTTTGGAAGTTCCCCTTTTCCTTTCAAAAACTATTTTTAGAGGACTGAAGGGGAAAATAGTCCAAAAAAATAATCTGTATGTTAACATTACATCATGAAGTTGGGAAGCGCTATTTTGGCAACTGCATTCCTTCCACTTCTCCATCTCTAAATAATTATGTATAATGTATAATGCAATGTTGTAGACTACAGGGGCACAGAATGAATTTTGTGACAACATACTTTCCAGTATATTGATTTCATCTGTGAGAATCAAGATAGGTTATATTTGCAGCAGGGTTTAGGACAACCCTCCATGGCCAACTCACTACTGCTATCTCCCCATATCCATCTCCCCATGACCAACCTGGCATGGCCATCTTGCCACAGGACAATCCATGTGGGGTAATTCAAAGCAATGAATGTTATCTGCTAGGGTCTCTTCTACATTATTCCCATTTTTGTCAATGGAAATAATGTCAAGGACACAGTGATGGATAGTACAAGTAGTCCTTGACTTACAACACCTAATTTAGTGACAATTCAAAATTACAAGGGCACTGAAAAAAGTGACATGACCATTTTTCACACTTACAACCTTTGCAGTATCCCCATGGTTATGTGATTTACATTTGGATGCTTGGCAATTGATTCACATTTATGATGGTCGCAGTTTCCCAGGCTCATGTGATCCCCCTTTGCAATTTTCTGACAAGCAAAATCAATGGGGAAGCCCGATTCACGTAATAGCAATAGCACTTAAGACTTACATACCACTTTATAGTGCTTTAGAGCCCTCTCTAAGCGGTTTACAGAGTCAGCCTATTGCCCCCAACAATCCGGGTCCTCATAATTGTGTTACTAATTTAACAACTGCAGTGGTTCACTTAACAACTGTGGCAAGAAAAGTTGTAAAACGAGGCAAAACTTTTAACAAATTTCTCACTAAGCAACAGAAATGTTGAGCTCAGTTTTGGTCATAAACTGAGGACTACCTGTATTTATTACATTGAATTATTCCACACGGAATCGTCCCATGGCAAGTTGGCCATGGTGAGATAAATGATTCCATGATTCCGTGGATACTTCTTTTTCCCCCATTTTAATATATAGACATTTGCTCTTTTCCTGTGGCCTGCCATTTCACTGGTTCTCCCAGATTTCTCCAGTTTTCTTTGGTATCTTAGCATGCAATTCATGTATTGTTTGACCAATGGCAATAATTTATTCTAGGAGCACATAGCAACACATAGAGAAAATAGATGACACAGATCAAGACATGCTTCTTCCTGGCTATATGAATACTTGATTGCTTATTGTAACCTATGACTATCATTAAGTGTTGTACCTTATGATTCTTGACTCTTAATGAATGTATCTTTTCTTTTATGTACACTGAAAGCATTTGCACCAAGACAAATTCCTTGTGTGTCCAACCACGCTTGGCCAATAAAGAATTATATTCTATTTTACTTTGCTTTGTTTTTGTAAGGAAGATTTGGGTGTTGTTCTCCAATGACAATGGTATCCAGCAAGGAACAAGTTACACACAGATGCCAAATAAACCAGATCATGGACACATCTGTAGGCTTTCATAATATATCTGTGACATAATAGAGGGAGGTGAATGCTGGTCTTTGGATCTCCAGTGCTGGGTTTTCTTTTGCTATACTGGGCTGCTGGATGGCAAGGGAAAGGGTCCCTGGCAAAACTGTGTTTTGTTTTGAATTATTAATCTTTTTTTCACTTGGGCTAAATGGAGTTTCCAAGTCATCCAGGTCATAGGTGCCTCCAAGGTGCTTTTTCAAAAGGCAACTGGACTGTTTTTTCTTCAAGGAAAAAAATCAGTTTCACTTGGGCTGCTACAGCAGTCTTTTCCTAAAGTTCTCTTATCTAGTTAATTCTGCTTTTAATTTGCTTATTAATGCATGGCCCATAATTTTTTAATGCATTTTTAAAGAATTAATGCTATTGCTTTGAAGGAAGATTTTGTTTTTCCAATGACAATGGTATCCAGCAAGGAACAAGTTACACACAGATGCCAAATAAACCAGATCATGGACACATCTGTAGGCTTTCATAATATATCTGTGACATAATAGAGGGAGGTGAATGCTGGTCTTTGGATCTCCAGTGCTGGGTGCTATACTGGGCTGCTGGATGGCAAGGGAAAGGGTCCCTGGCAAAACTGTGAATTATTAATCTTACTTGGGCTAAATGGAGTTTCTCATCCAGGTCATAGGTGCCTCCAAGGTGCTTGGCAACTGGACTGTCTTCAAGGAAGTTTCACTTGGGCTGCTACAGCAGTCTTTTCCTAAAGTTCTCTTATCTAGTTAATTCTGCTTTTAATTTGCTTATTAATGCATGGCCCATAATTATTAATGCATTTTTTAAAAATTATGCATTGGATTCTTTTTTTTAATAGAAAAAGTGTACTAGCAGTAATTGACAATACCTGGCTAGGTCGAGGATAAATCTTAGTCTACTCATGTGAATTTGAATGGGTCGAAGAAGCAGCAGCATTTTGAATACAAATTGATGGGAGAACAAAAATGTACAGCAAGAAATGGCAGATTAGATCAAAGTGTGAGATTGGTCCCTAAGATGCTGGTCTAGAGTGACCTTTTATTGACTACCGGGGTTCTTCTTATATTACCTACTCACATCCATATTCCCCTCCCCATGTGATATAAAATTGATTATAGAAGCAGAAAGAATTTTTAATTGCATGCTCTTATGAACCTTAAGCGGGCTTCAGAAGAAATTGTTTTTTATTGTTTACACTTAAGTTAGAGTGTACTTGCTTCTTTCTCTATTTTTCCCCTACTTGATCTCTACATTTGTTTCAGAGATTAAATAAGCAGCTTAAGCCACTTTTGGGACCACTAGAAATTTGTGCTTCCCAAAGGATGGGTCTTAGATTGCTGCTACCCAGACACACAAAGACAGGCAAACATGTATGACATGCCCAGACACAAAAGTATACTACAGTACTGTATATGCTACTGGCATTATCAATGACATTACAATTACTGGCATTGCCATCTGGTGGAGGCAAATATGCAGTACATTATTCTAGCTCTTAAAAGGCTCGTGTTTAAAATCATCCCCTTCCTTTGTTTATTCCCTTAATGAAAGATTCAGATAGTATTTGTAACTCACCCATGTTTTCTCACTGTTGCATCCATCTTTTTTCTAACAGCAGAAAAACAGGCAGGGTAAAGTTGAGAATGAACTTCACTGCATTTTCCCCTCTAGCATTACTTTGTCCTAGGTTTTAAAACACTTAACAAAGAAAGGATCTACTTGAGTCTCCAAGGTATATTAGCAGTTTATGAGATTGCTTTATTATTATTATTATTATTATTATTATTATTATTATTATTATTATTTTATTTTATTTTCTGGCATTTCTAGGCTGTCACACCTCCCAATGGACAGATTATAGGATTAAATGAATGATTGTTCTTATTTATCTATGTTGGAAATTAAAAAAAGCTATTCAACTCTACAGTAACTCTCGGCAGGATCCAGAAAAACAACAATGCAGTACAATTAAGAGAAAAACAACAACACCCAGTTGACATAAAAAAGGGAACCATTAAAAGACAAATGTGCAGGATCCACTAACCTAAGATCCAGGGAAATAATGTGTTTTCTGCTGTTTACTAACAGTCACATCTCATAGAGCAAAGGTGTCAAACCCCATTTCAATGAGGGACGCATCAGGGTTGTGTTTGACCTCTGGGAGCCAGGATGGGTGTGGCCAGGGTGGCATGGCCAGGATGGGTGTGACCAGCTTGATGTCACTCATGTCAGGAGCACCTGTGAAGACCCAAGCGCTCTGCCACCAAAAATGGGCTCCAGGTATCTGTTTTCAGCTCCAATGGCCTCCTGAAAGTGTGCGTCCCTCCCAAGTTCTATTTTCACTGGCAGAGGCACCATGGGCTGGTCCTTCGCTGTTTCCAGGTGGCCCCGCAGGCCAGATCTAAGCATCCTGAGGGCTGAATCCAGGCCATGGCCCTTGTGTTTGACATCCCTGTCATAGAGCAAAGGTTCCGTGATGAAATAAGCCCCAACATTGCATATATTGCTACATTCCAGACCAGCTGCAGGTTGCAAGTGGTTTCAAGGACAGTTTCATGTAGAGTAGCCCATGTTTAAAGTAATCAAAGCACAGCTATCTGCCATGAAATTCAATGTCATTGATGTTTTTGTCTTCAGAAGATGGGTTTTCTTTGTTTTCTTTGCTATTCTCTTGAGAAAACCATTTTTATTTTCCCTTTCAGTTGGTACTTCTTTAATTGTTCCCTCATGTTGTATTCCCGGTGTTTCTTTTGTTTCTATTAATTATTATGCTACCAGTTTAAAACTATGAGGGTGCCTTTTTTGTGCAGCCTCTCAGGGCCTTTTCAAAAGGTTTGTTCCCATTTAGCTACAGTAACATATTCAGAATGATGCCGCGATATTTATTTGTTGGCCAACTAATCTTCAATATTTTCTTAAATAAATTGGGAAAAATAAAGAAAAGTAATAAGAAAGTGAAAAAGAAATATAGAAAAAGAAATAGAAAGGAAAGGGAAGATTCTAAAGAGCATCTTCTAATTTTCCTGACAAGTAAATATCGATACATTTATATTTCATTCTCTTTTGCTAACATTACATAATAATTTCTTTGTTTCATAAGCCATCCCTTCGAATCTTCAAAACCATATACCCCAAGCTGTCTTTTCTTTTTTCAGCAAAGAATCTTTTTTTTTTAAACAAATTTTATTCAATTTTTAACAATTTTTTAAAACAGCTCTTTTCAGTAGACAGCATGTTCCCGCGTCGTCACTTTTACATGCAAATATGACAGTAAATCTATATTCATTTTAAACATTTGACTTCACTTCTATTCCATTTTAGCAGACAAAGGATCAAAGAAATTAATCCTAATCTCAAATCTTAATCTCAATCTGTATAGCCCCCCAGTTCATTTCGAGTTAATTGCAAATATATATATATATTTTAAAAAACTTCATTTATAAATCTTACAAATAACAATATATTTGCCCATCATATTAAAGATAAGGTTCATCCATATCTATCCTTTAATTATCTTCACATTGTTAATACTCTTTTATCATTTACAAAATTCTTTTGTCTGTCAGATTTGCCCTTTCATCACATATTCTCTCCATAATTCTAAATCCGTACAAATTTTAACACTAAAAAGAATGAAAGAAAAACCCTAGACTTGCCCCCTTTACTACTTTGAAAGTGGCACCTCAGTGGTTAATATAGTAGCATAATCATAATCATTCCTTTAAAACGAAAGATAGAGAAAAAGAAAAAAAAGAAAATAGGAAAAAGCTCCCTTACAATATATCTCTAATCGATCGGGTTCTGCAACACATATCCCCCCTAAGATTTATTTATGGTTCCAAGATAATAATAAAAATAACTAATCTTAGTTATTGACAAACCTCATTTTTAGACATTTTCTAAAATCATTTCAATTAATTCAATTCATCTAATCATCATTTAGCTTTCTTTTGTAAATAAGAAATAAAAATGTGACCTTTTACCAGTAAAAATTGTCAGTAACCCCTATTGTTTTATACTTTTATAATCAATATATTCTTATTACCATTTCTTCATGCAGAACCCTTTAAATACGTTAACCATTATCTCTATGCAAACAAGTTTTCTTTATTATGTATCTCCCGTGTCTCTCTATCTTTTGTTCTTGTTTCTTGGACTTCCGGGTTGAGCCTTCTCAAGAACGGGCGGCGGTTTGTGATCGTCCATGACCGCAGCCTGGCTCTTGCGTCTGAGAGCCCTGATCCTGCAAGGTTCGGGGCTGAAGCTGCCTCAGAGGGGCGGGGAGAAAGGGAAATCTGCCAGCCAGAGTGAGGGGAGCCGCATCTCCCCCTTTTTGGGTCTGGTCTTTTCCCTCTGAAGACGTCAAGAAGTGGTGGTCAGAAATGGCCACCTCGAAGAGAAGGTCTCAACGGGATTAAGATTGGTGCAGGAGGAAAGAGAGAAGTCGACAGCAGAGGAACCGGAGTATCGGATGGTAAGATCAAGGCACCCGGATTAAGATAAAGATGAGTTTTTAAAAAGAGAAACAGAAGCTGCGCAGTTCCAAGTGATGAAAAATAAGTAAAATATTTTTGACAGCTATAAGGGGCTTCGAACCGGAAAGGAAGAAGCCAGCGAAGAACTTAAGTTTGGGGCTCGGAAAACTTTGAATATCAAAATAAAAGGAAAGGGTTAAGACTCTGTGCAGAAAGTGCCACTTTGTGGAGAAAAATTGGAAGCTAAAGAAGTAAGAAACTATCTTGTTCCTTTGTGGATTGGAGTTGTTACATTTTAAAGAGACGCAAGACTCATAGAAAGTGAAAGCTTGAATACACAAAGACGGACTATCGGACTAATTGGTGATATTGATATAGACTCTGGACCTGGGTTAGGATCATAGAAAATTTAAAGAAGAAGAAATAAGGAAAATTAAAATTTTGGTGGTCATCCAAAGAATCAAAATGGAGTTTAAAAGTATGAAAGAACTGTTACAGGAAGTGACTGAACTAACTTGGCATGTTGCAGAAAATATGGGCATTCAAATGCTGAACAAAGAAGAAGGAGCCTTGGAAAGGGTGGAGCCAGCACAGGAGAAAGCCATCTTAAAAGACAATTAATACAAAGATTAATACAAATAAAAGGGAAAGGAAGGGTGGCTAAAAAACGGAACCTAAGAAAGTATCTAAAAAGGGGAACATTTACGAAATTAAGCATGTTAGAAAGGTTCAGAAGGAAAGGGAACAGAAAGGTAAAGAGAGAGAGGGATTCAAACTGGATAGAGAAGGGGGAGAGCAGGATAAAAGGGAGGAGAAGGGAGCCAGCACAAGCGAAAGCCATTTTAAGAAGACAACTAACACAAAGATTAATACAAATAAAAGGGAAAGGGAGGATGGTCAAAAAAATGAAACTTAAGAAGGTAATTAAAAAGGGGAACATTTATGAAATTAGGCATGTTAGAAAGGTTCAGAAGGAAAGGGAACAGAAAGGTAAAGAGAGAGAGAGGGATTCAAACTGGATAGAGAAGGGGGGGAGCAGGATAATAGGGAGGAGAAAGAAGTCAGCACAAGCGAAAGCCATTTTAAGAAAACAACTAACACAAAGATTAATACAAATAAAAGGGAAAGGGAGGATGGTCAAAAAAATGAAACTTAAGAAGGTAATTAAAAAGGGGAACATTTATGAAATTAGGCATGTTAGAAAGGTCCAGAAGGATAGAGAGCAGAAAGGTAAAGAGAGAGAGAGGGATTTAAACTGGATTGAGAAGGGGGATAGCGGGATAAAAGAGAGGAGAAGGAGCAAAGAATCTATAAGCATTTTTCAGTCATTAATAAATCTAATTATTGACCTTTTCCTAATCAGTCCAGTCATTTGTGCTGTATCAGTGCTACAGTAGTTCTGTCATCTTCAACAATACGATCCTCCAATGCAAATATTTCAAAGTCTTTCCATTTACTGCTGTGGGACTAATAGTAATAGTCTCATTACAAGCCAGCAGTGATTTTTGGGTGATGAAATTCTTTCTGGGTAAACGAAGGAACAAGAGGTTGCCAACCTTCATCCCAGGCAAGTATTGCTTGGGAGGAGATTGTGTCATCAGCCAAAAAACACAGCTGCCTGGTGTTCGATTTGCTTTTGCTGTCATTCCTACTTCGGAGATGTCTGGTACATCATTGAACTTTCACCCAGAACCCTCAAAAAGTACACATTTCTTGATTATTAACTAGAAGAGCAAAAATACCTGTAGTGTATTTGTGGACCTATTGTGTTTTCTATAAGAATAAGAATCAGTTGCCCTGATATCATTTTTCCATTGTGGCAATATACTGGTGAAACCTTTCACCATGACTGTTGGTTTATGACTGATTGCACCTAGATTTTTGGGAAAGAAGTCCAAGTGTGAATCCAAAAATTAAATCTTCAATGACGTGGTCTTGCATGGTATAAGAAATTTCTTAACTGGGTGAATATAGTTTGGTGCTCTGTACTTACCAAGAAAATTCTCATACTTAAATGTTTTCCAGGCAATTTTCTCTGGCCCAACTAACAGATCTTTGAATTGCTTGTCATTGATGATATAGCTTACCTGTGGACCAACAAAAATGCCTTCCTTAATGTTGCCATCAGTTATTTTTGGAAATATCTATTTCAAATAATGAACACTTCACTTCCCTTGTTCATTACTTTCACAAAATGTTTCAACAGTCTGAGTTTTATGTGAAGCAGTGGAAGAAAATATCTTTGTTGGGTAAACAAATGGTTCATATACCATGGTTTTTTGTCCTGGAACTAAATTCTTTTGGAGTGGCCATTCACAGATATTCGAGTTCTACTCGGTGTACTGAATGCACTTCAGCAACAGTTCTATGTTTTTCTATATATCTTCCATTTGTGCAGCATACAGTAAACAACAGATACTGAAGGGTGTTCATTGCCATTGTGTAACAAAACAGCCATGAGGCTTATACTGGTGAATCAATAGATGCTATTCCCCTGGGTCATGCTCACAACCCAAAGCTATTAACAAACCATCAATGTCAGTACACAAAATGAGGTGGTCAACCTGTGCAAAGAAATTTACTAAATCATCTTGGCAGCTTCGAAAGATAGAACACTGATGATAGCAAACGCCATCCTTACAATGTTGAATCTAGTAGTTCTGCTTTTGACTTTACAAATGTAAGACCTTGACCAGATTGTTTGAATCTGACTGTGTTATGAACTGAGGCTCAACAGACATGCACAGTTCAAAATTCAGATCATTGTTACTATCCGTGCCTGGCTGGTGCATTGCAGCATCTTCATCTCTTTTGTCTAAGCTATATTTCTCTCGTGGCTTTGATACTGGCAGATTGTCATCATGTCGCACTGGTCTCATGGCTGAAGGTATTTCATTGATTTCTTATTTTTAGCAGAGAAACCAGGGACATTAATCAGACAGAAGTAACGATCTGTCGCATAGTCATTCTGTTCTAGCCATATCATTGGGACAGCTAATGGCATTGACTTCCGAGTTCCTCTGAGCTAAGCTTTAAGACCAAGTACATCTTGTACAACAAATATGAGGAACCCAGGCCTTATCTGTATCACCATTCTCACAACTAAAGTATCTTGAAAGCTTAAGAATTTACTCACTACAAAGGTAGCAGAATATATCACGGCTATTCCACTATTCAAGAGACATTTCTGCTGTCATCAATCATCCTATAGCAAGTATAGCTTACATGTTAAGTAAATTACATGTACATAGACAATGTTATGCCTTGAAACAGGCACATCAAAATACATGGAAATTGATATCAATGAAATGAGTAGCATCTGTGCATGTGAGTTGCTTTTATAGTCTTTCCAGGCAGCACCCATCCAACCCAAATATTATGCAATAGGCCCTGAGTGCAACCCTAGACATACGTGAGATAGATAGATAAATTACAAAAATAGAAAAATTCTATAAAGTGGTATATGATAGGTTAAATTACAGGTAATTACCAATAGTAATTACATTACCAATAGTACCCATAATAGGCAATTTGGGTGCAATTCCAAAACATTTGGAATATTTTTTCAACATCATTGGCATTGACAAAAATCTCCATCAGTCAATTGCAAATGGCAACTTCATTTGAAACAGCTTACATCCAGTGACAATGTCTTTAACACCATCAAATAACATCTGCCCATTCCAGATCTGTGGAAAGGACTTGATAGATAGATAAATATGCCAAACCCAGACTAAACATCTGGCTAACTGTGCAACCAACCATAATAAAATTAGTCCATTCCCTCCCCCCGCCCAGGAATGGAGTTTTTTCCTTTTCTTAAATCCTTGTTCTGGTTACACTGATGGTCAGGTGGGTTTGTTCAGTAATGTGATTTCAGTATTAAAATATCAGAAAAATAGCTGTAATTTAAATTGTTATATATTTTAAAATATATAATACAGTTATATTACAGTTAGTCCTCGACTTACGACCACAATTGAGCCCAAAATTTAGGTTAAGTGAGAGATTAAGTGAGTTTCCCCCCATTTTATGACCTTTCTTGCCTCAGTTGTTAAGTGAATCACTGCAGTTGTTAAATTAGTAAGACAGTTGTTAAGGGAATCTGACTTCCCCATTGACTTTGCTTGTCAGAAGTTTGCAAAAGGTGATCACATGACCTTGGGATACAGTAATAAATATGAACCATTCACCAAGCATCTGAATTTTGATCACATGATCATGGGGATGCTGCAAAGGTCATAATTGGTCATAATGTCATAATGGTCATAAGTCACATTTTTCACTGCTGTTGTAACTTTGAATGGTCACTAAATAAACTATTATAAATTGAGAACTACCTGTACTGTATTTGGATTTTTTTTCTTTTTCCTTGCAGTGACAATCTTTTTTGGAAGAAATCACCTGTACCAAACTTGATGCAACTTTAATTTTTCTTAATGCCCATATGAGAGTAACATTTGACCCATGTAATGAATATTATTCACATCTACTTTTTCTATACACCTCTAGTTTGCACATGTGATCATCTGAGCTGGATTTAAAGAAGATATTGTTCTCTTGGAAATTATATAGAAATGCCAGTGATTTCCCTTTCATCAAGTTGAAATAAATTCAATTTTAAATAAAGTCGATGATGTGGATGACATACTCTGATACAGCTTCTCTTTAGGTGTTTCTCCTAATTAAACTGAAATGTAAAGGAAAGGAGAAAATACATTGCTGGCTTGAATGGTACCTCATAAAGGTAAAGGTTCCCCTCGCACATGCGTGTTAGTTGTTCCTGGCTCTAGGGGGCGGTGCTCATCTCTGTTACAAAGCTGAAGAGCCAGCACTGTCCGAAGCATCTCCGTGGTCATGTGGCTGGCATGACTAAATGCCGAAGGTGCATGGAACGCTGTTACCTTCCCACCAAAGTGGTCCCTATTTTCCTACTTGCATTTTTTACGTGCTTTCAAACTGCTTGGTTGGCAGAAGCTGGGACAAGTAATGGGAGCTCACCCCGTTTCATGGCACACGCATACTGCTGAACTGCGTACCTTTCTGATCGACAATCTTAGCATCTTAGCCATTGAGCCCTCATAAGCTACTGATAAAAGGAGGCAGTAGAATGTAGTTGGAGGGTTAATGATGTCTTTCTCTTTACTTTGTCTCTCTCTCTCTCTGGTCTTTATCTCTAAGATTTCTAATATGAGGTACCTTTCTTCTGCCTTTCTTCCTAGGTATGTATACATCTCCTTATGATGTTCTGCCTGTTAGGAAGGCGCTTGACTTTTTTTTTTTTTAATTACATTTATATGCCGCCCTTCTCCGAAGACTCAGGGCGGCTTACAATTTTTGGAGCACAACCCAATGTGCTCAGCAATAGCCTTCATTCCATTGTATATGCCTGCTTATTACTAAGCGGCATTTTTACAAGGTCAGCTAATTGCCCCCAACAATCTTGGGTCCTCAGTTTACCTACCCTGAGAGGATGGAAGGCTGAGTCAACCTTGAGCCTGGTGGGATTCGAGCCTACAATAATTGTAGACAGCTGGATCTTAAGAGCAGGCATTTATAGCCTGAGCCACCAAAGCTCTTTGCCCATTTCTATAAGGTATTTCCTGTAAATAAGCCTTCCTTCAGGTATAAATTGGGTTTTACTAATCATTGTTCAGGTTCAGCTACAGGAAGAAAATGCTTCAACTTCCAAGATTTGTTAGGGAGGTTTGTCTTCCATTCAGATAATCCCTCAAATGCACCCAGTTACATGTACTCTGACTGAATTCTCACTCTCCTCAGGAAGTATATTTCAAGTTCCAGATGGCTGCTGGCCAAAATGCATGTTTAAAAGAGCATGATTAAAAGAGCCATGGTGGCACCATGGTTAGAATGTAGTACTACAAGGCTACTTCTGCTGACTGCCAACTGCCAGTAGTTCGACAGTTCGATTCTCACTGGCTCAGGGTTAACTCAACCTTCCATCCTTCTGAAGTCAGTAAAATGAGGATCCAGATTGCTGGAGACAATATGCAGACTCTGTAAACTGCTTAAAGAGGGCTATAAAGCACTGTGAAGCGGTATATAAGTCTAAGTGCTATTGCTACTGCTGTTATCCATGTGGCCAAAAATCCTTCTTTGTATGTCAGCAAAAACCTTTGCACAGATGTAAATAACTTTCTCTTTCAGAGTGGTTTCACCTATCACATTAAACTATGTTTTTTTTATCAGAGTTTGTGGATTAAAATATAGTTGGCTGCATTCACTCTGAGCATTAAACCATAAACAATTTGCAAGCCATAATGTCTGGGTTTATACAAACAAGAGACAGCCAACCCACAGTATGGATCAGTTTTAAATAAAAATGCAGTATTTTGCCCATTACCTACTCCACTATGAGAATTAGAACAGCTATGGATGCTACTTTACGGAGGATTTCTTGGTCAAGAGCCTTAGGATGGAAAAACAGACTGCTCATCAACAAACAGTATTAAATACACCATACATGGATTGTCTGATGATGGTTTTACTGCACTGGAAAGATAAATTGTAGTTCTATTTATATGTGTTGTATTCTACATTTGCAGCTACCTATAAATTAGCATTTGCAAACTTTTCACACTTTTTGCAAATATGTACCTTCTGTTCTTCTTTGCTTTAATTAACTGTAGAGCTAAGAAGCTAGAATTTTACTAGCACAGTTGAGTTAGAACTTCAGTTTCATACTGCAGCTACTATGTCTGTCAGATATCTTATGCTCAGCCACTGTTTCCCTTTACATTCCTACAACTATAGGAACTTCATTTTCTTATGGATTGTGTATTACCATAAACAAGCATTTCAGTCTTATATAGGAAATTATTGTACATGCACATTTTGAGCAAAAAATGAATGTAGGGAACTTAACTATCCATGCTATAATTTTCAAAGCCTTCCATTATATTTATATCAAGCTTTGCACAAAACATTTGTGTTTCATTTTAAATCCAATCAATCAATAAAATAAAAAACCTTTACAGTTCTATATTTCATTTCAGGTTTCTTAGATAAAACAATGGTACTTTTAACTACCCTATGCTGTGTGACCAATACAGAGAATTGTAAATTTAGCACCATACTGAACTTAAGTCTTTCACACAGAACTCTGCTTTTTGGTATTTGCCTTAACTGAATCCTGGTATTTGGGTTTTTCAGGTAAATAAACTTTATTTAAATAAACATTTATTTAAAGCGTACATGTTTTATATGTACTATAAATTCACATGGAAAAAAGTGATATGCAAAGAAGCAGGTGGGTAGAGCAGCTGGTTTGAGAAGTGAGCAGCCTGATCATATATACCAAGAATTCTTCTAGGAAATTGCAAATTTCACAATCTGTTAATGAGAGCGGATGGCATATGCCAGGCAATGAGTCTTGGAGACACTGGAAAAACTCTGCTCAAGGCCTTTGAAGATCTTGTTCGTTTTGGCTCCAACCTATTGGCATTCTCAAATACAATCCCACTCCTTCAGGAAAGTGATTCTTGACTGAAGTTCAAGATAAAAACTGAAATGTCATTGTAATTTTCAAAGATAATTGATTTACAGAAATAGCTGGTATGCTCTGATCAACAGCACTGATGGCCTTTAACAAATCCTAAGGTATTCAAAACACTTTATCAGTACTTTCCTGCTTTAGTTTTGCAGTCAATCCGAACATTTTTACGCCATTAATCTTTCAGGTTATGAGGTTCTTAGTCAACATCTCCAGATAAAGCATCATGTATGCATCCTTTAAATCCTATGTCATTTTGGACAGATTTGATATAATCAATTGTTTTGCTAGCCAGCCTTAGGTTCAACTGAATCAATATATACCAATAGCACTTACACTTATATACCACTTCATAGTGCTTTACAGCCCCCTCTAAGCAGTTTACAGAGCCAGCCTATTGCTTCCAAAAACCTGGGTCCTCATTTTACTGACCTTGGAAGGATGGGAATCTGTGTCAACTTGAGCTGTTCAGGATCGAACTCCTGGCAGTGGGCAGAATCAGCCAGCAATACTCCATTCTAACCACTATTAGGAAAGGGAATGCAGTTCTTTTGCTAAAAGGATTTACTCTTCTTCCACTGTCTACATGATTTGGTGATGTAAAGGGAAGTAGAGGCTATAATATCATTATATTAAATTCTTTTATGAAACTATAGGTGGACCTCATTATTTGCAGAGATTATGTACAGAAAACAAATTTGTGGGTTATGAGAACTTGAGCCAAAGGAAGCCATTTGTATTAGTGCAAAGTGTGCTTATTTGTTTGGTTGTTTTATGTACATTATTTCTACCAGGCTATTCGGGATTCTGTTTTTCTAAAATATAAACAATTGTAAATAAAAATACTATTAAAAATGTAGAGGTTTCCCCTGGCCAATCATTTTGTCCAAAGACATTTCCATGATCATGTGGCTAGCATGACTAAGGAACACAGAACCTGGTTACCTTCCCACCAAAGTGGTACCTATTTATCTACGTCACATTTGCATGCTTTCAAACTGCTAGGCTGGCAGGAAGTCAATTATATTAGTGCAAAGTATGCTTATTCGTTTGATAGTTTTGTTTACATTATTTGCACCTGGTTATTTAGAATTCTAGTTTTTTTTTGAAATGTCTAAAATATAAACAATTGTAAATAAAATACAATTAATATTTATAAACAAACACTTTCTTTTACTGATCTGGCTAAGCATGTGGTTTGAGTGCAGAGATTGGCATCTCCTTTTGAAAATCTTCCATCAGCGTCAACAGTTCTTTGACTTTCTGTAATCGCATCTTTCTTTTTTGAATGAAAGTTTTCAGCCTAAGCTACCTTTGCATCTTTAATTATTTGTTCCAACGGTTTATCTGCTTGGATTTAAGTTCTCAGATAAAATGTTCAGCTGCAAAAAGGATGCCCTTTAACCCACAAGCTGCTATCAACTTTGGCAAAATGTGTCAAATGTTCACACCTGTTCTGCAAAAATACTGCTACAACACTGCTTGTGTTATGCACAATTTCCTTTCCATCTCTTTCTTTAAAAGCTCTCGGGTCATGCTCTAATTGAATTTGTAATGGAGTTTAAAAGTCAGTTTAGCAATTCTATGGGCAAATTTTGGAAATAAGAGAACTAAAGAAAAATCCAAGTATTCTCTAATTCTCTAGAGCCTAAACTCTGGTCTGTGTAGTAGTCCACAGCCCATTGGAAAAGCAAATCAAATTCAAAACAGCAAACAGAAAATCTGCAGTGAAAATCCAATAAGCTCCATAGTCATATTTCAACAAGGATGTCTGCATTCAGTTGCAGCATGACAAGAGAAAGAAACTGAATAGGCCTTGTCTAGAATGGAACTTCAAAGCTTTGGTGACACTGCTTAGAATGCCCCTTTCCAAAATGTGCTTCAGAGATTGGTGAGATATTGTGTCAATGCGTTCATCAACCACAGGGAGGCAATCCAAAGACTTTAAAACTTGAACAAATTCATTCCAGACACTTACTCTAACATTCAAACTGCTTAGTGTTTAAGTATTCCATCAATATGTTGAATTATGCCTGGAAATACAGAATCAGCCAGTGAGACATCTGGTAGCAAATGATATTTACTCTTCTAGCTGTAACTAGAGGCAGCCCTAAGAAGGATATTGCCAATGTGTCTTTTAATAATAAGCATTGCTTAAGGTAAAAACAAACAAGAAAGCTTCATTTATGTTTACTTTCTAAACTTTATTCAATATTGAATTTGTGTGAAAAGCAAGGAAACTGAAAGTTTATTTATGGAGTAGCAATTTTTATTATTTCTCAATTCATCTCACACTCACTGTTGATGATTTATTACTTCAAAAGTTGAAAATAAACTTTATGTCTCCCAGAAGGTGGCAGCATTGCTAAAGAAAAGCCAGTTCAAAATTCACAACTATTAGCAAATTGTTGAGCAACTTAAGTTACAGTCTCTTTGCACTGTGTGTATGTTTGATCTATCAGTGATATGTCTTCATAAAGACAGGTTCCAATACTTCTGCTGTAGACCTATTTGCAATATGTTTGCAATGTTTGATTTTTGTAATTTCTCAGATGGATTTAGTTCTTATCTTTTATCTTAATGTAACCATTTGAATACAGTTATATAATGAATACAGTTAGTTGTATAATGATTGATACATTTTCTATTTTTTAGTACATTCTTTGCTGTAAAAAAAGTTAGAAAATGTTAACAAATGCTCATGTTGAGATGCAATATATCTATATAGCTACAAAATATTCGAACACAAATTATTTTGTGAATCATTCCATTACTGGAGATGCATTAGAAAATGCCTGTGTTTATAAGTGAAAAGATGAAAAAGTAATGATGACCAGAAATAGGCTGGATTTGTCCTTTTCTATATCTACCAAACTTTTCTATTTTCCCCCTAAACTGAAATATTTAAGAATAATTGTTCCATTCTGCTTAGGGTTTCCTTTTAAGTGTGAAAATCTGAGATAAAACCCTAACCCTAATCTTAACTCTACCCTCAATTACCATTGTGTATGCTGTGAAATATGGGATTGTACAGGCATCAGGGCATCTCTGAAACTCTGTCACTGATACAACAACTCTCCTCAATTTGTGATGAATCTGGCCTTAAATTCTGAAAAAAAAACCAGAATTGATATGAACAATTTCAACATTCACTCTATTTCCCTCACCACTAGAAGTACTACTGGTAGTAATACTGCTATAATGCTGTACAGAGGCAGCATGAGGGATATTTCCTTTGGAAGTATTGGAATGTTTTTTTTTTAAACATGTAGATTAGCTTTTTAATGAAAAAGTTTCCCAGCTGATTATATAATAAAGGCATATTATCTATTTTTCTCCAAATTATTTTCCTTCTTACCACTTGTTTGATCATTATCAATGCTGAAGAAAGACATCAGATTTATTTTTCTACTACTGATTTTGTTTTCATTTACCTCTCTTTCTCTTTCCTGCCCTATATTTCTCTTTCTTTTGGTTTAATTGGAACATGAGCTTGAATTTCAAATTTGAAAGCTGAGACTGACTCCACCAAAGTTTAAAAGTGAAACTTGATATCTAATAAAAAATAAAATTTACTCATCATCTGTAAACATTTGTTTTTAATTTTTGACATCAGTAATTTTAATTCACTTAAGACACAGGAAAGTATAGCACAGTGAGGATTTGAGATTGTGAATAGATGCCCTTGTCTTGAAGGCTATTTCTATCTTAATGATGAAAACAGCATTTAAACAATTCATTGAATGGATAACACTTTCCTCA
Organism: Naja naja; assembly: GCA_009733165.1. Classification (NCBI taxonomy): domain Eukaryota; kingdom Metazoa; phylum Chordata; class Lepidosauria; order Squamata; family Elapidae; genus Naja; species Naja naja. The sequence continues at coordinate 32,152,258 of CM019151.1, forward strand.
AAGGTAATTAGCAAAACTTTCTTTTTCATCACCTTTTTAAAGGAATATCTTAATCTATCCCAATATCTTCAATGGGGTATTGATAGACTTCATGTTATCTTAAGTGCTTGACTTTTTGATGCTTAAGGAGTATCTTCATGCTTAAGTATATTATTATCACAACAAATTACATTCTATTTTATTGTCTTTCTGTAATTGCCTTCCTTAACTTTAAACTTATATCAAGTGTGCTTATTTAATCAATATTGTCGGTTTCATGTTATGAGGCTTGTTATCAAAATTATTCAGTGACAACTGTCACTCTTCTTCTTCCACATCTTGAAATGTTCCGTGCTTTAGCTTATTAATTTATCAGTCATATCTTGGAATGCTCTAATTCAGGGGTCTCCAACCATGGCAACTTGAGACTTGTGGACTTCAACTCCTAGAATTCCTCAGCCAGCTGGGAGTTAAAGTCCACAAGTCTTAAAGTTGCCAAGGTTGTTCTAATCCTTGTCATGAGGCTGTCCTGAGATTCTTTAATCCTTATCTTTTGGAAATACACAATGAGAAGATTTTACAGTAAAGTTATTTTTTGGGCCTAATATTGGCAAATAATGACAGAACTGATTTCCAGGTTTTGTTTCATATTTAAATAGAATTTTGGGTTATGATCTTGTCAACAGTTTTATTGCAGGCTTCAAAAGGACCAGACAGGTTTTTTTAAAAAAAGAGTTTATAATTAACAGAGCCTCTTTAGATATTTCCAGCATCTCCTGAGCAGATGGTATGTTTTTTCCTTCGTTAGTTATTTAGAAATTTTATTATCTACTTTTCAATCAAGAAAATTATCAAAACAATGGATACCTGTTCTAAAATATGTATGTAAAAGCAATAATTTAAAATGGATCTAATCACTATAAAAAACAGAAAAACTGAACATGTAAATTTAGGGAACAGCACATAGTAGCATTGTGACATATAGAACAACCTTCCATTTTCTTCAAGCCTAAATATGGCTGTAATAAGACACATAGCTGGGATCTTGTACTCCTAGTTATTCATCTAGGTTTCACTGGATAATGTATACCAGTTGTATATAATATACTTCACTGGATAATGTATACCAGTTCGGTCACTCTCTTAGAATCAGTTCGTAGGTCAATGACGTTAATGATGGACTAAGCTAACATTGTATCAAAGTAGGCTGAAAAGGCACTCAAATCAATAAATCTGAAGAAAAGGGATCAGATTTTAATAGATTTATCCTTTCTTTCATCATGTACAATGCTTAATAGCATAGCTTTACCTAGAATAAACATATCTTATCTACAATATTGATTAAAAATTGTGAATGGAACAAATTCCCAAAAAATTGGGAATGGACATTGTACCAAAAAATGTACATTCCTACCTTTTTTATCATTAGAATGAAATAAAGTATCAGAAAATATTTCAACAAAAATACATTTTCCATATTTCAAAGAAAATACTTTTGAAGTTCCTCTCATTATAAACATGTGCTTTCCAAAGACAGGAGATGTGAATATAAATCCATCTATCCAGATTTAACTAAAGCCCTGTTTCAATTATTTTTTTATTCTCCAAGTAAAGAAATACCATCAGATAGTTGATGGAAACTGGATAAAAGCTAGATTTGTATGGCTTTGTGGATTTCAATTATGGTATGAATGAAAAATCCCAGCATTACTATTTCAGAAGAAGCCCAGTTGTCTTTATTATAAAACACTGTTACTGTCTGAATTAGTAACTGAATTTATCTGCTCCCCTGCTCCCTCCAAGTGTAGCTGAGCTGCCCCATCAAGGTGATGGAAGAACTTCTGGAACAGTTGGACAAAGAATGTATTGGAAGTCTATACCAAAAATATATTTTCCCGGTAGGGCCTCCAGAGCTGAGAAGGTCATCCCAGCTGCTTAGTGGACACAGCCAGTATAGAGGGTAGGAGTGATATAGGAAGATGCCAGATACTGATGATCACTTTAGGGACAGTGGCAAAGTTATCATCAATTACTCATGTATAGGAGAAGTCAGTATGAACCACTCCTGTGTTTTTTTAACCAAGAAAATCACATGTCTAGAAAATATAAAATGATTGGCGATAGATTGTTTTGTTAGCAGGCTCACTCAGCCTTTTTCATTAAATGTTTTGAAAGAAATTTGAAAAAATAATAATCCTATAAACTTTTATAATAAACATGTTTATTGCCCACATTTTCCAAGACATATGAATCAATGCAACTCAGAAAAGTGCCATATTCCCCTTCTTCTGTAGGAAAAAAATCCCATTCAATTCCTTCACCTCTACACACCTCTTTTGTTTTTGTCTTCTATGCACACACCTACAGAAGAAGGGGAATATGGTACTTTTTTGAATTGCATTGATTTATATATACACAGAGATATTATATTCATTCATACACTTTTATTCATTTGTTTTCATTTTTTTTACTGGCTTATTTTCATTTGGTATTTTTTGTGCTTGGTTTGCATTTTAGAAAAATAAGAACAATAATTCCAATAATTCCAATTTATTACATATCAGAACCCCAGACTGCTGCCAAAATGATAGGAGACTTGCAGAGTTGAACATTTGCACAAATAAACAGTACCTTCCATAATATTTTATATAGAAATATTTTTTTTAATTTGAATGTCAAATAAAACACCACAATACCAAAGGCTTACTTGTGGACTTCAATTTTTACATAATATAGAACAGAACAGATTAGACTAGAATAGAATAGTTGGAAGTGACCTTGGAGGTCTTCTAGTCCAACCCGCTGCCTAGGCAGGAAACCCTATCCCATTACAGACAAATGGTTGTCCAATCTCTTCTTAAAAACTTCCAGTGTTGGAGCCTCCATAACTTCTGGAGGCAGGTTGTTCCACTGATTAATTGTTCTGTCAGGAAATTTCTCCTTCTGCTTCTCATATATAGATGTATAGGAAATAGAAGTTTCTATTTTTTGAAATAGATGTAGACTACAATTGCAAAAACTCAGGAAATACACTCGAAACAAAAACCATTTTAAGCAATGCAGTGATCTTTAGTGCGTAAAAGGATCAGTTCACCGACATTTCTCCACAGTAATTGCATTCGTGCACTATTATCTTAAAAACAATTAGTTTGCACACTTTTCATAAATCCTTTTCAGGAAGTCAATAGCACAGTGAAATCTATATAAATTTGTTTTCTGATATATTCAAGCGCAAAACTAAAGCAAACTGTTACTGAGTTGTAGTCAAGGTTAGGAAAAGCCCATTAATTTTTCTTGCAACTATAGTATTACCAATGGCCTCTGATGATAGATCCAGTTGAAGTAAAAATATAGCTTACCTTGGTGAATTTGATTTATTAACATTTCAACTGACAAGGTTACTTGTTTGTTAGTGCTTATTTTAGATCTGAATAGCTTTCAGCACATAAAGTTTGACACACAGCTGAAAGTTACTTAGTGTGTTTCATATTTCATACAGAAAGGCAGAGCTGTAGAGTAGTATCACCGATATTTCTATTTGGTATACTTTAAAAAAATCTAAGCAAACAAAATAACACCTTAACTTGTAATTCATGATGATTGTTTGTTGCACTTGTTTGATTGGTCCATATAGGGTTTCTTTTGCCTTCTTAAACTGGTCACAGCCAATCAGTCAGTAAACAAAGGCAATTCAGAGACAAGATAATTCTTCTTGAATAGATAAACCATTTGCCCTTTTTTAAAGCAGTCATTATAATGTATTTGCTTAAAAATATATTGTAATAAACCATGCTTCATTTTTTTTGCTTATTTCAATAAAACATTAGCGTTTCATGTAGAAGTTAAATCTTCCAATTGGCTTGTCAGATGGACCATGCAAACTACAAAAGGATCTCTAATACAGGTCCTCTTCTTCTTTCTTACTCCATACAGGTAGTTCTCGACTTACAACAGTTCACTTAATGACCATTTGAAGTTACAACAGCACTGAAAAAAGTGACTCATGACCACATTTCACACCTATGACTGGTTTAGCATCCCCATGGTCATGTGATATACATTCGGACACTTGACAACCAGTTCATATCTATGGTGGTTGCTGTGTCCCAGGATCCTGTGATCCCCTTTTGCGACCTTCTGACAAGCAAAGCCAATGGCGAAGACAGATTCACTTAAAAATGATGTTACTCATTTAACAATTGCAGTGATTCACTTAACAAATGTGGCAAGAAAAATAGTAAAATGGGGCAAAACTGACTTAACGAATTTCTCACTTAGCAATATAAATTTTGGGTTCAATTGTGGGCTGTAAGTCGAGGATTATCCTGTAAAAGCCTGAAAAATAAGCCCCACCCTTCTACCTTAAGGCACCCACTTATTCAGTTCATGTGATTCATCTAAGACAGTGCTGTCAAGCTCCTGACCTGCGGGCCAGATGCATCTCGCTGGCCACGCCCATGCTTGGTTTAGCAAAGGGGAAAAAGTCCCGATACGTCACATGATGCCACCGTGACAACGTGAGTTTGATACCCCGGACCTAAGAGAATTTGGACAGCTTTAATGAAATAGATGGTGCACCTGGGCCCCGGTGAGATTATAAGTGTTTCTTCCAAATCATTTTTGAAGTGAGATCAAGGATAGAACTATGTTGTTTGATGTCTTCTAAATGTGAAAACGACTTGTATAATTATACATTTTATACATTTAAGATGCCATAATGAATAGCAAAAATATTACTTTTAACATAGCAGTTGATTATTAGGCATTGGTAAAACAATTGTATAGATGGATAAATAGAAATGTATTACATAGTCAGTCTTCATCTTACTATATCTTCTCCATAGACTTATGGAAATGCCCTCTCTAATCACCAAAATTATTCATAATTTTCCAAGGATTTTTCAAACCAGTGGAAACTTTTTTCAGTTCAGAGGAGAATGATGAAGCAAACCTGAGCAGTAAAATGGTTTCTACACAACCACTATTGTCATTATTATTTCTTAACAAAAATTGACCTTATTTGATTCAAATATTAACGTGAAACAATAGTTTGGTATAGATATTCATGGACAAAGAATCTAAATGTGAAATTGGTCGTTAGTAAAACACACAAAAAAATGTTGGATTTATTCTATTCAGAACATGTTGCCGTGGTTTGATTAATACATCTGAAGCTATAAAATGGCAACAATTTATTAATACAAATTACATAAAAATAATGATACACCATAAATTATTTTTTAAACATCATAAGAACTTTAAAATATATAAAAATGTTGTTTTAAATATTACAATTATCCCCTGGAGGATTAAAATTATTCCTAATTATTTAGTGCTATGTTATTCTTTGTCAAGTCGTTCTCTTCGGCCATTGTCAAGACTAAAAACTTTTTGTCAGGAAGTAAAAATTCTTCAAACATCCCTGCTAATTAGAGGTGATAGACTGTGTTTTTCTTTGCTGTCAATGTTGATAAAAAGTAGACCCGGAAAGTAATCTAAAAACATTTTTATTTATAAAATAAAAAAACCTACACAGAGCTACATATTTGCAACCTAATCTCCACCAAGACATATAGAAAAAGAACAAAGGAAAAGATACAGGAAGTTACAGGAAGTGAAGTATAAACTTTATACACATGCACAGTGGATCAAAACATCACAAGACTTTCTTATCTCATTACTATGGAGACAAGATAACACAGTGCTGGCTAGCAGACACCTGCTTGCTATAATATAAGCTTAGGATCTTGAACAGACAAACCAAAAAAACGCAGTGACATTCTTACTGAAGTATATATGTGATTTTTTTTGTTATGAATTACTAGAACCAAAGTATTCTAAACAGCACCAACAGGTTGAATCATACATAGAAATTAATTAAGGGTATTTCATCATCCAACTAATTCAGTTACTTCTACAGACTATGGAAGATAATATTCATCTCTTGGGAAAAATGCTTGGCAGGAAAAAGGTTTTTCTTGGCAATTACTGTACATCTCTAGTCTTTAGCTCAGTGTTTCTTTCCTTCTTGATGGATATTGGGAGTATACTTGTTTAAAAAATATTCAACAGCTTAAAGTGCCACTGTGTTGTTTATCACATATTCAAAAGAATATTCAAAATATTAATGTAATGAATGTATTTGGAAAAATAAGAGAAGTAATCTTATATAACAACTGTGGCTGGAGAGAACATGAGTAGAACATACTTAAACAACCAATAGTACAGATAATCACAATTTTCTATTGCCAAATTTTATAACTGACTACGTTAAAAAGGCCTAGGAACATAGGAAGTAAAGTAATATTTGGCATCACATATGTAACCCAGCATCTGTGTTACACTGAACATACATTTCTCTAAACCTCTATAGATTCACTAATGCATACAAAAAGCTTCTTTTTGCATTTTCCCCTCCAATTAATTAAAGAGGACTGATGTAATTTTACTTATTTGTAAAATTTATAGGCTGCTCATCATACCTCAAGGTAACTCTGGGTAGCTTAATTGCAAGTTGCAATTTCATATCCCATCTATTCACTAATTTACAACGCTGATATGTCTAGTTCTTCCTTCCAAAAATACAAGATGATACTGTATGTCCAATGTCTCTAGTTTGTGTGTTATAAGAAAGCATTTAGTATTGGCAACTTTATATTTTTTGCAGTTTCTACCATTCTACTATTCTACCATTTGCTATTCCTGATTACCATGTTGATTCAGTGTTCTGCAAAATATAGCTTCTTAAATAATGAAGAATAATTTGCAGGATTGTAAACTTTGAACCAGCTGAGGGCTTATTCATGTTTTTAGCAATTAGAAGAAATTTAATGTGGATAGGGATCTTTCTTACACTTTTTATAGCAAGCGTACCTGGCCACAACAGGCGATAAAGGTATAGAGACCTCTAATCTTCTGCATTCTAGGGGACCCTCTGGGCCTGCACCCCTTCTTCACTTTCTTCTAATTATATCTCTGCATTTTACAGAAGCCAATGGGTGTGTAATACTGATATTAAAGGTACTTTATTCTGTGTATAACTGTAGTGAATTTCACTGAATCATATAAACATTCATAAACAATAATTAGATATAGCATCTTTTGAAATCGGACTACTTTGCTTCAGTGTCAGACATAATGATTTAATTCCTAATTTTTAAAATAAATGTTTGCTATTATGTGACTGAAATGTATTATGCCTGAAGGAACCTGAGGACATTTTGGAAATTAAGATGATTCATTTTAAGTGTTTTATTCTAGTGAGCAAAATTTTAATCAGTCAGTTTTCTAATCCCAGCTCAGTTACTGGCACTCTCTGTAAAGTTGGCAAGGACATTTTATTTGCTCCGACTGCAGCTTCTGCAGCTAAAAAGTCATTAAGGAGAACCCAATAGTTGGTATTTCAGTTTATGTGCTTTGAGAATATTATAATGAAATAGGAGAAGCTATAAATTTTGGAAATTGATTCTCTTGTAGGCTTCTGTGTGGCAATCTCCAGTATTCACTATTTTATTATAATGAATTATGACTTGCAAAAGTATTACAAAACAAATGTCTTCATTTACAAATCTTTTGACCCTGTTTGCTGGGCCATTTGAAATTTTCTTCATAGAATTTAGCTTTCCCTTAAAACTTCAAGTTTCCAAAAAAGTAATTGTATTTTTTACATATAAGAAATCAGTGAATCAATTCAATCTATTTGTCTTGATGATACTGAATACTGTGTTCACAATGTTCGGTTTGTAAGTTCTGTGTTCAGTGAATTGCTGAAAAAACTAAAGTACTTGATATCTGAATAGCTTCTTTAATTAATAGGGGCAAAAAATGCAACAAGAAATTTTTCCACCCCAAGCCGTGGTTCTATAGAGGTTTGGAAAGATGTATGTTCAGTGTTACACAAATGTTGGTTTGCATAACATATATGATACCAAGCAGAGAAAAAACACATTGATGTTTGCAATATTTCTTTCTCTTCATTCAATTTGATGGGGAAATATGGAAAGGAATTTCTCTTCCAAATGTTAAGAATATTGTGTGGGGTATGGATTTTTCTACTTATCTTAGTTACATAGCCAAGATGAATTAGGGTGTTTCAATTTACAATAGTTCTTTCAGTGGCTACATTCATTAGAAAGATAGTCAAATTTTGCATAATAAAATGTAGTGTTTCTTCTCCATTTCTTGACTGAGGACGCTAGTGTTGTCTGAAAACATTTTCCATGTTCATGTGGCCAGCATGACTATACAACAAAGGCACATGGAACACTGTTACCTTCCCATTGAAATGGTTCCTATTAATCTACTTGCATTTGCAAGCTTTCAAATTGCTAAGTGGGCAGTGGCTGGGGCAATAATGGGTGCTCACACCATTGCGCGAAGCTTGGGTCTCAAACCCGGCTGTCAGCTTTCCAACTGGCAGTGTCTTTAACCATTGAACCATCATGTTCCTTCTAGCTTGATAAATATAATGCAATTTACTCCATTTCTCTGAACTTTAAAACAGTTTGCGATTTTAGGCCTGGAAGGCAGTTGTGTATTTGCTTATTGTTTAGGTATGCATGCATATAGAATCTATTCTGGAACATAATTATAGCATTTATGAAATATAATAAACATTGTTCTTGTGTTTCCTTTTGTATCATGTTAGCAATTCACTATCTGCAAACAAGCTGGTAATATGTTTATAGTAGCTTAAAATCATTTTCAGCAAAGAGGAGCATTTTCTTAAATATAATTTTTGTACTTGTTCAAAACTCTATGCAAAATAATGTATTGTGGGCTTTAATACAATAAAATTGCAAAGTTTGTCAACTAAAGTTTTTAGAAGTGAACTCTGGATTCTATTATGTAAATATCACTAGTTATGGCTTAGGGTTTGGGTTTTTGTTGGTTCTAAAGTTAATGTGAAGAAACTGAAGCTGAAGAGAGATTGTATATTTCAGCAAGACAACAATCTGAAACACACTTCCAAATTGACCATGAAGTCATTGTGCAGAAAAATAAAAACAAAAACAAAAAAAGTAAATGCTTTGGAATGGCCTTAACAGCCTCCAGATTTGGATATTGTTAAACATCTATTATTATATTACAGACATGCCCTGTACTAGAGGAAAAGTAAAAATATTTCTAAGCTGGGAATGCAAAGAAGAGTGAAAAAAATATGAAAAAACAAGAACAAAAAGTTTCTTAGCTAGCTAGCTTCAAGAAATATTTGGAAGCTGTTTTTCTGTCAAGAGATGTTAAAAGAACTGACTGAAAATATTCAGACTTCTGATTGAAAATATTCATATTTCTGAACCTGCATATTCACTATTTGCTCATTTCAAATCTGTAAATAACTCCACATAAATAGTAAGTATGCATTCAAATGATCAGAAAGATGCATATTTAGCTTTCTAATATGCAATGTTTATGTCTGATCCATTCAGTTTCACCAGGGATGCCTGAACACTTGCATACAACTGTATATTATGACATGATCCAGTGGTAGACAGACTTCCAGCTTGTTAAAACTTGTTCTTCATCTAAAAGTTACTGGTCATCAATATGTAATAGATTAGGAGTGTGCATGTTTGGCCCCTTTCTGACCTGCGGACTTCAATTCCCAGAAGTCCTGATCCAGCCATGTTGGCTCAGGAATTCTGGGAGGTGACGTCCACAGGTCAGAAAGAGACCATAGTTGCCCATTGTTGCAATAGATAAAAATTTGTAAATGAATTCTGAATTCCTTTTATTATCCAAAAAATACTTCACTTTATAGGCAGAAATCTGTACAAGGGTTCATTTTGCTACTGCTATGGTAAAATATTAGTCAGTTATAAATCTATGCTGTTTACTTTTCAAAGATCTATTTTCTATCTATCCTGGTAACCGGAAGAAGTAAAATATAAGGATTGTACACTTAGGTTTTATTTTATTTATTTTGTCAAGCGATTATAAGATAACAGGTATAAGTATAAACATAGTTATGAATACATGAAATGAATATGTTAAGTTTGCATAGAGAGGCAGACACGGAGTGCTTCAGCTCTTAAGTTTATTGTGACTTCAACTCAGAATGGACCTGACTGGCTTTGCTGCGGCTAATACTTATAGCCGGCAGCCGCAGCTGACAGCCAATCAGAGTGCAGGGTTTTCCCGCACTTTTTAAACCAATCATCTCCAACACTTTACAAGAACAATTCAAACTAAACCAATGATTTCAAACCTGCATACATAACACCCCTCCCCACTAGGTTCAGTCCATACTCAAACCCCATCTATCTAATGTATTCTTTCAAATAGGTGGGGCTCTTACGTGTATGTTGAGACCTACGTGGTTCAGATGTTCTAAGGTTCTCACCTTGTGAGGGAGGAAATGCGTCTGCTGACATTTCCTTACTTGGACTTCTAGTAATGGTAGAACCTGTTTGGTTACTACAACCTGGTCTCTCCTCCCAATCCATCTCCAACCCAATGTCAGCACCTAAGTCAGGTAGTGATGTACAATCTTCCATTTGTAAAAATGGTTGTTGGCACTGTGACAGGTTTTGCGATGGTTCCTGTCATGTTAGCTCGTTACACATGGGGTTGATTCTTGCTTGCTGATTATCCTTATAATCCTCCCCTTCCCCCCTAGAAGAGGCAGTAGGTATGGGAACCAGAGAGGAGCAATGTCGATGCTCCTGAGGTAGTCTGGATCTTAGCTGATCAATGTGCCTGCTCCAGAGGACACCATCCTCCGTTTGTACCCTGTAAGACCTGGGGCCAGTGATTTGAGTTATCTCAGCAGGAATCCATAATGGTTCACCCAGAAGATTTTTTGCATAAACAGAATCACCCACGGTGAATGTGCGAATTTTGCTAGTGGAATCTAGGTGGGGTGCGTAAGTGGGATGAAGGCGTCAAGGGGAGATCTGAGTTTCCTACCCATCAACAATTCAGCTGGGGTTAAGTTAGTTGATGGGTTGGGAGTGATATGCTGGACACTGAGTAGTTTTTCAACTTTCTCAGTGATGTCCCCTGGACCCAATTGCTGGAGTTTTTCCTTGGTAAATCATACCATGCTTCAGCCCGGCTAGCGAAGGATGCCCAGGGGCTGTAAGGGCGTGTCTGATGCCCTGCTGTGCTAAATATGATTCAAAGGGGTTGAACGTAAATTGAGGACCATTGTCAGAAACAAGAACATCGGGTAACCCACGAGTTACAAAAAGTTTCTTAAGCTGTTTGATGACAGCTTCAGCTGTTGTGGATGCCAAAGGGATAACCTCTAGCCATTTGGAGTATGCATCTAGTATAATAAGGAAGGTGTGCCCTTTAGTAGGGCCAGCAAAATCAATGTGAATCCTGGACCATGGGCCCCTAGGATATTCCCATTCCTGTTTGGGGGCGAGAGGTGGGGCAGGCCTGACTACCTGACAGTTGGGACAAGATGCAACCCAGTTTTCAACCATTTTGTCAATACCTGGCCACCATACATAACTCCTGGCCAATCCCTTCATTCTGACAATTCCCGGATGACCCTCATGTAACATTTCCAAAACCTCTTTCTGTAGTTTTGCAGGAATAACCACCCTGCTACCCCACAAAATACATCCTCTTAATACAGATAATTCAGTTTGCCTGGATTTAAAAGGTTGGGCCAGTTGAGGTGGATCTTGAAGTGGCCAGCCTTTCTTAATCCAGCCTATAACAGGAGCCAATAAAGCATCTTTGGCAGTCTCTCTGGCAATTTGAGCAGCATGTACTGGAAGCTTGGCAACAGTTTCTAGGAAAAAGGTGAAAGTCTTAGGAGCAGGGTCCTCAGTGTGAGAAGGAAGTGGGCAGCGACTCAAAGCATCTGCGTGCCCAATGTCTTTTCCAGGTCTGTGGATGAGTTTGTATGAATAAGCAGCAAGAAATTCAGTCCATCTCAGCATTCTTGGTGACAGGATCATGGGTGCTGGTTTGTCCCCTGCCACAATGCCTAACAGAGGTTTGTGATCTGTGACAATGGTAAATGTTCTCCCATATACGTATTCATGGAATTTCTTGACAGCTGCCACAATTGCCAAAGCTTCCTTGTCCAATTGGCTGTAGTTTCTCTCTGCTTTAGTCAAAGTGTGAGAGTAAAATGCAATAGGGGCTTCCCTGCCACTGGGAAGCATGTGGCTCAACACCCCCCCCCCCACTCCAAAAGGAGATGCGTCACAAGGCAGTACAACCGGCAAATTCTCAGAGAACTGTATCAGTACAGAATCAGAAGTGATTTGTCTCTTAATATTGTTAAATGCAGCTTGTTCTTTTCTGCCCCAGACCCATGCAGATTTTTTATCCAGTAATCTATGTAGGGGTTCTGCAGTGGTTGCTTTCTGAGGTAGAAACATATGCTAGAAGTTAATGAGGCCCAGAAATGCTTGCAAGTCAGTTTTGCATTTTGGCCTGGGGGCTTCTTTGATTGCCTGAACTTTGGCTTCTGTGGGGTGGATGCCATGTTTATCAATCATGTAACCCAAGAATTCCACTTTATCTGTTCTAAGTGTGCATTTTTCTTCTTTGACTTTTAACCCGCTTTTTGAATCTGGTTAGGACTTCTCTGAGTTTCTCGTGAAACTGAGTGTCATTTTCAGCAGAGATTAAAACGTCATCAAAATAGGGCCCCACCCCTGGCAACCCTTGTAGCATCCTTTCCATAAGGCTTTGGAAGATGCCTAGTGCCACGCTTACACCAAATTGCAACCTTTTGCATTTGAAAGCACCTCTATGGGTTACAATGGTTTGGGCCTCTGCAGTGGCATCATCAACTGTTAACTGTTGATATGCCTGGGCCAGGTCCAATTTGGTGAAAACTGTGCCCCCGCCAAGAGAATGTAATAAATGATGCACTACTGGAACTGGATATGCGCTCTGTTGTAGCTCATGGTTTAATTTCCCCTTGTAATCTCCACAGATTCTCACAGACCCATCAGCCTTGACTGGTGTGACTATGGGTGTCTCCCACCTGGAGTGGTCAGTGGGCTCTAAAACCCCTTGAGCTATTAGTTTATCTAATTGTGCATCAATTTTTTCCTTTAAGGCAAATGGAACCCTTCTGGGTTTTAAACGGATTGGTTGTACCTTGGGATCTAGGTTAAAGGTGATAGGGGTCCCCAAGTACTTGCCTAATCCATTGCTGAAGACCTCTGGAAATTCAGACTTCAAGGCCTCTTCCCACTCAGTGTTGCTCACGTGATTGATGCCAGTCACCTCGATGCCCAGCAGGTTGAACCATTCAAGTCCCAGCAGACTCGGGCGATCCTTGTCTACGATGGTCAGGGGTAGACGCTTGGTGTGGCCCTTGAACTTCACGTTGAATTCTCTTGTTCCAACTACTGGAATCTTGTTCCCTTGGTAGTCTTTAAGAGTCAATGCTTGCTTCTTGAAGTGCTTCTTTTGGATGTTGGGAAGAAGTCTGTGAATAGTGTCCCATGACACCATAGATAGGCATGAGCCTGAGTCCACTTCCATTTGGCAAGGCCTTCCTTCAATAAGTACCTTGACATGCACTTTTCTGCTTCTTAAAGGTGATGAATGATCAATAGTTACTGTTTGATGAGTTTCATTCTTCCCATTTGCTTCTGTGCTGCGCCCCATTTTCTAACTGAGGTTGTTTGGCTTGAATTCTTTGTCTTTGGTTGCAGCAAACTTCCTTCTGTTTGGTGGAGTTCTGGATGATTTGCAGACTCTTGCTATGTGTCCACTTTTTTCAGAACAGAGGCAAATGGTGTCTAGAAACTTGCATTCAGTGCGGGGGTGGCTTCCCCCACAACCTCTGCAGTAGAAATATTGCCTCTTTCTTCCCAGGTCTTTCTTTTTCCACTCCATTCTGAGTCTGTAAATTCCTTCCTCCACCTCACTGCAATCTGGCTCTCGTTCCTCACAATGATTCATAGTGGACTTTTCCCCATCAGAATGGCTTGTGGCCCTGTTCATCTTCCTCATGGCTGCTGCTGAGGACTTGGTAGCTTCTGCTGAAGAGGCTTCTTCTATTGCTTCTTTCAGTGTGATCTTAGGTTTCATTAATAACTTGCTCTGTAACACCTTGTCTTTAAGGCCCAGGACAAAACGATCGCGCATGGCCTCTTCTAAACTGTTGAATTCGCATGCACCCCCAATGTCTCCTAAACTTGCCATGAAATCGTTTATGCTTTCGTTATCCCCCTGATCACGACGGTAAAACTCGTGTCTCTTAATGAGGCACGATACTTTTGACACGTAATGGGCTCTTAACAGCCTTTCCACATTAGGCCAGTCCATTACCTTCACATCTGCAGCTCCCACTAATGCCTTCGCCATCTTGAAAACTGCCGGACCACAGTACGTAAGAAAAACCGCCCTCTTCCGCTGCTCGGAAATGGCAGCCAGATCGCTTCCTTCCAGGAACATCTGAAAGTGATCTGCATACGACTCCCAGTCTTCTGCCATTGGATCGAACGGGGCTGGGGGGGTGTTCAGCGCAGCCATCTCACTCTTCTTCTGTTCCGCATTGCCTTCTCTTCAGGGGAATCCCATCCTCGTCGCCAGTGTTAAGTTTGCATAGAGAGGCAGACACGGAGTGCTTCAGCTCTTAAGTTTATTGTGACTTCAACTCAGAACAGACCTGACTGGCTTTGCTGCGGCTAATACTTATAGCCAGCAGCCGCAGCTGACAGCCAATCAGAGTGTAGGGTTTTCCCGCACTTTTTAAACCAATCATCTCCAATACTTTACAAGAACAATTCAAACTAAACCAATGATTTCAAACACTGCATACATAACAGAATACATATAAGAAAAATAAAAGATACAATAGGACAGAGACGGTAGGCACATTGGTGCGCTTATGCACGCCCCCTACAGACCTCTTAGGAAAGGGGTGAGGTCAATGGTGGACAGTCTAAGGTTAAAGTTTTTGGGGTTTGGGGAAGAAACCACAGAGTCAGGTAGACTATTCCAGACATTGACCACTCTGTAGCTGACGTCGTATTTCCTGCAATCAAGTTTGGTGCGGTTTACCTTGAGTTTGTATCTATTGTGTGCTCTTGTATTGTTATGGTTGAAGCTGAAGTATTCATTGACAGGTAGGACATTGCAATATATAATTTTATATACTATATTTAGATTGGACCAAAGGCAGCGTAGTTCTACATTTTCTAGGTCTAGAATTTCAAGTCTGGTGGCATAAGGTATTCTGGAACTGGTAGAGGAGCTTTCAGATAGAAGTAAGGTTCTCATTTTATTGTTGTTCTGATGATGTCACAGAATCCTGTCCATGGAACAAAGGGATGAGCAAGAATGGTATCAAGCTATGTGAATGTAGTACTGGCATTTGGCATATTTTCAAATGACTTCAGGTATATGTGATATTTTACCAAAGTGCTCAATATGACCCCCAAGGATCAATGTGACTGTCCATTATTGTGTTGCTATTTTTATTATTTTTCATAGTACTATTAGTTAAAGTAATATTTTTAAATTAGTCTGCTGCTGTCAATGAAGAAGCTGAAGCTTCATGAAGGTGTCAATGAGCAGAAAAGTTTGGAAATCCTGATATAGGGTTTATCTTTAATGTGTTATTTTTGGACTCCAAAAATCCCATCCTCATTAACGTGAAGTTAAAGTGAGTTGGATTGCATGAAAATTAGTGGATACATACCTAGCAGAAAAATTGTACTCAGAAAGGGTGTTCAAACTGGAGTGAGTCACATGTGTAATTCATTTTTTAAATAACTTTGATGAAGAGATGAAAAGAACAGTTATCAAATTTTTCAATGACATAAGATTACACAGAATAACTAACACTTCTGAATAAATAACCCTCAGAATTATATTTATTTATTTATGTAACAGTATAAATATATTGTCCTAACCTATATACAGTGGTGATAGTGTACTGGTTCGGCCTGGTTTGGCCGAACTGGTAGCTCTGACAATCACCTGTGAGTGAACTGGTTCACTCTGATGATCAGCTGCTGGGCCCGCCCACCTGCCCCGGGTCTGAAATTTATTTCCTGCTCTCTCTGTCTGTCTGTCTGTCTGTCTGTCTGTCTCTCTCTCTCTCTCTCTCTCTCTCTCTCTCTGTTGTGTCTCTGTCTCTCTCTCTCTCTGTGTCTCTGTCTCTTGTCTCTGTCTCTGTCTCTCTGTCTTCTGTCTCTCTCTTTCTGCTGTTCTGTCTATTCTGTGCTTCTCTGTGTCTGTCTCTGTCTGTCTGTCTGTGTATCTGTCTGTCTGTCTCTGTCTCTGTATCTCTCTCTCTCTCTCATATATATATATATATGTGTAGGTCTTGGTGTATTGTTTGTCCCGTGTAAGGTTGAGAATACCTTGGCAGCGTTTGACGAAATCTCATCCGTCATCTTCAGGCTGGTGTCTTCAGCTTGTTCTCCTGGGAGAAGTGTGTGATCGTGGCTGTTTTTCCTTTAAACTCTAGAGTTGGATGTGTTGTTACTTTTGATTGGTTTGTGGAGTTGATGTATGCAGATTGGATGGCTTTTTCTGAGACCCTGTGTGGCTGAGGTGCTGGAGGTGTGTCTCTCAGCCTTTTGTGTTGTAACGACCTGGGTAATGGGCTGTGTGATGACCTTCTGAGTTCTATTGTTGTGATGTCCTGGGTGTGGTGCTGTAATCTCCTGGGTCGTTGTCTGTGCTGCAACCTCCTGATGTTTTGTGTTGTGATCTCCTGAGTTCTGTGATGTAGTATCCTGGGTGGAAGGCTGTGATGTGGCATTCTGGGCCTTGGTTTGGCTCCGAGTTTGAGGTCTGGCTATGTGTTTATAGCGTGTGTCAGTTTGCTTAGTTTGGGGTTGGAGGGGTGTAGCAGCTGGTGTTGCAGCCATGGTCTGGTTTCTGGATGGTGGTTGCCTTTCATCTGTGGCGTGGGCTTGGGTTTGAGTCTGGTGAAGGAGATTGGTGGTGGCATCATGTGTTATTTTGGGTCCGGTGTTGGTTTTTGTGGCTGGGACTCGTTTGTTGATTAGGGCTAGTTTCCAGATGTCTGGTAGGCGGGAAGTATCATCCCGTTTATTCATGTTATGGGGGTGTTTCTCTATTTCGATGGCTGAAGATGACGGATGAGATTTCGTCGAAACGTTGCCAAGGTATTCTCAATCTTACATGGGACAAGACCCGAATACACCAAGACCTACATACCTTTACCCGTGAAAATCTATGAAAACAAATATATATATATATATATATATATATATATATATATATATATATATATATATATTAGCCAATTGCCAGACCTCAGCTGTTTTACACACAGGGCTTGCAGCAGAAGCGGTAGGAAAAGTTTTTGAAACCCACCACTGCCTACATAGACTCTGATTTTAATTACATAAATGGGATTATTATTATTTTTGACACAGGCAAGTACAGAGTTATGAACCTAGTAAACAGAAATAAAATGAAACTTATAGGATGGGAAAATACCTAGTTTGATTATATTCTTATTGAGGAAGTCTTGGAATGGTATTTATGTCAGCACTGGGTATAGCTGGAAAAATGATAATAGAGCACAGAGCATGAACAATGCCCCCAAACAGGTGGTATTTGGTTATTTCAGCTGTAATTATTTTATGTATATAGAAGTATTAGAATAGAGGTGAAAAGTAGGGCAGCAGGTTATCTGTCTTCTATTCTGTACCATTAAAGAAGTAATTTGTTGGGTGATATATTCAACAGGATGAGGGCCGAAGAAAGTGTACCTCTACATAATTTGAAAACAATACTTCTATTTGATGCAGCCTAATATTGCATTTATCGTTTTTGCTGCCATGCCTAGTTCTGATATAAGTGGATATATCTGGATGGCTCTCTCTGCCCCTCTCCCCCTCCGTCTCTCCCTCCCTCTTTCTCTCTTTCTTTCCTTCCCTCCCTCTCCCTTTCCCCCCTCTCTCACACACCCCCCTTCTCTTTTGTCTCATTTTTTCCATTTAACTGTTTTTGAGGTTTGCTACTATTTAATAAATAAGCATCAGGTTTATTTTGCTATCTGAATTGGGAGCGTGCCTACTTGATCTGATCTGAATACATGGATTTGAGTATACACTAAACTGGAAGTTTGATTACAAGAATTTCCTAACTGAATTCAGTTCAGATAAGAATTCCGACCCACTGGTATGCAGGTAGTTCTCAGTTTATGACCATTCATTAGAAGTTACATTGGTCTTGCACTTATGACTAGTCCTACCACTCAACAATCATTGCACCACATCCATGGTAACATGGTTGCAATTTGGGCACTTGACAACCGGGTCATATTTACAACTGATTGCAGTGTCCCATAAATCACACGATCACAATTTGTGATCTTTCTTGCTGTTTTCTGGCAAAAAACTACTCATTTGGAAGAATGGCTTCACAATTACAGCTATAGCATTTGCTTAGTGATCATAAATTAAGATTCACTTAACAACTGCTGATTATGTTTCATTTAAGAACATGGTGATTCATTTAATGTCATAAAAATGGTCATAAAATCAGTTTTGACTTGACTTATGACTACAATGACTTATGATAGAAATTCCAGTTGTGATTGTAAATTGAGAACTACTTATAGATTCAGAAGAATAGCAAGGATGCTCGAAGCCAGATGGGAAATGTTGGGCAAATTTAGAAAAGATGAGGAAATATAGTACTGTTGAAATATCTGAGCTTTTCATAAAGAATATTAACGTTTTATTTCTTCAGTGTTTTTCAGTTGCAGGATAAGAGCATAAATAAAGCTCTCCCAAGACAGTGGGACCTTCCAATAGTGAGCACTCATACATTAAGCCTCTTTCAGGCTATGGCAACTGAAGGACAGAGAGAGAGAGAGAGAGAGGGAGGAAGGGAGGAAGGGAGGGGGAGAGAGAGTGAGAGATCACAGGAAGCACTGAATGATGGAGAAAATGCCAAGGGTGTTGGATGTCTATGCTTCCTTTACTTTGTCTTAATGGATTAATGTTACCATTCCAATTAAACTCTCCATGCGATTCAAAACTACAAGGCAAAGTCCATCAAAGTAAGAATTTATTAGAGAAGTTATGTTGGCACATCTGGGGAAAACCCAAATCTGCATTCCTGTGTTTCCCCCCCTTCCACACTAAAACTCACACCCTGCCCCAATTCATGACTCCGCAGTGACATTCGCCAATCCACCACAATTCTGAACTCACACCAATTCCAGTCACTCCCCTCCAAGCTCCAGCAACTTGTCCTTGATCTCTGGTGAAAGAATTTTGTTGTCACTATACTCCCTCCATCGCTCTCCCATTCCCACAGCTTGAGATCCCCCGCTGTGGTAGCCCTGAATCTGAATCAAGATGGACCCAGGCCTGACACCTTTGCCCCACTGTCAACAAGAGCTAGCAGCTCCTCTTTCACTCTAAGTCACTCATTTGCCATGGCTCCTGTTGGGGCTTCATCTGTATTATAGGTAGTCCTTGACTTATGAAGACAATTGAACCCAAAGTTTAAATTGCTAAGTTGCTAAGTGAGTTTTGTCCTATTTTACAACATTTTTTGCCCTAGTTGTTAAATGAATCACTGCAGTTGTTGAGTTATAACATGTGAATCTGGCTTCCCCATTGACTTGGCTTGTCAGAAGATTGCAAAAGCTGATCACATGACCCTGGGACGCTGCAACCATCATAAATATGAGCCAGTTACCAAGTGGCCAAATTTTGATCACGTGATGCTGCAATAGTTGTAAGTGTGAAAAACATTCATAAGTCACTTTTTTCAGTAACTTTGAATGGTCGCTTACAAAAGGTTGTAAGTCAAGGACTAACCTGCATCAGATTTCTTGAATGTGTCTAATATGAGGGATTCTGGGAAAGTTCCCTCAAGTCTTCAGATCCCAAGGGGATCATATCCATTACCTTCACTATTTCTTCATCTTTATATTTGACAAAATAAGCCCAATAAAAGAGGCACTATGGAATGTTATAAAAATCTAACAGTAAGGTAGTTAGATGGCAGAAATCAGCTGCACAGTGGGAATAATGCATCATTGTCACAGGGTTTGCTGAAGTAGAAGCTAGACAAGAATCTGCTGTGTATGCTTTTATTTAGATATCTGGAGCAAGTAGCTACATGTGGTGGCCTAAATGATTCTTCCCAACTGGATAATTCTATGAGTCTAAATTGAGTTTTAGTAATCTTACTTCTCGGGGAAACAGTTTAGGAATAGAACAGACAAAATAAGCCAAAACTGAATTTCGTACTATATTCAATGCTCTTTCCTCCAGTGGTGCCATTCAATTTTTTTACTACTGGTTCTGTGGGCATGGCTTGGTGGGTGTGGCAGGGGAAGGATACTGTAATATCTCCAGTCAGAGGTGGTATTTGCCAGTTCTCTGAACTACTCAAAATTTCCACTACCAGTTCTCCAGAACTGGTATCCAGATCTCTTCCCATGTCAGGAGAAATGTATGATTGCTTACTCAAATAATCCTACTAAATTTACTATTTAAAAAACACATTAAACACATTTATTTACTCCCTGCATGTATACATGGAAAATGATTCAGAAGTGGTGGTGGTGATGATTATATCCATACCCTGGTTGTGATAATTTAGCTGAATTATGAAAATATATATACTTTAAAAATTTTTAACAAGTGTCTGTCTAGCCAGATGCCATGGTCTTAAATGTTTCCTTCTCCTTGTGTGTGAGCCAGATGATATTGATAACCAGGCTTATGGGATAGGAAGTCAACCATCACCCTTCTGAGCCAAATTCCCTTTCCTGTAGACACCTTGTTTAATTCCTGTTATTTTTATTCTTGGAGGCTTTTGGGATATGCAAATGATCACTGTTAAAGATAACAGAAGAAACACTTTCTTCTAGTATAGCCAAATAATATGAAAAAGCAGCCCAGTGTTGTAGAATAGAAAATCATATTCCGTGAGGCACAGAAGCAACATTTAATTTTCATTGTCAGCATTTCTCATAAGTTGTCAAATCCAGAAACATCCAAAATGTATCCAGCCTTCTCCCTTTTAAGTTCTAATTATATTTCTGTGGTAAAAGTTTGGTTTTACATTACAGACTTCCTCATAAAAATATTCTGTTGGGATAAAACGCATAATCAGTCAAAAGCATGGAGTGGAAAAAGACAGCCAGTTTATTGAAGACAGATCTGTGCTTGACATATGGCCTATTTTAGGCCTGGTGAATTAGACTGCACAGAATCTGCTGTCCCATTCTCAGTGTTGATATAAGAATCAATTACCTGTCCAGTTGGCACATGAATATTGACACATGCCAGCTTTACTTCAGCCAGCAAAATGTCTTGGAGGGAGACTTAGTGAGGTATAGCATGTCTCTCTAGTGGTTTGTGTCAATCTGACTTACTAATTGAAATTTTACCATACTAATTAGAACTAGAGCTCCACTGATTAATCAATTAATTCTTTAGTTGATTAATCCAAGACAGATTGATTAAGTATTGCTTCAATGGACACCCTGTTTTCTCTTCATTTTCTTTGAAAAGGAAAAGATAGAAAGGATAGAAAAAATTGTTCCAATAAAAGGCATTTTGGATAGAATCAAAATAAATTTATGATATTATCCCTTCTCTTCTGGAAACCTAGGAATGAGAAGGTTAAGCAGTCTTTGGCAGTAGAAAGCATAAGCAGCATTAAAAAAAAACATTTTCTCCTTCTACATAAGTGGCAGCAGCTGAGGGAAAATGAGGAACTAATCTTCTTCATTTCCCTTATTCCATAGCTTCCTCATGTTCAAGCTTCAATATATTTGCAGGAGAGGCAATGTAATATGATAATTATATAATAGAATATGTTCTTCCAGAAAAATATATACATATTTAGTAATAAGACATTTTCTATAAAATGTGCTATGAAGCCCTTGATAAAACTTGATTATACAGGTAAAACAAGTAAGGAAACTTTGGCCAATCAGGAAGTTGTATGATAATCACATGTCTTGAAGAACTGTTTCACCTCTTCAAGAAAAAAAAAACATCAGTTGGTGAACTTCAATCTGATTTCTAACCTAGAGACAAAGGTAATCTAATTAAAACTTATATTATTTTCTGTGATATTATGATTGGTGTTCAGAAAAAAGCCCCTGAATTTTGTGTTCTTGTTTTCAATCAATATATGAAACAGAATTTGCTTTAGAGCATGGCTGTCAAACTCATGGCGTCATGTTGCTATCATGTGATGTATCACAATGTTTTTCCCCGTCGCGGAGCTGGGGTGGGTGTGTCTTGTATGTGACGCGCGTGGGCCATCAGTTTTTTTAAAAAATTCATATTTATATGCTGCCCTTCTCCAGAGACTCAGGGCGGCTTACAATTTTTGGAGCACAACCCAATGCGCTCAGCAATAGCCTTCATTCCATTGTATATGCCTGCTTATTACTAGGGCTTTTTGGCCTCCCCAAGCGGCATTTTTACAAAGTCAGCTTATTGCCCCCAACAATCTTGGGTCCTCAAGTTTGACATCCCTGCTTTAGAGATTATTGCAAAATCAGAACAACATTCTAGTATGCTACTGTATCACTTTTTTGGCAACAAGGTGGCCAAGACTTTCCCAGATGTAATTGCAAAACTATGCCTCTAGTCGTTCCTTGGCTTCCCAAATTATAGTTAAACCCAAAAGTGAAGTTATTGTTAGGGACTTCCTCCCATTAGGAGTTTTCAATAGTAATAATGATGCCATTACATCATTATTCTTGATAAAGTCTTCAAATATTTCTCCTTACATTGTGAAAATATGGAGAAATCACCATACAAGTTTGATAGAGAATGTCAAAAGGCCATGTATGGCCAGTTCTGTTTTAAATACAAAAGAGAAGATAAAATCATAAAAACAACATGATCTATCTATTTGTTCTTAGAATAGTTTAATAATACAAAAATAATTTAATCCATTTTCTCATAATCCAAAATAGGCCTTTTTACATTAAGTTGGAATTGTACTTCATACACTAGCTGTTGCAAGATATTAGATGAGGTAGATGGTAAACAGGGCAAGAAATAATTGCTGTTCACTGAGACGTAATAATAAAAGAATCAGAGAATCTTTTTCATTGTTTTTAATACAGTCATTAGGCTAAACATATGAATATGATGGGACTCCTTGGGGTCCCATCAGCTGGGCAATGCTGGCTGGCAGTCTCCCGACGACGTGCCTACTCTGTCGCGGTCCCTGAACTCTGGAACCAACTTCCCCTGGGGCTCCGCTTGGCCCCCGACCTCCGCACCTTCCGCCATGACCTGAAGACCTGGTTATTTGACCAATCCGGGCTGTGACCCATGGGTGGGATGGTTTTTAGATTTTGGTGGTTTTTAAGTTTTGTATTAATTGGGACCATTAGTTTATTCCTTTTTAAATATTTATTGTGTTTGTTTTTATTGTAAGCCGCCCCGAGTCTTCGGAGATGGGGCAGCATATAAGTCCCATTAATAAATAAATAAATAAATATCCAGAGTATATAAACCTATGTGTAAGTAATGACTTCCTTTTCTTCAAAATGAAACCCCAGAGTTTATTTTGTTTTTTCTCTTTTGTTTTTGCTCTGCCTTTCTGGTGCTTTATTTTTATTTTTCATCAATGTTACTAAAAATTTATGGCTGCAGATATGACAAAAGCAAACTTCAATAAGAAATCCTGTCCAAGAAAATGGGTTCTTTTCTTAGATTTCCCCCCCAAGTGCCCCCTTTCTTGTCTCCCTGCTTTCTTCTCACTAATTATTCTCCCTCAATTTCCTCTCCTATTTCTAATCATAAATTTTCCTAAACATTCATAGGACACTCGTCCAGCTTTTCTGAAGCAATGTTCCCTGATGACTCTTGCATGATGCAACATAATTTGCTTAATAGTGTACACAAGCTGCAATTATTCACTGTATTAAATCTGACTTTGAAAAAAAATGGAGTAGCAGGGAAAGGAATGTCAGGAATATAGATTAGGGAATGTGTTGCATGTCTGGTGACTAGATGTTACAATAATACAGCAAAAAGCAAAACAAAACAAAACCCTTCCCTAGAATGGTCTCTAAGATTTATTAGCTCAAGGATTGTGAAAAAAGTTTATTTTCTGAAACACAAAAAAATAATTCTAGCCCCTTCCTCATTCTAGAGAGGGCTGGTTAGTCACCTAGCAAAATGGATATAATGGTTTGTGGGAATGAACTTGAAGGATGAGGAGAAGAGAGGGAAGGGAATGGTTAGACAAGAGGGGGGAGGAACACCCAATGTGCCACTCCATTTTGAAAGGCTACTACTAATTTGCATGAAAAGGCATAATTTAACCAGTTCTCATCTGCTAAACTGGTGGTTTTTAACTGGTCAGAGACACTATGGCAAATACTCTAGGAGTATCAGAACTGGCTCTGACTATTTTAGATATTACCTTCACAACAAAAAACATTATATGTGCCTTACAAAGTGGAGGTTCAAATAGCATAGGCATATGTCTATATATTCTATAGCAAGGCTGTCAAACTCCCGGCCACGGGCCAGATGTGTCACGCTCTGGCCACACCCACGCCCAGTTTAGCAAAGGGGAAAAAAGTCCTGATATGTCACGAGACACTGCTGTGACTACATGAGTTTGACACCCCTGTCCTATAGGATCAGCATAAAGAGGGCACACCTATTTCTTGAAACATACCTTAACAACCAATGGAAAAGCAAAGGGAGATCCTATTTTATGAAAAATAGTATCTATGGTAGTTGATGAGAGTGATAAAGAATGATGAAATGATAGGCAGTAAGTAAAGTGTGTAAAAATGTTAAGGATAAAAGAGTTGTGATCTTCATTTTCAGTAACAGGCTGTCAATGCTTGTCAATCTTGTGTTTTAATGGAGGATTCCTGGGAAGAATCACACCTGCAAGAAACTCTGGACTCTTTGGATAAGATTCCACCAAGGGCTGACTAAATGTAGTATTTGAGTGGCTGTGAATTGCATGGTTACATTTATGATATAAATAGGGGAATCAGTGCTAGATATCCAAGGAGAGGCTAAAATTGTTGGACTACATACAGAATAACACAGAGCACATTAAGCTGATCAGAGCAGAAAGGAAAAAGTAGAAGAGAGGGACATAAATCATAAATGCAGTGACAAAATATGTACTTTTGATGCATAGGTAAGTGGCCAATATAGAAACTTATGGATAAAGATACATAGAAGAAATGAAATACGGTATAAAGAAAAGGTTTTCATTGAAAGTATACCTGCAAATAAGGCTATTAAAATGATTAAAAAGTTAAATTTGAGAAGCCAGAGGACAATGCTTTGAAATAAGAATGCAAAAGACAAAAATAAGATAATGAAGAAAAAATAACCTGATGTTTGGCACTTGGCAATGGTTTTAACAGATAAAGGGAAGGACTGATGAAAGTTTATTGCTGTTAAGCTAGTGTGATTGAGAGATGGGAGCAGGAGTTTAAAAATATCTTGCCTTAATGTTAGCCATGTACAGTGAGAATCACTAAATTACAGGAAGGGCCTTAGTGGCTAAATGTTAAGATGACTTTCATGATAGTATGAGTAACAGAGAAATAAAATAGGTTATCTTTGAAAGTGTTAGGGGGTCTCTTTTTAATAAAAGGGTTTTAAGCTGAGGCTGGTAGCTAGATATTTGGGTTGTTGCAGTAGTGTGGCATCTAAAAAAATTACAATGAAGGTAATGATTGATATCATTCAAGTAGATAGATAGATAGATAGATAGATAGATAGATAGATAGAGTTTAAAACTTGTCTGGTAGTAGTATAGGAATAACAGGTTAATGGGAATAAATGTTTACTCAATTTCAAGTGGTTGGTAACTTTGTTAAGTTTTGTTTTTTTAAAATTAACAATTAAACTAATAAAAGTGTAAAATAAACATTCAGAAAGAAATATAATATTTCATATAGGTACTTATATCTTATATGTACATGCAGAATATTTAATGAAAAACAATGGTCTTATTTTCATACATATGTAGATTCCAAACAGTACTTAGAACTGATTGAACAGTATAGTTATTGAGAATAATGTAACTGCAGTATTAAAGACAAAATTATTCTCAGTAGGAGTTGAGATTTGTCTGAAAAAGTTCAATGGATTATGGTGAAACTCATTGGGATTTTTGGATTATAATCTAATTGACTCTATCAAAGAAACATTAATATCTGGAGTGTGTTTCTAGTTTAATTATACCAAAAGAGGAGAAAGAGAGAAAGGGGTACCAAGAGTTAAACTTCTCACCTCCAATGAGACAAATCTAGTATTCATTGTCTGTAAATACCAATTCCTGCTATTGGTGCAATTCTGCATTAGATTCAAGTTGTTCAACTGAGTTTGAACAATTCGAATCTAATGCAGAATTGCACCAATAGCAGGAATTGGTATTTACAGACAATGGATACTAGTTTTGTATCCATTCAACTGAGTTTGAACAATTCCCTCCATTGCAAGAAAGGAAGATTCTGTTCCTTTGGTGGGGCATGGCTTTCCAAAATTCAGTGTCCCCCACCCTGCTTTCTATTGCCTTTGTGCATAGCATTCTTCAACCTGAAGATGAGAGAGATGAAGAGGTGATTTACTCATGAGTTAGATGATTATTTGTTCCAATTTGCCATCTATGTTTTTAATCCTTTGTAATAAGACAATCAGCTGTCAAGCAGAACATGGCCATTTTCAGAAAGAAAAGACATAGAGGCTCTGGTAAATTTGTCATGTGAATCACTCAGTATATTTATTTCTAAAACTGGGTTAACCATCTATGTCTGTCCCTATCTTGAAGCAGTAGAAAGTCTACATGCTGAAAAGTTAGCCCTGTTTTTTTTGAGGAAATGCAGATTAAGAAATACAGATTTAACCCCCTTATATAATGGATTATATAATGAGGCCAGATAAGTGATGATTGCTTTCTAAAAACCTAGAACTAGGGTGATTATTAAGGTTAAAACGTTTGACAATCAGTTTGGTGCAATAGGAGTTATTTGAACTGAAAAATCAGAACTATAGAAATAATGGGTCACCTCTGTATTAACTGACCATAAAAATAGGATTGTTTTCGTATTTGAGATGGAACTTAGTGAATGTAACTATTTTTTTTACTATTTTTAAATGTTTTTAATATGCAGTGTGTTTTAAAGTATTGTTTTCATATTGTACGATTCAATTATTGTACATGTGCTACTTCATTTAGCAGTAGAATCATTGAGTTGCTACCCAAGTGTGTATGTACAAAGACATGCACATATCTTCCAACAGTATGTTTTTTTTTGGGGGGGGAGTGATTTGGAGAGCTGAGTTCTTGAGAAGGTAGCAGTATGTAGTTTTTAGGTTCAAAAAAAGTGAGCAAGATCTGATATAGCTGAGATGTGTAAAAATATGTGCAGAGAAAGTAGCTTGATAGAGTCTATTTTTCTCCCATATTGTGAGCACTGAGATTGCCCAGTAAGCATACTGCAAGTTTTAGTAGCAATAAAAGTCAGTATTTTTCACACAGTATAAAATTAAGCTATATAATCTGCATCCACAAGAAGCAATGAGTGTACTGTGAATCAGTTATATTATGCTTCCGAACAAATGCAGCATTTCAGTACCAATTACTGGAATACACAATGGATGGTGCTCTTACAATTATGGTCTGTTCTGATCAGCTCCTTTAGAATAGCAGAACGCTAAGTATATGGTTCTTGGCCCTGATCTTGCATTATTCTTTTTATCTGCTTAATCTAAGAAGTTTCAAAAGTAACAATAGCAGATTACATTTTTCAATATTGTTGACAGATATGCTGGGCTATACTTTTTAATCCCAATGATCTGACATAAATTAATGTTTAATGTTTCAGTATTTAAATTGTAAATGGTTATTTGCATAATTTATCGCTCATCCTTTATGCTAAAAAAGTGTCATATGAAAACTCTAATATTTTTCAGTGGAGTTTATTGCTCTGGAAATGTTCTCTAGGTTATAGTGTCAGGCTTAGAAAGTTCTAGTGAAATCAACAGATTATATGCACAATTTGGGGTTGCATTGCAATCTGCAGTGAAAAATAAGACCAAGTGACCATTGTTGTACCATTGCTTTTTTATAAAATGAAAGAAAACATTAAGGTTTTTCTTTAACCTAGTTTTTTTCCTAATTGCTTCCCCCCATTTTTTTATCCAATTACAAGTTCATAGAATAAAGTGGGAGATTGCAATTGGTATTTGAAATAGGATCCATTCCTAGTATTAGCAATATCAATCTGTTTGCCTCAGCTCTACCTATTTTCTACCTTTCTTTTCTCATTTCTTTCTTCATGAAAGACACAGAGTCCCCCTTCCTCCCCTAAAAGACAGAAGGTGAATGCTAAATTCATCTCTGCTACTATTTGGTTAAGAAGACATAGCTGGATATCTAACTTTTTATCCTTTAATTTATTCCTTCCTGAATTGTAGCAAGTAGTAATGTAAGAACAAAGGAAGTGATCTATCTACACTTGCTAAAATATTGTGGGAAGAACAAGCAATTAAAGTAAGTAGGAGGAAAGAGAAATTACAAACCAACTTATAAGAAATGGGAAAGTCTGTGATTGCCCCCCTGAATATATGCATGGTATTTGCTTGCACAGGGCAACTAGAAATGCTGCTTTCTCAAATTCCTAATCTTCTGGAGAGAATTTTATGCATGCACAGTTGACGTGGGCGCTAAGCAGACATTAAATGACTACGCATAGGTTAGAAGAGGTCCCTGTTGATGTGAACCTGTATTCATGAGAACTGAGCTATTATTACTATTATAGTCCTCTGCAAATGATACATTGCCCCTGAGATTCTCTAAAATTGCCTTGCACTCTTGAGGTTAATGAGAAAAATCAGGAACTGCAGGTAGAAGAACAGTAGGATGTAGACAGACCTGTAATTAAGGTCTAAATTGCTGGCATCATGTCATGCTGATTTTATATAATAATGCAATGATTTTATTTGGTAACATAATGCGAGGTTTTGTGTTTCCTTTAGGAACAGTACTGTTTTGTAACTTTTGTGGGAAGTCTGGATTAAAAGATTGATAGCAGCAGAGTGGCAGAAATAATATCTGACTGAAAGTAATGATTGTTACAGCTTTTTTTTTTGTCAGCAGAACTGTACAATGGATTGGCTTTCTCTTACTAAAGTTCCTGGGAATCCATCAAGAAAGACACCTACAAGAATTCCACCTATTTTGAAAGCTGGTGTGGATAGTCAATACAGGCATACCTTTCAGAAAACACAACCAAACAAAGTACCTTTCAAACACTTACTGCGCTCTGATGCAAGCCTGTTTCCTGGTAGCCTCATCCATTCAAATACAAAATCAGATGGATCACAATTATTAGAATGTGGAGAAAAAAAAGGTGAGACAAATTTGTTTAGGTATACATATTTATTTATATTTTTTAAGAAAATAAGTTTTGCTTGAATTTTGATGCAGTACTAGATACTTTAGTTAGAATGAGTTCTTAGTGCAAATCAGTGGCCTATATGCATAAGAAGCTGCTGTATGCCTGCAAGATATCCATTACAATTTTGGGAGATATTGGTCATGAATTAATGTATGCTGTTTTTATGCTTGTAAATCGTGGATGTACAGTATTATCAGCCCAAATCAACTCACTTTGAGATGAAGCCATTTTCATTTGAAGGTTATGGGCAATAGCATCATGTTGGTGTAGTACAGTTGGCCCCTACCTCCTCTATAAAGTAGATTGAAGTAATGGAGATTCAAGAGGAATAGCAAGAGGAACACATGCTTAGACATTATTCTTCAGTTCCAGTTAGACATCCTTCCCCAGTCATAATCTGGAGCATCTCATATTTCTAGTAATATCTCATTCCACAACTCCCATAAATCTGGTAAGCCTTAAGTCTGTTTAAATAAACAATTATAAACAATTTAATGCTGTAATTACCTACCCATGCATCAGATACTAAAGACTTTTGATATTGTACTGTATTAAGTTCCAGATGAAAATAAGCTCTTCAACTTCAGACATCCCTTATTCTAGAAGAATAACAGAACAACAGTTGGAAGGGACCTTGGAGGTCTTCCAGTCCAACCCCCCTGCTCAGGCAGAAACGCCACAGTATTTCAGACAAATGGTTGCCCAATCTGTTCTTAAAAATCTCCAGTGTTGGAGCACCCACAACTTCTGGAGGCAACTTGTTCCACTGATTAATTGTTCGGTCAGGAAATATTTCCTAGGTTGTTTGTCTCCTTGATTAGTTTCCATCAATTGCTTCTTGTCCTGCCTTCAGGTACTTTGTGCAATAGATTGACCTCTTCTTCCTTGTGGCAGCCCCTCAAATATTGGAACATTGCTATCATGTCATTCTAGTCCTTTTCATTAAACTAGACGTACTCAATTCTTGCCACCGTTCTTCATATGCTTTAGTCTCCAATCCAATAATCATCTTTCTTGGTCTATTCTGCATTCTTTCTAGAATCTCAGCATCTTTTTTATATCATGGTAACCAAAACTGGATGCAATATTCCAAGTGTGGTCTTACCAAGGCATTCTAAAGTGGTATTAACACTTCATGTGATCTTGATACTATCCCTCTGTTAATGCAGCCTAGGACTGTGTTGGCTTTTTTGGCAGCTGCAATACACATTTAAGTGATTGTCCACTGGGACTTCAAGATCCCTCTCATAGTGACTACTAATATAATATTTTTAACCTGATAGCTAGCTCTTTACAACATTCCATCATGAACTCTTCATATTTCCTATAAAGGAAGCACCCTAATTTTCTGATAAAAGCTTTGGCTAGATTGAATTAGAACTGTATGTATCTCTGTATGTTCTTCTGTGAGCTCAGAGCAGCTTTTTAACATTTTCCTTATATGAGTTATTTCTTGCATATTTATGACCTATAATTGAATCTTAAGTTTTATTCAAAAGTAATCTCATTTTTAATAGTACTTCCTGTCTAGTTAGCGATAACTTTAGTTGTTGGCTAAATGAAATTTTAAACAGAATTTAAATATTTTAAAATAAATACTTGATGCTTGTATTCTTACGATTTATACTGATTGTTTCCTAGTATGATTTGATTGCTTATTGTACCCTATGACTATCATTAAGTGTTGTATCTTATAATTCTTGACTCTTGACGAATGTATCTTTTCTTTTTGTATACTGAAAGCATTGCACCAAGACAAATTCCTTGTGTGTCCAATCACACTTGGCCAATAAAGAATTCTAAAATGAATTGAAAGAGAATACAGTAACTTAGTTATAAAATATATTGAGAAGTCTCTAATTTATGATGTTATAATAAATGATTTGAGTAACTGGTGATTTCCCTGCTGCCATCCTGCTGCCCCATTACAGGATGCAAAGGATGCAACACAGAGGTGGTATTCAGCAGGTTCTGACCAGTTCTGGAGAACCGTTAGCGGAAATTTTGAGTAGTTCGAAAAACCAGCAAATACCACCTCTGACTGTCCCCACCCCATCTATTGTCTGCCTCCTGAGTCCCAGCTGATTGGCTGGGTCTTCTTTTGTTGCCCTGCCCAGGAGAACGGAGCTGGGAAGCAGGTTAGTAGGTTGAGGAGGGAATGGGATTTCCTTCCCCTGCCATGCCCACCAAGCCACACCCACAGAACCGGTAGTAAAAATTTTTGAATCCCACTACTGATGCAACAGTATGAGCTCATAATGTAGATAGTTTTCTATTGAATGGGCTCCTGCTGGATGCATCTATCTGGGTAAGTCTGGTGCCATGGTCATTGTATATCTTCAAATAGCTGAAGATAATTTTTTATTTTTGTTTTGGCTATTGAGGAAAAATAAGAATGAAAAAAACACTTAAAACTAAACAAAAACATCTTATTACAAATAATTCTAATTCATTATACAGAATTTTAAATGCTAATATTGACTGCAGTATCAACTTTCTCATTATTATCTGAATGTAAGAATTTTATTTAGTTCTATGAATTCAAGAAATTGCTTCTTTAAGAATTGATTTTCATTCCAGAGTACTACATTATTCATACAGAAATAGCCAGCAACTACTTCTTTTCAAAGAATCAAATAGCAGTAACCCTGACATATAAATCCTAACGGTGCGTTGTAGAATAGGAATACTTTAGAAATAAGATATTGTATAGGAATAAATTGTTAAATCTCAATCTCTCTCTCTCTCTCTCTCTCTCAATCCTTTCATTAGACCTTTTCTTGCAGAGGGATATTTGCTAGCAATGGGTAAAATTGAAAATGGTCCATAATGTCCTTTTTTTGCTTTTTTGTGCAAAAAAAGATAAGTCAAAGTACAACTGAGAAACTGTGTTACTGTCTAGCTCGGCTGAATATGTAATCACAGATGTCGATATAACAAAATGAAAAGTACTGTTTTTGGATAGCTCCAAATGGGTATTTTTGTCTAGATCTCTTTCTTTTTCTCTTTGTGTTTTAAATAAAGGGTGCATAATTTTAGAAACTCAAAGAATAAGGATAAAGTTAGTGTCTATGGAGATTCTTAGTCATCCAAGTCATGGTTGTCCCAAAGGTGCTTTTTCAAGAGGCAATTGGACTTCCTTTGTTTTTTTGTTTTTTAAATTACATTTATATGCCGCCCTTCTCCGAAGACTCAGGGCGGCTTACAATTTTTGGGATACAACCCAATGTGCTAAGCAATAGCCTTCATTCCATTGTATATGCCTGCTTATTACTAAGCGGCATTTTTACAAAGTCAGCTTATTGCCCCCAACAATCTTGGGTCCTCAAGTTACCTACCCCGACAGGATAGAAGGCTGAGTCAACCTTGAGCCTGGTGGGATTCGAGCCTGCAATAATTACAGGCAGCTGGAACTTAAGTGCTAGGCATTTAGCAGCCTGCACCACCAAGGCTGTTTTGCTTGAAGACATTTCAATTCTCACCCAAGAAGCTTATTCAGTTCTGACTTGAATGGTTGGGAATGGAAAGATTAATATTCCTTGAAGTCATCTGGTCATTAGCACCCTTTCTGATATTTGTTGAGGCCACTTGGAAGGGCTAGATAAACCTCCAAGTGCCCTCAATGACTCTCAGAAATATAATCTTTCCATTCTCTACCATTCAGTCAGAACTGAAGAAACTTGTTGGATGAGAAGTGCAATGTTCTCAAGGATAAATAAATAAAGTCCAGTTGCTTCTTGAAAAGGCACCTTTGGGAGAAAGTTAGTGTTATACATTCTTGGAGGCTCAGTTCAGGAGTTGGGACAAGAATTCATTTTGTTGGACTTTTCCCATAATTGTCACATATTTGGGTGAGATTAATAGGAATATTAGTATAGTTTTGGATGAATTAATGTGTGCTAACAGTGTTTTTATCCCTGATAGTTTTCAGTATTCAATATATATAAAGAAAAGAACACTAGGAATGCCATGTTTAGCCTGATTTGTTTTTTTTAGTTTTGAGTTTTCCCCTCTACTCTTAGGTAAAGCATGTGAAAAGTGCTACAGCTGTCTGTCCCCCCCATGGAACTTATTCTATGCAATTATTTTGAAACTATCCTCTTTGGACTTAGTGGGACTTACCTTAAATACATAGTACATGAATAGAATCAGGCTGGTTTTCACTAAAAATAGATAAAGATTGTTTCAATAGTTAGCAATTAGTATGTGATTTGGAGGTAGAATAAGGTTGATTTGCTATGAATTGCATCAATACTCTGAAATGGAATTTGCAACATTACATGATAGCTTGAAGTAATTTTCCACTTGGAATTCTTTCTTTTCTGTGTGGGAAGAGAACAGAAGGAGTTCTTTTCATGTGCGCCTGTTGTTGAAGTCTCCCCAATTTTTATACTGTCTTGCCTCTTTTAAAAACATGGACTTCAAGCATACATCTTTCCTAAGGCCTGTTTTTAAATGTGGCTTGTTTTATTCTGAAAAAGAGAAAGACAGAGAGAATGAGTGTAAGACCTTAGTGGCTTGAATCCAGTTAATTATACAGTTGCATATGTGAATTGCTTATGTGAACAATATGTATTTATATGCCAGCAGTTTCTTCCAAAATGTCTTACATCCTTTCCAAGAGAGAATGAAATTACACACTTCATTTGCAGTCCTCCCATTAATTTTAATTATTCCTAACAGGCTTCCTGTTTTCTGATTTTCATAGAGAAAGTATGGCTAAGTGATGTATTTACCAGAGTTGAACCAGTGGGTCGTGCTTTGGCATCAAAGAGAAATAATGAACTGCCTTCAATTGGGTAATGTATTTAAACTGCTGAAATAGCAATTAATTCATGAACTTTACTTTATGATGATCTTATTAGCTCACATTACTTAATGACAGATTTACATTTTTATATTATTTTACACACACTATTTTCCCACAATTCCATTAATGCAGGAAAAGAAATGTATTTTTCTCTATATCAGTCTTACAATGGAGGATGATCTCTTTAGTTTCCACAAGTGGTTTTGCATTTGTCAAGAAATGATAATGAAAGGATCCCTTTGGCAGTTTCAAAAATTGTCCTACTGTAATTCACGAGGCCCAGGGAATATTATCCAGTTCTTTTTATGGTGATGAAATCAATTTTTCCAATGTTAGCAGTGGCTTCTCAGATTACTATATGGTTCCATCCATTAAGGTTGTGTTGCTCCAGTCAAAAGGGATTCACACTCACAATAAAACA
The DNA here is from genome assembly GCA_009733165.1 of Naja naja. NCBI lineage: Eukaryota > Metazoa > Chordata > Lepidosauria > Squamata > Elapidae > Naja > Naja naja. The sequence goes on from CM019151.1 coordinate 32,186,830, forward strand.
TTTTTAATAAAATCATAGGAAAAAATCTATATAGTTTATCTGTGATTAATCTATAGAAAATGCTATACATTTGGCATGAACCATACAGTGAAACACTTTTGCATTCTGCTAATTAACTCACATTTTGCAAGTTAAAATACATGCCTAAGTATGCTTAGAAGTATATAATTTAATTTTGGTTGAACTCTGTCCAGTTTGCGTAAAATTACCTCTGTAATATAAACATGCATATTAAAATTGATTCTATGGAAGTGTGATTCTCTTAAAACTTTTTAATGTCATAATTTACTCTGCATGGCTTATCCTAAACTTTACTGGCAGAAGAACCTGAATGAAAAATTAATCTTTTATAAAAACATACACTATGCAGTTTACTTTAACATTTGGCTTAGTTCTCTATATCCAGGCAGCATTTTCATATGAACTTGCTGCCATGTTTCAACTGGGTTTCTGCTTTGAATCCTAAACAAATGAGAAGGTGTTGATGTGCTGTTCTGGAACAAATCACAAAGCAGTTTGGCTCAGCCCAATTCCCCTCTTGTACAGAAGGGGATGTCCATATGGCTCATGCAACTTTTCCTACGCAAAATTATCAATAGTTCATGCAAAGGAGGATGGACAGATGCTTTTAAGTATTCCCTCATTACATAAGGCATTGTCCAGCCTTTTTTTCACTGCATGTTTGCAAAAATCATTCTGTAAAGCTTTAGCTGTCCCATCAGAGCTGCAAAATAATTGCAAAGTTCTAGCTTATTTCAAATAATGCCTTTCCCTCTGCTTCTGAAACACCCATTTTAAAACAGAATGATGGAGAGATAGACAGATAGATTGACAGATTGACCGCCACTGTTTTCTGCACAATATATTGTTTTATTTAGTTACTTCTCTGATGGAATTACTTGGAAAAAATATTTCAATGAAATGGAATGTATTTTGTGTGTGTGTTTTTTTTTAATGTAGTTGCTGCAACTTAGTTGGGTTAGCCACAAAGAGAGATTCCGGAAAATTATGGATTCGAAAAAATTACCAGGGTAAATCTTTATTATTTTTAATGATTGTATTCAATTAAAAAAACACTATAATTTAATGTAACATCACTTCACTCTGTTAATCCATTTAAGAATATTTCTCTCTAAAAAAAGAAAATATGTTTAGGGTAACATGAGCCTTATTATGTAATTGTAGGCTTTAATATTTATAGGTAAAATTCCTGGGAATTTTAATAGTTTTATTGCAATATATAAATAATTCTGCAACCTATAAGAACATAGCATGTATATTAGTAAGCTCTTCATATATGTACAGTATTATACTTTTAGTAGTACTTGGGAACATATATTTATTTGAGAACTGTCATATAGCAAAAGGAATGCAATCTATTTTTTCAGCTATAATGACTAATCTTGAAGATTATAAGATCATGATCATTTGGTGCTTCCCCAGATGTACTTTTTGTGTATTTCCAGGGAGTAGAAAAAATGTTTTACAAACAGAAGTTTTCAGGTTTAATCCAGGGCATTTCTAGACAGAGGTAGAAATATTACAAAACTTTCTAATACTACTGCTAGCTGAATGAATGAATCATGCCAGACAGAGAATGAAGCATCTTTTTGGCTCACAAATCATCATGTAGCAGTCTTATATATTATGATTTTATAGTTTATACAAGTTAGTACAATGTAGAATGATAATAACTCTTTAACCTGAGCATGATTGCCCTAATTCTGATGTGCAAAGGGCACTAAAACAAGACAAACAAGGTACAAATTCAGTTCCTGTGCCACCATATTTCAGCTGTATTTTCTCTCCTCTCCTCTCCTCTCCTCCCATGCCATGCCATGCCATGCCATGCCATCCCATCTCTTCCTCTGAAAGGAAGTAGTCTTGTAATATGAAATGAAACATCCTTATGAAATGCTTGATTCATGTGGAAATTATTTATTCTTGCTCCTTATTCTTGGTGCTGTTTCAGCATCAAGTAACTGCAAGTAAATGAGTTTATCTTTTTAGGATGTATATGTAAAATGTATTAAGAATGTTTATACGCATGTGCATGGATGAATAAGGTTTGTACATAGCACTACCTATGTGTACAACATAGTTGATGGACTACAGAAAAAAGATAGTTAGCTGGCAAGTAGTCTTTAGGTTAGAGCTTGAGTAGAATAGTATTAACATCTAGGAGTAAAACCAGGCTTTGATTGCATTTGATATAGTACAGTTACTACTGATAATAATAAAGCAACAGGAAATGCTATATTTATTATAGGTACAGTTAAAACTGGTAACATGCACGCTTTCTGTATTACTAAAGAGCAACACAGTAAAACCTTGATTGATCAAATACACGTTTCAATTGAAAGTTCACTTCTGCAGCATGGCTCATTTGATGGGGACCAGGGCATAGAAAAGATTGTAAATGGTAAAGACCAGTGGTGGGATTCAGCCAGTCCTCACTGGTTCACTAGAACTGATATTTAATTTTTTGCTGAGTATTGGGAACCAGTTAGTGTTCTGTGTTTTCAGGAACACATCTCGTTTTTGTTCAACTTCCTTCCAAGCGGGGGAAAAAAAACTCCCCAAAAGTCCAAGAGAGCCTTCAATCACATCACTCAAGCAAAAACTGTCTCAGGGGGCAGGGGCTGCGCATAAGGCAGCAGCCTGGGGCCAAAGCGCTGGCAGAACGCCAGAGGGTCAGGGAGGGTGCTGAAGCAAGTGGGCGTCCTGCCTGCAGGATCAATGCTGGCTGCCTCTTCCTGGCCAGAGCTGGAATGCCGCTGCGTTTAAGTGCTGGTAGATGCTGTCCTTCCCTCTGGAGGGCCTGGGCAGCTGCTGGAGAGAGACGAGCCCATTTCAGTGCCTGGCACCCAGATGCCCTTGCTTCCCCCAAGCATTTCTTTGCCTACCTGATTTCCAGCTCTGTCGCTCTCTGTCGCGTTTCTCACCGTCGTGTGCAGGGAAACAAAAGTTTGTGGGACTAAAAAAGAAATTTCAACCAATCAATTCCAACATCTCATGAAAAAAAAAAGATCTTGTGAAGTTGGAATTGATTGAACTTTTTTTTTTTAGTTCCACAACTTGTTTCCCTGCACATGACGGTGAGAAACACGATGGAGAGCGACAGAGCTGGAAATCAGGTAGGCAAAGAAATGCTTTGGGGAAGTGAGGGCACCTGGGTGGTGGTGGGTGGAGCAAGCTCTGTGGCGCTATGCTGCAATGGAGAAATGGGAAATGGAGCGACCGGCATGAGGGAAGGAGGAGGCCGCTTTCCCTCTTTCTTCTCCCTGCTTCTCCTTTCCTCATACTGGCCACTCAGTTTCCCATTTCTCCATTGCAGCGCAGTGCCCAGGATCCACTTTGATAGCAGCAGGGGGGGTGTAATTTAACAACCAGTTCAGCCAGGGTCAAGTTGGCCATCGCGGGAGGCTCATCCTGCATGTGTGGTGGAGCTGGAGGACAGGGCTGGACCACGCCTCCCATGCTGGCCAGCCTGACCCTGGGTGAATAGGTTGTTAAATTATTTGAATTCCACCACTTGTAAAGACCACGAATTAATTAACAAAGATAAAGTGTTTATATGTATGGATGCATGGGTGTCTATATGTCATGTATCTATGAAACAAGGGAAGGATGTAATGGAACTGGACAAAAATATTTTGATTTTGTAGTTAGTAGCTAGTGAACAGTTAGCATGGAAGTAAAGATGTTGGTATAAATTAAGAAAGTATGAATTGGTGACATCTACATTGTCAGGGGTATATGCTAAAGTAGGAATCCATATCTTGGTGACAGTAGTATGTTTGGTTCCAGTGAATGGAAGAAGTAGAGCTAAGTTTTGGGGAAATCATGTCCTGATGTTCTGAATCAATGCAACTTGGAATAACGTTTTTTCTATTAGCTAACATGTAAGGATAGGTAGGAATAAAATGAGAGAGCGAAGAAAAAATGATTGAATTGGCAGTCTGCTTCTCCCACCCCTTGCCCCAGCCCTTCCCATTTATAATTGGATTGTAGCAGTTGTTGGTATTAATCTATTTATGTTATTGAGAGCCGCGGTGGCGCAGTGGTTACAATGCAGTACTGTAGGTAGAAATAAGATGAGGGAGCACAAAAAAAATGGTAGAATCAGCAGTCTGCTTCCCCCCCCCCCCCGGTCTGGCCCTCCTCACCTGTAATTGGATTGTAGCAGTTTTTGGTATTAAAGTATTTATGTTATCAAGAGCTGCAGTGGAGCAGTGATTGGAATGCAATACTGCAGTCTACTTCTGCTGCCTGCCGGCTGCCTGCAATTTGGTAGTTTGAATCTCACCAGGCTCAAGGTTGACTCAGCCTTCCATCCTTCCGAGGTCAGTAAAATGAGGACCTAGAATGTTGGGGCAATATGCTGACTCTGTAAAACCACTTAGAGAGGGCTGTAAAGCACTGTGAAGTGATATATAAGTCTAAGGTGCTATTGTCATTAGTATAGTAATATATTTATTTATTTTTCTTTCAGGTTGTAGGCCACCCAGAGTTACCCTATGGTAAGATGGGTGGCCAATATATTTTGTAAATGAATAAGTAAATAAATAAATAAAAATTAAGAATTGTGATTGGTATTTGCTAGAAAATGCCCATTTGATTTGAAAATTTGGGGAGAGGGGTTTGAATGTATGCAGGTGCATTTGTGTGTGTGTGTGTGTGTGTGTGTGTGTGTGTGTATCTGAGCACAGTCTAATTGGAGAAAGAATTATGTTAGCAGCACCTACAAAAGGTTAGAGTTGGGAATTAGTAGAGAATTAAAAGAGAAAAGTACTTCTTTTTTTAATGAAATGGGTTCTGGGCTACAGGATGCCATATTATAATTAGTAGAAAGTTCACTGTAAGTGTAATTAAGATACTGAAAATAATTGTCAATATTACATTTCTCCAGTAAGGTTGGCAACTGGTATGTCACTGTTGTACATAGGACATAAGGACAATGATAATATGGATACTTTAATTTCATTTTGAAAATAAACTAAAGAGAGTTTTCCTTTCAAAAACATCTTGCCAGTTAGCCCAGGTATTTATTTTTTATATCCACTGTAAAGGGATGGGAATCAAAGCATGAAATTAATAAATTAACGAATGTTTATTTGACCGATGGATGAGGAAGGAAAAATGTTCTAGGTAGGGAATAGCATTGTTTTTACCCAATGGATTCATTATAGAAAAAAGGAGATTGGACTTCATTGCCTACAAAGATATCACTTTTAAATGGGGCAAAACTATAAAGAATAAATTTAGAAAACCTAATCTAGGCCATGCAAGGTTAACTACTTCAAGGATTTCCAACTAAGGTTTTAGGTAAGGTAACTATAATAGGAATATAACTACAGAAGTAGACACCCCCCCATCTTTTAGTGATACCTCAGATTCATTATTTTAGTTTTATCCGAAATCTAGGTTGTTCAGAGCCTCACATCCTAATAAACTTCAGAAGTATTGACTAACATAGTAAGTTGATATAGATTCCAACAAATGAAGGTCTTGGAATGTGCAGAATAATAAACTTTCTTAGTTTTCTCCAAATATATAATCAAAGTTTCTTTAAAAGACCTGGGTAAGCAGTTGCCAGGACATGGATGAAAGTAGAGTTAATGGGTCTAATGTAGGGCTGTCAAACTTTATTTCATTGAGGGCTGCATCAGAGTTGTGTTTGACCTCAGGGGGCTGGGGTGGGCGTGGCCAGGTGGGTGTGACCAGTTAGACATTACTCATGTTGGGGGGGCTGTGGTGGCCCAAGTGCTCTGCCAGAAAAAACACTCCTGAGCTCCATTTTCGGCTGGGATGGCCTCCTGCAATCCTCTGCCAGCAAAAACGGAGCTCAGGAGGGTCACACGTGACCCTCCCTAGCTCCATTTTCTCTGGCAGAGGCACTGTGGGCCAGTCATTCGCTGTTCCCAGGTTGGCCCTGCAGGCCAGATGTAAGCACCCCATGGGCTGGATCCGGCCTGCGGGCCTGGAGTTTTGACATCCTAAGTTAATGATAGTGCATTAGATGCCCTAGTGACTGCATTAGATTTGGGAAGTACAGCACCAATCATATTGTGATCCCACAGTAAACAATAAAGAATTCAAATTACTTTGTGTGAACTTATATGCTCCCACCCCAGGCAATCCCTTCACCTGGAGAAAATTGGAACAGACACTAGAAGTGAACAATGCTGCAGAATCCTGATACAAGGGTTAAATGATTGGATTGGAGCCAACATTGAATTTGCAGCAAGTAAAGATATTAAGGTTATGAATATGGAGGGTAAAGTTCTTTCTGGTCATGACTCACAATACACTGTTGAGAAGTTAAGAGGCTTAAAATGATCAGTCCTATTGTTTTTACAGGCCTATAAGGAAATAGTTAAAAAACTCTGGGGGAATTCTTTAAATCCCTGGATCATAGAGAAAAGACAGCGTTATATTATACTTCCATTCAGTCGGCTTTTTTCAGTGCTAATGCTACAGTTTGAGCATAGAATGAACACTGTTCTCTAATTTGAAGGAACAATAATTGGAATTTGGGAGATCATGGGAATCATATAATAGAGGAAACAACTGTGAGCTATAAAAGTTGTTGATACAGCGCAAAATGTATTATATGGTACAATAGTGATATATTGGATTGCTATTGCCATGTCATCTCTGGATGTTTTTAGAAAGATTTATGACTGAATGTTTACCATTTCATAAAGAAAGCAAAGGCACTCAGTAAGGCTTTTGATGTCAGAAAGAGTAAATAAATGTCCAGCTTACAAAAAACAAATCAAGGGAAAAAAGATACACAGTTTGTCTCTTGTAGGAAGGAATTTGGCATTTAGGGGTTTTCTTTAATCTAGGGATTCTAGGATCCCAATTAGGGCACTGATTGCCTGTTCTATCTGTTTTTCCCTTTCCATCATTTTTTCCTAGAGCAGTCTGGGAATACCCAAGAATAGATAAAGATCCATTTAGAAACACTGGAGAAGTAACCATCATTTTCAATAGAGGAAGTTCAATGGATTATCAAGAACAGGAGTTTGATCAGTATCTGCTGTAAATTATAGGACAGACACCTTTTACACAGACTCTGTGCCTGGAGCTATCAGCTATATCCTTCATCCAAACCAGACCAATTTAGCAGACTATATCAATGTTTTATTCTATAATATTTAAAACAAGGTTAATGGAAAACCCATGTAGGGGCCTTTATGTGGTATTTGTTGACCTGTTGCCTGCCTCATAGATAAAGTTAGATTATGGGAAAAAGTAGCAGGAGTCAATAGTAATAAAATGCTTTTGTTTTTATAAACGTATATGTGTACCCACACACACACACATGTACATACACACACACACATAATACTGTGCAAAGTTACAAATGTTGAAATGTGCATTAATTTAATGGAAATTTGTACTGATAAAACTTGAAAAAAGGGATTATCCTTGTCTATTTCATTTTGATATCAATAATATTGTAATGTAATTTTCCTTACTTCTTCCCTTGCCAAGTATTCCTGTCTTATCAGAACACTTAAGGTGATCCTGTTCATATAAATGATTGATATGCTTAACTGTTGCCTAACTAGCAATACTGAGAAGTGATTGCGGTTTGTGATGTTATGGAATTCCCTTTCAATAGAAATAGTGTACTGCTTAAGATTTAAAGATAAAACAGCACAGGATACTGAGAAGATTTTGCCTAGCTAAATTGTATTAAGTAATATTAACACAGGTGTAGGCTCTGGCGTATACATCCCTGAAGCTACCTTTGACCAAGCAACATTTTCAGTCAATACTCAGCATATTTGAATAGGAAGGGTAACAGTTTTGGAGCATGTCTGTATTTGTGGAGTGGGTCAGACTGTATAACTAATTCATAATGACTTGAATTGTAAATTATAAAAGGGTACAACAACCGATTATAATTGGAGTTTCAGTATTGAAATGATCTTTTTGTTGTTAGTTTTTGGACCACAAAATAATCCAGCAAGGGGCAAGACAAGGAATGGGTGCACAAATTATTGAAAGTAGAGATATAGCAGTATGGTAATTAGCAGAATGAATTTCCTTTAAATAATTTTTTCCATATTTACTTATGCGGGTAATTAAATACTTTGATTTACTTGATTTACTATGAATTTTAAATTCTGAGTCTGAGTCTGAGGAGGTTTATGTTTGAGGCATACCTTTTGCATTTATTGTTTGCCAAAACCATTTAGTTACAATGAAGCATTTAAAATTTAAGTAAAATAAAATATAATAAATGCTGTGGGACTCTTGGAAGATGATGTAATGTGCTGCAGGTACAGATTATGAGAACTGGACACATTTCTGAAATATGGTTGTGATCTCCTTGAAGAATGGCTCTGCACAGGTTTCCATAGTTTCTACTGCAACTATGTATGACAATCCTCTTTAACAAAGAGAAAGATAAGAAGTGTGGATTCAAAAACTACAGGAGGAATTAATTTGAGAAATGCCTGGGAATATGTTTGGTATGTATCTTTGCAGAAGGATGCCAAACTTGATAATGATTGGAAAAGTACAGTATGTTTTGATGAGTAGCATGCAGAGAAAATTTGTTCTTGGTCTCTCAAAAAATGAAAATATGTAACAAAGAATATTTGTTGACTTAGGGAAAGTATGATGTGAATAGGTCTGAAAATTTTTGAATGTGAGTTTATGACTATCCATTACTATAGAGTTGATGCGTTTATTACCGAATGGTAATTGATACAGTGGAATATGATGAAAGTGAAGCTTTGTGGAAACAGGAAGGACTAGCATATGATTCAGCATTGAACAAAGAGCAGGAGAAGGACATAGGATGTCTTATTCATTATTTAATATATTTATGAATAAATGTATCCTGACACTTGTGGTGACATTAGAAGTGTCTGCTTGAGTAGTTGAACATAGGTCTGGTTTTGTTTTCAAATGGTACCCTGTTGTTTGGTGAGAAAATGACTTTGCAGTAAGCGCTAAATGATGTGATAAGTATGGCTGTTAACATTCATATTGAGATTATTTGATCCATAGAAAAAAATAAGATTTATCCAAAGAATAAATAGGATTTAACTGCATGTTTGTGCATTACTCTTTGTATTTTATTCTTACAAAACTATAACTTTATGCTGAATAAATGAATAGGTTTTTATTCTGTCAATACAGAAACTGGCTATCCTTGATACAAATTTTGGAGAATGAGGAATCTAATCAGAGATATGTGTAATGCATGCTAGCTACATGCTAGATCCTCCACAGCTACCATGGTTATTTCAAGTGATACTGTGATCTTCATATTTTTGCTAAAATAAACTGTCATGCTACTTAACCAACGTGTAATTACATACTGTATTCTTTGTGCAAGAAGATTATAATGAATATTGCATTTTCACTCTTTTTATTATTTGATTTATGTTTTAAAATGCAATAATTTGTTATGACTCATTGAGATCAGTTATTTACAACATATGCAGACAAATTAATTTGGATATGGAAATATATTTCCTGTTGTATGGCAATCTGTTTTTTCAAAATATGCACTAAATAAACAGCAGAGCAATTTTAATATATACAATAGTTGTTTATTTAAAATATTTCATGCCCACAAATGATTAAAACATGAGCTGGCAAAGACATTTTGCATAAAATGTGCTACAATGCAACTGCATTTAAGAACAAAACAAGGTTGTTCAGTTTGCCTGTTAAGTCAGCTTTAGCAGTTCTTAGAAATCTCATTTATTAAATGTCACGCTAATTGCTTGTAATATCAACCCTGAAAAGCAAACCTTTGTGAGTGATCTTTCAGAAGCTTTATTCTTCTATGTTCTGTCTGTCTGGTACATTTTGAAGAGAATAAACAAACAAGAGCTTCCCTTTGATACTGCACCATTAGCTAAATATGTTTGATAGCTTTTTTAATGAAAACTATTTCATCTGTGGGGATTTTTTAAAAAAGATGGAACCATTCTAAATCAGATGTTTTAAAACTAATTTGCTGAGACAGATAGCAATATTCATCATCGCTCTATCAGATTAATGGAGAGGTTGTTTTTCATACTTATGTGCCTGCAGAAATAAGAATATATTTGGAGGCCTACCTTATCAGTATTAATTTTCATTCAGTGGTTAATCATACAGCCCTGAAACTTCTAGAAGCAGAGCCTGAAGGCATTAGAGACTCCCTGCTGTTGCTCCCCTCAAAACTTTTATTCAGCAGTACACTGCTTCTCAACATGTAGAGGTTTGGGCAAGTAAAACTGCACCTTTTATAGGAATAATATCCTAGCAACCAAAAATTGGCCTAAGAAACAAGGACTTTTCTGGGCCTGCTTTACATTGTTCATTGGTGGAGGTGCTGATTACTTTGGGTTCTTTTACTGCAAGCAATCCATATCTTTTTCATTCTTATTGTGTAAGGTGAAATTGCTTTCATGTACCATAAATCAGCACAAAGTGTTCTCATGTGGGACTACTTTTCTGAGGTTTTTTTTAATTAAAAAAAAAAAAACAATTTGTATCAGAAATGCCAAATAAAGGGGGTCAGTCACTAGGCTCAGAAGTTAAAGCGACATAGTCATAATTGTTTTAGAAAGTGTTTTCCATTGGAAGAATTGCATTTTGGCATCTGTTTGTGTGTGGTGAATAACTCAGTTGTTATAGTGGAAACATAAATGAAGGGAAAAATAGAACTTGAATTACAGTACATCTTCAATTTTTAATGGATAAATCTATTCATCTGCAATATATCCACATCCCTTTTAATACAATTGAGTTTTAGCTGTGCAAAATTCCTTGGACAGAGTTTTGTGTCTTTTAATGTCTAAAGGTAATGGAACAATAAGCTTAAATGCAGGGGTGGGATTCAAATTTTTTAACAACCAGTTCTGTGGGTGTGGTTTAGTTGGCAGGCATGGCTTGGTGGTCATGTGACTGGCTGGGCATGACCAACTCAACATCACTCACATCATGGCACGCATCTCCTCGCCTGGCTTCTCGTGACTGTGGGGATGCTGCAACAGTCGTAAGTGTGAAAAATGGTCATAAGTCACTTTTTTCAGTGCCATTGTAACTTTGAACGGTCACTCCACATAAACAAAGTACCAGCAAAGGAGGGAGAAACAATTCCAGAGATGTTCCTGAGACAGGAAGTCTAGTCCTGCCAAGAATGTAATAAGGGTTAATGGAGAGGCAGTTTCTGTAAGCAACACCAGAATGTTTCCTTCCTGCCTTCCTTACAGGATTAGGCCAGTAATTTCTTCTAACAGCCAGTTCTCTGAACTGCTTAGAATGTTAACAACCGGTTTAGCAAATAGGTGTGAACTGCCAGAATCCCACCCCTGCTTAAATGTAAGAAGTACACATTTCCCAAGGCAGTGCATAGATTGTATTTATTTATTAGACTTGTATGCCGCCCTCTCTCTCTAGGGACTGAAAAGTGGGAGATTATTCTGTTCATTATAAAGTAAGACATAATAATTAATAATAATAATAATTTATTAGACTTGTATGCCGCCCTCTCTCCTTGAGGACTCAGGGCGGCTCACAGTATAAAAACAATACAATAAGTTAATTAAAAAATAATTAAATAACACAAGCCTAATAATCAAACTAATAAAATTAAGTTAAAATTACTTTAAAAAGCCCATCCCCCCTTATTTCAGTCCAGGTCAGCCTGCTGAAACAGCCAGGTCTTCAGATCATGGTGGAAGGAGCGGAGATGAGGGACCAAATGAAGACCCAAGGGGATCTGGTTCCCCATGGTGGGTGCTCCCACAGAGAAGGCCCTACCCCTGGGCACCGCTGGCCGACGATGTCTGGCCGACGGCACCCCAAGGAGGCCCTGCCTGTGGGAGCATACAGGGCGATTAGAGTGTGATGCCAGCACACATGGCTTACTTGCACCAATTATTTGAGCATTCATTGGTAAAATGACAATTATATATTACTGGCTCACAGGTATATTGTAATTCTAGGCAAGTTCCCATGTACTTTTTCTTCCTAGCCCCTGCCCCCCATCCTTCCCTCTGTTTTGATTTGCTGTTTCTGAGAGGTTGGAAGTAGCTATGGCATTTTGTTATGGTACGCAAAGAAAGGAATAGATTACTGCTGTCTTTATTGATGCCTGCTGCAAACTTTCCAGAACTTTCAAATTGTACTTGAGGGTCCATCCTTAATGGGCCTACTACTGTGTCCAATTTGGTGTGATATACCTTAATTTATCTCTGTTTGTACTGTAAGACATCCTGATGGTGATTATTATTGGGTACTAGTTTGTGAAAATGAGCCAAATTTGTTGACCTATTGATTTTTTTACAGTACTGGGACTCACTATATAGATCTTAGATAGTTCATAGACATGTTTTAGTTTAGATAATTCTGGATATTAAGACTTTGTCTGTTGATCACCTGCAGTTTTTACAGTGCAATTCTATGTGTCCCTAAGCAGAAGTAAGCTTTGGCATAATATGAATTTATAAATAGTTACACATTCACAAATATATTCCCTTTATGGCCAAAGATATCACAGTGGAGCAATGAAAAAAACATCAGTTTCTGTAATGTGGATTTTGAGGTGAATAATCTCTGTACTATGGAATCCCTGGTGTTCTCTGAGTTTGGTTTTTTTGCAGATATTTCATTATCCAACTAGGTAACATCATCAGTGCTAGTGAGTATGGGGGTTTGCTCTATATACAGCAGCTTTCCTGCTGTTATTGATGGATTTATGGCTGTGTCCTTGGTAGGTCCTTGATAAATATTTTTTTTCCTGCTTGATTGTTTGGTGTTAATTCCTGCTTCTCTGGGTATTGATTGCTGGAGAAGATGTGTTCTGGTCCTTTTTGTTTCCTTCTTAGATTTTTGTTGACTCTTTTGAATGATGTATAAATGTAGTTTATTTCTATGTGTCTATTGATGGCTGATTTGTCTGAATATCAAGCTTCCAGGAATTCTCTAGCATTTTTTAATTTAGCTTAATTTAATGTAATTTAATTTAAATATAACTTTAAAATGCTCACATTTGCCCAGTTGAAACTGTGGTTGAATCAGCACATATATTATGAGATTAAGGAGTTTGCATTATGTCTTCTAACTATTAATTGGCATTCATGATTGTGCTCTGTTATCTTTGCCTATCAATCCTGCATAGGGACTATCACAATCTTTACACTGTATATTGTAGATAAATGAGAGTTCTTCTTCATGCAATTGGGATGATAACAGGGATGGGATTCTACCGGTTCTGTCCGGCTCTGTAGAGCCGCTAGCTGTGAAGAGCAGCAGACATAGAACCGGTTCTATGTCTGTTGCTGTTTTGGCCCACCCGCCCGCCTGGGGTCTTACCTGACCTTTATTTCTTGGTTTTTCAACCTCAGCTGCCATGCGAGGCACAGCTGTGGTTGAAAAAGCAGGAAAAAAAGTGCTTTTTCAAACGCTGCTTCCCTGCATGCAGTGCTGTCCAGGCAGCGAGCTGACGATGATTTACACGTGCGTGCAGTGTGCAGGGAAGCACATTGTAAATCACCAAACCAGTAGTTAACCCTGTCGGATCCCACCCCGGATGATAATAATAATCAAGTGCTATTGCCAGTATACTGACTGCTTAGCTGTTCAGTAATGGCCTGTATCTCATCCTGGAACTTGTGTAAGAGTCCCTGAACCTTTTAGCCTTGAGTAACATCATCCACCATGTCTTGGCAAAGGGTTTAGTGTAGCTCACTAATTCATGATTCCATTGCAACTATTGCTTTATTACAGGAGGCTTGTGTTACAATCACAATTCTAACATGATCAGGATGTTTGATTTGGTCTTTATTTTGAAGTATAATATACTATACGGAGGAAGTTAAATTAAAATTAAATCTGACAATTACTTTCTATTACTTTCCATTTCTCATCAAACTTCTTATCCTTAAGCTATGTTGGAAAAAGTAATCTATCAGTTTGGGTTCTGTCAGTGCATTGATGATGCTCAATTATGCATGGCCAGTCCTAAGTTAAGCACTAGATCAGTGCTATGGATGTTTGTAAAGACCACATGTACAGTACCAAATGGGGCAAAACAAATTCAAATTAAATCAAATCATATTAAGATGGAATTTGTTTTTCAGTAAACATTTGGATAATCCAATAATAATGGCTCTGGAATATATTCTGAATGGATTGTGCTACTTCTGAAATATAGTTTGTGACATGGAAGTTCTCAAGAGGTCCTGCCAAGGGTAATTCAACTTGGACACCAGTGGTTGAACTTCTGTACTGTGTGTGGGGCTACCTTTAATGATGCCCTGGTATAAAATGTGATAGCTAGATTGATAGTAGGATCAATGTCAAAACTGAAATCAGTGCATTGATTTATAAGTAGGCTTCTGGGACCAATTCAGAGAATTGATTATTACCTTTAAAGCCCAATATGATTCAGCTCATGATGCATCAGACAATAGCTTGCCATAATCGAATCTACCCATCTGGTCTAGACATATAGCAAGAATCTCTTAAAGATTTTTCCCTGGAATATATACATAAGGCATGCATGACTTGGAAATCCTTTCCCTTGTGGTACAATTAGCTGTTTATCATTCTTTACATTTAGCTGTTTATTATTCAATTTGCAAGCAGATATAATCAGTTCTATTCCAGTAAGCCTTTGTCTGGAACTGACTAGAATATCGATCACATATCTGTGGTTCTAGAATGGTTTATTATTTTCTTATAACACTATACTTTATATTAATATTTTGTTATTATCATAATTGTTTGAGATGGGATAGAAACAAATCTTCAAACACAAGTATGTTTATTCTTCACTAGATCCTATCTTGTTTTCTCATAACAGTAAATTATAACAATTTATTTTTAGCATTCACAGCAGTGACTTGATTGGAGGGGAGAGGGAGAAATAGGGTAAAAAACCCTAATTATCAGTATATTTGAAAAACATTAAAGTTGTGTAATAGATTGACTACTCTGTCAATATTTACTAATCATAACTGAAAGTGCATTTTAAAATTGATTCTATTATCAGAATTAAGTTATCAGAAAAAGGAATTGAAATAATTCAAGGAATAATTTAAAGTTACAGTTTTACTTATATAGAATTACACAAGTATTATTTTGGTTTGTTAACTATATTTGATCGATACATTCTAAATAGTCTAAATTTCCTATGTTCAATATTATTGAAGTAATTGATATTTGAATTGACATAAGATCCTCCCACCTGATCTTTCTAAAAATTAAACTTAAATGTCCAATTTTAAAAAGTATTATATTGCTGTGAGCAATTATGAAAAGAAGACAGAATTTTGGAATTAAATGATCTGGAAGGATTAGAGCAAAGATCAGTTTGTTCTGCCCAGTCCATTCTTGATTTGCTAGAAGTAACACCCTCAAGGATTACAGTTATAGCTATGCAAAATTTTAAACTGGGAAAGAAAATATCAGAATAAGAATTAATTATACTGAATAATATAAGAAAAAGATTCTTGCAAGGAAAATACAATATTAAAAAGTGCATAGGCCATGCGGTCTAATCTAGCCGTACTAGTAACAGTAATATAATTTCATGTTTTTATATAATATGTTTGCATTTCTGAAATAACATGTGGATACATAACAAAGTAACCACATAATTAATGTTCTCAAATTTTTTTATTTATGTGCATATTATTAAATTTGTATGCTGCACAGCTCCCAATAACTTTTGAAGACAAATCTTATTTTTAATTATTTTTAAGACAAAAGCTACAGGCAGATGCTTGCTGGAAATGCACTGAAGTAATACTTTTAATTTTATTTCAGATTCTTATCTTTATATTAGATAAAACATTTCTGGATTGCACAAATCTAGTGATGACCTTTGACAAGATGGCAGCAAATCGAATTAATTTATCTCTTGAGGGATATCACGTTACTATCAAGATTTGTGTGTGTGTATGAATATATATTTGTGTAACTGGCATATTATATATGATTTATATATTTATTTATTTCAATGATAAATCATGTATAATATAATATATATTATATATGATTTATCACTTGTTGCTTGTATGTATACTGAGAAGGAAATTCCGTTCTTCTTCTAGTTTCACTCCTAGTAAATAACCATATAATTTTTAGTCATCCTCTCATCAGTACCTGTTAAGATTTTATCTAGTTCTATAAGTTCTTTATAAAACCCTCCTGTCTTACTGTCTTTATCATATCTAGAATGTATTTGCACATATAAATACCAATTCATCTTTATCTCTTGTTCATCTAATTCTTGCTTTGTTTTTACTTCACCCTTTTAATTTAAAATTTCACTATATCTAAACTATGTGTTCCATTTTAAAAAGAATTGGATATGTGAATTCCTCTATAGTTGATAACCAGACTGGTATTTTCATAAAGCGATGTTTCCTTATTTTCTCCCATGTTAGCAATAAAGCATTTTGAATATAGTGTCTCCTAAAATACCTTCCTTATGCCATAAAAATGCATGCCACCCCATACTTAATATTTTCTAAGTGCTAATTTCTGTTAGTCCCCAAAATGTTTAAGTTACCAGGCAAATTTGAAGATTTAAGAACATCTTAATATCATAGATGTTTACAAAATATTTGCAGTGAGATTGGCTTTCCACCACCAAAATGGTTAGTTGTGACAAAGCTTCACCTGTCACATGCTTTAAATTCATTGTTGTTCCAAATCCTTTTTGCTTAGTTGTGTTTTTCCTTTTCCCACTTTTCAATAAACTTCCATTTTTATTTTTGAGGAAGCATATATTGATCATTCATTGGAAATAAAAATATTGTAAGCTGGTGCATTGTTTGCAGCATTCATGCTTCCCATTATAACATTATGGATTACT
Organism: Naja naja; assembly: GCA_009733165.1. Classification (NCBI taxonomy): domain Eukaryota; kingdom Metazoa; phylum Chordata; class Lepidosauria; order Squamata; family Elapidae; genus Naja; species Naja naja. The sequence continues at coordinate 32,203,685 of CM019151.1, forward strand.
CAACATTCAGTTTTAGTTAAATATACTGTGAACAAGTTAACACCTTTCATATTGCTTTGATTCAGGGTTTGTTGGTGTGTGTGTGTGTGTGTGTGTATGTATATATATGTGTATATATGTTTTCATAGATTTTCACGGGTAAAGGTATGTAGGTCTTGGTGTATTCGGGTCTTGTCCCGTGTAAGATTGAGAATACCTTGGCAACGTTTCGACGAAATCTCATCCGTCATCTTCAGGCTGGTGTCTTCAGCTTCGTTCTCCTGGGAGAAGTGTGTGATCGTGGCTGTTTTTCCCTTTTAAACTCTAGAGTTGGCTGTGTTGTTACTTCTTGATTGGTTTGTGGAGTTGATGTATGCAGATTGGATGGCTTTTTCCTGAGACCCTGTGTGGCTGAGGTGCTGGCTGTGTGTCTCTCAGCCTTTTGTGTTGTAACGACCTGGGTAATGGGCTGTGTGATGACCTTCTGAGTTCTATTGTTGTGACGTCCTGGGTGTGGTGCTGTAATCTCCTGGGTCGTTGTCTGTGTTGCAACCTCCTGATGTTTTGTGTTGTGATCTCCTGAGTTCTGTGATGTAGTATCCTGGGTGGAAGGCTGTGATGTGACATTCTGGGCCTTGGTTTGGCTCCGAGGTCTCAGGAAAAAGCCATCCAATGAAGACACCAGCCTGAAGATGACGGATGAGATTTCGTCGAAACGTTGCCAAGGTATTCTCAATCTTACACGGGACAAGACCCGAATACACCAAGACCTACATACCTTTACCCGTGAAAATCTATGAATATATATATATATATATATATATATATATATATATATATATATATGTATATTTTGGAGTCTATATTGACAAAGCCCCACAGTCTAGATTGTATATTTTGATGAAGAGAGGTTGGGTTGTTGGAGATGAAAATGATGTCACAATAAGTATTGTGGATTGATGTTGCAGATGGACTGAATCACACAACTGTTTTGTGGAATTTCAAGAAGGAAACACTGCATCATTTTTCTCAAAACTTTGAGATTATCAACCTTTCCCTACCCAGGGAAGTATTCCCTACCTTGGCAGTATTATCATCAGTCACCTGCCAAATCTACTAAAAGAGCCTTAAGTTCCTATAAGGGCACAAAGGTCCAAGAAATGGACTTCTTGGGATCTCTCTATTTGTTTGTGTGAAACAGTGGTGATAACACTATTTCAATTTGAGTATAGTAGTTATAGTGGTGTGCTGGGAAGAAATCAGTTCAAATTCTTAGCCATGGAATCATGGATTATTTGGCACCATTAATTTTCTATTGGCCCAACTTATGTCACAAAATTATTGTAGGGAAATATTAGAGAAAAAGTACTGTGTGTGCTATCTTGAACTCATGGAAAAGAGGTGGATATACAGTACATCTAAGAAATAAATAACATATGAGGGTAACTAATAGAGGACTATGATTATGTAATATGCATTACATATGACAGTACTATGCATACCATTGTTAAGTATTTAAAGGCAACATTTGTTTTCAGGCTTATAAATGTATGCACATTACGGGAAAATTACAAGAAAAAGGAAAAGGCCATGATGATTTAGCTGAATGTATAGATAGGGACGCGGTGGCTCAAAGGGACGTGATGGCTCAGTGGCTAAGACGCTGAACTTGTTGATTAGAAAGGTCGGCAGTTCGGCGGTTCAAATCCCTAGCATCATGTAACGGAGTGAGCTCCCATTACTTGTCCCAGCTTCTGCCAACCTAGCAGTTCGAAAGCATGTAAAAATGCAGGTAGAAAAATAGGGACCACTTTGGTGGGAAGGTAACAGCGTTACATGTGCCTTCACCATTTAGTCATGCCGGCCACGTGACTATGGAGACGTCTTTGGACAGCGCTGGCTGTTCAGCTTTGTAACGGAGATGAGCACCACTCCCTAGAGCCAGAAATGACTAGCACGTATGTGCAAGGGGAACCTTTACCTTATAGATAGGTAAGATAACATTATGTGCGCCCAGAAGAGTTAACTTCTGTATGGCCTTAGCATGAAACTTTAATAAACTGGGAGCTATATTGGGGAAAAAACCTCTATGGAAGAAAAAAAAAGAAATCGACTGTTTTACAAAATTGAGAGATTTTAAAAAAAAATTCTCAGATCTGACATGAGAAAGTTGAAGTAAATAGATGTTTTCAAAAAGAAGAAAAAAGAAAAAAAAGAAATTAAACTGAATACCAAAAGCTAAGTAGAGAGCTGAAGAAATAATACATTTCTCAGGAAAGGTATTATTAGCCAACTGGTAGAAAAGTGTTAAAATATAAGGATTCACTCATTGTTGGTGAAGTTACTTCTTAGCAGTCACATCATCTTTTATATTTTTTATAAATGCGTTTGTTATTTTTGTTTTACTGTAGATAAATGTGTCAGAAATTTGATTTAATATACTCAGTCTACATTGTCACCAGGGATAAGTGAGAATAGTATTATAATATTTTGGAAAAGCAGATCACATATGTACAAACTGATTTTAAATAGTGGCAGTGAATTTGAAATATATTTTACAGAACAGAAAAGTACAATCTGTATAAACTAAAGGGTTACACTGAATTTAAAGTCACATCTTAAGAGCAACAATGAAAAAGTATGCAAAGCTACGGTCAAACAGGAGCCAATATTTGTGGGGAGAAGGGTGTGTGGGTATAGTATACATTCTTAAGCTTTTTAAATTTTGTTTCCCATTGAAAACATCTCAGATCCCAGATATGCATTAAAGTGCTGGATATGTTTGATTCTGCTCTTTGTCAGGCCTGCCATCTTCAGCATATGCCTCTTCCCTGGAATCCTGCCATAAAACGCAATTGGGGGAGGCAGTTGGGGAAGTAAGGAAGGATCATGGGAATATGCAGAGAAAAGGGGGTGAATGACAGTGTGACAGGAATCAGGGGTCAATTCAGAATGAACCGACTGATCAAGGACGGAGCCCAAAAACGGAATGTGAAACCACTCCAAAGAGGAGCCAAACCTCAAAACCGTTCCTGAAACATCAAAAATGAATATCATTGGACACTGATGGACTGGTCAATGTGGGAGGGCTAGAGAAAGGGGGGGGGGAAATGCAAGCTTTGCACAGGAATACTCAGATCCAGCTTTGCTTATGTTGTAACCACTTGAACTTAGTAAAAGTAAACCTTTCATTTCATCAATGGAGTCGAGGGTCATTCTTTCCTAAGGGACCAAGTTGGGACACACCTGACACTCTCTCACAGAACTGTAAAAGAAGTTTTGATTGACTTCATGAGGCTGTGAAATATATTTTTGCTCCCTTTTTTTATAGCCCCACATTTTTTTTACATAGGGAGTATAAAAATGCACATTTGTCAAGTAATTGCATGATATGCACTGTGATACTTGCTCAACTAGGAAAGTATTTAACATACTGAAAATTAAAAAGTGGTAATTTCTGTAAATATGAAATGACTTGTATACTACAACTAAGTTTTGAAGGCACACATTTGTTAGGTGTTGTGAGTTATTTGTAGGATTTTATATTTTAGAATAGAATAGAATAGAATAGAATGGAATAGAATTCTTTATTGGCCAAGTGTGATTTGACACACAAGGAATTTGGCTTTGGTGCATATGCTCTCAGTGTACATAAAGAAAAAATAAAATATATTCGTCAAGAATCATAAGATACAAAACTTAGTGATAGTCATAGGATACATACCGTGTTTCCCCGAAAATAAGACACTGTCTTATATTTTTTTGGCTCCCAAAAACACACTAGGTCTTATTTTTGGGGTAGGTCTTATATATTTATGGTGCCAAATAGTGGGTGTGAGTGTGTAGGGGGGGTGTTTCGCGGGTGCACGGTTGCTCCCTGAAAAGTCTTCCACTAGGTCTTACTTTCGGGGTAGGTCTTATTTTCGGGGAAACACGGTAGTAATAAGTAATCAAATCATACTAGGAAACAATGAAAACAATATAAGTTGTAAAGATACAAGCAACATGGATATATCCATAAGTGGGAAGAGATAGGTACTAGTATTTTCGGTTCATATTGATTAGAACAGAGGTCCCCAGCCTCTGGGCCATGGCCCATTAGTGGACAGTGAGTTTTTTTCAACCGGGCCACAGTTCCCCACTTGCGTGAGCAACAGACAAGCACAAATGGAGGTGTGTGCATGCGCGCGCTTGCCAACCGCTTGCACGGAACCAACCCCACTTCCTCCTGTCACCGGTCCACAAAGCCAGAAAGGTTGGGGAACTCTGGACTAGAGCTCAAAATGAAGACTTTCTTTCTAAATTTTGGCTTTAATTCAAGCTTTTGTAATCAAAACCATAGGTAAATCCTCAAGGGCTATTTCTTTTCATGCAAAATTACCTGCATACAATAAGGCTTTGTCCAGTGACTATGGAGCCTTCTGTGGTCTTATAAATGCAGAACAAAGGGAAACAAAATCAGTTCTTTTATATCACCTTCAACACATAATTTATTGTCACAGGAAGTGTAACAAACCTAATCTGTTAAGTCTGTGTGGCTTTATTTAGATGCACTTTCATGATACTATTTCTGCCTCTTTTGTTTTTCTTTTTGCTATTGATAATTCTGGAGCTAAGACTACCATCTGGAATTGTTGCTGCTGAATTTGGGTTAAAGTTTGTTGTTTTAATATTACTTTCTATCTCTCTAGAGCGAGATAACTTGAAAATAGTTAGAGAAGAGGCTGCGCATGACAATTTCATACCTGCCTCTCTCAACCTCCATGTGTCAGCCAGAGATCTAAAATGCTGCTAGGCCCAATTTGGCTTCAGTTTGTGTTCAGCTCATCACATGATCAGATATCACGTGATGAGCTGAATTAATAAAGTAGGATCCTAACTTACTCAGAAATCCATACTCATATTCAAGAAAATGAACACAATTTGCCTTCAGACCTTTATTTACTAGACAAAAGTCAAATATAGTGGTAGGAAAAGGGTAAACATGGCTCCTATTTTCTACTGTATTCATTTTCATTTTCAAATTAATATTCATCTGAATCAGAGGTGGTATTCAGCAGGTTCTGACCAGTTCTGGAGAACTGGTAGTGAAAATTTTGTGTAGTTCAGAGAATTGGCAAATACCACCTCTGACAGGAGGCTTTATAGTATCCTTCCCCTGCCACACCCATCAAGCACGCCCACAGAACCGGTAGTAAAAAAATTTGAATCCCACCACTGACCTGAATACTGTAACTTGATAAATAAGTTTTATTTAAAAAAAACCCTCCAGATACTGTATAATCCAGGAACATAGATTGTGACTTGGCTTTTGCAGTTAACATTTTTCAATTCTTCATATAATTGCATGGGGAATGGAAGAAATTTTATTTTATCATATTTCAGTATCTGGTTTTCTTTTCCAAAGAAATTGGAAGTTGCTAGAGGAATTATTTTAAGCAGGGGTGTCAAACTCATATCATCATGGTGGTGTCATGTGACGTATTGGGACTTTTCTCCCTTTTGCTAAACCAGACCGGGGCGGGACCAGCATGTGACGCATTCGGCCCATGGGCTGCGAGTTTGACAGCCCTGATTTAAAGCCATTTAGAAAAGATAGGCTGTCTTTCCCATAGCTATGATATTTGTTCCTTAATTCTAGTGACTCCTCTGCCAGCTGTTTGTTCATTAGCAAGAACCTCCTTTATTATCTTGATTTGGAGCCAGAATTCATGTTGTAATTTCTACTCATTTCTTTTTTATCTGTCTTGCAAGAAATTAATTTTAAGCCTGGATTTTTTGGGAAGCTGTTCGATAACAACATAAACATATTTGTTTCTGCATCTAGAAATAAAATCTATAGATAAGGGATAGCAAGAATATATTTATTTTGGTTATTATATAGAAGGTAGAGAATGTTTACCAAAAGTTTTAGTGGTGATTAATGAAAATCCACAGGAAAATTTTTCACTTGCTAATGCTGAATATTGTATTTCTGAATATTGTATTTCAAGTCCAGCATTCTTCTTTGGGGGGTGTATGCTGTAATTCCTAGACCATTAGTGAAAAAGAACTGAACATAATTTTTAGACCAAAAGTTTGGAAATGTCGTAAATTGCTATCATGAAAATGGCGTCCCCTATGCATGCTTTGCTTTTGAATGTCTTCTTCTTGAATATGTTCAGTGTGTTGATTCAGAAACTGCTGGAGTTGTTTTAGTGATGCAAACTAAATTGATTTTTTTTCAATAGGAAATTTATATCAAGACTGGAGAGGAATAGTGATATCAGATGCCACAGTTCCATATACGATGCTCAGCAAAGAAGAACATCAAGCAAGGTTAGAGGAAATAACAAGAAGGAAAAGGTCTAGGGAGGTATGTAAGATTGCTCCAGTTAGTAAAATGTGCCAAATAATTTAAGAATTATAGAAAAGAATTATTTATTTTTATTTATTTTATTGGACTTATATGCCGCCCCATCTCCGAAGACTTGGGGCGGCTCATAGATTAAAACATATAAATACAATAAATAATTAAAAAAGAAATAAATCACTGAAGCCCAATAAAACCCAAATTAAAATTTAAAACTATCCCACACCCCCGGGCAAGGTGATCACAGCCCGACTTGGTCAAATAGCCAGGTCTTCAAATCGCGGCGGAAGGTGCGGAGGTCAGGGGCCAGGTAGAGGTCCAGAGGCAGTTGATTCCATAAGTTGGGGGCCGCCACAGAGTAGGCGCACCGCCGGGGGACCACCAGCCGACATTGGCTTGCCGACGGGACCCCGAGGAGCCCCTGCCTGTGTGCCCGTACAGGGCGGTTGGTTCTCGATATCGGTAGGAGGCGCCCTTAAATATTGTGGACCCATGTCGTAGGACTTTGAATGTTAAAGCCAAAACCTTGAACCTCACCCGGAGTGCAACTGGCAACCAATGCAAGCCGCAGGAGGGGGTAATATGGGAGAATCGGGTAACTCCCATCACAACCCACGCGGCAGCATTCTGCACCAACTGCAACCTCCAGATGGTGTGCAAGGGCAGTCCTAAATAGAGGGCGCAGTAGTCGAGTCGAGGTAACAAGGGCATGAGTGACTGTACGCAGGGCATCTCAGTCCAGGAATGGGCGAAGCTGGCAAACCAGCCAGACCTGGGCAAAGGCCCCCCTGGTGACGGCTCCCACCTGTTCCTCCAACTGGAGCCGCGCGTCCAGGAGGATCCCCAGGTTCCGTGCCCTATCCACAGGGGGCAACACCACTCCCCCTATGGTCAACGATGGACAATCTTGACTGGACCGAGATGCCGGTATGTACAGCCACTCAGTCTTGGCCGGGTTGAGCCGAAGCATGTTTCCGTCCATCCAGATCCGTACCGCATTCAGACAGCGAGTCATCACAGAGAGGGCATCACTGATTTGGTTTGGGGTGGAGATGTATAACTGGGTATCATCAGCATACTGGTGATACCTCACCCCAAAACCACGAATGATCTCACCCAGCGGTTTCATGTAGATATTAAATAGAAGGGGGGAGAGGACCGACCCCTGAGGGACCCCACAAGTGAGCGCCCTTGGTGCCGACCTTTGTCCCCCCTGTCAGCACCAATTGCGACCGCCCTGAGAGGTAGGAGGAGAGCCACTGAAGCACTGTGCCCCCCACTCCCAACCCCCCGAGGCGTTGCAAAAGGATACCATGGTCGATGGTATCAAAAGCCGCTGAGAGGTCTAATAGGACCAGGACAGAGGAGAAACCCCTGTCCCGGGCCCTCCAGAGATCATCCATCAGTGCGACCAATGCCGCTCGTGCTGAAACCAGGCCGGAAGCCCGATTGGTATGGATCTAGGTAGTCCGCTTCATCCAGGAAAAGTGGAAACTGCCGAGCCACCACACTCTCAACAACCTTCGCCAAAAAAAGAAGGTTGGAGACTGGACGAAAGTTGTCTAACACGGTCGGGTCCAGGGCAGGCTTCTTCAGGAGGGGCCTCACCACCGCCTCTTTCAAGGCGGAGGGAAAAACACCCTCCTTTAACAAAGTGTTGACCACTGCCCGGAGCCAACCGCAGGTGATCTCCCTGGCGGCATATGCCAACCAGGAGGGGCACGGGTCCAACAAACATGTGGTAGAACTCAGACGCCGCATAATCCTGTCCACTTCATCCTCGGAAACAGGGTCGAACTCAGCCCAGATCACCTCGGCCAGACTGCTTGCACCACGATCCTCAGACCCCTGCAAGGTGGAGCACAACCCGCCTAATCCGTGCATCTTATCCGACAGATATTGACCAAATTCCTCAGCCCTCCTCGGAGAGGGTCCACCACCTCCCTCGAATGTAAGAGGGAGCGGGTGGCCCTAAACAGGGTGGCTGGGCAGTTATTCATGGACGCTATGAGGGTGGAGAGATAAGACCTTCTCGCCATCCCCACAGCTACCAGGTAAGTTCTAATATGGGCTCTTAACTGGGTTCGATCGGCTTGGGAGCGGGTGGCCCTCCACCTGCTCTCTAAACCCCTCCGATGGCACTTCATCTCCCGGAGCTCCTCAGTATACCAAGGAGCCACCCGGGATCCACGGTGTGTGAGGGGACGCATGGGGACAACCCTGTCGAGGGCAGCCTCAGCAGCCTGCTGCCAAGCAGCCGCCAGGTCCTCAGCAGAGTTGTGGGCAAGGGAAATGGGAAAATACCCAAGTTCCGCCTGGAACCTTTCAGGGTCCATTAGGCGTCTGGGGCGGAACCATCTAGGTGGTTCCTCATCCCAGCAGTGGGGAGCAGCCTGTTGGAAGACCAGCCGTAGGAGATAGTGATCAGACCATGGGACGGGCAGTGTTGTACAACTCGCCTGCCCTATATCACTACGCCACTGTTCTGAGACAAAAACCAGGTCGAGAGTGTTTCCCCCCTCGTGAGTTGGGCCTTGCATTAACTGGGTCAGGCCCATGGTCCCCATGGAATCCATGAATTCCTGGGCCAAACCCGATGCCCCCCCAAGGGAAGGCAGATTAAAATCACCCAGGACCATAAGCCCCGGGAGATCCACTGCCACCCCCGAGAGAACGCCGAGAAGCCCAGGCAGGGTTGCTGCCACACAGCTGGGGGAAAGGTATGTCAGCAGCAAACCCACCTGACCACCAGGCCCCCATCTCAGGAGGAGGGTCTCACTTCCGCCTATCTCAAGAACAGCGACCTCCCTTGGAATCAGGGTCTCCCGAATAACTACAGCTACTCCACCACCCCTCAATGATGAATGCACTTAAGGAAATTCACTCCGTAACTTTCTATTTTCCTATATAACATACTTCATTAAATCTTAAGAATTTATCTTAAAGAAAGAAGAACATATGATCTTACCTACAGTATTTTAAAATGTAGAAATATTTACAACCTAAAAACTATGGCTGGGTCGAGCTAGGCCCTCTCTAGTGGCAGAACAAAGAAAATTTCAGACTTAATCCCCAGTGGTTATGATGTAACAATGTCAGGCCATATTAGCCTGGCTTGGTAGGAGTTAAATGTGAACATGTGGTTTTTTTAGTGGGGAAAATAGCTTTAAGAAAGAAGTATGCACAAAAAATAAAGTTTACAGAATTTACTAGCTTCCTGGCTCCTGCTAAGTTTAAAGAAGTTGGCAATTATTCATGCACTAGTTTAAGTAGTTGGTTTAAGTACTTAGTGTACAAGTGGGAAACATTTCTACCATATTCTTGGAAGGTTGTTGTGTATAACAGAAATTCTGAATTACAGCAATATCTCCATTAATAATTTTAGAAATTTATGAAGTTTATGAGTCAGTGTTAAAATAAGGACATATGCATTTAATCATCCACAGACCATAAATATTCAGTTAGTTACAACCAGCTGCAGCTATGATAGTTCTAAGAAATCTCCCTTGGATTGTTGATATGCAGGTATAGCTCCTGCTGTCATAACTGGTGATGTGACTGAATAAAAATGTGAATTTTCTGTGAAGCACATTGTCATTGATATTATATTATGAACTGTGATGTGATAATGCACATCGCCCATAATTTTCTATTTCACCATGGCACTTGTTAATTACCAGAAGTTGTTGCAGTTTCCTAATCTGTGCTAGCTGCAAGGAAGAAAACTGGTGAGGAAGGAATCAATAGTTTTCAGACTTAAAAGAATCATTGTGTCAATATAAATCAGGTGAGTGCCTATGAAAGCCATCAAGAGGATAGCTAAGCATCCATTAACTCAGAATTGGAAGAAAAATAAAATTCTAGAATTAGGTCTGTATATGCTTAGACTTTTATAGTCCAGAGTAAACTGATTTTCTGCATTCATAATTTCATTCTAATTGGCAGTAAAGGGACTAATCTTTCTGAATCACATCTGGGGCCAGATAAATCAATCCCTGATTAAGGGGTTAAATGTCTGAAGAGCTGAGATTTAAACACTGCCTGTTGTAATACCGACATTACTCTCTTGTCATCCAAAGGGTTTGGGAAAAACTGTAGACTAAGGAGAAAAATAAATAAATTGTTTCTCTCATTTCTGAAAATATAAAAACAATTATGACTCTTAAGTTCCATTTGTAGGTGAAACACCTAAGTTCTTCCTAATGGGATAAAGAAAAACCAGATAGTCATATTAACTCTTCCAGAAATAATTGATGATTGATTACTAAGAAAAAGAAAACTTGGGAGAATCCAGACTGGACAGATTTATTTAAGTTTTGAAGGTAAAATTCTCTCAGAAATTAATAGTTTCAGCTTTCAAGTTTTCTTCCTCCAAGACCTAAGGAATAACTTCCTCATCTCTTATCTAATGAAAAATACTGTAATTTCACAATCTGGTATAGTTTTGGAAAACCAAGTAATTTTTTTTCACAATTAGCTAATGCATTTAATACATTATTAATACAAAAGTTGTCCAATAGTTTTTTTTCACATTAGCCCAATAACAACTGACGATGTGGCTGCTTTTTTTCACAAATGCAGGCTCAGGTAACAAGTGACGTTTATTTATTTACTTGTCTGTTTGTTTATTAGATTTACTTGCTGCCCAGTTTGACTTTGAGGTAACTCTGGGTGGCTTACAACATTAAAAGCTATTGTTAGGATTTGTGCAGAGTAACCCTTGTATAACAAGGATATGCACATGGAAACATATATGAGAACAGTTATGAACAAATATACAGCCACACAGAGTTAAATCAAGTTGTGTTAATGTTTACTTGAAGAAATAGCACAGTCCAAGAAACAGTCCATGTCATACACGTTTTTACAGTCCAGAAATATCCAGTTATAAAGTCTTCTTACCGGCTTCACATCTTTTACAGCAGACAAATATCAAACCATAATACAACAGATAACCTTCAATATCAACAGAATATCAAAGTAAACAGAGTTAGTCAGTATTGGTCCGTAGTCAGTCAATATCAGTATCAAGAGAGATCATCAGTGAGAAAGAGAGAGAGAGAATAAAACCATGATCTCTAGCTCCCTCTTATGGCAAATTGCAGCATGATCAACCAACCAGAACATAGTATAATACATTACAGTATTGTTCCTTAAAGCTACAAACATATATATTTGTGGTTTATATATTGTCAACCCAACTACGTTGTATACATATACATAACAGCTATAAAACCGTAAAATATAAATATTTAAAAAACAATAAAATAGGATTAGAATAAAAAATAAAATCACAGTTAAAATATAAGAAGGGAGGGAGCAGGGAGCTGGGATTTTATCTTAATCCATCAACCACTCTTAACATGATAGTCCCATGATGGCGAATCTATGGCATGTGTGCCAGAAGTGGCATGCAGAGCCCTCTCTGTGGGCACAGAAGCCATCACCAGCTGCTCTTCTGGTTTCAGGTGCACTGGCCAGCTGGTCTTTGCGGGCACCACAGTGCCTGAAAACGACCCAAAAAACAAACAAACAAACAAACAAAAAACCCAGGCCACTTTTCAGGCCTGAAAAACAGCCTGAAAACAGTCCCAAAAATGGCCAAAAAACCAGGCTAGTCTTCAGGTTTCTGGCACTCTGGCATGCACACATGCATGTGCATGCATGCATGTTCTGGTTTGGGCACTTGGTGCCAAAAAGGTTTGCCATCATTGTGATAGTGCCTCATTGGTGCCCCAAGCCAACTGGCAGAGCCAGGTTTTCAGGGATCAAAAAATCAGAAGAGTGGGAGCAGATCTCACATCAGGGGGTAAGATATTCCAAAGGGCTGGAGCCACAGCAAAAAAGGCTCATTGCAAAGGTTCTCCTAGCCATGATTGCCACCTGCTCTTTGAGCAGGAGTTGTGAGTCCAGGAGAACCACCAAGTTGCAGACCAGGTCTGTCTGGGTTAGTGCAATGCTATCCAGAACTAAGGATGTTAAAGTCCCATATCTTGAAGCTCCATCTGTATATTAAAAACAGAGATTAATTTCCCTCTGTCCATAATGGACAGATTTTTCTACTATGAAAGGATAAACAATAGACTAATTTTATTTATATTAGTTTATCCTATAATAAATTCACTGGGAACAATCTCCCAGGGTTACTCCCAACCGGATAATGGTGGAATTATTTTAATTCTTATTTCCCATGTTCCTTTCTTTATAAGAGAATGTACATCTACTATAAGTGTTCATATGGATATGATGATACATTGGATTTGTTTAGTTATAAAAATTGAATTCACATTTAATTATTGACAATACATCTCAGTGTTTCCAATTCTCAAACCATAATAGTAGATGCATTTGGAATTTCAGTTTCTAAATGGTTACTACAATTGCATCAGTGTGAACATTTGTAATGGGGATTACCATTTCCCGGGGGGGGGGGGAATCCAAATACTGTATTCTATTAATGCATGCTTTGAAAAGCACTTGCCAATGCTGTGATGTTTGATTAAGGGGTTATCTAATTTAGAGTGGATAGTTAACTTTGAGTGCTTAAGCAATTGTTTAAATAAGCTCAGTGTAAGAGATAATAGCATATCTTCTGTAAAAAAAATCAGCATTTAAAAGGTTATTTCTTGAGTTGTAATCTTCTAGCTGATACCTGAAAATAGGACCTAATCACTCAGATCTGAAAAGCTATTCATTAAGGATTATTTAGATAAGTGCTGTACATAGTTTTGTTTAGAATAATTCTAAATGGAGTAAATGATTGATAATATAGTATATACTTGGATCATATTCTATTTTTGCAATTATTGCAGATGAAACCTTTAAAAGTGCTGATGTAATTGTTCTTTCATTTCTTTTTTAATTTCTGGTAATACTTCCTAATCTTAAGTGTGGGCAGTACATATTTCTTGCTGCATTTTAAACTGTGGAGACAGAAAGATGCAGTCGGAGTCCTCATGTGAGGACCCTATATATTACCGAATATTTTTGTTATTAGCTGAAGATTACCCACAATTATTATGAAAAATTGCAATCCATTTCTTCTTTGCTCTTTCTATTCTAAAGGAGACAGACCATAGTTTGTTAGCTATGGAAGTAACTCTTTAAACCATGTCTGACTCATGAGTTTAATTCCCCATTTTCCTTAAAACTGACAGTTAGGAATTACATTTCCTACCACACTTTGAATGCTTGGCTTCAAAGATTGAATCAGTCTTCTGATAGGGCGGACACGGTTCCTCACGTGGTAAGATGGTGGGCCTGCACACCACTGAGATTGCTGAGGTCAGCGGCTCGATTCCCAGGTGTTATGTATGTAGGTTTGAAGTCATTGGTTTAGTTTGAACTGTTCTTGTAAAATGTTGGAAATGATTGGTTTAAAAACTGCGGGAAAACCCTGCACTCTGATTGGCTGGACAATGCGGCTGCTGGCTATAAGTAGCAGCCGCAGCCCAGTCAAATTGGGTCCGTTCTGAGCTGTAGTCACTAATAAACTAAGAGCTTGAAGCACTCCGTGGCTGTCTCTTCATGCAAACTTAACACTGGCGACGAGGATGGGATTTCCCTGAAGAAGACGGCAACGCGGAACAGAAGGAGAGCGAGATGGCTGCACTGAACACCCCCCCAGCCCCGTTCGATCCGATGGCAGAAGACTGGGAGTCGTATGCAGATCGTTTCCAAATGTATCTGGAGGGAAACGATCTTGCCGACATTTCCGAGAAGCGGAAGAGGGCGGTCTTTCTCACGCACTGCGGTCCGGCAGTTTTCAAGATGGCGAAGGCATTGGCGGGAGCTGCAGACGTGAAGGTAATGGACTGGCCTGACTTAGAAAAACTGTTAAGAGCCCATTACGCGCCACAAGTATCGTGCCTCATTAAGAGACACGAGTTTTACCGTCGTGATCAAGGGGAAAGCGAAAACGTAAACGACTTCATGGCAAGTTTAAGAGACATTGGGGGTGCATGCGAATTTAACAATTTAGAAGAGGCCATGCGATCGATTTGTTCTGGGCCTTAAAGACAAGGTGCTACAGAGCAAGTTATTACTGAAACCTAAGATCACGCTGAAGGAAGCAATAGAAGAGGCCTCTTCAGCAGAAGCTACCAAGTCCTCAGCAGCAGCCATGAAGAAAATCAACAAGGCCACAAGCCATCCTGATGTGGAAAAGTCCACAACAACTCATTGTGAGCAAATAGATTCTGAGTCAGACTGTAGTGAGGTGGAGGAAGGAATTTACAGACTCAGAATGGAGCGAAAAAGAAAGACCTGGGAAGAAAGAGGCAAGATTTCTACTGCAGAGGTTGTGGGGAAGCCACCCCGCACTGAATGCAAGTTTTAGACACCATTTGCCTCCGTTGTGATAAAAGAGGACACCTAGCAAGAGTCTGCAAATCATCCAGAACTCCACCCAACAGAAGAAAGTTTGCTACAAGCAAAGACAAAGAATTCAGGCCCAACAATCTCAGTGAGAAAATGGGGCGCAGCACAGAAGCAAATGGGAAGAATGAAACTCATCAAACAGTAACTATTGGTCATTCATCACCTTTAAGAAGCAGAAAAGTGCATGTCAAGGTACTTATTGAAGGAAGGCCTTGCCAAATGGAAGTGGACTCAGGCTCATACCTATCTATGGTGTCATGGGACACTATTCACAGACTTCTTCCCAACATCCAGAAGAAGCACTTCAAGAAGCAAGCATTGACTCTTAAAGACTACCAAGGGAACAAGATTCCAGTAGTTGGAACAAGAGAATTCAACGTGAAATTCAAGGGCCACACCAAACGCCTACCACTGACCATCGTGGACAAGGACCGCCCAAGTCTGCTGGGCCTTGAGTGGTTCAACCCGTTGGGCATCGAGGTGACTGGCATCAATCACGTGAGCAACACTGAGTGGGAAGAGGCCTTGAAGTCTGAGTTTCCAGAGGTCTTCAGCGACGGATTAGGCAAGTACTTGGGGACCCCATCACATTTAACCTAGATCCCAAGGTACAACCAATCCGTTTAAAACCCAGAAGGGTCCCATTTGCCTTAAAGGAAAAATTGATGCACAATTAGATAAACTAATAGCCCAAGGGGTTTTAGAGCCCACTGATCACTCCAGGTGGGAGACACCCATAGTCACACCAGTCAAGGCTGATGGGTCTGTGAGAATCTGCGAGACTACAAGGGGACATTGAACCATGCGCTACAACAGAGCGCATATCCAGTTCCAGTAGTGCATCATTTATTACACTCTCTTGAGGGGGCACAGTTTTTGCCAAGTTGGACCTGGCACAGGCATATCAACAATTAACAGTTGATGATGCCACTGCTGAAGCCCAAACCATTGTGACCCATAGAGGTGCCTTCAAATGCAAAAGATTGCAATTTGGAGTAAGCGTGGCACCAGGCATCTTCCAAAGCCTTATGGAAAGAATGTTACAAGGGTTGCCAGGGTGGTGCCCTATTTTGATGATGTTTTAATTTCTGCTGAAAATGACACTCAATTACACGAGAGACTCAGGGAAGTCTTAACTAGATTCAAAAAGCAGGGTTAAAAGTCAAAGAAGAAAAATGCACACTTAGAACAGATAAAGTGGAATTCTTGGGTTACATGATTGATAAACATGGCATCCACCCCACAGAGGCAAAGGTTCAGGCAATCAAAGAAGCCCCCAGGCCAAAATGCAAAACAGATTTGCAAGCATTCTTGGGACTCATTAACTTCTATCATATGTTTCTACCTCAGAAGGCAACCATTGCAGAACCCCTACATAGGTTGCTGGACAAAAATCTGCTTGGGTCTGGGGAGGAAGGAACAAGCTGCATTTAACAATATCAAGAGACTAATCACGTCTGATGCTGTGCTGATACAGTTCTCTGAGAACTTTCCTGTTGTTCTGACTTGTGATGCCTCCCCTTTGGAGTGGGGGGGGTTTGAGCCACATGCTTCCCAGCGGGAGGGAAGCTCCTATTGCATTTTACTCTCGCACCTTGACTAAAGCAGAGAGGAACTACAGCCAACTGGACAAGGAAGCCTTGGCAATTGTAGCAGCTGTCAAAAATTCCATGAGTATTTATATGGGAGAACATTTACTGTTGTCACAGATCACAAACCTCTTTTAGGCATTGTGGCAGGGGACAAACCAACGCCCACGATCCTGTCACCAAGAATGCTGAGATGGACTGAATTTCTTGCTGCTTATTCATACAAACTGATCCACAGACCTGGTAAAGACATTGGGCATGCAGATGCTTTGAGTCGCTGCCCACTTCCTTCACACATTGAGGACCCTGTTCCTGAGACTCACACCTTTTTCTAGAAACTGTTGCCAAACTTCCAGTACATGCTGCTCAAATTGCCAGAGAGACTGCCAAAGACACTTTATTGGCTCCTGTCATAGGCTGGATTAAGAAAGGTTGGCCACTTCAAGATCTACCTCAACTCGCCCAACCTTTTAAATCCAGGCAAACTGAATTATCTGTATTAAGAGGATGTATTTTGTGGGGTAACAGGGTGGTTATTCCTGCAAAACTACAAAAAGAGGTTTTGGAAATGTTACATGAGGGTCATCCGGGAATTGTCAGAATGAAGGGATTGGCCAGGAGTTATGTATGGTGGCCAGGTATTGACAAAATGGTTGAAAACTGGGTTGCATCTTGTCCCAACTGTCAGGTAGTCAGGCCTGCCCCACCTCTCGCCCCCACACAGGAATGGGAATGTCCTAGGGGCCCATGGTCCAGGATTCACATTGATTTTGCTGGCCCTACCAGAGGGCACACTTTCCTTATTATAGTTGATGCATATTCCAAATGGCTGGAGGTTATCCCTATGGCATCCACCACAACTGAAGCTGTCATCAAACAGCTTAAAAAGCTTTTTGTAACTCACGGGTTACCTGATGTGCTTGTTTCTGACAATGGCCCTCAATTTACATCCAACCTTTTTGAATCATATCTAGCACAACAGGGTATCAGACATGCCCTGACAGCCCCTGGGCATCCTTCGCTAACGGCCGGGCTGAACGTATGGTACGATTTACCAAGGAAAAACTTCAGCAATTGGGTCCAGGGGATATCACTGAGAGAGTTGAAAACTTCTCAGTGTTCAGCATATCACTCCCAACCCCTCAACTAATTTAACCCCAGCTGAATTGTTGATGGGTAGGAAACTCAGGTCTCCCCTTGACCGCCTCCATCCCACTTACGCACCCAACGCACCACTAGATTCCACTAGTAAAATTCGCACTTTCACTGTGGGTGATTCTGTTTATGCTAAGAACCTCATGGGTGAACCATTATGGATTCCTGCTGAGATAACCCAAATCACAGGCCCCAGGTCTTACAGGGTACAAACGGAGGATGGTGTCCTCTGGAGCAGGCACATTGATCAGTTAAGATCCAGATTGCCTCAGGAGCATCGCTTTTGCTCCTCTCTGGTTCCCATACCTACTGCCTCTTCTAGGGGAAGGGGAGGATTATGAGAGTAATCAGCAAGTAAGAATCAACCCCATGTGTAACGAGCTAACACGACAGGAACCATCCCAAAACCTGTCACAATACCAACAACCATTTTCACAAATGGAAGATTGCACATCACTACCTGATTTAGGTGCTGACATTGGGTTGGAGATGGATTGGGAGGAGAGACAAGGTTGTAGTAACCAAACAGGTTCTACCATTACTAGAAGTCCAAGTAAGGAAATGTCAGCAGACACATTTCCTCTCTCACAAGGTGAGAACCTTAAAACATCTGAACCACGTAGTTCTCAACGTACACGTTGAGCCCCACCTATTTAAAAGAATACATTAGATAGGTTGGGGTTTGAGTATGGACTGAACCTAGTGGGGAGGGGTGTTATGTATGTAGGTTTAAAGTCATTGGTTTAGTTTGAACTGTTCTTGTAAAATGTTGGAAATGATTGGTTTAAAAACTGCGGGAAAACCCTGCACTCTGATTGGCTGGACACTGCGGCTGCTGGCTATAAGTAGCAGCCACAGCCCAGCCAAATTGGGTCCATTCTGAGCTGTAGTCACTAATAAACTAAGAGCTTGAAGCACTCCGCATCTGTCTCTTCATGCAAACTTAACACCATGAGTGAATAAAACGCATAGGGACAAGAAAGGAGCCTACCCCGAATGCCTACCAACATTCAGGCAACCCACGGGTAAAGTTAATACCGCCCGAAAAAATTCCTTTCACAGAGACAGCCAGCCGCCTCAGTGATCCCTGGCTAACACATGCCATGTGAAAAAAAAATCTTCTGTTAAGGGCTACTCTATTGGTTATCATACCCAGAACACTTGTCAATAAGCTAGATATTCTTGACATAGCAGTGCTAATGATAACAATAATAATGATAATGAAAAATAAATTCAGTAGTATCACTTCCTGCCTCATAGTACATTTAACATCACTTTTTTTCCTTAGATGTTGCTGCTACAAAGTTACAAAATAGAGAAACAACAACGTGGTTCACAGAAACATCAAAGGAAGTCTCCCAGGTATTATTTGTTGAAAACAGTATGTTTTGTTACTTAGATTATTCTCCCCAACTTTGAAAAGCACAGATGTATGTGAAGATGTACAATGTGATTTAATTCATCTGTTTACATAATACACTAAATTATGGGTTCTATGTTTTCTTTTCTTCCCTTCAGTTGCATCCTATTCTTGGTCAGGTCCCTGCAGTTTTCTTGGTAAGGTTTTTCAGAAGTGGTTTGTCCTTACCTCCTTCCTAGGCCTGGAGAAACTGACTGGCCAAGGTCATCCAGTTAGCTTTGTGCCTAAGCAGGGGTGGGATTCAAATTTTTTAACAACCAGTTCTGTGGGCATGGCTAGGTGGGTGTGGCCATGTGACTGGGTGGGCGTGGCTTTTTTGCAGCACCCCTCCCATTTTTTTGCCTCCTGGGCCTCAGGCAAGCCCCCTGGGGGGCATTTTTGCACCCAGGAAGCTTCCCTGGGGCCCAGGAAAGCAAAAAAACAGAATGGGGGGCAGTGCAGCACCCTTCTGCGCATCCCTTTTTGCCTCCTGGGCCTCAGAGAAGCCTCCTGGGTGAAGCAGTAAGACAGCGAGGGGGATCCAGGCACAGCTGATCATCAGAACAGCTGATCATCGAGAGGGGAAAAAAAGAAATATCTTAAGGAGTGACTGGGCAGGGGAGAACACAGTCAGCGATGTTGGGCATGCGCACGATGTTGTGTGTGCGTGATAAGGACTGAGTGGGTGGGGTGGGGAGGGATGGGCAGAGAGGGGCGGGGCCAGGGGCACGATTTCTGCAGAATCATAGCAGAATCTCACCGCTGTGCCTAAGGTGGGATTAGAACTCATGGGTTCCTGATTCTAGCCTGATACCTTAACCACTACACCAAACTGGCTCTACATATACAGCAGAAAAATACTAAAAGAAGGCCATACAGAAGATCAAGGTCTGTTTAATGTTGTCGCAGAATGTAAAAGTAAAGGTAAAGATTTTTCCTGTCCGCCATGCCTGACTGTAGAGGGGATGCTCACCTCTGTTTCTTAACCGAGGGAGCTAGCATTGTCCAAGGACATTTCCAAGGTCATGTGACTAGCATGACTATATGCCGAGGGGCATGGAACAAGTTTATCTTCCCACTGAAGTGGCATCTACTAGCCTTTGCATGCTTTCAAAAGACTATTTGGCAGGAGCTGGGGCAGGAACAGGAACTCACCCCTTATCACATGGTGCTTGGGTCTTGAACTGTGTTTAACAAGCCCAGCCTCTTAATTGCTAGGCCACCACATCCACCTGACAAAATGTAGGACATAGAACAGGAGTCTTCAGACTTGACAGCTTTAAGACTTGTGGACTTCACCTCCCAGAATTCCTCCTCCAGTCATGTTAGCTCAGGAATTCTGGGAGTTGAAGTCCACAAGTGTTAAACTTGCCCAGTTTGAAGACCCTTGACATAGAATAACAGATGAGTTACAACAAGACAGATTCAATTCAAGATGGACTTCCTTTATCAAATTTGATAGTAGAGACAATTATCTAGAGAGGAGTGGATTATTATTCTTCCCTGATGTATTTAGTGAGAGATTGGATGGGGACAGCCATCTGCCAGGAACAATTTGATTTCAATTCCTGCATGAAGCAACGGATTGGATTTGATGGCCTCTGTGCCTCTTCTAATTCTACAATTCTATGAAAACTGTTCCGTCTGCTAACTGACAATCCCTCAGATGGTTAAAGGCAGCACTCATACTTCCCATTAACCTTCTTTATTTCTAAACATATCCAGTTCTATTTTTCACAGATTTGGGTTTTGGACTCATTACCAGATTGGATGCTCTCTAGATTGCTGATACCCTTCAAACTCTGTAGTCCAGAATTGCACTCAATCCTCCAAAAGAATCTATATATATAAAAGCGAAATACCACTCATGCATCATCACAAAATCTCCAGAACCGTAAAGCCTACAAACTTGAAGTTTGGCACGTATGTTCCTCTTGGCTTCTAGGTATTTGCTAACAAAGGATTTTTTGAAATCACCATCAGAGCCTTTGTTTTTCATATATTATTATTAACAGGCTCTGATGCTATGGAATTCTACTCCCCCTCGCCACCTGAAAAGAAATCTCTTCCAAATGCAAAACACAAGCAGAGGAGAGGAGTTTTAGTTTCACAGCAGCAACCAGCTTTAGTACAGAACCTAAGCCATGCCAGGCTCCTTGCTGTCTCCTTCTTGCTCACACAGCAAATACTGTTTCAGTTTCCAAACAGCCCTCAACTCTCTCACACACTGACAGGATGCTAGCCTATCAGTGGATGCTGGTAGGCAGAGGCAGATTTCCCTCCTCTCTTTTCTTCCCCAAAAACTAAGCCTGACCACATAGTTTTGTAGCGAAGCACAGGTATTGAGCTAGTATAAAATAAAAAAGAAAGACTATCATACAGTGGTATCTTAGTACTTCCAGGAGGTGCAATAGATACCAAAAAAGATGGGTACCAAACAAATTTTTCCCATAAGGAAAAATGTAGTGGGTTCACAAGGCTGCTGACATCAACAATTCTAGCTTTTGCATCAAACACCAAACAATGATGAGTACTGGACCATTTTGACTCTGGCCATCGGTAGCTGTGAGGGAGCTGCTGATTATGGACTGTCCTTGACCATCATTGCCTGGCCCTTTGTACTGCTTTTATTCCATCTTCACAGCTGTTTCCATCTAGCTTTTAGCCTATTATACCGATATGCCCTGGAATGTATTTATTATGCCTGCCTACTCTCCACTGGAATTACGGGCCCTCCAGGCAGTTCCCCTGTCTGTGAAGTAGCCCCTTGGGTTGACAAGAGCTTACCTTAATGACAGATCCTGGGATCCCGAGAGGTGGCATGCTGCGACGAAGGGTTTAAAGGGTTTAAATTTTAAATCTGGTACGAAGGGGAAACTTTTAAATTTTTTAATTGGTCGTCTTAAGGGGTTAGGGAGGGGGGTGGATGGGTCTTTTCTCAGCCCAATGCATGGTGGGGAGGGGTTGGGGGCCGGTGGGGCCCTGGGGGGTGAGGAGGGGACCGCGATCCCCAGAGTGGTTGGGATTGGCTGGAGACGTTGAGGCATAGGGCCATATCATGTGCTGGGAGCTCGCACCCGCCATCTTTGTGCGGTGGCATGCTCCGACCCTATGACCTCCTCCCTAGGGGGCACGGGAACCGGGACCCCCAGGCTTAGGCTGGTGTATTTTAATGCCAGGTCCGTGGCTAATAAAGCTTCCCTCCTCTGTGAGATCATAGAGGAGGAGGCTGCGGACCTGGCCTGCATCACCGAGACCTGGTTGGGCCCGGAGGGTGGTGTCTCTCTGGTTGAATTGTGCCCTCCAGGTTTTTGGGTTCTGCACCAGCCACAGGCCCAGGGAAGGGGTGGTGGGGTGGCTGTGGTTATTCGGGAGACCTTGTTTCCAAGGGAGGTCTCCATCCCAGAGACAGGTGGGAGTGAGACCCTCCTCCTGAGGTGGGGGCCTAATGGTCAGGTGGGCTTGCTGCTTGCATACCTCTCCCCCAGCTGTGTGGCAGCAGCCCTGCCTGGGCTTCTCGATGTCCTCTCGGGTTGGCGGTGGAGTTCCTGGACTTGATAGTCCTGGGGGACTTCAATCTTCCTTCCCTGGGTAGGGCATCGGGTTTGGCCCAGGAATTCATGGCTTCTATGGAAGCCATGGGCCGGACCCAATTCATCCAAGGCCCGACTCATGAGGGGGAAAACACTCTCGACCTAATTTTTGTCTCTGAACGGTGGTGTAGTGACAGAGGGCCAGCCACGGTTGTGGCACTGCCCGTTCCATGGTCTGATCACTATCTCCTATGGCTGGTCTTCCAACAGGCCGCCCCCCACTGCTGGGATGAGGAGCCACTTAGATGGTTCTGCCCCAGGCACCTGATGGACCCTGAGAGGTTCCACACGGAACTGGGGTTTTTTCCCTCTTCCCTTGCCCACGACTCTGTCGAGGATCTGGCGTCTGCTTGGCAACAGGCTGCATCGGGTGCCCTCAACAGGGTTGTCCCCATGTGTCCCCTCACACACCGTGGATCCCGGATGGCTCCTTGGTATACGGAGGAGGTCCGGGAGATGAAACGCCGTCAGAGGGGTTTAGAGAGCAGGTGGAGGTCCACCTGCTCCCAATCCAATCGAGCCCAGTTAAGAGCCCATATTAGGACTTACCTGGTAGCTATGAGAGCAGCGAGGAGGTCTTATCTCTCCGCCCTCATAGCGTCTGCAGATAACCGCCCAGCCGCCCTGTTTTGGGCTACCCACTCTCTCCTTCATATGGAGGGGAGGGCGGACCCATTGCGGGGAAGAGCTGAGGAGTTTGGTCAATATCTGTCGGATAAGATCGCTTGGATTCGGAGCGGGCTGTCCTCTGATTTGCAGTGGTCTGAGGAACGGGATACAGGCAGTCTGGCCAGTGTGATCTGGGAGGAGTTTGATCCTGTTTCCAAGGATGAAGTGGACAGGACTATGCGGCGCCTGAGCTCCACCACATGTTTATTGGACCCGTGCCCTTCCTGGCTAGCTTATGCTGCCAGGGAGGCCACCTGCGGTTGGCTCCGGGCAGTTGTCAATGCTTCATTAAGAGAGGGTGTTTTTCCCTCCACCTTGAAGGAGGCGGTGGTGAGACCCCTCTTGAAGAAGCCTGCCCTGGACCCGACTGTGTTAGACAACTTTCGTCCGGTCTCCAACCTTTTTGGCGAAGATTGTTGAGAGTGTGGTGGCTCGGCAGTTTCCACTTTTCCTGGATGAAGCAGACTATCTGGATCCGTATCAATCGGGCTTCCGGCCTGGTTTCAGCATGGACGGCATTGGTCACGCTGATGGATGATCTCTGGAGGGCACGAGACAGAGGTTTTTCCTCTGTCCTGGTCCTATTAGACCTCTCAGCAGTTTTGATACCATCAACCATGGTATCCTTCTGCGATGCCTTGAGGGGTTGGGGATAGGGGGCACTGTGCTTTGGTGGTTCACCTCCTGCCTCTCGGGGAGGTTGCAGTCGGTATTGGTGGGGGGGCAGAGGTCGGCCCCGAGGGGG
Source organism: Naja naja (assembly GCA_009733165.1). NCBI lineage: Eukaryota > Metazoa > Chordata > Lepidosauria > Squamata > Elapidae > Naja > Naja naja. Next base: position 32,227,545 of record CM019151.1, read on the forward strand.
CTCTCTTGTGGGGTCCCTCAGGGGTCAGTTCTTTCCCCTCTGCTATTTAACATCTATATGAAGCCGCTGGGTGAGATCATCCGTGGTTTCAGGGTGAGTTTCCATCAGTACGCAGATGACACTCAGCTGTACATCTCCACCCCGAAACAAATCGGTGATGCCCTCTCCCTGATGACCCAGTGTCTGGATGTGGTATGGATTTGGATGAGCGGGAACATGCTTCGACTCAACCCGGCCAAGACTGAGTGGCTGTGCATACGGGCATCTCGGCCCAGTCAAGAATGTCCATCTTTAACCATAGGGGGAGTGGTGTTGCCCCCTGTGGACAGGGCGCGGAATCTGGGGGTCCTCCTGGATGTATGGCTCCGGTTGGAGGAGCAGGTGGGGGCCGTCGCCAGGGGGGCCTTTGCCCAGCTCCGCCTAGTTCATCAACTACGCCCATTTCTGGACCGGGATGCCCTGCGCACAGTCACCCACGCCCTTGTTACCTCTAGACTCGACTACTGCAACGCTCTCTATCTAGGACTGCCCTTGCATACCATCCGGAGATTGCAATTGGTGCAAAATGTGGCGGCGCGGGTGGTAATGGGAGTTTCCCGGTTCTCCCATGTTACCCCCCTCCTGCGCTGTCTACATTGGTTGCCGGTTGCACTCCGGGTGAGATTCAAGGTTTTAGTTTTAACATACAAAGTCCTTCACGACATGGGTCCTCAATATTTAAGGGAGCGATTCCTGCCGATAGTGATTGCCAGCCACCCTGTGCGAGCATATAGGCAGGGACTCCTTGGGGTCCCGTTGGTGGGCCAATGCTGGCTGGCATTCCCCCGATGACGAGCCTATTCTCTTGCGGCCCCGGACCTCTGGAACCAACTGCCCCTGGGGCTCCGCCTGGCCCCTGACCTCCGCACCTTCTGACATGACTTAAAGACCTGGTTGTTCGACCAATTCGGGCCGTGACCCCTGTGGGAGGGTGGTTTTATATTTTTTTTAAGTTTTTGGGCTTGTAATTTGTTTAATCTCTTTTAATTATTTATTGTTACTGTTTTAGTTGTGAGCCGCCCCAAGTCTTCGGAGATGGGGTGGCATACAAGTCTCAAAAATAATAAATAAATAAATAAATAAGTACTGGGACAAATTTTCATGTCAAAATGCATCAAAAAATCAAATTCAATGAGTTTCAAAGCAGTTGAGTACTAAGGTACCACTGTATAATGTAATATAAAATATTAAAAAACTATATCTATATCTATATTTCTATATCTATCTATATCTATCTATATAATGTTACACAATTGACTAGTTTTATTAAGATGGAGGCATGCCCAGTCCCAAGCATGATACTTAAACATGATGCTAAGTGCAATGCGGTTTCTGTATAATCCACTTAAACTGTCGACAGTAGGGTTCGTATTAAGCCAAACTACATCAATTCACCCGATGGCATATATTATTTATAGGTTGTGTCAATATATAGTTTAGTCCTAGGATAATGAGTTTCTTAAATTAATTTGTATTGAATTTGATCATGTTGGCTGAGATGTATTGGGCAACTATTTTGTATATGGCAGCTCTAGCCAGCTTGTCCATATTGATTGGAGAAAACCTGGATCAGCTTGTGGTAGCCAAAATCTGAATGTTCCTGACAGCATCGTTTCAGACTAATACATTTGATTAAAAGGCATAAGGTTCTGTGAACTACAACTCATTCTATCAGCTGAGTGGATGGCAAAACTGATGTAAGATTTAAACTGAGATAAACTGGAGAGGAAAAAAAGGTGGGGGGAAAATCAGTGGTTATGCAGATGTAAATTACACATGAGACAAATTGTAAGTATGTTATTAAGTAACAAATGTAATATGTTCAAAACACATCAAATTTTTATTATGGTCATAGACCAGTATATTATGCAATGTTGTAAAGGCATACTGTTTGCTGAGACTTCTGTGATATTGAAAGCTTTTGATATATGTGAATTCAGCAGCCTCTCATTTAATTTTGCTGGTAAAGTTTCTTTGTCCCAAATAGCTACTTCGAGATTTGTAGTGGCGTCCTGGGATGTTAAAACACTCTGATATGAGTTTGACCTTGTTTTGAGTCCTGATGTCAAACTTGTCCATTAATTATTTTGTGCAAAGTCTGATCTGTTTGTCCTACAGAAAATTCAGAGGGCACTGCTGACAAATGATGGCATACATCACGTGAAGGAAGGACATGGGAAAGTGTTTCTAAACTTAGTGTGAAATTGCTGAGGCCTGTGATGATTCTGTTGCTGTAAACATGATGCAAAATAGATATCTGGCTTTGTTTCAGAGTCCCATGTTAGTATTATTGGTGTATTGCTTTTCTATTGTGGTTTTGTGAAAATCTACTACAGGTTGGGTGGTTGAACATATGAAATGGTGGGCCTGCTAGTTTGAGCTTGAGAAAGTGCAGTGTCATTATTATCCAGGATGGGTTATAGCTTACAGGTAGTCCTGGCCTTAATTGAGACCATAATTGAGACCGGTTGGAGGAGCAGGTGGGGGCCGTTGCCAGGGGGACCTTTGCCCAGCTCCGCCTTGTTCGTCAGCTTCGCCCATTTCTGGACTGAGATGCCCTGCGCACAGTCACTCACGCCCTTGTTACCTCTAGACTCGACTACTGCAACGCTCTCTATTTAGGACTGCCCTTGCATACCATCCGGAGATTGCAACTGGTGCAAAATGCGGCAGCACAGGTGGTGATGGGAGTTTCCCGATTCTCCCATGTTACCCCCCTCCTGCGCTGCCTGCATTGGTTGCCAGTTGCACTCCGGGTGAGATTCAAGGTTCTGGTTTTAACATACAAAGTCCTTCACGACATGGGTCCTCAATATTTAAGGGAGCATCTTCTGCCGATATCGAGTGCCAACTGCCCTGTGCGAGCACATAGGCAAGGACTCCTTGGGGTCCCGTCGGCAAGCCAATGTCAGCTGGCGGTCCCCCGGCGACGAGCCTATTCTGTCGTGGCCCCTGACCTCTGGAACCAACTGCCCCTGGGGCTTCACCTGGCCCCTGACCTCCGCACCTTCCGCCATGATTTGAAGACCTGGTTGTTCGACCAATCTGGGCTGTGACCCCTCCTTGGGGTGGGGGATGGGTTTCTTAATTATTTTAACCACTGTAAATTTTAGTTTTTGTATTTTTGGGCTTGTGAAATTAGTTTAATTTCTTTTTAAGTATTTATTGTTGCTGTTTTTAGTTGTGCGCTGCCCCAAGTCTTCGGAGATGGGGCGGCATACAAGTCCAAAAAATAAATAAATAAATAATTTTTATTGCTAAGCAAGGTCGTTGTTAAGTGAGATGCCCAATTTTACAAATATTTTTTCTGAGTGAATCATTACAGTTAACAAATTTGGCTTCCCACATTGACTTTGCTTGTCAGAAGCTGGCTGGAAAGGTCACCAATGTCGATCACATGACCTTGGGAGCCTGCAACCATTGTAAATCTACACTGCTGCCAAGCATCTGAATTTTGATCATGTGACTGTGGGGTAGCTGTGACAGTCATAATTGTGAGGACTTGTTGTAAGTCAGTATTTTTCAGTCCCATTGTAACATCGAGTGATTACCAAATGAATGGTGGTAGGTCAATGACTACCTGTAGCTTGAATTGGGAGCTGTAAAAATCATTAAATGCAGGATGTCCTAAACCGGCACTCAGTTTTGTCAGATTGAAATGATTCTTCTCCACTCATACCAGTACATCCAGGGGTGGGCTGCTGGGGGGTTTGCAGGGGTTCAGGAGAGTCCCTAGCTAAGATTCTGTACAGTTCGGAGAACCCCCAAATCCCACTCCTAGCTGGCCCTGCCCACCCCACCCCTCCTAGGACTCCCCATCCAGCTTGTTTTGGATGCCAGTAAGTGCAGGGTGTGTGCAGAGGCTTGGGGAGGGCAAAAATGGGCCCGTTTCTGGCTTCCAGAGAGCCTCCAGAGCCCAGGGAGGCCCTTTTTGCCCTCCCGGAGGCTCAGAAAAGCCTCTGGAGCCCGGGGAGATAAAAAATGCCCTTCCCACCATGGTTCTGGAGGCCAACTAGGCCACGCTCATCATGCACATGCCCACCCAACAACTGGGCAGAGAACCCTTTGCTAAAATTTTTGAACCCCACCCCTCAGTACATCCCCTAGGTACTGGGAAAACATCTTTACAACAGGATGGCCCAGGGCAAAAAAGTATAACTGAGAATCATTACCATATTTCTGGTAATTGACCTCACGCTGTCAGAAGATTTCATGCAATGATTTTATGTGCATTTTAAATAGGACCCAGACCCCTTTGAAGCTGCAGGCCTACCATATTCTTAACAACCTTCGTTAAAAAGGAAACATTGGAAGAGACTTATTTGTTTAAAGTGTCTGAATGGAACCGGTTTGCCAATTGTGAAAATACTCACTTTCAGCACCTGTATTTTAATTCTCTGATTGAAGAAGGCTAGGACTGAGGACAGGGGGTCATAATCATAAAATTATATTAGAATCCAAATCCCCATTTTTTTAAAATATGCAATGTCAGATTTTATTGAATCTCTATTGTTAGCTAAGGGACACTGGAAGAGGGGATAAGAGAAGACAGATACCATATGCACAAACTTTATTAAAATCTGGCAGTCCACACGATCTTCTTATAAAAGGCTGGACTACCAACAAGCAGCAAGAAAGATATATAGCATATGTTTCATAGACTCTCCCATCCCTTCACTATCTATTTCAGTCTTACTGTTCTGAATATTGCATTATATTTAGCACAAATGTATATGCATTTTTGCTATCCAACTGCAGTTCATAAATAAATCACCTATTATCTGTCTGAGATCTCTAACAGTTTGCTGCTAATCTTCAATGGATTAATATGCTTTCAGTGATAATCCTTTCACCTGTTGAAGTTCAAAGATACTTAATCACTAAAGTTAGTGCTTCATAGAATTTCCAGTAAAATGGTACCATCTTCCATCTTTAATAGAACAATATAAATATTCTATGCCATTTGTCTGGCTCTTAATAGCTGTACATCTCAGCAAATGACAACTTGTTCCATGTGTAGTCATAACATTCATATCAAGAATGATTTTCTTTTACTTTTTTTTAGAATAATGGGCAGCATATTTATAGCTAGTCATTAACTAGTGTATCTAATATTAAAGATATGAGCAGCAGGGAAGTGAGACACATAAAAGAATATTTGTAGCTCAAGGTTGAACTGTGGGGTCCTTGATGCTCTGTGAACTTGGCTGTTTTCTTGCAGAAGTTTCATTAATAAAATAGGCAAAATAGAACATTAGTTCTAGCAGGGAATGGAGTTTTTATGCATCCAAATTCATGTTCTGCCCCTGTTGTCCATTATCTTGAAGCCACTTTTGACAAAAAAAAGAGGCAGCAAAAGACATAGTTAAAAAACAACCACCAAAAGTGGGATCTTATGGTATCAATGAACATAACACATTCTGCTTCAAGGTCACTATGCATTATGCAGCTGGCACTTGGCCCTGTTGATCAGTACTTCAGCCAAAGGCAAATTGCCATTACACAAGAACTGCATTTGGGCAGAATAAGAAATTTTGACATGTTAGAGGAAATAGAATACTTGCTTTGAGATAATTTAACTTGGTAGGGGATAGGGTTCAGAAGAAGCATACATCTGATTTTGAACTTGGCAACTCCTTCAATTGGTTTAGACACATATTTTCAACTCAGAACCAATTTGGCTTTTAAAACAGCCAAAACAAATTTCTCTTAATCACTTCCAACCTGTTAGCAGATGGGTAAACAGCTTTTTTTTAAATAACTGGGGCCAACAAAATACTTTAGTATCAGCCAGAAATAATTAGTGGCAATAGATAAATCAAAATGTATAATTCAAGATTAGATAGATAGATAGATAGATAGATAGATAGATAGATAGATAGATAGACAGACAGACAGATAGATAGTAAATAGATAGGCAGGCAGGCATATAAACTATTATTATTATACATATTACAGGAGCAATATCACAGCAATTACCCTCTAGTTAATGAGTTGTAAGATTTTGAAAAAAGATTTGCTTTGTCAGTGGAATAAGAAATATAGCAGAAAAATAGAGTAACTAATGTACAAGAATACTATATTAGCACAACTGTATCCTTGGCAAGTATGTATCCATAGAACAGCTGATTTGTTGAGTGTGGGTGGAATGTAGACTGCACATAGAGCACAGCTATGTCGAACCTATCAATCTCAAGATTCATACAGTAAGGGTCTTGACTCCTATTTATTCGAATTTATTTATTTATTTTTTATTTATTTATTTATTTATTTATTTATTTATCTATCTATCTATCTATTGGGATTTTTATGCTGCCCTATCTCCCGAAGGACTCAGGGCGGCTCACAACAATAAAACATACAATATAAAATTTAAAAAGCTATTAAATAAATATCCCAATTACATAATTAAAACCAGGAAACAAATTAATAAAAAACCCCATCAGTCCAGGTTGGCCAGTTGAAAAAGCCATGTTGTCAGGTCATGACGAAAGGAACGAAGCTCAGGGGCCATCCAAAGCCCCAAGGTCAGGGGCCATCCGAAGCCTCAAGGGCAGCTGATTCCCCCTGGGGGTCGCCAGTCGACACTCAGTCAAATGAGGAGTGGGCATACATAGAGATATTGGAAAGGTTTTACATTTGAAACATTTTGGTGTGAAATAGATTGTTCCAAGATGACTAGAATTTCAAAGCTTGAAATTTGTGATAAGATCAGAAAACCTTTATTTTTTTGTTTAACCAATTTAAATAACCAATGTATATACTTGGATACAGAATAAATAGTAGTAAGCAATGAAAAACATGTAATGAAACAAAGTGATGATGATCATGTTATCCATGTAGTCGTGTCTGATTCTTGGTAATTTTATGGGCCAGGTCTCTCCAAAATCTCTGATCTTCTTTGAGTTTTTCTATGTTGTGGCTTGGGTCAACTTTGATGGTATCCAGCCATCGTGTTCTTTGATTGCCTTATTTCCTTTTACTGTTAACTCTTCCAAACATAATTGCTTTGTTCAGTGAATTTCCCTGCATGACATGGCCAAAGTAAGTGGGATGCAGTTTCTTGATTTTGCTTTGTAGTGATGTCTGGTGTTATGCACTCTAGCACTTGCTTGTTAGTCACTCTTACTGTCCAAGGAATATGTAGGAGCCTTCTCCATCACCACAGCTCAAATGAGTTGATTTTCTTCCTGTATTGCTTTTTTGAAGTCCAGCTTTCACAACTATAGGTGGCTATGGAGAACACAATAAAGCAGTGCCAGGCTGATATCTGTGCTTGTTCATATTTGGCTCATGTCATCATTGCTGAACCCAGGGCAATCTGATGTTTTATTTCTGTGCCGCCTTCAGAGCTTTGAGCTATCTGCAATCCTAGTAAAGTGAATTTTTCTTCACTGTCAATGTTGATGTTTCCATTCCTTGCACTGGTCATGAGCTTGGTCTTTTTGATGTTCAGAAAGAAATCAAAATTCTTATTTTCTTCTTTGATTTTCTTGATCAGATGTTCCAGGCCTTCTTTGGTTTATGAGAGAAAAGTTATATCAAGATTGTTGATGTTTCTTCCACCAATCTTGACCCCAATTTTTGATTCTTCAAGATCTAGCTTCTTCATGATCATTTTAGCATATACTGTAGATTGAATAAGAAAGGGGATAGAATGCAACCTTGTTACACTCCTTTCTGTATCTTAAAATGAAACAAAGTAGAAAAAAACATGATTGAGAACAGCAGCAAAGAAACACAAGCCAGGAAAATGTTACTGCTTATGCTGCCAGTCTGTCTCTTCTACAACACTATTTAAATATGTGAATATTAACAAGCATTCACTAAAAAGTGAATGACTATATGTAGCATAAAAATTATTGGGGAATTATGCATGAACTCATATCAGTCACATTAGTTGGTAAATATTTGGGATGATAATAACAGAAGCATATTTCACCAGCTTTAACTAGATTGCTTGGAAGGAAATTAGTATAAATTGTATTTCTATTTTTTAATTATGATTTTGAGTTGATACAGTTATTTCAAATATTTATAGTCTCACTACAATGCAAAACATCTTCATATGGTGTACAGCATTAAAATGTATATGCAATAGGATTTGTAATAATGCATTAAAACATAGAAATATGACCTCATTCGAACATTGAATCTGGGCAAATTTCAGCAGTATGGTAGGATACATATTGAAATTTGAATAAGGCTCCCAAACAATGGAACCTCCAATATTTTCAGTGTAACCCACTCCCTGAAATCCAGAAATTAAATCAATTGTTTCTGTTTCATTTCAACAAAGCATTTGGAATTATAAGAGAAGACAGATGGTAAATGAAAGCATTACTGGTTAGCTTGGTTGTAATGAAAAATAATAAAATAATGATGATGAAGAAGTTAATAATACTGATGTAAATAGTTCTAGTGATGATGATGATAATGTTGCTGCAGAAAACAGTTGTAGTATTATATTTTTTGTCCAACTTCTTCTGAACTTGTCCCTGTCATTATGGCTTTCAAAATAATATTGAATGGAACTTTCAGACCTAGGAAGTGTGTGTGTGTGTGTGTGTGTGTTGCACGTGTATACACGCACACACTTTTCCTTTCTTCAATAATCTCTTTTTCTATCTGTGTTAAAGTGGCAGCCCTCCATCACATGCATGCACGCCCACCCCAGCTGCACAAAGGGGAAAAAAATCATGATGCATCACATGACAGCAATGTGATGTGTTGAGTTTGACATCTGTGGGTTAAACCAATAAATCAATTGGTTATATTTCTGTTGCTGTTTGCCTTGGCCAGATCCATTTTATTCAGAAACAGTCTTTAATATTCCTTACAGATATCTTTTTCTTTTGCATAATATTCCTTAATCTGCCTGAACTCTCACATTGCTGTTTTTCTCAGAAAATTTATGACACTTTATATATCCACAAAAAATCTGAGGGACTTTTTAAAAAATGTGAGTTAAAAACTCATGAGTTTTACTGTGTGAAGCACTCTTTTACAGTTTTTATGCAGTATGGCAGGTGTTCTTCTAAAGTATTTACATACATAAAATTTTTATTCCAGTGGTGAACCCCAAAATCAATTGGAACCATGTGTGTTTTCTATTGCTAGTGTTAGAGAGAAAAATGGGAGAATAAAACTGCATTGTTTTGAGTGCCTCTTTGGATTTCAGCCATAGATTGGATAGCAATATTGCTTCATATTCTCCAACTTCCAGCCATTTCCACTCTCTTGTATTGAACTATTTAATTATCCATTGTTTCCATGTTTATTGCAATTGGTTCTAAACACTGCATTTAGTTTAAAGCAATGCCTTCCTATCTTACTACCTCCCTTCTCTTCCCTTCCCTTCCCTAGAAGACGAAGACACGTTAATATAATTAATGAGAAAGTGAAAAGGATTGGGCCACATTTAGACATATTTGAAGCTTTTAAAAAACTCCGAAAAGTTCCTACAGTGGAAAAAATTGCTTCAGCTGCTACCTGTATTCAAAAACTTTTCAAAGGATGGTATGAACGTAGTAAATTGAACAGAATAAAATTGAAGGTAATGTATTTGAATTTCATTAATATGAGATGTGCTGTCCAGACAGTTTATAGTTAATGGGAATTGGATAGTTGTTTAGGAATTGAGAGCTGTCCCCTTAAGGGAATGCATCATAGTAAATGTAGTTAAGGTATCCTGGGAAATGTAGTTCATGTCATGTGGCCACATCTGTAATCTTGATTGGTCACTGAATTGACCTTTGGTGAATTGGGGGAGGTTTCTTCACTCTTGCTTGGAACCCAGCAGCATGCTGGTACTTCACCCTTTGCTGATTCATTATCAGGATGAGAGATAACCATCTTTTTACCCATAAAGACAGATATGCAAAGGATTGGACATTAAGAAGAATCTCATCATAACTGTGAGTTATCTTGAGAATGCCTGATGAACCAATAAAAAGACTTTGTATGGATGCTTTGTGGAGTTATCTATCTGCCCTTGTACATTACAGAGGACAGTTTGTACAGGGCAGAAAAGTAAAAAGATGGATTATGGACTCTCAGTAGAAAGATCTGAAATCCCTGAGTAGAATGATGAATTGTTTGTCTGGAGCCCCCTGCTAAAAGAAAAGAAAAGAATATTGTTGTGTCTGAATTCTTGATACCCAAAGGGAAAAAGGCAGTTAATTTGGAGTCCCTGTGATAAAGACAAAGATATATTGAAGCCAGGAGTGAATGTGCAATGCTATTCCCTTTGTAGATGTTGTGATATACTATAATGAATTATATCTGATATGTTTGCACTACTGTAGCTAGTCCATTGTCCAGCTTGAACAGTAATGATTTATATAAAATAATATTAGTCTCAACATGTGAAAGATGCAGAGTTGATTTATACAAAAAATAATCCCTATACTCATCTGAATGCCCAATGATTTTTAGAGCCCTTACTAGACAATACTGGGCTATTTGGACAAATAGTGTTGTCTACTAAAAGGTCAGTTTTCTATTTATCACAAAAATGTCTTGTCCGCAGTCTCAAACTCAATATGGACTTCATTTTACCTATCATCAAGTTGTTATACACAACAATCTATATCTTGCTCCAGCCGTACTATGATTTTCCTGACTTCTTTTTGTCTTCTGGCTAATTTTGCATTGTAGCCATCTCTCCCTCTGCCTCTCTCTGCCTCTCTCTGCCTCTCTGCCTCTCTGTCTCTGTCTCTGTCTCTCTGTGTATGTGTGTGTGTGTTTGTGTGTGTGTGTGTGTGTGTGTTAAAACAGTATGTGTGTGTGAGAAACCAATACTTCTTTGATGTGTTTTGGTTCTTTTTCTCTTCCATCTTTGCGGGTAGGAAGATATTTAGCAAAGTCCAGATGCCTTTTGTAAAAAAAAAAAAAGGGGGCTTCTTTGAGACAACCATGACCTGGATGACTGAGAATCTCATAGACATCTAGCATATTCTGCTACCAGATTTTTAGCATTTCCATAGAACTTTGGCAGACTTTGATCTTTGCCATAAAATTCTTTAGTCACTAGTGTCAAAATGCAATTATCAAAAGGGATTTTTATTTTGTTTTTATAGCAATCTCTGGGAGGTTTTCTTACTTTATGCACCTGTAAAATGCATAATTTTTTACCCTGAAAAAGTTGTTTCTCCCAATAACACTTTACATGTATGTATGTATGTATACACACAAGCGTGCACACACACACACAAACACACATATATACATATGTTTGTAATTACAGGCTAAGAGCCATGGACCAAGTATATTAGCTGTTATAAAGGATTATCGTAGAATGATGTTTCGAATTAAACACTGTTGTGGCATCTTGGATACAAGTACACCACTAATATTTGAACAACTGGAAGACTGGCTTGACAATAAACTGCGTATGTATTTTTCAGAATAATCTGTTGAGATTGTTCTTATATCTCTGTTAATTATTTCAAAAACTATTCAGTAACTTTAATTGAGGTGGCTTGCATTATTTGAAAAGTGTTGTCTTTTTTTTAGTAGAATTAGTAATATAAATAAGGTCTTTGGGGAGAGACACCATAGTTCAGCGATAGAGCACATGTTTTCCCTGCAGGAACCCCAAATGCCTTGGTGGTAAAAGGGCCTTGGTGGCTCAGGCTGTTAATTGCCTGCACTTAAGTTCCAGCTGCCTACAACTGCTGTAGGCTCGAATCCCACCAGGCTCAAGGTTGACTCAGCCTTCCATCCTCTCGGGGTAGGTAAATTGAGGACCCAAGATTGTTGGGGGCAATTAGGTGACCTTGTAAAAATGCCGCTTAGTAATAAGCAGGCATATACAATGGAATGAAGGCTATTGCTGAGCACACTGGGTTGTATCCCAAAAATTGTAAGCCGCCCTGAGTCTTCGGAGAAGGGCGGCATATAAATGTAATTAAAAAAAAAATGCAATCTGAATCATTTTCACTTAAATGTGAAATGTGACTAACTGTTAGATTCTGGGCAGTAAGGATATATCTTGGTAAAATACTGTTTTTCTGAGCACTGAGTTGCAAAACTGTGTGTTCTGACAGAGTACTTTATGTTGCTAGCAGCTTTCTGGATTTCAGTACCAAAAAGGTAGACGTTCAGACATCTCCAGCAAAAAGCAAGCTAACAAACAAACCAGAAAGAAGCCTGCTAAAATTCTTTATCTTTTCTCCTTCCTGTACTTCCTTGTCTGAGAAACTTTAGCTGGACTCCAAAAAACCCTGGGGAAAGTCGTGACAAGAGCTAAAATGGCAAGTTGCAAACAAGAAGTGGCAAAAAAAAAACTATTTAGCATCCACTTCTGTCTTAATGTTTTCATTCAGAATTGATGCATTATTTGGCAACATTCTGAGACATTAGCATATCATGCTCAACTCACTGCAATGATAACTGAGCATAAGTTTAAACATTATGCCACTGATGTGGAAGCTAATGCTAAACAACCTTTCTAAAATGTTGTGTCTATGTAACTGAAGAATTGATAGTGGATATATCTTGTAAAATAATCAAGATCTCTCACAACAGAAAAAGTGATCTTACAAGGTACATTTAGCAGAGCTGTGCACATTTTGAAAACAGTTAGGAATAAGTATGATGTCAGCACAACACGTGTGCTATTCATTTATTCAGCCACACCTTTTTTGAGGTGTCAGTGGCTCTACGCCTTAAAGAAGGATGTATTTTCAGCGTCACTTGGAAGCATGAAAAAGCACTGGACTATTTAATGAATAGTACCAAGGTACTCTGCTCAGATCAGGTCCAAAGCATGTTTTCAGAATTTTTTTAAAAACAATGTCAAATACCAAATGTGAACTGTACATTTGGATCAAATGGCAGAGGAACTATATATTATGTCTTTAGAAGTTAAAATATAATACATGTAAATATTATTTAGATATTATAAAATAGTTTTAGTTTAATCTTTCATAGTGATCATACCAGCACTGTTCTTGATTATATTACCCACAGTATATAAGAATTCTACAATACAGTTATACGAAATAGATGAGGATAATATTTATCAGTTAGTTACCAACATATGAATGCTAATAGAAAGCTGGAAGATACGCTGATGAAATTTGTGGAAGGATTCCATTTAATAAAGATGGTTGTAATTTATGGAAATAGGCACAGTACAGATCATGAAAAGACTTATTATCTATGTGGCTGTCTTATGTTTTTTTCCTATATATAGTGAAAGCAAATCTTGTACCTGTTTTGCAATAGGTGTGAAAATATCAGTTACCTTTCAGATATCCTGATTGAGGAAATCCAAAATTTTGAAATATAAAATTTCAGATTGAAAATTCCTATTATAACTGTAAATTTACTACTGCAATGCTCTCTACATGGGGCTGCCCTTGTGGACCACCCGGAGGCTTTAACTGGTCCAGAATGCAGCGGCGCGGGTTGTGATGGGAGTGTCCCGATACTCCCATGTTATACCCCTCCTGCGTGAGCTGCATTGGTTACCTGTTGCCCTCCGAGTGAGATTCAAGGTGCTGGTTTTGACCTATAAAGTCCTTCATGGCTTAGGATCGGGATACTTATGGGAGACCCTTCTGCCAGCGACTATTTCCCAATGCACTGTATGCTCTCACAGACAGGGCCTCCTTGGGGTCCCGTCAGCCAGACAATGTCGGCTGGTGACACCCAGGGGTAGGGCCTTCTCTGTGGGAGCACCCACCCTTTGGAACCAACTGCCCCCGGAGCTCCGGGGGACCCCTGATCTCCGCTCCTTCCACCAGGGCCTAAAAACATGGTTATTCCAACTTACTGACCTGGACTGAGGATGGGCTATATGGGGAATTTTTAGAATTATTTTAATGTTTTAATTATATTTTGGGTTTCTATGAGATTTGATCTTCTTTTGATTGTATATTTATATTGTTTTACTGTACGCCACCCGGAGTCCTTGGGGAGATAGGGCGGCTTAGAAATCCAATAAATAAAATAAATAAAATAAATAAATTTGTAACAGGAAAACTTACCAAGAAGAACAATTTTCCATATGTGTAGTATTCCTGAAGTTGGCTTAATATCTCTCTCATTAAGGATTTTTATTCGGAAGAAACCATGATCCCATCTCAAATATTTGAGATTGCTTTTACAGAATGAAGACTTTCAACAGGAGTTGGACACACACACACTTTTACTTCGATATGATAAAGAGACATAATAAATAAAGGCATATGTGGTAAATTGGATGCAAAACTTCAAACAATCCCAATACAACAACAAAACGAGCCTTTTTGATCTATATATTATTTTGTGTCCTAGTTTATGAAACTATATTTCAAAAGAAAGTGGCCTGGAAAGAAATGGATAGAAATGAGCTCCCTAAGTTTTTCAGGGACTGTGGCCGGTTTCCAACACGACAGGAAATTAATACTGCAACAACTCTACTATTGCAAGGTAAGAGATTTATACAACCGTTTATAGATAGTGCATAAATATAGAGCATTTTTTAGGAAAATGATACTTTGAAAGGGTGCTTCATTTTTTAGTTAATACAAATAAATAAAAAGTGTCTTATTTATTTGATATTTAGAGTTTACTTATTTGAGGAAGTTGTGTATAAAAACCACCCTCACTCAAGTGACAGCTCCTTAAACACCATAGTTATTTTAAAAACTTTTACCATTTTGATATTTTCATCTTACTCTTCAACACATTATCAAGGCAGCTTACATGAGGTGCAAAATAAAAACATATATAAGCAAGATCCAGATCTTCAAGAACTGAAATATGAGAATTTTGGACGCATTCCTAAATGTATTTGCATATTTTCCTGTACTGCAAACAGGAGGGGATTGTTACACCTTTTCCTTTGATGAGATCTTGAGTAGAAGTTGCTGATATATTCATTTCCATGGCTATGCAATCCTCTGTTTATAAAATGTAGAATCCTTTACAATCTATTGTTGCTATGCAAGATCAATTGCTATGTGCTTTCATTCGCCTTATTCAAGTATGGAATGTTTTAGTCATTTATTTCAATTTCACATTTACTGTATTTTGTGCTTGTTTATACATTTCTGTTTATTTAGACACTTATAGAGGGTTGATAAATAAAAATGATTATGGTTTCAGTTTATGGGCAAATGGAATAATGTTATTAATAAAAAGAAAACTATGTATGAATCTACTTACTCTGTGGCGAGAGTTATAAACGTGTAAGAAATCCAAGAACAAAAACACATTATTAACTAGGATTAAGGTATATGTTTGTCTCAAAGACTAATCTGTATTTGTGTGTCTAAATAGATACAGTGCATTACCCATTAAATTAGTTTTGGGTTCCACATTTGCAGCTGTGGGAGCAATCAACTCATATATCCAAACCAAATAATATATTTAAATAGGGAAAGAGAGAAAGCTACTATGGTAATAGATTATTTTGTTTAGTTTTATTTTAAAGACTTTCTGTTATTTCTCTGGTATATAAGTTTATAATGAATTTTTATAAATAAAATAAAAATATTTATAAATATTTTTTAAAAATCATACTTTTACATAGTATTAGCAAGAAAAAACAAAGCGTTGCCTTCGTTCTAAAGTAATGAAAACTAATTTGAGCTTTTTCCCCATTAGATCTGGAATTATCTCACCCAGTTATAAACTAAGTAATCTACCCAAACTCAAAGTACAAGCACCTCTCCTATAAGTAGATATGCCTTTAAACTTTCATTGAGGCAATCAGAAAGTTGCAAGAAAGAGCAATTTTTATCTATCCTTTGTTTTGAAAGTAAGGACTAGGTATGGGCTGAAGTAATCTACTCTATAAAAGGTTGTGAATAGGTATAGCGAAATCTAATTCTGGGTGGATGTTGTACATGCAGAGCAAGGGTGGGCTTCAAAAATTTTAGCAAAGGGTTCTCTGCCTGATTGCTGGGTGGGCGTGGCCATGGTGGGTATGGCCTAGTCAGCCTCCTGCACCATGGTGGGGTAGGGTATTTTTGCCCTCCCTGGGCTCCAGAGGCTTTCCTCGAGCCTCCAGGAGTGTGAAAACAGCCTCCCCGGGCTCTGGAGCTCTCTGGAAGCTGGAAATGGCCCATTACTGGCCTTCTGGAACTTCTGGGAGACCCATTTTTCACCCTCTTCAAGCCTCCACACACGCCCTGCACTTACCTGTATCCAAAACAGGCTGCTTTGGGACTCCTGGGAGGGGAGGGACCAGCCAGGAGTGGGATTTGGGGGTTCTCCAAACTGCACAGAATCTTAGCTAGGGCCTCTCCCAAACGCCTGCGAACCCCCAGTAGCCTACCCCTGATGCAGAGATACCTCCCCAAAATCCCATGCTTGGGAGAAACATTCTTTTCCATTCTTTCAAAACCTTTATTTGAGAATTTCACTTAGCAAGTACTCTGTTTGATTTTAGAAGAGCTGCTAAGGGACCTTTCCTTAGCCACACATTTAATATTAATAATTTTAGAGTATGTGGTTTAATTATATTATTAATAGAAGAGAATATATGTAGCTCAGGGTTGAATTGTGGAATCTTTGGTGCTCTCAGAGCTTGGTCATCTGCTGATAGACATTTCCTTACCTGACTAGGTAACCTAATCATGTAGGTACCTAACTACCTATATTGCTTAGGTAATAAAAATTTCTGCAAGTAACAACCAAACTTGGAGAGGGCATTAAGGAGTATTATTTTCTTATTTTTGAAATCTTGCATTTTTTATTTACTCATATTGTTATTTATTGCTCTGAATGAATGGAAAAGTGAGATAAACATTGCATATACAAAAATGAATAAATAGCTTCTCATAGCCTTTCTGAATGAACACATGCATAATGCGTAAATGCATTTTCAGTGCAATTTTTAAAAGGTCCTTTAAATGTATTTTCAGTGTGATTTTTAAACATTTTTATTACCAAATTGTCTGTATTTTGTCACATGAACATGCTTTCCAGTTGAAAGAGACCATCAGAGGGCCTTTCAGTGTAGGTAGCTTAGTTACCCGGGTTTATATGACCTCCTACACCAGGGTTGTCAAACTCAATTTCATTGAGGATCACATCAGGGTTGTGTTTGACCTCGGGAGGCTGGGGTGGGCATGGCTGGCTGTGACGGCCTCCTGCAGCCCCCTGCCAGTGAAAACAGAGCTTGGGAAGTCGTGTGGGACTGCACACAGCCCCCCCACCCAAGCTCCATTTTTTGCTGGCAGAGGGCTGCAAGATGCTGTTGCAGCCAAAAATGAGGTCTGGGAAAATGGGGCCTTGGACCCTCCTGACCTGAGGCATCACAGGTCAGTCCTTTGCTGTTTCTAGGGTGGACCGTCAGGTCAGATTTAAGTACCCCATGGGCCACAAGCTTTGGGTTTAACAACCCTGTCCTAGACACTTCCATGGTCCTTGAAAATGGCTTTATTTGCCTCATGTTATTCAGGATTTTCTGCTGGTATTTTAATGTCATTATACCATTTTTACTCATTTCAGCAGAATAGGTTTTTCATTTAAATCCATCAGACTAGCAGCTTAATCCTATTCATATTTATTAAGAAATTAGTTCTATTGATTGCCATTATTTTTAAGTGCCATAGAATTCAGTCTTAAAATAATTTCAACAAGTATGCTGTACATTATGTGAAGAATACACACTAATGAATTGGGTAACATGGCTGCCGAGTGTAATGCATTTTAGCTTCTTTTCATGAAATAAGATTTTTCTATGTGAGTCACTATAATTTTGAAAAGCTATCCAAAGCTTCTCTTGTATGCAACTGATAGATTTGGTTGGTTTGATTGACTGTGAAGTTGGAATTTTTGACATTCTTCTGAAAAATAGACTTTTGCCTGGAATAGGGAATGGATACTAGTATTCCTGGAAGTTAGACTTTTCATGGAACAATCACAGTTACTCATAAATTGGGTTCATACAAATCCTGGTACTATGAAACTGGAGTGCGATAGTGTAATTCAGATGTTGGCATTTCAGGCTGTTCCTGTAGTTCTTCTTGTAAAGGAATTAATAAACCATTGAAAATTTGTTCATAAATATTGTGATACATTTTCCTAACTATCATACTGTTTCTGCATTCATTTCTGACCATTGTATTCTAGTCCAGCTTTTATGCTATCTTTCCTTTTCTGAATTTTGTGTGTGTGTGTGTGTGTGTGTGTGTGTGAGAGAGAGAGAGAGAGAGAGATGTGAATTTCTAGCAGTCTTTGTTACTTTATATCACAACCCCTAAGCATTTTATATATTTTAATAACAAATAACACCCTTGCTACCTTTTTAGAGCAGCTAACGTTCCCTGAGTTCTCTTTACCTTAAATGACTTCTTTTAGATTTCAGTCTGATTCTTGGTGTCATAATGGTAGTGTTAATTGTAGCATCCCAAAGGCACTTAGTATTCATCAAATATTTGATTTACATTTTCTAATAAAGCTTTTGGAATGCAGGAACAGGAAACTTATCCACTACCATGATTCCTAAGATTTAGGAAAAAGCTGATTCAGCTGAAGCAATTTGAAGAGATGAAATTTGATTTCCATAGAAGAGAAAACTTGCAACTCAAGGTTGAATTTTGAGGTCTTTGGTACTCTCTGAGTTTGGTTAGTTTCTTGAAGACATTTCATTATCAAAGTAGGTAACATCATCAGTGCTAGTAAGGAATGGACTTTGTTCTCATTTTATATATTAGTGGCTTGCCCTGTCAGTGTAGGAGTGGTAGGAGTAATCTTGATAGCTCCTTGATTAGGTTGTTGTTTACTGTTAGCTTGTTTGAATGTGTTGGTAGTTCCTTGATTGGGGTATTGTTTGCTTCTTGATTGTTGGTCTAATGTTAATCTCTGCTCATTTAATTTGGAATAAGATCTCTCCCTATACTATAATTGGAAAGAATGACTACTCCTGCAAGTAGTTCAAGCTTTTTGTAGGAGAGAATGGAACAGCAGGGATGATAGAAGCACTAAATTTTATAAGATTTTAACCCTGCTGAATTTCATTTTGATACATTAAGAGTTTCATCCCAAAATTTGTTGAAATATTACTCTTCACCTTTTAAAAAATAAAGATAACAATATGAAGCTGATTAGACTCCATTGGAAAAGCTTGAGGATGTTGATTACTTTGTTGTCATAAGCACAGAGGTACTATATCAGAGAAGTAGTCAGGTTAGATAAAAAAGATGCTGCACATAGAAAATGATGTTTGTAGTTCTACAGCTATACTCTCTTTGAACCTTTTCCTTCAAATCCAGATCTAGCACCACTAAAATCCTAAAGTACATCTATGATGCTGCAATCAGAATACTATATACAATTTATCTTCCTTTAACTTTCAGAGCAGAAAATTGCAGATGTTATATAAAATATAGGCATTGGAAACATCTGATTTAATCAGGGTTGCAAGTAAGAGTAATAGTGTATTTTGTGTTGTCTGGGTCCAGAAGTGTTTCATCTGGCCTTATATAGCAATAGCACTTAGATTTATATACCGCTTCACAGTGCTTTATAGCCCTCTCTAAGAGGTTTACAGGGTCCGCATATTGCCCCCAACAATCTGAGTCCTCATTTTACCCACCTCGGAAGGATGGAAAGCTGAGTCAACCTTGAGCTGGTGAGACCCGAACTGCCAAACTGCTGGCAGCTAGTGATCAGCAGAAGTAGCCTGCAGTACTGCATTCTAACCACTGCGCCACCGCAGCTCTTCCTAAAGAGCCTAAATATAATGGCTGGTTCTGCCTAACTCATTGCAGTCAACTTTTTCAAAGCTGATTTTTATTTTGGATATGATAATTTTCTATTATACCAAGGGACATTTGGGAATTTCCTTGATGTATGAATTGGAATCAGCAAATTTTTCAGCCATGGATTTTTTTTGGGGGGGGGGGGATATCAGCAGGGCCACATTAGTACAAATATTTTTTTTTGAAACTAATAATACAGAAACAATACTTAGAAAATTTATAGAATGAAGAATTAGACATTTTCTTACCAGCATTATGAATGTACTATAAATATTATTTTATCTTTACAAATGCATAAGTCATCATATCCACTATTAACAACCAAGGAGGGAAAAGTAGAACACAGATGTCATAGGCTATGGCTAAATGTTACAAACATATGGTTAATGAATATACTTAATTTATTAATTGGCTTCACTCACTTCCATAAGAATAACCATTTGAAAATATCCTTATTTGCCATAAAGTTCATATATTCTCAATAGAATTCCTAAATTTTATTAACTCAGGAACATCCAGATTTAATATCAAAATTAAGTGTTATTTGTGGGAGACCATTAAAAGAGCAATAATACCCAAGACCCGTTTTGTTTCCTCAGATGGAATCAGATTCCATCAGCACTGTTTGAAATTTTGCATCATTTTATTCCCTGCATTTTCAATATGAATGAACATGAACTACACAAAGGAACAATAATATAAAATGTGGTGGTGAAGAAAGAACTATCATTTTTGTACAGAAATATGATTCTAGATAATAAACAGGAAAAAGAAATAAAAAAGAAATAAAAAGTAATAAAAAGGAAAAAGATGGTGCCATCAAGAGAACTTCTGATTCCTAGACAATGGTCTGCTTCTAAGACACTAAACTAAAGAAGCTTGGGAAACTTTGAAAAATATGATTGTAAAAGCCAGTCCAGAACAATACCACTGAAAAAGAAAATTAAGAAATTCAAGAAGAAACCAATCTGGTTGCATAAAGAACTCTCTGATAAATTGAAAGGCAAAAAAAAGGGCCTTGGTGGTGCAGGCTGTTAATAGCCTAGCACTTAGTTCCAGCTGCCTGTAATTATTGCAGGCTCGAATCCCACCAGGCTCAAGGTTGACTCAGCCTTCCATCCTCTCGGGGTAGGTAAAGTGAGGACCCAAGATTGTTGGGGGCAATAAGCTGACTTTGTAAAAATGCCACTTAGTAATAAGCAGGCATATACAATGGAAGGAAGGCTATTGCTGAGCGCATTGGGTTGTATCCCAAAAATTGTAAGCTGCCCTGAGTCTCTGGAGAAGGGCGGGATATAAATATGAATTAAAAAAAAAAAGGATAAGTATATAAAAAACAGGGACACATAACTAAGGCAAAACACCAGCATATAGCCTGAATGTGCAAAGATGAAGCCAGGAAAGCTAAGGACTTGCAACAAATATCAAAATAAAAAAAAAAGTTTCTTTCACTGTGTAAAAGAAAAGAAGAAAACAGTCAAAGAAACAATTGGTGCACTAATGGAAGATGGCAAGGAAGTGATGGGCAGTAGGGAGCAAGCAGAGCTAATTCCTTCATTCTTGGCATCTGTCTTCACACAAAAAGAAAAAAATAGCCCAACTGATCCAAAACAGTACCATAAATGACAGACTAGGAATACAAATGAAAATAATCAAGAAAATGGTAAGACAACATCTGTCCATCCTCAGTGAGTTCAATTCACTAAGACCAGATGGATTACATTCCAGAGTTTTGAAGGAGATGGCAGAAATGGTCTTGGAACCACTGAACCAATATCTTCCAAACTTCCTTGAGCTTTGGAGAACTACCAGACGACTGAAAGACCCATCTTCAGAAAAAGGGAAAAAAAAGAAACTGCAGAGCAATCATCCTGACATCAATACCTGGCAAGATCCTGGAAAAGGTATTCAAACAACAGATTTGCAAACATCTAGAAGGAAGCAAAGTTATAATCAGAAGCCAATATGGGTTTATCAGAAACAAATCATGCCAAACAAATCTTATTTCATTCTTTGACAAACTGACTAAATTAGCAGACCAGCAAAATGCTCTGGACATAGCATACTTGGATTTCAGTAAGGCATTTGACAAAGTAAATCACAGTCTACTTCTTTTTTTTTTTTAATTCGTTTTATTTAGTAATTAAACATAACCAAACAAACAAACACTGACATAAACAAAACGTAATCAAACACAAAACATATGTTACAGTCGAACCTAGTACGGCTAGGCTCATATCATTCATTGTCCATCATTTGTTAAGTCCAATTCAGAAAGTCTGTTAAGTCTTTTTCTTATCTAACCATCCATAAAAGTTATTCCAAGTTTTGTAATAGTCTGTTTCTTCCTTATTTTTAATTTCCATTGTCAATTTGTCCATTTCTGCACTCAATTATTTTCTTCAGAATTCCGCTTCTGTTGGAGTTTCAGTGTTTTTCCACTTCTGTGCAAAGGCCATCCTTGCCGCTGTAATAATATGGATCATTAAATAAAAGATTTCCTTCGGATAGGTCTTATTGGTGATTCCCAGTAAAAAAATTCTGGTTTGAAATTAATCTCTACATCACAAATTTCTCGTAAGCATTGATGTATTTCTTTCCAATATTCCTGGGCCTTTCCACAACTCCACCATATATGATAATATGTACCTCTTTCCTTATTACACTTCCAACAAAAGGAGGAAAATTTATTATTCATTTTAGATAGTCTTGTTGGTGTTATATGCCATCTATAAAATAATTTATACAGATTTTCTTTAAATGGAATTGCAAGGGTTATTTTTTTATTTCTAGTCCAAATATTTTGCCAATCATTTAAAGCTATGCTGTGACCAAAATCTCTCATCCAGCGTATCATTGTTTCTTTGACTGTTTCTTCTTCCAATTTAGTTTGTAATAATACTTGGTATGTTTTTTAATCATTTTACATCTGGTCCTAACAAAATTTCATCTAATTCCGTCCTAGTTTTGCTAATACCCAATTCCTTTTTGTCTTCTGCATGTTTAGCTTGGAGTTGTAGATAGGCCCACCATTCCAATTCTATTCCCTGTTCATTCAACCGCTGTCTAGTTTGTAAATCTCCTTTTTCATCTAACAGTTCTTCATAAGTAATAATTTTATCGTATCTTAGCAGGTGTGGATGCATCAAAGCTTCTAATGTTGATATCCAGATTGGTATTTGAATGTACATTTGTTTCTTAATTTTGAACCAGGTGTGTAGAAGTGTCTGTCTTACTTTGTGTTTCAAAACATAGCTGTGTCCCTTTAAACTATCTTGTCTAAGAAAAAGTGCCATCCTGTCTGGAGATTATAGCCTTCTAATGTTAGTATCCTTGTATTTGTGTGATTTATCCAGTCTTTTATCCAAGTCATAGTTGCAGCCCTATAATACAGCTCCCAATCTGGTAGGCCAAATCCCCCCCTTTCAGTTGCATCTTGTAGTAATTTTAGTTTTATCCTTGGTCTTTTTTTTGCCAAATAAAATTTGATGTTAATCTATTTAATTCATCAAAGAAGGATTTTTTAATTTTATGGGGTTTTGAAAGAGAAATAGAATTTTTGGTAAGATATTCATTTTAATCGTGGCTATCCTGCCCATAAAGGATAATTTTAAATTGTTCCATCTTATTAGGTCTTCCCTTATTTGTTTAATAAGTGGGTCATAGTTGTCTTTCTTCAGTGTGCTATATCTGGGGATATAATGATTCCTAAATATTTAATTTTTTCAACAATTTCAATGCCCATTGTTGAGGTCAGTAATTCTTTCTGTTTACTTGTCATATTTTTAGTAATCATTTTTGTTTTCTTTTTATTTATTTTTAATCCTGCTACTAAACCAAATTCATCCAATTTTTGTAAAAGTTTAGGTCCTGAAGATTGAGGTTCTTCCAGAATGAAAAGAAGGTCATCTGCAAATGCCTGTAATTTAAATTCTTCCCTTTTACTTTTAGTCCTTTTATATCATTGTCTTTTTAATTGTCCTAATTAAAGCCTCTAATGTCATAATGAACAGCAGTGGTGACAATGGACAGCCTTGTCTCGTTCCTTTTTGTATTTGAAACTTTTCTGTAAGTCCCCATTAATTAAAATTGTAGCATATTGTTTTTGATAGATAGCCTTAATTACATTAGAGAATTTAGGTCCTAACCTCAAATATTCACTTTGTTGTAGAATAAAGTCCCATTTCACATTATCAAATGCCTTTTGGGCATCTAAGAATAGCAGTGCAGCTTGGTCTGCACTCCATCCTCATAATACTCTAATATGTCCAACGCTACTCTAATATTGTTTCTAAGATGTCTCTGAGGGAGAAAGCCATTTTGGTCAGGGGATATGAGTTTATTAAGTATTTTTTTAGTCTCTCTGCCAAGATCGTCATAAAGATTTTATAATCTACATTAAGGAGAGAGATTGGCCGATAGTTCCCTGGTTCTGTTAGATCGAGCCTGATTTGGGAATGATGGATATTTTAGCTTCTTGCCATGATTGAGGACAATTCGCTTTGTCTAAAACTTCATTGAAAATTTTTACCATTTCCTTTCCTAAAATTTCTTGTTGTGCTTTATAAATCTCTGCTGGTAAGCCATCTGGACCTGGGACTTTATCTATTTTTGTTTGTTGATAGCCTCATAGACTTCTTGAAGGGTTATAAAATGGTTTAACGCTTTTTCATCTTCTTCTGAAATTTGTGTGAGATCTGTATTTTTAAGTATTTTAAAATTTGTTCTTCTGTAACATGACTTGTCTCTGTGTATAGATCTTTATAGTATTTTTGAATAATCTGCCTTTTATCCTCCTCTTTATAACATATATCCCCTTGTTCATTTCTTAATTTAGTAATCCATCTTTTTTCATTTTGTTTTTAAGTTTAGAGGCTAACCAACGTCCTGGTTTATTTTATTTTCAAATTGGTATTGCTTTGTCTTCTTTAGTTTCTGAGCTAGTTCCTCCTTCTCAGTTAAATTTATTTTATGTTTAATCTTATCCAATTGAAATTTGACTTGCTCATCTTGTGGGGTGGTTTGGAGTCTTTCATGCCATTCATCATATTCCTGCTGTAATTTTATTTTCTTTTGTCTTTTTTCTATTTTTCCTTGCCATATATTTAATAGACACTCCTCTCATCACTGCTTTGGCAGTATCCCAATTGTTTTGAAGGGAGGTGTCTTGAGGGTTATTTTCTTGAAAAAAATTCTAATTCTTTTGTCAGTATATTATTAAAAACTTCATCTTTTAAAATCGACCTCTGGAGCATCCAATTGTTTGATTGTGGTTGTTGTCCTTCCCATCTAAGCCTAATCATATTATGGTCTGCTAGTGTAGTTGGTTCCATTGTTATATCTAGAATTCCTGAGTTTAATTTTTTGGTCGCCCAAACCATGTCAAGTCTTGACCAGGACATGTGGCGGTTAGAATAATAAGTAAACTGTTTTTTCTTCGTGTTCCTCTCTCCAGACGTCACTAATATTAAATTCCTTCATGAGATCAAAAATATTTTTGGTAATTTTTTTTTCCAGATTGGTGTTATTTCCTTTATAGTCTAATAGTTTATTTACGACTGCATTGAAGTCTCCTATGATAAATAACTGTTGATATTGCAATTCTTTAAGTTTATCATATAATTTCTGAAAAAAATTCTTGGGGCCATTTGGTGCATAAATTACCGCTAGTAAACATTTAATTTGTCCCAGTTCAACTTCTACCATAAGTGTCCTACCATCTTTGTCAGAGTATATTAATGAAGCAGGATCCTATCTTTTATATAAAGTACTACTCCTCTCTTTTTTTTTTGGTCTAAAGCCAAACATATTGCCTAATTTTTATTCTCTAACAGATGTTTCTGTTTTTGGGTGATATGGACTTCTTGTAGTGCTATAATGTCTGCTTTTGAATTTGTAGGTGCTTAAAACCTTTTTCCTTTTACCGTGAGTTTAATCCATTTATGTTCCAAGATATAAGATCGGATAGATTTACGTTTTATTGGATCCTATATTTAGCGCTCCTTGTAATTCTAATGTCCATGGGTTCTTCTGGAACTTCTGGTTTCCCATTGCTATCATCTTTACTGTCAGTTATATTTACCTTTTATATGTCTCTAATCTTTTCCTTTCAGCTCTCCTAGCTTCTTCCCTGTCTTCATCTACTCCCTCCCTGTTTAAGTGTTGGTCAAAAACATCTCTGCTTTCTCTATAGTCTCAATTTTATACTTTTGTCGTGCCAGGTAACCATTATACCTTCTGGGACTAACCATCTAAAGTTAACATTTTGTTTTATCAGTTTGGTCGTTAAAAATTGATATGGTCTTCTCAAATCTCTTATTTTTGGGGGTTTGTTTAAGAATTATTATTGTTTTATCGGCATACTGTAGAATATTATCTCTGGATCTATGTAGAATTTCATCTCTAAGGGATTTCTTGACAAATTTAACATGTATCTCTCTTGGTAGGTTAAATCTCCTAGCGTAGTTGGTTTGGACTCTGTACAGTTCGTCAATTTCCTTCATTAAATCTTCTTTTCCATCTCTAGTGTGCCAGCTAAAATATCTGTCATAACCTCCCATAGATTTTCTTCCCTTTCTTCCTTCACTTTTGAAATCTTAAATAATATGCAGCTTTTTCTGACTCGAGATGGATGATTGCAGTTTCTAATTCTTTATTCTCTCTTACTAACTTTTCTGTCAGCTCATCTACTCTTTTTCCTCTTTGGTCACCTTTGTTTCTATTTCTAATATTTTTCCTGATTTTTCCTCATCTCCTGCTGAAATATTTCAAATTTTTCGTCTATCTTTTGTATCTTGTCTTTCAAATCTACTTTAACCGACCCAATTTCCTCTTTCATCTCCTCGTGATTTTTGATCATCATTTCCTGCATGCTTAACAATAAACTTTGTAGGTCCTTAGAGGAATTTGCACGTTCTTTAGGGAGCGTTTCCTCATTGTCTTTTGTGCAGAGGGCTCTGCACTGTCAGGTAGTTGATAATTGGTTAGGAGCTTTCCTAACTGTGCCAGTCTTAGAAATATTGGTGGTACTCGTCATTTTTCAAATTTCACTTAGAGTTTTTCACAATATCAATATCAATTGAAATTCACTTTTTCCCTTGTTTCTTTCCACCTAAGTCAAGTTTATATCCCAATCTCCTCCCTCTTTTGTTTTAGTGTAGACAAAATTATCTTAATTATCTTAATACATATAACATAGATATACTTATTCAATACTTATTTATACTTATCCAATATCTCTTCTAATATTTAAAACATAAAAATAATTCTTTCCTAAGTCAACAGTTCTAGTGAGACGCTTATCAATTATATAATTATGTGATTCAGTAGTTTTAGGTAAATAGTTATTTAAATATTAAGATATTAAGAAAGTATTAGCAAAATATTAACAATTATTTCTTAATATACAGTAGTGATTAGAAAGAAAATAGGAAGACAAGAGGTAAGAGTATAATTATAGAAAAATTTTCAGGTATAAAAAGGAGAAAGGGAAAGGAAAGAAAAGAAACAGAATCAGAGAAAGTATCTATGTAAGAGTTACAAGTTTAAAGTTTAGAAAGGGAAAGTAATTGAAAGTCTAATGTATCTAAAGTATCACTTTCACTTCCGCTCTCTTGTTGCAGCGTGACTCAGGAGGTTTTTTTCTCTCCTGCTGCTTCCTTCTTTGTTGTTAGCTCAACTGATCTGTAAAAGTTCAACTTTCTTTTCTAAAAGGTTTCTTTTGCTTTTCTTCAAAAGCTCAACTGTCTTTCTTAGGTAGGTCAAAAGAAAAGTTCGGTAAAATCTGTAAAATCCCAATCCAAGTATTTTGGTATTTTGTTCAGTCGTCTCTTTTCGGTCTCAATCTTCCGCAGTTGACAAGTTGATTAATTTGTAAAGAATCCACAGCATCCGTTTTCAATCAACTCTGCTGCTATCTTTAAGTTGAAATCTTTATGTCTTGTTTCGGTTCAAATTAAGGTCTAAGTTAAAGTCCGACCCAAAGTTGTATATATATTTTAATAATATGTACTTGTTCAGTTTTATATATATTGTTCTTGTTCTCCTTCTAACAGTTTAAATTTCCGCTTTATTCTCTTCTTCCGCATGAATCTCGCCGTTTGGTCAGCTTTTTAGATTAGAGCTATTAATCTTTTCTTCAAATATTTTCAAGATTGTCTATTGGCATCTAAATTATCTTTGTTTGTTTTTGCTTATTGGATATTGCTTAATCTCGCAAAGCCGTACCTTAGATTCTGCTTGATCACCGCTGGTGTGGTCGGCTGTCAGCATTTGAGGGTGGCCATTGCTAGCCTCCCGATCTTCCGCTCGCTTTGTTCGCTCTGGTTACCCCGATTCTACCGCAGACCGCCGCCTGGGGTTTCTTTCCAGGGACCCCTCTCCTTCAGGAGCTCTCCAAGCTCCCTTTGGGCTCTGTTAAGCCCCCACGAAGAGTGAAGGTTCGTGCTCCGCAGAGTCCTCTGCCCGCACGTCCCTTCTCTCTGACAGCTAACCGGAAACTCCACAGTCTACTTCTTGATAAATTAGAAAAATGTGGGATAGGCAACATCACCACCAGATGGATTCCTAACTGGCTGACAGACCACAATCAATGTGTAACTCTTAATGGAACTACATCCACTTGGAGGGAAGTAAGCAGTGGGATACCCCAATGTTCTGTCTTAGGCCCAGTACTCTTCAATATCTTTGTAAATAATTTAGATGGGCTAGAAGGGGAACCCATCAGATTTGCAGACAACACCAAGCTGAAAGGAATAGCCAATACTCCAGAAGGTAGGCTCAAGATTCAGAAGGATCTTGACAGACTTGAACACTGGGCCCTATCTAACAAAATGAAATTCAAAGGTGAGAAAGGTAAGGCTTTACACTTAGGCAAGAAAAATCAAATGCACAGGCATAGAATAGGTGGAACCTGACTCAACTGCAGTAACTATGAGAGGGATTTAGGAGTCCTAGTGGAAAACCACTTAATTATGAGCCAACAATGTGCTGCAACCACCAAAAAAGCCAGTGCAGTCATAAGCTGCATTAACAGAGGGTTAGAATCAAATTCATATGAAGTATTAGGACTACTTATAATGCCTTGGTAAGACCACTCTTGGAATATTGCATCCAGTTTTGGTGGTCACCATATAAAAAACGATGTTGAGACTCTGGAAAGAGTTTGGAGAACAGTAACAAAGATGATTAAGGGGCTGCAGACTAAAACATATGAAGAATGGTTTCAAGATTTGGGTATGTCTATTTTTGTGAAAAGAAGGAGTAGGGATGACATGGCAGCAGTGTTCCAATATTTGAGGGACTGCCACAAAGAAGACTTGAGCAACCTATTCTCCAAAGCACCTGAAGGCAGGACAAGAAGGAATTGATGGAAATCAATCAAGGAGAGAAGAAACCTAGAACTAATAAGAAACTTCCTGACAGTGAGAACAATCAGTGGAATGGCTTGTCCCCAGGAAGTTTTAAAGAGATTGGATAGCCAGTTGTCTGAAATGGTATATGGTTTCCTGCTTGGGTAGGGGGTTGGCTGAGCTCCTCCAACATCCCTTCCAACTCTATTATTCTTTTCCATTATTCTTTTTATGATCATGAGTATCCATCCTTTCAATCCCAAAGAAAGTCTGGAATGGTATAAGATCTCCTGCCATGGCCAGAGGGTTGGACTAGAAGACCTCCCAATCTTATTATTTTATGTTCTATGTTCTGAAATGGCCTCAATAACTTATATGGAAAGAAAAACTTCGGGAACAACTTAAGGAGCAGTTGGCTGCGGAACTGGACTTTTAGAAGGAAATCAGACAGAGGACTATGGAGGATGTAATGGCAGACAGAAGACAGCTCTGTGAAACCTCTGCAGCAGAATGAAGAGCAGGGAGGTAGACTGACTTTTCAGTAATTCCTCTTCAAACAAGCAGAGGACTTAAGACCATACACAAGTGTTCCGGACGACTGCTCCTTGTGCGTATAATATAAGATATTAATCTCTGACAAGTTTATTGCTCTGGGAGATGAAGGAATAGCTATCTTGACCAAGCCATAGTTTGTGCCTTTGAAAGCATATTACATGGCTTTTTAGCTATTAGAAATCTTTGTATGCAGTGATAGTACTATGTGAATTTCTCTTCAATTCTTGGCAAAAGAAAGTTTTTACTACAAATTTAAAAGCTTATTTTTAATAAACAGCTAAAGGGTGATTAAAAAACTGATTTTAGAAAGTTATAAATGGATGAAGGATTCAAAAACATTTGAAATAAGATTTCAATAAAATAAAAAATTATAAAAATCCTTTCCATGGGAATTTTTTTATTAAAAAAACATGATAATATTTTAAAAAGTGGACACTATAGAGAACATGAGATTAGAATTAAAGGAGAAAAACATAAACCTGACTTAGGAAAAAGCAAAATATTCTAATATTGGACATATTTAAAGATTTTTTGAAATATGGACTCAGAAATTAATAGCATCAACAGAGATATCTTCTATCTGGATACTATATTAAAAATGTTATGTTTCTCCTGACAAGATTGAGCCTGAGTTAAATGTGGATTTATAGATGAGAAAAATGAAAAAACAATGATATGGGAAAAGATTTATTTATTTATTTATTTATTTATTTATTTATTTATTTATTTGACTTGTATGCCGCCCCATCTCCGAAGACTTGGGGTGGTGCACAACTAAAAACAACAACAATAAATATTTAAAAAGAAATTAAACTAATTTCACAAGCCCAAAAATACAAAAACTAAAATTTACAGTGGTTAAAATAATTAAGAAACCCATCCCCCACCCCAAGGAGGGGTCACAGCCCGGATTGGTCAAACAACCAGGTCTTCAAATCATGGCAGAAGGTGCGGAGGTCAGGGAGCCCCAGGGGCAGTTGGTTCCAGAGGTCAGGGGCCGCGACAGAATCGGCTCGTCGCCGAAATAACATATAAAAGAAATTGGCTGAGGTTTTTTTTTTTTTTTAATTTTGAGGAATCTCATGACAGGGAACAAAGAAAAATAAAAGAAATCAAGATTTACAATACT
Organism: Naja naja; assembly: GCA_009733165.1. NCBI lineage: Eukaryota > Metazoa > Chordata > Lepidosauria > Squamata > Elapidae > Naja > Naja naja. The sequence continues at coordinate 32,258,324 of CM019151.1, forward strand.
ACTTGAATGGAAATAAAAATTAAGTTGTGGGAAGCAAAAAGAAGGAATATAAAGTAGGTTTATTTGATCAAGGTTAAAATAGATATGGTGTTAATTTCTGGTAATCTGTAATTGATTTTTGGGACACTGATAAGACAATGCTTTATGGATTTGTTTATAGATAGGAGCTGGGATATAGGAAGAAATCACTTGTTATATTTTAAGAAAACATGATGAGTTACTAAAAAATTTTACACTTGTGAAAATCGGATCACTTCTTGATAAGTTTCTTTTCTTTTTCTTTGCTGTAATCTTTTCTTTTCTATTCTATTTCTTTTTCTATTTTTGGTTTTTCGTTTATGTACCTTCTATCTTTTTATTCTTCTATCTTTGTATTAGTTTATATAATTGTTAGAGTTTGTATTAGGTTTTATTGTTGTAATTATAATCTTTATCAATTTACTATAAAAAAAGAAAATCAGAAAACGGACTGTAAATTTATCTATTTTAGTTTGTTTAGTTCATTTACTTATTTGACTCAGTCGGATTGACTAAGGTTGGTAAAATCAAGATTGGGAGCAATATGCTGACTCTGTAAACCACTTAGAGGGGGCTGTAAAGCACTGTGAAGTGGTATATAAGTCTAAGTGCTATTGCTATTGCTTATTTACTCTCAAAACCAATTTATAAAGAACAGTGACATGTATAATAGTGATCAGGTATAATTGTTCTTGAGGAATTTTTACCAAAAGTTGTGGTAGAATTGGAACAGACTTTAACTTTAGATTGTATTTCCTTCATGTTTAACCTTACTTTACTATCTCCAGGTACCTTACTTTGCATTGTTTCTGCACCATGTTGAATCAGCCCTGAGTCTGACAAATCCCTAGCTTCTTTTTATTCGTGAAAGCTGTATCTGTTTATTTCTGACTCTCCTCTGTTTTATTGGAAGCTAGTTAATGCTAATACTTTGTTAGACCTTGTGAAGGATCCATTTTCATCTTGGTTTCTGAACAAAAGCCAGCCATCAGTGCCATCTGTTATCTGGGTTCAGCATTTTTGTTCCTAAAACTTATTTCTTTATGTATAATACTTTAAAACTTGCTCCTTACCCTTCCTCCTAATAACCTAGTTTCCCAGTAACATGCAGTCTTAGTCACAGCTACTCCACAGCATTCAGGTATAAACTTGAAAACATGTTACTATTTCACCTTCGTAAATCACAGGGACTTTTTAATGAGACAAAGAAATGGTTTGGCACCCAGAAAGATTTTGGCAGATTTTAGGGGTTTGGCTACATTTTTTTAATAATTGATCTTCTCTCATAATAACCATTCACACTTTTTCCCCCTTTGTAAAAACTGTATGAAATGTAAATGAATGCATTGTTTCGAAGAATGTGGAAGGGAAGAGATTAAAGCAGGGGTGTCAAATTCGATTTCATTGAGGGCCGCATCAGGGTTGTGGTTGATTTTGGGGGGCCAGGTGGGTGTGGCCAGGGTGGGCACACGCAGTCCTCCCAAGCTCCATTTTTGCTGGCAAAGGCACCACGGGCCAGTTTTCCAGGGTGGCCCTGCAGGCCAGATTAAGCCCCACAGGCCTTGAGTTTGACACCCCTAGATTAAGGGGTTTGTGTAATTCCAAAACCATTGGCACTGTTCTATTGATCAGCAGAAGGGACAGAGGGCAAGCACTGACTGACTTAACGTATTCTCTTTGTTTAAGGTTAACAGAAGTAATTGAACTGTTTCAGACTTATTTGTGAGATACTGTGGCCTAATCAACTGCTCAAAACTGATAAAATATGCATTATGATATACTACATCAGTATATTACATTGACCGATGTCTAACTAATATTAATATTGTATCTGTGACAATAAACTGAAAGCAGAGTAGGATCCAATTTATTATGGGCAAATTTAATACTATGGTAGAATGGAAATCTGTGATGTATTGGTTATTTGTGCTTACCTTTATCTAGAATAGATTGCAAGGTTAAACAACTTAATTCACTTTGAAGGACAATTTTATATAAACATATTACTGTCTATTGATAATGATTTCACAATTCCCAAGGGGTGCGTATATGGAATTTGCAACCTAATCAAATAGGTCTTTTCATTCAGTGTAACTCATAGAGGTCCAAAGGAAACACAACCTTGAAACCTGCTTATATTCAATTCAAAGTCATTTTAGCTAGAGCATTTTAGCTACCCAGTAGAGTCAAGGCAATGAGTCAAAAGTTTTCTGAAAGAGGGTAAGAATTGAAACAGCTGGATAATTGAATGGATGGTGAGAGACAAAGGTTAAGGCAGCTTGAATTCTATTTTCTCTGCTGGTAGGAAGTCTATTGGCTGTGGGTAGTTTGTATGTCACAAAATATTGAAACTACAATATGGCATATTAAAAAGAATTGACAGAGTCAGTTCCTTTGGAGCCTGGAATATCTATTCAGCTCCGAGTTTAGGTAGGAATTAATTCAAATGGTTTTTTTCAACTAACTGCCCATCAGTTGTGCTTTTGGTAAGAAATCCTATTTCAGGAATTAGATATATATATAGTTTTTTCAGACACACGCTAAAATCTATATAACTTTCATTTATACTACAAAGATTAATACTATAGAAAAACATATGTTTTAGGTTTTCAAATAGAATTGCATTTATTGTCCCTTGTTTCAAATAGTCATAGAACATCTAGATGTGTGTGCTGGGATAAATCTGAGGGACCAATAAACTCTGATTGAATCTCATAGCTTATATATGAAACAATTCAAAATGTGCTTCCCCAGCTGCCCAGTTCTACAAAACACATATGGATAAGAGTATAAATTACAGCACTCCACCACCTCACCCATCGCACTTGATCTGCCAATGCTTGATTAAACATGAACCATTAAATATAGCAATAGTTATAATCATCATGAAAACTGCTCTTTCTCATGAACAGAATGCACTGAGCAAATAAGGTAATGAAAGATTATATTTTTCTATCAAGGTAATCACCTTTTTATAAGAAAGAAGAAACACAAAAGTGAAGATATAATTTAAAGCTGCAAGTTTAGAATTTTTCATTAATCTTTACGAATTACAAGATCACTTAAAGAATAAAAAAATGAAAAGCTATATTAAATATAACAGAGAATATAATTTTCTAGCAAAGAAAGGCAGTTTTTCTAGGATATTATCTAGAAATTATTTCCAGATATATTTTACCATGACTTAAGAGATAATAACAATATAAATTTCCTAGATAGCTTCACTACCATTAAAGATCAGTATAATTTTATATGTTAGAAATTTCCAGGATAGCAGAAGGAATTATTAGTAATTAAATTAATTACGGTTACAGGAACTGGGCTTGGCTAGTCTAGTAAAGAGAAGGACCAGGGAAGACATGATAGCAGTCTTCCAATATTTGAGGGGTTGCCACAGAGAGGAAGGGGTCAAGCTATTTTCTAAAGCACCCAAAGGCCAGACAAGGAATAATGGATAGAAACTGAACAAGGAGAGATTTAACCTGGAAATAAGGAGAAACTTTCTTACAGTGAAAACAATCAACCAATGGAACACTTTGCCCTCGGAAGTTGTGGGAGTGCATCACTTGAGACTTTCAAGAAGAGATTGGACTGCCATTTGTCAGAAATGGTATAGGGTCTCCTGCTTGGGTGGGGGGTTGGACTAGATGACCTACAAGGTCCCTTCCAAGTCTGATTATCTGTTATCTGTTAATGTAAGATTTTACATTCCCATCTAATGTTTTTGTGGACAGTTACTTGCTAAATACAAAATTTATAAGTCACCCAGAATTGTGCCTAGATGAGACAGATGGCACACAAATCGAATGAATGAATGAATGAATGAATGAATGAATGAATGAATACATACATACATATATCTTATAGTAAAAGGAAAATCAAAAGAAGATAAAATGTACTAATTTATATGAAGCTGCACAGAGCGAACTTGTGAGACTTTAATTAATGCAGATGATTTGAGATCCTTTTTAAAATACCCATACGGGCATAGAGACAATCTGGAAATAAATTAGTATGTGTATCAGGAATGGAAAACTGAAACATTCTCCATTGGTATATGGACTGGGACTTTCCTTATCACAGGCACAAATAAATTAATAAATGTATTTTATTTGGTAATATGTGCTTTGACTCTGAACTAGTCCCATTTCATTTTGATTGAAATTCAGTTTTCAGCTATTCTTATCCAAAGCAAGACTAATTTAACTTGTATCCAGCCCACTGGTCCATATTATGGCAAAAGGCTATTAATACCCCACTGCTAATCTGGTTAGAATATTCAATGAAGTGTTCTTATTACTATATTTGTCTGGTAATATTGTGGCTATGCGTGTGAAAGAATGGGATAAATGTCTAAAGTTCTTCTCCTTCATGTCCACTTTATGGGTAGGGGTAAAATTTCCCTTTCCTTTCTGTACCCTACTGGTGAGTAATTAACATTTCTCTTCAGTTCTAATTATAGTTCTTGTATCTCAGTCATTATGTTAATAGTCTTATTCTGTAGTATGTGAGATTGCATTCATTATCACTGGTGAGTTAAACCTTTATTAAAGAAGAATTCCCTCAGGTCCCATTCTGAAGTTAAGTAATTATTCATTTGGTTTTATCCTTGCAATTAGTTCTATGCTGTAGAGCTGATTATTGAGTTTCTATGTCCACCATGCCCCCAACCCCACCCTGAACAACATTAACCCACCCTGGTAAATAAATACCTTAACATATCGCAATGTGTTCAGAAATATGTTATTATGTAATGAAATAAGGAATTGCAATGCACAAGTTCCTAGCACAAGCACAAGCAAAATTCTAGCTGTGTTATGGATTAGATGGAAGATAATTAGGACTCCTACATCAGATACAAACTTAAAATCTGGGTCAGATTTTAAGCTGCTCCTCAAAAAGATCTCAGTAGGTTGATGAGATATGGGTCAGAGGAGGAAAAGTATAAGGTAGGATAAATGTTGGTAACTCTAGGATTTCTTTGCCATGATGTAATCACATGTCAGACAAGGAAAATGTGAAGGTGTATATGTGACCTTGATTGATATATATATATATAACCTAAATGGCATTGGATCTCGCTAAGATTTGAATGAGAGTTCCCCAAGAAGCACTAGGGATATAATCTACTATAGAACAAAAAAACAACAACAGAAAAAGAACACCATGGAAGGGAAAACATTTCTTGGTTGTTGCCAACAAGGACAATCAATTTTTTCTTATAGTCACCAGGAGCTGAACAAGATTTTTTCCTTAGATCCTTGTATTTTCTCTGCTCCTTTCCCCTAGATCAGGGGTATCAAACTCATATCGTCATGGCGTCATTATGTGATGTATCATGACTTTTCCCCCCTTTTCTAAATTGGGCACAGGCATGGCTAGCGTGTGACACATTTGGCCTGTGGGCAGCGAGTGTAACACCCCTGCTCAAGATATATGAAGCTCCCCAATTGCTTTATTTTATTTTTAAATTGTTTTGTGAAAATATTATATTACAGTGTACTTACAATTATTCATTTGTAATCACTGAAAGAGGGTACTGTAGCTCAATAAAACTCAAACATGAAGAACACCTTATTTACTTATGAATTATTTTAATCTACACAGCCTCTCCCCCCCCCCAAATAATTATGTTTTAACAAAGAAAATGGAATGATTCTTTCCATTCATAAATGGTGGAAAACTAAAGTAAGTAGATAAATCTCCACACATGATCCTTAGTGAAGCGTACAAACTAGCACTTGTATTTCCTGTGTCGGATGAGGAAAGTACATCTTTCTCCTTCTGTCCTGGCCACATTTTACAGAATGATTGAGAGCATGTTAACAAACATCACTATTGGTTTGGTGGCTACAGTGCCTCAGATAGAAAGTCCATACAGAGAGTGGTAAGGACAGCCGAGAAGATTATAGGAAGTTCACTTCCCGTTATTCAGGATATTGCTTATAAGCTCTATGTGCTTAGAGCTCAAAGCCTTGTTAGACACCCCACACACCCACTTCACGGTCTGTTTCTGTTGCTCTCCTCTGGGAGGAGGTTTCAAAGTATTTCTATCAGGACTACCAAATTCTGTAACAGCTTTGTTCCCTATGCCATCCATCTGAAAAACTCACAAGATTCATTTCTCTTGCCATGTATACATCCGAACTAGACTGTGTTGTTTCTCTTTTGTGATATGATATATGTGGATATATGCGTAAGATTTATTTATTTATTTATTTATCTATTTTGTCATGTTTATGTAGTGTATACTGGAGGTGGTGACCCTTTGAGAGCTGTATGCAACAAAAGTTCATTTTAATGTATGCTGATTAGTGTACATTCAAAGTGACGATAAAGTTATTCTATCTATTTAAATAAAAGTTATTTACAAATAGCAAAAATAAAGTAAGTAGATGTCTTTGTGTACATTGGTGAACTCTTTATTAAAAATGGAGAAATGGATGAGCAGGTTTTAAGACACGGAAGTACAATTAAAAAGGCAGCGGGGAATATATAGTCAGTTGTGAGGAATGTTTGTTTAAAGAAATAGAAAAGGTTGCATTCAGGAACGTGCTGTTGCCCAATAGAATCTATGGAAGCTGAGTGAATCAGGAGAAAGTGAGTTCTATGCAGTGGGAATGGTTAGTTAAGCTGAAATGTTTTAGGTAGTTTGGTCATGTAGAAATAATTCATGAGGAAGAGTAACTATTTATAAAATTTTATCATTGTAACGAATAAAAATTTATCATTGTAATGAATTTAGGTTATACATTGTGACATACCTACCGTTAAAAATTTCCTACGATGCTTTGGTTTTTTTTCCACAATATCAGAGAGCAAACTACTCACCTCAAAGAGGTGAAATTAAATTTTCTTTGAACTGCTTACTCTTGTTCTTAATCTTTTAAATTGTTGTAGGCTTATCTATTTGATGCCTGTTTGATTAACAGAGAATTTGTTTTCCTTCTATTACTAAAGGTGTAATTTTTCCTATGGCCAGTTAAGACCAGATTATTCATGTCAATTATTTCATATCTGAAATGTTGGGCTGCTATTCCCTTTGTATCTTGGGCTTTTGTAGAGCAAAACAGAGATTTGTTACTGGTCTTTGCTATCATTGGTAAAGGTCTGTTGCAACATGAAAGAAGTTTGTAATTAGGTGACAACAATGATCTGTGTTTGTGTGTCTGTGTATATGCCTTATTTGTGCCTTGCAGAGTCTAATGAGAGCCATTTCTGACTGGTCTCAGAATTGGATTGTAAAACTAGAGCATATAAAACTTTTGCTAGACTAATACTCGAATACAGCTCATCAGTCTGGAATCCGCACTGTATATCGGACATTAATACAATTGAGCAAGTCCAGAAGTATTTCACGAGAAGAGTACTACACTCCTCTGCTCACAACAGAATACTCTATATCGCCAGGCTTGGACAACCTTGAACTACGCTGCCTACGGTTGGACTTAAGCGTAGCACACAAAACTATCTGCTACAATGTCCTACCAGTCAATTTCAGCTTCAACCGCAACCATACAAGAGCACACAACAGATACAAACTCAATGTAAACCGCTCCAAACTTGATTGCAGGAAGTACGACTTCAGCAATAGAGTGGTCAATGCCTGGAATGCACTACCTGACTCTGTTGTTACATCCTCTAACCCCCACTCCTTTAACCTCAAACTATCTGCTATTGACCTCACCCCATTCCTAAGAGGTTTGAAAGGGGCGTGCATAAGTGCACAATTGTGCCTACCGTCCCTGTCCTATTGCCTCCTACTGATTTTTTTACCAATGTGTAGGACAGAGCATTTGTTAGTCGAGATTTGGAGTTTCCAATTGTTTGACCATTCAGATACATAATCAAGGTCGCTTTGAAGGACAGTAGCATTGTCGGTGGTGTTGAATAGTTTTACATCATCTGCAAAGAGGACACAGTTGCTTATAGGGTGATCGCAAAGATTATTTATATAGAGTATAAAGAGTATGGGTCCTAGAACGCTGCCTTGGGGGCCCCCCTGTTAACTGGAGCAGGGTTTGATATAATGCTCCCTATTTTTACTATTTGTTGCCTGTTTGACAGGAATGCAGTAATCCACTTATGAAGGGATCCGGAAATGCCGTAAGAGTTTAATTTTAATAGTAGTTTATCATGTACCACTGAATCAAAAGCTTTGCAGAAGTCTATGTAAATTGCATCTATAGCTTTACCCTGGTCAAGTAGAGTAGTCCATATGTTTTTGAAGTGTAGGAGTTGAAGATTACAGGACAATTTTTTCCTGAAACCAAATTGTTTTTTGGAGAGTAGGTTGTTTGACTCTAAGTGGAGGGTGATGAATTGGTTAATGATTGATTCCATGATACAACACAGTGAGATTGGTCTGTAGTTTTCAATCAGGCTGGGGCCACCTTTTCTGAAGATAGGGATGACTGTAGCTAAGGACCATAGGTTCGGTAAGGAGCTGGTTATGAATGATATCTCATATATAATGCTTAGGGGTTCTGCTATGGTAGAGGAGAGCTTTTTTAAGAAGTATGCACATAATCCATCGGGACCAATGGATAGGGGATGGTTTTAGGTTATGTAGTGCCTTTTCTATGTTATCTTCTGTAAAGTCAATATGTAGTAGATCATTAGAGTTAGTTGTGGTATGAGTAGGAAATGTGGGGCATGAGCCACTGCTGTTTACAAAGACTGAACTGAATAATGTGTTGAAGAGGTTGGCCTTAATGGCTTCATCATTGCAGTCTTTTCCATTTGATCCTTTTAGGGGTGGGATGGTTCTTGAGTCTTTAAGTTTTGTGTTTACAAAATTGGGTGGATTTTGTACATAGGAGGTTTTCCTCTTGCTTGCAGTGGTAATTTGTGCATTCTGCCTTTATCTGTTGGCATAAGGTGTTGCATTGGTTTTTTGAGTTTGCTACATAGCTAGTTTTGTTTTTTGCCATAGCGATATTTTTTTAATTGGAGTTTCCTTATTGTTATGGGTAATTTATTTGTTTTTTTGTTTTTGAGGGTTACTAATGGTACATATAGTTTAATGACTCTTTCAAGTTCAAACAAGAATGCATTATAATGGTCTTCTATAGTATTACAGCTAGAGAACACAATGTGCCAATCAAGAGATGATAGATTGGCATCTATGAGATCATAGTTGGCTTTTTTGAAGTTGTATTTTGGGGATCCATCATTATGTTCCTCTTTGTGAGGGTGTAAATTGAGACAAAAGTTGATCATACTGTTTGAAAAGGGTTCTTGTATTTGTAGGCCATATATTGAGTTTGAGCTGTTGCAGAAGATGATGTCAAGGCAGTTGTTGAATCTAGTGTTGTTAGTTACTAATTGATCCAGTCCCAGTGTAGTAACAGCATTGTACAGGGTTGCATGTATGGGTTTGGATGTACATTCATTTAGGGTCCAATTTATAAGAGGTAAATTGAGGTCACCAAGGAAAATAAGAGGGTGTGGGCAAAAGGCAGCTCACATTAGCAGTGAAGTTAGTTTGTTTGCATGAACTATGTCATAATCAGGGGCTCTGTAGAAGTGGATTGTGGTATTTGAGGACAGTTCGCAGATGATGGTCTCTGGAAGAGCAAGTTCCTGTGTAATTTGAATCTTTTTTAGATTTAGGGATAGCAACTCCACCTTCTCTACGGATTTTGCAATCTGACTGATAAACGTGATATTCTCTGACTGTGGTAATGGAATCTGGAAAAGATGCATTTAACATATATCTCACAGACAAATATAATGTTGAATGTGGTCATGCCTAATAAGATGAGGAATTCATGCATTTTGTTTGTGAGGCTTCTTGCATTGAGTAGTTTGCATTTTAGATATGTAGTAGTGGGTCTGGAGGAAGTAAGGGATGTGCATGCCTAATGTTGGATGTTGGGGTGATGGTTATTGGGATGTAAGTTGAAGGTCTTGCTTTTAATACATTCTGTGTGGTAGTCAATATATAGGTTAGTATTTCCTTGTTCATGGAGTCTTTTGAGCTCAGAGGACAACTCACGGGATCGTATACATTGCTGTAAGGTTAGGTCTGGATGAGAACGGAGGCTCTTATGGTTGGTGTTGCTCTTGGCGAATGAATTTATAGTGTAAATGAATTTTCATTTGCTTGATTCATTTTTACAAAAAAGTAGTTGGGTCCCCCCACCCTTCCATTCAATTGTGTCTAAATTTTGGAGACTGCTTGGACTAATCCCTGCAGTTTTCTTGATGAGATTTCTGTGTTTGTGATTGCCTCCCTCCTAGTGTTGAGAGAAAATGACTAACCCAAGGGTGCTCAATTGGCTTTGAGCCTCAGATGGGACTAGGACTTACAGACTCCAGGTTTCTATCCAATGTCTTAACCACTATACTAAATTGACTTTCTAGAGAAGGAGTCCATGCATGAGCTCATATATATTTGAATAGGACAATAATATTATTAGCAAAATCGCTTATCTCTAAAAACTACTACTGCTTTTTAGAGTCCTTGAAATATCTCTTAAATACTTAAGGGTGGCTTGCTTCCAAGTCTACAGTAGAATAAGATACTGTATGCAAATCCATAATAATTAAGTGCTGTATATTTAAATGTCTCTTAATGGGGGGAACTCACATAAAATTTACATTAAATTATTTTCAAGCATTTTCAACAGTACTCAATAACTTTATTATGCTGTGTTGTAATTTTACAAATGGTTTCATATTTGCCTTCTGTCTCTGACTGAATCTCTTTCCTTCTCTTATTAATCTTTTGCACAATGGGAAGTCTAATTAATAATGTAAGCCACAGCTTTCAGAGAAATGAGACCATCAATTTAATGTCATTCACCTTTTGTTGCAGACAAATTGTTTATTAATCTTTTGCAAATTATGCTCATGTTTTAATAAAATACTATATAGCTTGGAGCAAAATTCTGTTTGATCATAGAGACCAGGAATACTGTTTTGTGCATAGTACAAATATGAACATTTAAATACTGTTATTTTATTTATTTATTAGTATCCCATCTTTATTATTTTTACAAATAACTCAAGGCAGCAAACATCTGACACACCTTCCTCCTCCTATTTTTCCATAACAACAATCTATGAGGTGGGTTGGGCCAATGGTGGGATGCAACTGGTTTAACAACCAGTTCTGTGAGCACACGCTTCATGCATGGAGCATTGAATAAACACCAATTTGAACCTCTCCAGCTCACCTTCTAGCCTTCCCCAGTGAGTAGAACAGCTGAGGCGTGGTAAGCCACTTTGCCGCGCAAATCAGTTGAGCTGCAAAAGAAGGAAATGTAAGACAGGATAGGGTGGGGGAAGGTGGGTGGGGCCAACTGATTGTCTTTCATACCGATTTGCCAGAACCAGTGCGAACCGGCAGCAGCCCACCACTGGCTTGGGCTAAGAGAGAGTGTTTGGCCCAAAGTCAAAGGCTTTAATGGCTAAAGTGGGATTTCAACTCACAGTCTTCTGCTTTTTCTAGCCTGGTGCCTTAACCACTTGACCAAATTGGCTCAGTTAGCAATATAAATTAATAGTACTAATGATGCATCATACATACCTCTTTATACCATATTATTCTTTGCTTCTTCTCCAGCCTTCTCTGCTTTTTGCCTGAAGATAAATAAGAAAGAAACTTTCACTCCACAATGATGATTAAAGAGTTATGTTGTTTAATGGGCTAAGGAAAGCTTCCCTAAGATCAAGAGCCACTGACAGTCATCTCTATATGATTGAAAAAAATGTTGTCCGTTACATTTCTAATTGTAGAATCTTGCAAATTGTAATTTTGTTTTATGATTTTCTGTCAAGAAAAAATATACTCTTTTTATCATTTGCTAGCACCTACTTGAAAGCCAATTTGGTGTAGAGGTTAAGGCATCAGACTGGAAACTGGGAGAACCTGAGTTCTAGTTCTGCCTTAGGCACAAAGCCTGTTAAGTGACCTCTTGGGCCAGTCACCTTTTCTGAGCCTTAGGAAGGAAGCAATGGCAAACCATTTCTGAAAAAACGTACCAGAAAAACTGTCTAGCAATCAGACCCAATTGAATGGAACAAAAAAAAACCCACAACTACTTAAACAACCAACAACTTGCCATTTTAATTATTTATTCATTAGAGTTTTATAACAGCAAGTGTATTGTATTGGTTAAAGAACCCCTAGGAAAACAGTGAAGTTAACCTAACTTTTATTAAGGAGCTCAATATTTTTATATTGCCCATTAAAGCAGGTGTGCCTTTTCTGATTAAATTGATTAAATTTTCACATGAAAATGGAATTATTTTGTATAAGTGAACATCATACCAGAACTTCCTTCAGTATTTCTACAGTATGATTATAAATGAAAATGGAAAACATGTTTTCCTGAGATTGGAATAGAACAACTTCAACTAAAACATGCCATTGAAACTTTCTGAATGGTTTGTGTCCTGATGTAATGAAACAGTTTTAAGGATTCTATTTGCTGTTGAAACAAAACACATTTCAAGTATTTTAGTTATAAGAAACAATACAACATAATATGAATCTTTTGTTCTCCTTCCCCCCATACAAATACTACAAGAATAGATGGGTCTATAGGCTGTCAGCCAGCCAATTTATATAAAACCACTAGTGATATCATTTTAAAAAATTCTGAAAGAATAGAATTAAAACAAATATAACAATTTGCTTTTCTTCCTAGAAAATCAATCTTCACTTTGTTAAATGAAGCCCCTAAGGCTATAAGGAAACTAATATATTATCTACATTATTTACCTACTTCAGAACATTTGTCAGTTAAAAAATTATTAACATGTTTATGCTATACCCAATGTGGTGCTTACATTTTTGCTTTATAATTACAAAAACCTGTTCTACAACCAGCAAATAAAATATATTCAGAAAGCTCACAAGAGGGGGAGAACAGTCTCATATAGCCTTATACATAGCCACATTCTTAGCCATCAACAAACATATAACCACACAGACAGCAGAAGTTAAAGAAAAATTTTAGCAGCACAGGAGGACAAGAGGCGATGCAGAATCTTCCATTTTGGCATTTTATGATGCTGTTTAGAAATTCAGCATAGTAATAAGCACAGAAAACTATAACAAAGCTCAAAACAACTAAATTAACATGGTATTAATTTCTGCTTTTACACAGGCTCAACAGCATTAGCAACATTTTTCTGTGAAACCCAGTAGAAATTGCAACCACCCACCAACATGACCTGAAGCTTTCCTATAGTAAAGACTTTAAAAAAAATAAAAATAAAAGCTACAACTTGCCAAGTAGTTTGGCAGGAATGCAACTACAAGCAATCTTCTGCATGGCCATGTGCTTAACTGCTGTTTTTTCTCAACACTCTGTCACCCGTAGCAGCAGGGATATAACTAGTTCCTACCACTATACTGGTTAGGCTAGAAGAAGGTTGAAGAAAAGCAATTCAGGCATAAATCCCAACACAGCATCCAATTAAATAAGTTGGAGCATGCAACGGATGCCACTCAAAGCACTAAGTTTTGTCTTAATCCCAAAACAAGCTTCTTAAAATGTGAATGCCTAAACACTGAAACATTTTGAATGTTACAAATTTACATTATATCAAACCTACCGAATAAAATGGTATAAATATTCATAATATTTTAGCATATTGTAAACAGACTTTTTAATAAAAAAATAATGGTCTTTTCTTCATATTTGAAGGCTTTCTAATTTTCTGCTCCTACTTTTTTTGTCAGTTTTCCCCCCCTTTTATTTTGATGCTATCCATGAACTTGCATCAATGCAGTAACTCTAATCATATCCTCCTGGTCAAAGTTTCAGTCCAAGTTACAGTATGTGAAATGGCACTTCATAAGCAGTTAATAGGATCTGGGAAGTGTTGTTAGCTCTTGCATAACGTGTTCACATATTGCAATCCCATCCTTTCCCTTCTGTTACAGAACCATAACAGGACTGTATTTTGGCAGAAGAAAGGTGCTATATTCTCCAAACTAGCAGTTCTAACTTCTTTGTTTTTCCTAATTACAAACCTTTGCTGACATGCCTTGAAATGACTTTTTAAAAACAACTTCACCTTTCAGCTGTTAGTCTTGACCCTATGAATCTTCATTAATGTGCTTATAGATATATTTCTATGTAAAAAGACATTATAATTAAACAACAGATGCTTCATTAATTTAGGAATAAAGGCAGTGTATGTTGCTTTCCCTTTTCTTAGCGTATGAATACAGTAGTTTTTACTTTGATGAATGAATGGCTGTGTTTACCATTTTTATTCCTAATGAACTGGACTGTTCAATAAAAATGATGTGACAAAAATATATGACATTTAGTTATTTCACACTGGAGAAAATAAACCCCATCACTAAAATGGTTTCTGTAGTAATATTTTCAGAGTTTATATATTTAGGAGTTATTGACATTCATTTAATTAGTTTGGACCAGAACTTTTGGCTAAAATGTAACTTCATTTATTTCAGCCCACCTCAACCTGGACCAGAACAGCAATCTGTTTCTACCAGGGGTGGGATTCTACCAGTTCGCACCTATTCTCTAGAACTGGTTGTTAACATTCTAAGCAGTTCGGAGAACCGGTTGTTAGAAGAAATTACTGGCCTAATCCTGTAAGGAAGGCAGGAAGGAAACATTCTGGTGTTGCTTACAGAAACTGCCTCTCCGTTAACCCTTATTACATTCTTGGCAGGACTAGACTTCCTGTCTCTGGAACTTCTCTGGAGTTTTTTAAATTTAATTTAATTTAATAATTGGACTTGTATGCCGCCCCCTCTCCGAAAGGACTGGAGGTGGCTCACAACTAAAAATAACAACAATAAATACATTAAAAATGAATTAAACACTACAAGCCCACATAAAATCAATTTAAAGCCCCCCTCCCCGAGAGGTCAGTCCAGCCCAGCCTGTTCAAACAGCCAAGTTTTCAGATTGTGGTGGAAAGAGCGGAGATCTGGAGCCAAACAGAGCCCCACGGGGAGTTGGTTCCACAAGGTGGGAGCCGCTACAGAGTAGGCCCTTCCCCGGGACACCACCAGCCAACACTGTCTTGTGGATGGCACCCCAAGGAATCCCAGTCTGTGTGCTCGCACAGGGCGGTTGACATTCGATGTCGGCAGGAGATGCTCCCGCAAATACCATGGACCCAAGCCATGAAGGACTTTGTATGTTAATACCAACAGCTTGAATCTCACCCGGAGGGCAACTGGCAACCAATGCAGCTCACGCAGGAGGGGCGTAACATGGGAGTACCAGGAAACCCCCATCACAACCCATGCAGCCGCATTCTGTACCAGTTGAAACCTCCAGATGGTATGCAAGGGCAGTCCTAAATAGAGAGTGTTGCAGTAGTTGAGTCGGAAAGTGACAAGTGAATGAGTGACCTTGCGAAGGGCATCTCGGTCCAGATACGGGCGTAGGCATACCAGCCGAACCTGGGCAAAGACCCCCCTGGTCACGGCCCGCACCTGCTCCTCCAAACTGAGCCGTGAATCCAGGAGGACCCCCAGGTTTTGTGCCCTATCCACAGGGGGCAACACCTCTCCCCCTATGATCAAAGGTGGAATCTGTTGACTGGTCCGAGATGCCTGTACGCACAGCCACTCTGTCTTAGCTGGATTGAGCTGTAGCCTGTTCCTGACCATCCAGATCTGTACCACATCCAAACAATGGGATATCACGGAGAGGGCATCACTGATTTGGTTTGGGGTGGAGATGTACAGCTGGGTATCATCAGCATACTGGTGATACCTCACCCCAAAACCATGGATGATCTCACCCAGCGGCTTCATATAAATGTTGAACAAGTACCTCCTTTGCTGGTACTTTGCTTGTGTGGAGTGACCATTCAAAGTTACAATGGCACTGAAAAAAGTGACTTATGACTGTTTTTCACACTTATGACTGTTACAGCATCCCCACAGTCACGAGAGGCCAGGCAAGGAGATGCGTGCCTCGATGTGAGTGATGTTGAGTTGGCCATGCCCAGCCAGTAACATGACCACCAAGCCGTGTCCACCCAGTCACATGACCACCAAGCCATGCCCACCAACTAAGCCACACCCACAGAATCAGTTGTTAAAAAATTTGAATCCCACCCCTGGTTTCTACTTGATAGTTTAAGATACGAATTAGGGTTCAGTATAACAAGAGTACTCGCTTGTCAAACTTGGATTCTTAAAAAATACATGCTAAACTGAATAGTTTTATATTATATCGCAAGTTTACATGTGATATTTTGTACAATACAGCTGTTATGAGTTACTTCATATGTTATCTTTTCTTTATATAGCAGAAAGGTTTGTATTTATTATGGTAAGAAAAATATTAAACACCTCAGTGTGTGTGTGTGTGTGTGTGTATGTGTGCGTGTGTGTATCATAGTGGGTAAAGATTTTATTAATTTCATTCATCAAATGTTGCATGCTTATTACAAGGAATATCAGAGGTAGTAAAGCTCATCTTGGAAATTTCATATTATCATGATTGTCTTATGACCTTCTAATATCTCTGACTATGGTAAACAAGGGTCTATGATTACAGAATAATATTTTCAGAAACAAATTCTGGCAAAGAAATGTAAAGGTAAAGAAATTACAGTTACAAAATGTTCCCACCCAGTTTACCATAATTTAGCTCAGAAGTTGGAACAATATTATTTGGTGTGCCATGCACCATAACAAGGGTGTGTTTGGAAATTGCTGAGAGGTGAATATTAGAAGAAACATGATGGTTGTAAATGTTATATGATAAACTGCAAGATGGCTAGCAATCGTGTATTTCTCCTCCTCACCTGACTTCCTTTTAATTTGAATGGATGCCCTGACTAATGTAATAAACATATACTGTATATTCAGTTCCTCATATGAAAACCTGGCGACAGCTTGTTCTCCTATTTTCTAGTATCAGTTTAATGCTGTCACACCAATGAATTGGAAAATCGTGCATTATATGCTGTAGTTATGTAAGATGACAGTAACATGCTTATTCTCCATCTTATTTCTCTTTTAACTAGTTCCACATCTTGTGGCAATGAATTCCATAAATAAATAAAATAATATACCATTGAAATAGTTGTTGATCATAAAAAATAATATGTTTTTTTCAGATTCTGGTTCAAAAAACATAAGCCTGACTAAGACTCAAGTAATCGAAATTGCATTTATGTTGTATCCCCCTGTGGGTCTCAAATTGAGAACAGCCGCTGCTCCTCGGTCAACCTGGGTGAAACCAATTGTTGATGGAGAGGATTCTTACATGTATCTAGGTAAACATTTTTAAATGGATTCCTTTTGTAGGAGTGTTACTACTACAGAAATATATATGAATGGGCTAGAGAAATACAGGTTGTTTTAATGAGGGAAAATGGGCTAAATCTACTTATTGATCCCCCTCCCAAGCCATGGTCTATTGAAATTGACTTGCTGCACCATAAAATATTCTGCTTAATATTATTGTCAATTGATCCAGCTCTTTACCCAAGCATCCCTCATGAGCTTACAGTGTGTGAACTTTGGGAAAAGTTATTCAATAGGTTTAATTTGAAAAATTCAAACACCACTGCCAGAATTTCTAGAGAGTTCCATTCATCTAAATTAAGGGTAGGAATGGAAATGAATGAACACTTATGCAATTTAAAAAGAATGAGGGAGGAATTGAATTTGAGGGGGGAACCCGTCTCTGAATGGAGTTTAATTAGCATCATAATCAGTTCCCTGGATGCCAGTTGGGACAATTTTATTTCCCAATTGGATAGTTCCAACTATGATGGTGTGTCACTAGAAGTTCTGACAGGCAAGCTCATAGTGGAATTTAATTTAAGGAAGGATAGGGCAACCTTCCATAGGGAAAGAGGGATGGCTAGGAGGACTGAGAGTCCTAACAATGTAAATGCAATTGGTGAGTGTTACAATTGCAGATCAAAGGGACATTTTAGGAGAGATTGTCCTAAATTTGTAGACCCAAGGACAAATCAAAGGGGGCGCTCTAACAGTAAAGGTAGAAAGAGGTCACCCACTCCTAAAAGGAAGCCCCAGGTAAACCCTGTAAACCAAAGAAGGGGTAAAGGGGGCAACAAAGGTAACAAAAAGATAACCACAAGCAGAATGATAGCTTTGCCAGCATAACTGAAACCTCACACCTGAGGCTCACAAAACAGCAGCGTGAGCAGTTATGGCTGCTCGATAGTGGTGCTAGCAGACACATGGTGTGTAATAAACAATTGTTCAGCAAGTTAATAGACCACAACTGTAATGTAACAGTGGCAAATGGCCTAAGGACAAAGGCCATAGGTATAGGCAGTGTATATATACCTGGGCTTGGTGAAGTAGATGATGTTCTGTATGTTCCAAAACTGGAACACAACCTTCTGAGCATTCTTAAACTAAGTGACAAGTGTAATATTGAAGTTGTTTTTTCAAAAGGGGAAGCAATGGTGACCAGGGATGGCCACATGGTGGGAGAGGTTATTAAAGTAAATAACCTGCCATACTACTCCCCCATTGTGAGACTTGAAGAGTCTAGTGCCAGTTACCAGGCCAACACTGGTGAACCAAATGATGACTCTCAGTCAGGGCCTGAGGTCAGCCATAAAGAATGCAGACAAAAGAAGGGGAACAATAGTAGTGTTGTAAATAAATCTGAGAGCACCAAGCATGTAAGGTTTATCACAGAACACAGTGATGAGCAAACTAAGGGTACCAATACCTTTGCCTTTGCCCAGCTCCGTCTTGTTCGACCACTTCGCCCTTTTCTGGACCGGGACGCCCTACGCACAGTTACTCATGCCCTTGTCACCTCGAGACTCGACTACTGCAACGCTCTCTATCTAGGACTGCCCTTGCATACCATCCGGAGATTGCAGTTGATGCAGAATCGCGCAGCGGTGGTGATGGGAGTTACCCGGTTCCCCATGTTACCCCCTCCTGCGGGCCTGCATTGGTCGCCAATGCGCGGGTGAGATTCAAGGTTTTAGTTTTGACATTCAAAGTCCTACACGACATGGGTCCCCAATATCTGAGGGAGCGTCTTCTTCCAATAGCTAGTGCCGGCCGCCCTGCGGCTCATAGGCAAGGACTCCTCAGGGTTCCATCGGTCAATGCCGGTTGGTACTTCCCGAGCCTTCTCTGTTGCGGCCCCACCTCTGGAATCAACTGCCTCTGGAGCTCCGTCTGGCCCCTGATCTCCACACCTTCCGCCGTGAATTAAAGACCTGGTTGTTTGACCAACCCAGGCTGTGACCCTTCCCTGGGGAGGGATGGTTTTTAATGTATTTTATTGTTGTGTTTTATATTTGGGCTTGTTTGGTTTAATGTCTTTTTAAATATTTATTGTTCTGTGTTTTAGTTGTGAGCAGCTTGAGTCTTGGAGATGGGGTGGCATACAAGTTCAAATATAAATAAATAAATAAATAAATAAATAAATAAATAAATACCTTGTCAATTGGTAAACCCCTGCACGATGAGTGTGCCCATCTCCTACACAGGAGGATAGGCCACCTCAGTTTCCCGATTGTGCAAAAGCTACCTGAGTGCTCTAGGGGGTTATGTGTAAAAGGTTGTGATGTTTACATGGAATGCTCTGTTTGCAAGGGAGCTAAATCTAGGGTGAAGCCAGCACCCAGAAAAGCTCAGAGGCAAACAAAATGCATTTTTGAGCTGGTGCACATGGACCTAGTGGGCCCATTGAAGCCCTCCCTCGGTAAGAATACCTACTTTCTTACCATAGTGGACGACCATAGTAGATATGGATTTGTGTACCCCCTCAAATCCAAAGATCAGGTCTTCACCAAATTTAGGGAATTTTACAACTTGGTCCTAAATCAACATAAAATCAAGATTCAAAGAATCTTGACAGACAGAGGAACCGAGTTCAACTCTAATAACTTCTCTGTCTGGTTGAAAGAAAGGGGGATAGTCCATCTTAGGATAGCACCTTATTCGGCATTCCAGAATGGAATTTCTGTGAGGAGGAATGGCGTCCTCCAGACAATGATGAGGTGCGCTCTTGAGGATGCTGGTTTAAATTTTGCATACTGGGCGGAGGCCATATTGTATGCAAACTACACTCTCAACAGAGTATGGTCGAGTGTTGTACAAAAAAACCCTTATGAGGTGGTCTATGGGTGCAAACCTAATTTAAGACATCTGCATATATATGGGATGATGGCTGATGTACATGTCCCCAAGGAATTGAGAAAGAAGGGGGACAGGAGGTCGATCAAATTGAGATTTGTAGGATATGAGCCTGGGTCCAAGGCCTACAAATTTGTTGATAATGACAAAAGGATTGTCATCTCAAGATTGGCCACTTTCTATGAAAGTACCAACTGGAGCAGAATCCACGCAAATGAGATTCTGACTCCTAAGCCTGCACATAATTCAGCCAGCAAAATTAAAAATGTGTCAGAAAGCCCATCTAGTGATGGTGACACATCTGGCTCAGAGGAAAGTGGAGAAAGGGTAATCTCCAAACCCCTTAAGGGAATTCTCAAGAAGCATGTGGGGGAAGCCTGGAAGCAGGGGCATCCCAAAGTTAAAATTGATAAAATTGAAAGTGATGAAGGTGATGACAATTTGGATAAATTGGATGATTCAAATTGTGAACAGGAGCCAGTTAGTAGACCAATTCGGACTACTAGAAATAAAATGCCCAGTAAGTACAATGACTTCATCACTAGTGTTAATTTGGCATCGACCACTCCTCAAAGATAGGAGGATGTATTAAAGCTGCCTCCTAAAGAGCAGGGTAATTGGCATACTGCTATGGATTTGGAGATGAACAGGCTCAGGAAGTTAGAGGTGTTCATGCCAGCTAAATTGCCAAAAGACAAGAGAGTGATTGGCACAAGGTGGGTTTATAAGAAGAAGCCACTAGATGATGGGAACTTCTTATACAAGACGAGACTGGTGGCACAAGGATTCTCGCAGAGATACCCTGATGATTTTGATGACACCTTCTCACCCACAGTACACCCTGAGAGCATAAAGACGGCTCTCACCGTGGCAGCCATACACGGGGAGAGTGTTCTACAGTTTGATGTGCAAACGGCCTATTTCCACGCCAGATTGGACAAAGAGATTTATGTAAGGGCACCTCCAGGTGTAGATCATAGAGAAGATGAAATCTGGCTTCTTAACAAAAGTCTCTATGGTCTGAAACAGTCAGGCAGAAAGGTGGTATGAATGCCTTACCGAGTGTCTAAGGCAAATAAGTTTCACCGCCTCACCAGCTGATGAATGTGTTTTCATCAGGCAGGAAAATGAAGTCAAGGAGACTGTTCTGGTGTATGTTGATGATATTCTATACATCAGCAAATCAGAGGAGAGGAGTAAGTCCTTCTCTGATCAGGTAAGTCAAAAGTTTGCACTGAAGCCTCTAGGCCAGATTGACAAATTTCCGGGGGTTCAGTTTACAAGAACTGAGAAAGGATTTGAGCTTTCTCAGTGGGATAAAATCATAGATTTGATTGGCAGGTGCAACATGGCAGAGGCCAAGCCCTGTGACACTCCCATGCAAACAGACTTCACTAGGCATATGTACAGTGAGAGTGAAGATTTTGAATACAAGACTTTGTATAGATCTGTATTGGGCTCACTTCTGTATATAGCAGGTTGGACAAGACCTGACATTAGCCTAGCCATTAATGTATTGTCAAGGCATTTTGACAACCCCACTCACTTGCACTGGGATGGGATCAAAAGAGTTCTCAGATATTTAAAGGGCACTGCTGATTACACTCTACGTCTAGAGCCTTACATTTCCGAAGTACCAAACTTGTGCACCTATTCTGATGCTGACTGGGCTGGTGATACAAAGTTGAGGAAAAGTACTTATGGATATATTATCTTCCTAAATGATAGTCCTATACACTGGTATTCAGGGAAGCAAAAGCTGACAGCTACCTCCACTGCTGAGGCAGAGTATGCCTGTATGTCTAAAGTGGCTAATAATCTCATCTGGTTTGATGAGTTGCTTAAGAGCATTTGGAGGGAACCTGATCATCCTATAATAGTGTACGAAGATAATAAAGCTGCCATCGAAATATCTAAGGCTGAAGCCATTGGACAGAGGTCACAGCACATAGATATAAAATTTAAGCATGTAAGACAGCTATGTAAGATGGGTTTCATAAGAACAGCATTCATTGAAACCAAAGAACAAACAGCGGATATATTCACAAAGCCCTTGCCTAAGGAACAACACAAGTATCTATTAAGCAGGATACCTCTGACTGAATGAGATGAATTCATTGTTGTTCTGGTAGTTGTACATATTGTATATATGTAGCCCAATGTATATATGTATAAGTGTGTAAATGCATAGAGAAGGAGATTGTCAGAAAATGGAACTTTCTGGTGTTGCTATGCAGTTTACAACTTGTGGGGATTTGGAGGCAAACCAAACCCACCAATGACAGGGTAACAGCAGATACCCTGATGTGGCATCACAAGCCACGCCCCTTGGTATATAAGGGGCAGCATCATCTTTCTGGAGATCTATCTGAGGAGAAGTTTCTGAAGAGAAACTTTCTACTGGGCTCCATTGTTCTCCTTGCCTGCTCTTGCTGAAATTATTCTGTGCTCAGCTTGAGTACCTCAGAAGCTTGAGGTGGAGGAACCTCTTACCAGAAGAGAAAAGGAGACAGAGAGAGGGAAAAGCCTTGAAACAGTTTTAAGTTCTTTAAAGAGGTCTAAGTTTCTTAAGGGTTTATTCTTAATCTAAAGGACTGAGAAAACCTAACTACATAGGTAGACAGAGAAACCAAGTAAGACCTGAGAGAAAAAAAAACTTAAAGAAGGCACAAGAAACTGGTAAAAGTCTTTCTGTAAATTTATGTGAATTAAGCTGCTTGTACAATAAAAGATTTTGGTTTGAAGAACAAACTTGGCTCAGCATCTTTGTACAATTTAAATATATAGACAGATTAACAAGATCCTCTAAACATTAGCCAATCATAGGATTGACTTAAAAAAAACATTTTTTCAACAGCAAATACCGCTTCTGACTGGAGATTTTACAGTATCCTTCCCCTGCCATGCCCACTAAGCCACGCCCACAGAACCAGTAGTAAAAAAAATTTGAATCTCACCACTGCTTCAAATGCAATGCACTGAGTAGCTTCTGTTTTCTCCCTCTCTTGGTTGGTGAGGTGGTGCCAGGAGACGCATTCACATTTCTGTTTCATTCACAAATGAGCTCTCCATCTATTCATACTTTGTTGTTCTTCATCTACTCATACATTTGGCCTAATGAACTAATACCAGCACTTTTTGTAACAAGTTCTGGAAGCTAATCATATATTTTCTATGTAATTATATGAGGTATATTTTTCAGCCATAATGGCTCTTAAAATAGTTGATAGAAAGATTATAGCAGTTGCATTTAAGTTGCACATAATCTGTTTGTTTTTAAAGCACTGTGAATTTTCTTATTTTCAATGTTTGTAAAGATAGCCTTCAGATTTTTAAAATACGTTCTATAGTAAATATCAAAATATCAAACACATTACTTCTTCTTTTCTGTCCACTTTTATTCTACATTGACTTGGACTGATGATAAAGAAATCTTGAAGTGCTATTTAAAAAGGTGAGAAGAAAGACCACGATGGTGTGTGTAAAGTGGGACATGAAAACAGACTGTCACAAAAACTTTAAACCACCGAATTGCAAAAAGCACTGCCATTTTATTCACTTTCACTAAGATGCCAACAGAAAATGGACCACTGATTTTCTATTACTCTTTATGACAAGAAATCACATAATATATTTCTTGCAAGAGAGTTGATAACCTGATCAGCTGATCTGTGAAGATCAAAGAGTGAATTCAGCAATTGTTAATGACAGGAAATGAGAGTAATAGGAAAGTGTCTATATGTAAAGAAAGGAAGAAAATGTCTATACATCTTTCAAGTCAGCAGTTTCTATAAACATTAGGAACTTCATAACTTATAGCAGGAGTGTCAAACTCAATTTCATAGAGGGCTGCATAAGGGTTGCGTTTGACTTCAGGAGGCTGGGGTTGGTATGGCCAGAGTAGACATGGCCAACTCAACGTCACTCATGTTGGGGGCACCTGTGGTGGCCAAGTGCTAAGACGGGACTTCCCTCAGACCCTCCCTCCCTCCCTCTCATTATAATCTCCTTCCTTTTCTTCTTTTTCCTTCCTTCTTCCTTCTTCTTTCTTCTTCCTTCCCCTCTGTCCTTATTTTTCCTTCCTTGCTCTCTTCCCATCTTTCTTTTTCTTTGTCTTTCCTCTTTCACTTTCTCCTTTCCTGTCCCTTCTTGGATGCTCAAATGCAAAAAGGGAAACATTTCTTTTTTTGTTTTGTTTTGCTTTTAGTTTGTTTTGCTAGCCCTCTGCCAGCGAAAAGAGATCTTGGGGGGCCCACGTGCAGCTTTCCCCAGCTCCGTTTTCAGCCTCAATGGCCTCCTGCAGCCCGCTGCCAGCAAAAATGGAACCTGTGGACAGGCACTGTGGGCTGATCCTTTGCTGTTTCCAGGGTGGCCCCACAGGCCAGATCTAAGACCCCCGTGGGTTGGGTGTGGCCCAAGGGCCTTGAGTTTGACACCCCTGGCTTATAGGATGAGAATCAGTGGACTTGGCTGACTTTAGAATAACTACTGTATGCATTAGACAGCACTGTAAGTCTTGAAGAGATGTGTCAAGCAGAAGTGGGGATGTTCATGCCTGCATGTTTTAAGATTTTGTTTATTTTAATAGGTATCTCTAGGCTTCAGTATTGCAAAGATAATAGTCAGAAATTGCTATGCTCACTTTCCTGCCTTGCTCCAGGCTCATATATTTATTTAATGACATGATGGCTTCTAGGGGTCCTAGGGCTCCAGCAGTTGGCTAACTAAATATGCTCTCTGGATTTCCCAGTGCATTAAAAAAATGGGAGTTTTTTTGCAATATAAAGATCCTGAAAATGGTGTCATTTTTGTAACAAGATGGAATGCCTCATAACACAGCATTAGGTTATGTGTGAGGGAGGCAAGCAGCCTCTTAATGGCTACAAGATGTTGAAAAGAACAGAACTGAAGCTGTATGGGGTTTCTGTCGTGACTCAAGAAAGCCTTTGATCATTTAAAATAAACTCAAACAATTAGCGTCCTAAAAACTAGAATGTTTTTAACGGTATTCTATAAAGCTTGTTGACATGCATATCCAGGGTATTCAAAGGAAGGGAAAATACACTACTTTCATGATGGATAAGTGTTTTAGGCAATTCATGTTAAACCTCACAGTGTTAAATTCAAATAAAATTGGTTAATTTGTGAATTTGTGCCTGCTTTGGATTATATAATGTACACAAAGTTCTTCTAAATGTAGGCCTATATTTTCCTCTGCTATAAAATAAGCAGTTTTGGAAAGGATTTCTGGTCAATAACTCAAATGTTTCTACTAGTTGGCCCCTGTTGAGATACTTGTAGGTTTGCATCAGAAAATGCTATTTGAAGTTTTAGTGTTACCATTTGAGATATTTAATATTATATTTTGCTTTGTGTTGAGTCAAAAATAGCAAACACATGGCTCTGTAGATGTTGAATATCATAAGCCTCAGCACCCATTTGGCCTTGTCTGCTGGAGCTGCTACTGGTTGAGTAATTTATGGAGAATCATAGGATTCCACATCTTTTGGATAGAGAGAACAAACTGTATAGCAATAACCTAAATCTTGATAGACAACTTCAGGGGACGGGGTTCTGACTGATTAGAATGGGTTGTTAGCAACTCTAGACAGTCTTTCTGCTTGATATAACCTTACTCCCCTGCATTTTTTTTCTTTGCAAGTATATATTGTATGCTGGCATTTTAGTTATAAAGCACCCCCCAGAGTCAGGCAGCTTATAAATAAAATAAAATAATAAAAATATATCTGTTTCATGATCTGCGGACGATATGCTTCTGTCTCTTGAGGAGTGTTACTGTTCATTATTTTCTCAGTATATTGTATGTCAGGATTTAGCTTTGTGAATTTTAATCTTGTTCCTATAATGCTTGCCAGTTCTGATTACTGCAATCACAGGCAAAAATGGGTTGGAAAGGTTAGAGTACAATCTAAACCCCTGGGCTCTGATCCATCACATTTTGGCACAAGTTGAATAGTCAAGCTACTTGTGCTTCAGATAAATTCTAGTGGATAAGTACCTACAGTATTTCAAGACACATTTCAAGTAATTTGCTTGATATTTTCTAAAACCCTAATACTTATTTTTCAGCTGCTGGAAATGTTTTGCATTTATCTCCCAAAACTTATACAATTTTGAATGTTGAAATAAGCTTGTACAATAAACTCAGATATAGTAATTTCTCTAATTCAAATTTGTTTACAAAAATTAATTTATATATCATACCATCTGATGAAGCATGTCTTTTAGGGGAAAATGTCAATTTTAAGTGTATTAAATTAGATATACTAGTTTTTATTTCTTCAGCAAAAAGAAATAAGATAATATGTCTCTATGTTTCTTACATATGTTATTAGTATGTTTCTTTCTGAGATCTCTGTGTCTTTTGTTCAAGACTAAATCTCCTGGAAGATGGTTATTGATGAATTTTGTCCCATAAATTGCTATGACAACCTCATAGTCTCTCTCAGTACTATTTTTCTCTACTGAACGACATTGAACTAATGGTTGGAATATTTGTTTCCCAGATTCAAACAGTCTGGTTTGCATTGTGTGTAAAAACTGAAGTCTTCTGTGAATCATGTACCTTAACAAGGTGATCTCACGTACTGTACTTGTCAAAGTACTGTATTTTGCTGGGCAGCAACATGGAAGCATTGCCTTGTTACGGAAGTACAAAGCCAAATTAGAGCTTAAACAAAGTACGAAACAATTAAAATGTCCACTTATCAGAGAGAGATACCTCTTTTTAAAAGTCTTTATCTATCTATCTATCTATCTATCTATCTATCTATCTATCTATCTATCTAAATAATTTATGTGGCCGTCCATTTTAAACAACCAGCATACAATATTCGGAGATATGAAAGCATTAAGCTCAAGTCAAAACTGTTGTTTCCAAATGATAAACTGGCTGCCAGTGGTTGCATAGTTACCACTTACCACAGGCAAGCTGAGATGAGTGCCTTTCATCGGCTTTTTGGAGTTCACAACACGTTATTGAGCTTGGTGGATCTAAGGGCTTCCATCATCTGATTCATCCTGCACATTTTCTGGATCACTGCTAGCAGAGTCGGCTTAGGTGCTAGATTGCTGCCCTTGATATCTTGATGCATTGATATCTTGAGGATACTATTTATCTGGAGTAGACTCCTTTGCATTCTTACTTGGAAGAGACTATGAAACACGAAGGATTGTTTCTTGGGAGTGATATTCACCCAAATCTAGCTCAATTTTGCTTAGTTCAAAGTCTCAACAATGTCACAAGGTGCTGTCACCTAAGTGAGTATATGTTTGGGTGTGTCTCTGTCTCCACCCCCTCCCATCCATCCATCTATCTATCTATCTATCTATCTATCTATCTATCTATCTATCTATCTATCTATCTAGTAAACAGAGATATGTATAATTCACACAGAAGAGTTGTTTAAGTTAGAAATAAATACTAGTAAATTTAGACAGAGATGCTACTGCAAATTGCAAATTAAAGAGAAAGGCAAGATCATTCTTTTTTAGCATTGCATCAACATTAGAAAATTCTTTTATTCGAAACTATGTTTTGGAAATCACTGAAAAGTACCAGAGGAACCATGCAATGGGGAATGATACTGTTCTTAGCCTTTAGATTGGTTTGGGATTTTTTTTTTAGCTTGGAGCGTATGGAAAGTAATGGGAGAAAAAAGCAAATCTAATCTCAGTAAAGCCTTGGAGGGTTTGTTAATTATTACTGATTAACTTTCCATAACCAACCATTTGAAGAATTTGCCACCTACAATCTTGATTAAATCAAATCTTTAGGGTGGGTGGTTTGATGGCTTAGTTTATTTTTGCTGATAGGTTTATTTTCTCCTGGAAAAAGCATCCCCAAAGATAACTTTTCTGAGGCTTCCCATTTCCATTCCTAATATCATTTGCTCCCAATAGAGCTTCACAAGAAGTCAAACGAAGAGCCTTTGATTTAGATGTCCAGAATGACAAGCTAAATCTTTTCCTTGCTGCCCCAAGGATCTCTTTCATAACTCTTCCGAGACCTCTAAATAGCACCACAGTATTATTTCTGTCATACACAGAAGAGCACTTGCACTAATGTGGGTCAGTGTCCTACCCTCAATATTGATGGAGGAAAATTCAGTAATATTCCTTAAGTGGAACACTTCTATATTTGATAAGAGACCACCATTGAGTCAGTGAACAGAGTCAACAGAATTGGCTGTAGCTGTAACACAACCAGCATAAATATGCTAAAGCTTAAGGATGTCAGGCGTATCCTGAGAGGTCAGCAGAATCAAAAGTAATACATTTCATCTGCCAGCTCACAGCGTAGGAAATCTTTTAGTGTCTCCTTATAGTGTGCCCATATAATCCATAACCTCCAAGAACAACAGTCTTCTGGATTTTCATAACATACAAACACTTACATTGGACTCACTACTGAACATTTGCAGGTGGGTCACAGACAATAGAAAATCAATCCTGTGATTAAAACAAAAACAAAAAGAAAAGAGGGAGCATAAACAACTTGCAGATATATAGGAAAGAAGACGGAAAAATGGTCATGGCTTATGCTTTCATAAGTCAAAGAGATGTTTTTCCTCACTTGCCTAGAATGTAGCTCCCCTGCAGTTTAGTCTCCCTTTTGAAACTGAGAGGAATAGGATAGGATTTATCTGACTAAACTTTATCCTACACCATTTAGCACTTTTAACTACTGCTTCCAGTTTTCGTCGCCACAATGTAAAAAAGATGTTGAGACTCTAGAAAGAATGCAGAACAACCAAGGTGATTAGTGGACTGGAGGCTAAAACACATAAAGAATGGTTGCTGGAATTGGGTAAGTCTAGTTTAATGAAAAGAAAGACTAAGGGTGATATGATAGCAGTGTTCCAATATCTCAGGGGCTGCCACAAAGAAGAGGGAGTCAAACTATTATCCAAAGCACCTGGAGACAGGACAAAAAGCAATGGATGGAAAACAATTAAGTAGAGTAGCAGCTTAGAACTAAGGAGAAATTTCCTGACAGAATAATCGATCGGTGAAACAACTCGCCTCCAGACGTTGCGAATGCTTCAACACTGGAAGTTTTGAAGAAAAGTTTGGACAATCATTTGTCTGAAATGATATGGGGCTTCCTGCCTGAGCAGAGGTTGGAATAGAAGACCTCTAAGTTTCCTTCCAACTCTTGTCATTCTGTCATTCTGCTCTGTTAAATTCTGCAGTTTTATACTATTTTATGTCTTGTGTTGGTGGATTGTACACCCTGAAAAATTAAACTTATGGGTCTCTGTAGAGTAGTTAGAACAAAAATATGTTTATTCAAAATAGCAAATTCAAACAAAATATACCAAGGCATTTAAGTAAAATAATATGTCTTTTAAAGGAGAGAATGTAACACATTCATTTGTGAGTGTATGCAATTAGAGTTTGATAAAACAAGTAGCAGTGTGTTCTTCCTTTTCTGAGACAACTGTTTCCTGACTAATCAGAGACAGAAGAACAGCTTTAAATCTGCAGTCAGTTCAAGAAATTTAGAGATGTCAAGTATGTGATCCTGTCTCCGAAACAGGAAAACAACTGACAAATATGATTTCCAAAAAAATCATTAATACAATATTCATTCTTGGAATAGCTTTTGAATTTAAGTTTAGAAATATATTTATACATATATATCCCCATGTTTCTGGTGCCCTCCCCAAGGAAGCAAGTCTAGCAGACACATTGGTCAGCTTAGCCATACCTTAAGACAACTTTGTTTGGATAGTGGCTTTTATTGTTTTCTATCTTTGTATTCTGTTCAGTGTACTAAATGGTATGGATGTTGCTTTAAGTGACTTTATAATGCACTCTGAGAATTTTAACTTTGGAGTTCTTCAGGGTGTCTGAACTTGGTTGTTTGCTTGCAGATATTTCATGACTCAACTAGGTAATATTATCAGTGCGAGTGAGTATGGGAATTTAAAACACAGTATTATTTCAGGGTCCATAACCAGTCAATCTCTGATTTGTATAATTCCAAGATTATACATTTTACTTTGTAGACATGGCACAATACAGAAACTGTATTATTGATTCACTGGGAATTTGCATAGCACCCTTACGTACGTGTAGATATGTGAGATGTATTATTTTATATAATTTTATATTAAATACTATAATAAGTAGCAATAGCACTTAGACTTATATACCTCTTCACAGTGCTTTACAGCCCTCTCTAAGCAGTTTAGAGAGTCAGCCTATTGCCCTCAACAATCTAGGTCCTCGTTTTTGCCAACTTCGGAAGGATGGAATGCTGAGTAGTTGGTTATACATTTGGAGGGAGAAGGTTTAGAGGAGAAAGCTGTTCAAGGAATGATTATACATTAGATAAAGAGATAATTTTTGATCTGTCTAACTTTGGGGTATGGTGGTCCCTGACAATGCAGAAAAGCACTTGTTTGTAGTGAATATGTATTTATTAAATTTATATCTGCCTTTCTCACTATCCAAAGCAATTATTGTCTTAATACATCAGACAACTTTGTTTTGTTTCAGCCACATATGTAAGATAGGAACAACACATTCTGTAAATTCTGATGGTTTCATTAGCTATCTGCCTGGTTCAGTGGTGTGATTCAAAAATTTTACTACCGGTTCTGTGGGCGTGGCTTGGGGGGCATGGTGTGGCTTGGTGGGCGTGGCAGAGGCAGGATGCTGTAAAATCTCAATTACCACACCACTCCAGAGGAAGGATACTGTAAAATCCCCATTCTCTTCCCACCCCACTAACCAGCTTTCCAGTTCTGTTCTCCTATGCAGGGCAACAAAAGAAGACCTAGCCGATCAGCTGAGACTTGGGAGGCAAAGAATAGATGGGGGCAGGGCCAGGCAGAGGTGGTATACCAAACTACTCAAAATTTCTGCTACCAGTTCTCCAGAACTGGTCAGAACCTGCTGAATGCCACCTCTGGCCTGGTTTGCTTTGGAAGGTTTGGTGTGTGTTGATTTCCATTGATTAAGCAATGCCATCTATTGACACCCCAGATTTTCTTTAAAAAGCCTCTGGTATGTGATTCTCCTTAAAATTTAAATTCTCCTCCCATTTTACTCTTATTTGGAAGAAGTAGCTATTCACCCAGGCCTTTGGGGAGGATGATGGATGCCCCCTTTCTTCCTTTTCCTTGTTTGTTTTCTCTGCCATAACTGTTCCTTTGTTTTGTGTTGTTCTTGTGCTTTTTGTATTGTTACTTGTTTTTAAATTAATAATTTGTAAACCACAGTCAATTGGAATCAGGTGGTAGGTTAATGTAATGATTATTAATAATAATAGTAACAAGATGTAAAAATAGGATAATTGTATGACAAAATATATTAAGATTTCATAAAGATTGAATTGTGTTATATAATAAGACAATCTGAGATTGTGCTGCCATCTGAATTGGCTCAAGTAATAAGTATACAATCTCATTGGCTGCATTTGTATAACCCTTGGCTAAAATATGATTAATGTGTCTGGTTAACATAGCCAAGAATTTGCAAGTGTCATATTTACTTTTTTCAATAAGCTAATTAGTTTATGGTTCATGTGTTTTATAAACTTGAAAATATGGTACTTTTTTCTGTTTTATTATTTATCATTCAGAAGTTTTATATAAATTACCAAGAAAGAAATCTATTTTTGTTTAACTTGTTTGCTTGTAAAAAACTGTCAGATGTAAGATTTTCAATTTGAAATCTATAGATATGCTTGTCATAAGACACCATCATGTTACATAAGGCTACAAACATTTAAGTATCTGAATTCTGTTGAAATCGACAGAGAATTTCAATATTGGAGAATCAATCTGCTTAATATACTGAAAGCTCAAGTATATTATGCATACTTTTCAGTGCATAATTAACTATCGAAATAATTTTCATTCTTTGAATAAAACTTAATTGTGTCCAGCTAGTTATTTTCAAGGGCACATGTGTCAGATCTATGTTACATTTATTTTTAATCTCTTAATAGAAATATTTGCATTGATTTTTATGAATGCACACATATTTTTAACCATGAGAAATTGTGTTGTTTTTATTGGGCATTTTATTTAAGAAATGTCACAAAAGGCTGTGGCCATCCAAGTTTCAAAAACAAAACAGGATTCACAGCAAAGCTTTATTAATTAAAAAGCAATAATAATAATAATAAAGCAAGAAAAAAAACCTCAGTCAAGGTATATGCAAATCTAAGCCTCAATACCTTAATTCCTATGACGTCTTTCCATTTTCATGTTTCAAAACTTGATTTAATCTACAAGATGCATTCTCCCCAGTTTTAATAAAGGAAAACGAATAAAAGACATCTAGGCAAAATACTCCAACCACTACTAATTATGTCATTATGCTTCTAGTGCTTTTTAAAGAGTTACGAAGGCCAGATAACATGAAATGATGTTGACATTTGTTGATAGACTCTAAATGCTAAATATTTTTATTATGCAAGAAGAATAAGTGGCTAAGACATTTTGTACTGCAGGAGATACCCACTCAAATGCATTTGCAAATTCCAAGCCATGCTTTGGCATTAGAACAAATTATGAGGCTGTTTTTTTTCTTAAAACACCTGTCTCTTAGCTAACTATGTGCATTTGACCAAAATTTGTTGATTTATTTTGTGTGATTTATCCACCGCTTCAGTTCAAACAAAGTCTTTAGTTAGTCTACATATACTAATGATAAAATAAAATAACAATAATCAATACAAAGCATCACATTACATTAGACACTGGTGCCAATTATTCAAAGATTCAGGTTTTTACTGATTTCCAGGTTGCCACTACAGTAGGCATTATCAGGTGGATCAGCTGAGAAAAATCTATGTAGAAAAATGATATTTTACATACAAAGCCCAAACCATCAGGATGGAATCCAGCATCTCATTATTCATGTGACTCGATTCTCCTGACTGATTATTAATTAATCATGCTGGGAACATTTCAACAACAATTAAAATGTGCCTTGTAGCTTAACTGTTTGAATCTATTATAGATTTCAGGAATGAAGCAACTTTAAATGTTTTTATTTTTTCTGTCTGAACTAGAGTATTAGAATGACCCACCTGATCCATATATCAAGGTATTCAAGTGACATTAAGTTATTTTGATATGCAAGACATATTTAATAATCTTGCATTTTAATGTTGGACTTGTTATCTATGTCTAAATTCATATGTAGTACCTTGTGTGCATAAGAGAGAGCTGACACTGATCTGGGAGAAACCTCAGTTTGCAAACAAATTTAAATTAGAAAAACCTAGAGGCATCACTAACCCAGAATACACTAGTGATGACTGAGCATGCTTAGCTTAGATATAATTATGTCACCTATTTGGTGAACAGTAATGGAAAAAATATCCTAGGGTAAGGCCTGAACGAAGCTATTCAACGAACAATGTTTGTAGAATGTATTGTATTTGTAATGCATCCCGTATAAATAAAAATAATGTCCTAATGAGTCATACCCAGTCAACTAAATATAGAACAATATAGGCAAAATAAACAAAAATGCAAATGCACATATATTGATAAAAATAATACAAGTAGCATGAATGAGAAAGAACATATGCATAAGGCAACTAAAACCATCATCAGGATCTCAGTCAGAGGAACTGAATTGGCTTGAGACCAGAACCATACCAAAATCATCCTGGTAGCAAAATGTTGCAATGTGGCAAGGTCCTGTTAAGAAGAACATTGTCTAAACAAGGATCCTTTCTTGAAAAAGCTCTTTGAATTTTTGGAGATTGAGCATTTGGGATTAAATAACCAACACAGTGTAGTCATTTCATGATGTGGAAACATAGTTTCCTGAAATGGCTTCTTCGGCTTATTTTATAGGAGGCTGTTTTTGATTGAATATGCAGAAAATATGTACTCCTAATGCTTCATTTAATGGATGTATGGAAGACTTACTCTTTTAATAGCACTAGAAATTTGGATATATTACATAATTAATACTTCCTTTAGTAAGAAATTGATACCATAATAAATAATTCTTCAGAAAGCATATTTTCAGGGTCAAAACACCCAATGAGAACTACGGTGTGGCACTTTGTTCCTACAAATGGAAAATATGACCTCATTGCACATGCTACAATAACATGTATTTGAAAAGGTAAGCTGAATATAACAGACCACTAACTTTAGAACGTACACATAGCAGAGATTTATACCAGAATCCCAGTTACATTGATTTTACAAATTTTCTCTGCTGTTTAATTAAAAAAAATTAATTTTTTTTAAAAAATTAAACAGCAGAGAAATAAATCTTCCTGCAGTTGCTGCTAAAATATAATGAATTAAACTTGCAAGGGAGTTTTCCTGGGTTAAACAAAAAATACACTTCATATATAGTTTGTTGTATGTTCATGAATTAATTTATTATCATAATTCCCAGTTTAATGAAAAGAATGTAATTCAGTCCAAGAGGATGAGAACTGGAAGTGAAGTTTAAATACTGTTCTAAGCTTTGTAGAATGAAAATAGTCTTCTGCTATATTTCTAGCTCCTTGTTCTAGTGCACAGTATAAGTTATCATATAGCTGCCCTATTGTTAAAAATACTAATTTCTAATTAGGATGTTATCATGTGTGTTTGCTGGCAAAATCTGTGCTGGATGAGATGTTAAGTGAAGGTGAGGTGCTTGGCTCCAAGACCTTAACTGACAGCTGTAAGTTTCTGCTCCTTATAACTTGTGCATCATAGAAAAGAAACATTAATCATTGAAAGAAGAATATCACATTCACTTCATCCATGCATGCAACCAGACTTAGATAAAACTTTGTGTTAATAAAACTTTGTGTTAACTTACTGAAACTGTTACAATAGTTTGCTTCTGTAACCACAAGACACCCCAAAATAAGCAAAGGATCTGATCAATGCTACAATAAAATACTAATTCCGAAGTGCTTTACATTTATATACAAGTGAAAGAGGTCTGCTTGTGCAAAGCATCAAAATGTAATGAACAATCAAGAACTGTCATCCATAGCTTTGTATCACCAGCTGAGTGGCCTTCAGAATAATGCAGTCTGGGATTATTGTTCTGTTTAAAGTGCTAATATTAGCACAAAATATAATCACAATTATTTCAGATACTAATTGCATGCTCTCTTTTTGGCAATTGTCAGTTGTCTTTGCAACATGCTTTATATAGGTTTAGATAAAGGCTGTTAATAAGTGGTTTCAGAGGGCAAGTCTTTGTATTTTCTTCTGGTACAGCAGGTTATCAGGCTCCCAAGCTTTCTGAATATGTACTGAGGAATGTTGATACCAAACAATGTGGGAGATGCTAATACCGAATGTTTAGCAGGATTAATCCTAGGAGGGATTAATGAAGCGTACGGAAGTCCATTAATTTGCTCTCCTTCCTACTGGAGTAGAGCAGCATCTTAGTACACAAAATAATGGATTAAACAGTCTTAAAAATATGAGAACTGACATGCTAAAGTTGAGAAACACTAATTTATTGTAGATATTTAAAAATCTTCCAGAAGAGGAAATTGGATTTGGGCTGCAGTTTAGCTGGCATATATATATAGGCATAACTTTGGGAAAGGATATGAAAGGATAAAGATTCAAGATACCTTAAAACCTCTTTATAACCCCTCAAGACTGGAAGTCTAGGGACTGGGCAAGCAGAAAATGGGTCAGTATAAGCTTGTTCACATACCCCTGCCCGTCCTTGCCTGCCTTCTAAAGCCCCCATGTAACAAGCTTAAATAGTTGGCAAAACAATTGTCTTTGCAAGCCCAGTGAAAATTGAGCCATATGCCTATTCATTTGTTCACTGCTAACAAAGTCTCAGGAACAATTTATTCAAAGTAACCTTATATCAGATAATAATTTTAGCACAAAATTTAATTTTTGTACAAAAGAAATGCTAGTCTCTGTCAAATATCTCAAGTCTTATTTTTAAGAAAATAGAAAGTAGTTCTTTTGTGTCCCTGGTAATACAGAATTTTATAAAAGTCTGTTTAGCTTTCACATATACTGCCAAGAGAATTTTTAGTTTGTGGCTTCTTGCAGTTATGACTTCCATCTGTTTCCCTTTATTCGTTTATCATTCCGGATTCCAATTTTCCCCTTTTGGTTTGGGATGGTATTTTATAGATATTTATTTTTAAAAAATCTCTGGTAGATTAGCTTGAAAATGTATGTAATTATATATTTGCAGTTGAAAGTTCAGATTAGGATATTGAGCTGCATTGTCCCACAACATGGAGATTCCATTTTTGAACATTGTGATAACTGCTTACTTTATAAATCTCTTTTCATCTATCTTTTAAAGTTGCTTTAACTAGCAGTTATTATCTAATTATCTCTAAATTATGTATTATCTCTAAAAAATCAATTCCTTGTCAATTATACATTGCATGAAGAAATTTATCTGTCTTGAACATCTACTCATCAATGTAATATTAATTGTCATTATTTATTCTTTCCAGAGCAACTCCAGAACATTTAATATGATACCATGCCTTTGTTTTGTGGCCCCTTTGTCTTACAAATTAAAGCTCCACCCTTTTAAGTATTTTAAAGGGAGATGTTCCTGATCAGATAGCTCTTTATTTCACTATGCTGGAATAAACATTTTGAGATGTGGTTTCAAATTGTGCTAATATTTTAAAGTATAAACATACCAGAAATTTGTTTAATAAAACTATGGTGCTGTTTATTACCATTACCTCACATCAAATATGCTTTTTTCACAGATACAGACCCCACTTCATCTAAAAAAAAACCCCAACATGGGTATTTTTTTCATGGTTAATTATAAATAGTATAAACTGTATTAATACAGCTATCAAATTACGGTTGATTTTTCTCATATCCCCAGTGTTTCATCTCTCTTTTGTTAACTTTTGGTTTAGGCTGAAATATCCCAAACTATTATTTATTTATTATGTATTTATTTATTAAATTTATATGCTACTCTCTGAGTAGTGCGGTGGCCTAGAGGTGGATCCCGCACCTCACAATCAGGAGACTGTGAATTCGATCCTAGGTAGAAACAGATATTTCTTTCTCTGGGCACGATAAGAATATATCTGCTGAATATAACTCCGAATTGGTGACAGGAAGGGCATCCAGCCAGTAAACACTCAGCCCCATTCAGTTGCCCAGACTCCACCCTGCAAGGGATTATGGGGTCTTTAAAAGAAGGTGGTGATATGCTACCTCTCTCACTATCCATAGAGACTCTTGACAGCATATAAATTTACAATGGATCTGGGTACTTATTATGAACAAATTGAAGCTATTCAATGAGTTTTGTTATTTCACGTTCTTCTGATTATTTATAACTCAATAATCTCCTAACTCACTTTCAAGAGTGCACTGCTGAGTCTCATATATGTATTTCAATACTCTCAAAAAATTATGAATAGTTGGTGTTAAAATCTCCATCTTGAAAATGTCAGGACGTTCTGTACAACTACAGCTCTGTTTTGATGCTTTGGCCAACAAAAAAGATCTTTCACCTTGGTTCAACTCAGAATCCTAAAATATAGCAAATATTATCTACTTTGAAATTTCCAGATAGTGGAGTTGCTATAATCATTTTATTCCCATTAGAAAAAAATCTGGGATATGTATATTTAAATACCTACAGTTCAACTGTTTCTTAATCTAACAGTCTTTGTTAACAAGAATGCATATACTAATTTAATCATATCCTTACAAAATATTTAAACATTCTGAATCTGAGCTACCGTAATTCTATATTGCCATGCCTTGTATCACTGCTAATTACTAGATACAGTAAAGTCCCAGAAATAGAAAATTGCATTACTATATAAATTAGTAACTAGAATTTATACTTTCCATCCAAGTAATTTCCAATGCTTTTTAAAATAAATGTTTGGACCAACTTGCTGGATGTTGAAATCATTCATTGGCTACCTACATGATCGAAGATCCTGGTGCCAAATTGATTTTTATTCAGTTTCTCTCATTTATTCATGACTACATTTCAGTTCTGTTTGAAAGCAAAATAATTGGCTTTATCCTCATAAAGGGGGTATGAACAACCAGCAGCTAAGCGCCCATTTGCAAGTACGACTTCAGCAACAGAGTGGTCAATGTCTGGAATACTCTACCTGACTCTGTGGTTTCTTTCCCAAACCCCAAAAATGTTAACCTTAGACTTTCTTACTATTGACCTCACCCCTTTCCTAAGAGGTCTGTAGGGGGCATGCATAAGTGCACAAACATGCCTACCATCCCTGTCCTATTGTTTCTTTTATTGTTTCTTTTATTGTTTCTTATATGTATTCATTTCATGTATTCATAACTATGTTTACCCTTATACTTATTTTCTTGTAAGCAATTGACAAATCAAATAAACAAACAAACCTTAAAATTAAAAGAGACATAACTGCTACCCAACTGATAAGGCCTGCTAATCTTTGACCCCCTGTAACCCTTCCTGAAGCAGCAACTAATAGTTACTTGGAACCAGGTTATAATATCCTGACTTCACCCACTCCTTCCTCAACAATGTCCTGATCCATACAAATTCCGTACTTATTTCTTTCATAGTCATTATTATGTTAGTACGGTTATTCATATCTTGCCTCTCAAGATAATAATTTTCCCAGATGGCTTCATTGGATGAATTTTTTCCTTTGTAATGGCTAGCCACAGTTAAAAGACTTTAGGGTTGTTTCCAGGGATGAGTTTCAAAGATTTTAACAAAGGGTTCTCTGCCTGGTTGCCGGGAGTCATGGCCATGGTAGGAGTGGCCTAGTCAGCCTCCTGCACCACTGCGGGGGGGGCATTTTTGCCCTCCCCGGGCTCCAGAGGCTTTCCTTGAGCCTCCAGGAGGGCAAAAATGGCCTCCCTGGGCTTGGGAGGCTCTCTGGAATCCAGAAATGG
This sequence comes from Naja naja, assembly GCA_009733165.1. Taxonomy (NCBI): domain Eukaryota; kingdom Metazoa; phylum Chordata; class Lepidosauria; order Squamata; family Elapidae; genus Naja; species Naja naja. The sequence goes on from CM019151.1 coordinate 32,297,339, forward strand.
GGCCATTTCCAGCCTTCCTGAACTTCTGGGAGGCTTGTTTTTTGCCCTCCCCAAGTGTCCGCACGCTCCCTGTACTTACCTGCATCCAAAATGGGTTGCATGGGGACTCCTGGGAGGGACGGGGTGGGCAGGGCAGGATGAGCCAGGAATGTGATTTGGGGATTCTCCTAACTGCACAGAATCTTAGCTAGGGGCTTTCCCGAACCCCTGCAAACCCCCAGCAGCCCACCCCTGGTTATTTCAGTCTCTGGATTGGTTAATACATTTCCCAAGGCCTTTAATTAAAGGAGAGGTGAATTTCTAATTCTAATTGTCCCTTGTCTGTTGTACTACAAAGTTAATTTGAAGAGAACTTCCTATCATACCATACTGAGGCTGTATTAATTCTCTAATTCTGGGGAATCTTTCCTGCCCTCTACAGGAAGATAGGTTCCACCACTTACTTGCTTAACATTGCTTATGTTAACTTCCACTTTTTAACTGTGAAGCTCTTATTACTTGAAATATTATTATCACAGTTCACAGTTACTTTTCTACTGTTGCTGAAATGTTTGCTTTACTAATTCTTTTTTTAAAAAAGATTTGTGCAATATTCTAAAAAGTCTTCCAAGTCAAATTAGTATGCTAGTTTAAAAAGCATATCATAGATTAGCCAAGGAAAATGTGATTTCCTTCCTTCCTTCCTTCCTTCCTTCCTTCCTTCCTCCTCCCTCCCTCCCTCCCTCTCCTCTCCTCTCCTCTCCTCTCCTCTCCTCTCCTCTCCTCTCCTCTCCTTGCCTGTCTCTCTCTTTCTCTCTCTCTATGTTATATGAAACCTCTAGGAAACAGCTCACTGTTATAAAAAATCAAACTTGTTCAGGAATTTCCACAAATCATGTAGACAAGTACATTTGAAAGCATAATAACAACCCATAATAACAAAGTATCTCAGGGTAAATATCAATGTATCTGATTTCTTAATCATGCATATTTTACAATGTATAGTATTAATATTTTGCAATATAGAATATTAATTTTGTATCAGTGAAATGTGTAATAGTTCACATAACTCTTTATATCTACCACTTTGGTTATCTTTGTCCATTATAGTTTCAATTTAGAATCATCCTTATTTGTGTTCCCTTTAGCTAATATATCTATTTATTTTATGTTACAGCAAGAGGCCACCCAGTGCTAAAATCAGCTGATATTCGAGTTGCCGGTGCTCTAGTTGCTGCATCAATACGAGACAGAAAGAAGAAGGAGCAAATAGAAGAAGAGGGAACAAATGTTTTAGAAGACAGTGACTAAGTCAGGAAGCAAATCACAGACAAGCGAACCTTAAAGCAACATCTGATTGAGTTAATAGATAACAAAGTAAAATCTCAGTTTCCTCTAATGGAAATTCCCAATGTTGTAATGAAAAATATTTCATTCTTAAAGAAGGTAATAGAAATACATCTCCTTAGTCTCTAGGCAATATTTAAAATTCCCATATGCATAGGAACAATACAAATAAGTTTAAAAACCTGCTTCGTAAAACAATTTCATTTTATTTATATGAATCATAATGCAGGAGACTATATTATTTTGCTATATAGTGATATAGTGTATGATCATATACCCATCTTATAATTTTTTTAATAATGCTGCTTTTTTATTTCAAAAGTCTTGTGTTCTTTAATTTTTTTTAATAGTTTAAAAAAATTCCCACTGAGCTCTAACTGGGCCCATCAGAGTTGTAGGACTACTGCTGTCATCTTCCTGAGGCATAATGACTCTAGAGAATTCTGAGATGGAGTCATTTTGTAAGACTGCTGCCTACATTTGGAAACAAAAGCAAAAAAAAAAAACCCCAGTAAGGATGGTAAAAAGAAATCTTACCTTTCCATAGATAAATTGGCACTCAATCCTCATCAAAGAGCAAGAAATATTGGCTATGCTCTCTGAACGTCCACTGGTGTTTTTTTCTTTTTTTTGGCCAGCTACTCAATGAAAGTCATCGCTTATATGTAAATGAACTGTCAATGGTTTGCCACTGTTGGCAATCACTGAACTGTGAAGGGTATGTCTTAATAACAACCAAAGCTCTTCACAGACTTTGATTTACTGGAAATAAAATAGAAAAGTCCTCTGGGATTAGGAAGGACACTTGTTTCAGATAAAATGTCTAGACAGTAGCAATATATCTGGGGCTTTTATTATAGCAAAACTGCAAATTAGAATGGAGTGCAGAGAAAGTTCCTGTGACCCAACTGAGTTCAAAAACAGTGCTTCTGGCTGACTTTCCCCCTCCCGATGTTTAAATCCATAATAAGATCATAAGCAGTTCACTGCAAATACAAAATAATGGATGCTGTTTCAGGGATTCAAAGCCACCATAATCTCCTATGCCTTCTCCTGGACTTTCCAGAACTTTTTATCATCTCATTAATATTATTTCTCTTCAGTGTGTAAATTATCCCATCCAGATAATAATCCCACATTATAATATGTGGAATTTAAGGAATATACTAATTTAAGATGTTTTCCTTTCAAAACTGACTCAAATCCAAGTACTACAAAATGTATCTACTTCAAAAAGAATTATTATTTTTTGAAAAGGAGAAAAAAGTACTTGAGAAGAAATCAAGTTTCCAATGATTGGACAAATTCAAACATTAGGATTAGATTTTACCAGATGATTAAAAAGTAAGGATCTAGAACTAAAACAGAAAGTGCTCTTTTTGAAATGTGTTAATGTTGCTTTTTTGATATTTCCTTTTGCAAAAATACTTGTACTTCAGATGTCCCCTTAATATTTGTCAAGAATTTTAAGTCTTGGCAGAAAATATTGTTGAATTATACCAAAACAACTGGCAATATTTTCTAGATGCTTATGGACATTGAATGATATTCACATGCAGAACTGACCGGAAATTCATAGACCACTTAGGCTACTGTATACTGCCAGCTCTGCTGTGCTGTATCCCAATGCAGAATGGGCTATCTGTCATTAGTTATTGCCACTATTCTGTATTTTGCAAATAGGCAAGTGTGTATATAAACTCTGGATCTAGACCATTGCTCCTGGCATCCCAGCTAGAAATTATGGGAGTTCTTATCCAAAATAATCAAAAGGTTAATGGCATGTAACTTTCACAAATCTCTTTTGGCCAGGGACTATACATATTTGGTGTTGATGAGATAATGTTGACAATGAAGAAATGTACTATACATAATTTTTCACAAATGGCTTTTAACTTTCTCCGCTGTTCTACATGTGTGTGGGTGTGGGTGTGGTGCACATATCAATACATACACACAAATATGTGTGCAGGTGTAATTTGAATCCAGTACCTCTTAAAACATCAGTGTCTATCACTACCACTCTATTTAAAAATGAGGAGGAAAGCATTTATTGAAAATCTAGTCTGTATTCTGAAATCAGCACCAATGTTTTTATTGTCAGAATAAATTTATATTTATGGTAGTACTGGAGCAACTAATTATACAATGCCACCACAAACAAGAACCAAAAAATGTTGAATGCTGAAATAAGTCATTAATGCTGCAGGTGTAACCTTAGTTTACAGGTTCCCTGTCAAACAGTCAATCTTCTAAACTGGGACTGTTTTTCTCCAAGTGTCCAGATTAAGTGTGACAATTTTTAAGAAGATATCCAAGATATTTTAGATATCCAATCTTTTTTCTTTCCTGTATTATAATCAATTTTTAATAACAATTGATATTTTTCATAATGTGTAATTGCCTTGGGGAGATACATTTTAGAAGTGTGGTACTGGAAAGGAAATAATTCCTTCTTTCCTTCCTTCCTTCCTTCCTCCCTCCCTCCCTCTGTCCTCTCCCCCATCCTCCCTGTCTGCAACAGGACTTTTTAAAAAATTACAGTGCTGTCTCATGTGGGAAACGTTTTCAGAGGTTCACTGGAGAGAAAGAAGAAAAAGAAAGAACTATATTTTAAAAATCTCCTCATGAACTCTTGTGCCACTCCTAAATTTATTTTTTAAAAACCTTCTGTTGAAGCTATAGGTAAATCTAAGTGCCTCAAATTAAACCTAGTTTATGGTCAAATGTATTTACTGGGCAGAAGTATGTTTATGTGTATGCTGGCATATGAATCTGGTATAACCTGGGAATAGTAAGAAACGTAGCTACAAACATCTGCTTGCATCTCTTTAGCATCTATTTAATGAATGAGCAGATTTCAATGCATTTTTATTATGGCCATCTTACTTGTGTAACAAAGTTTGAATGGGTGAATAGATAGAATGTAAGAAGAAATTTGCCATTGTTAGTAGGACAGATTGGGAGTTATATCCCGCTCAAACATCAGCCTTTTCTCCCCTTCTGTCCTTCCAGTTGTTAATTCTGTTTCTTGAAATAAAAGGTTTTTTTTTGCTTCTACTAAATTCTGTAGCTGTTTTCTTTTTTAGGCAATTACTTTGTCTATGTTGGTTCTTACATCCATTTGAGCTGGTAAGGCATGATCTGTACAAGTGAGATATACTTGATCAGGTATATATACTAATGTTCACCTAACTGTTCTTTGAACTCTGGGACATGGGTACCCTCTCTAATGGTACCAATTTGACAACATGCAATAAACACAGGTGGTATATTTGCTGTTTATTTTTACTCTGGAATTTTGCATGGAGCATGAGTTTGGATTTGAGGACCTAAATGACCCTTAGTATATATTTCTGTGATAATATGTTGTACAGAGCCAAGTCTTTACAGTTTGAATAGTTTGCATTTCAAATGGACTGTTCATAGTATTTCATCCATAACTTTGAAAATGATGGATTCACATTCTTCATGAATAAGTCCAAGCTGATTTTGTATAAAATTAATGGCACTTGTTTTAATTATGACAATGTACCATCAGGTCAGTGTCAATTCCTAGCAAACACATAACATACGGTTTTTTGTCAGGGCAATCCATCCACCATCTGATCCTTCAGATCTTCCAGAGATGCATCTATTGATGCTGTAACTGAGATCATTCTGCACCTGTTGGTCATCCTCTTCTTTCCATTTTTCCTAGCATTTTCCAGGAACAAGATCTTTGCATAAGGAGTCCAAAATATGATCATTTGAGGCTGGCCATTTGTGCCTCAGATGTGAACCCCTGACCAATTTATTCTACAATCTAGTTTCTCCATGGTACTCTTCTAACTTATAGAACAAGTCGACGTCACCTGCAGTCATGCCCAACAATTTTGTCACCTAAGTATTTTATGATGTGACTAAAGATTTAGCAGGACTGACCTCCATAACCTTGGGGGGGGGGGAACCAAAGCATCATCTGGATCCTAGGATGCATTAGTGAGCCATTAGTCATCAGGAACAATGATCAAATAGGTCTCTCCTTCCCACAGGTGTAGGTAGCACCAATCAGCTCCATGGCAATCAGAGAATGTTCTTACCATGGCCAAGGACCATGACAATATCTTCTAACTTCAAACCTCCTTCCATTTGATCCAGGGTAAAAATTAGGTCTAATGTGTGGCTTCCTATATGAGTCTGTCCCACAATTAATGTCAAGGATTAAATGAATTCACAAGATGCCTCTGATCCCTGCCCTAGGAAATATGGGTTAAAGTATCCAGAATAATTGGCCCAGAAACTGTATCTCAAACACAGGGTCTGGCAGTATGGCATAGAAGCTGCTGTGCAATACCTGTAGGGGACAGTGCAGTAGCAACAATCCTATTTTCTCCCTACAATCCTCCTTCAAAAAAAAACACAAGGCCTCATAAAGAATTATATCCAGAATAGTGCCTCTAATCACCTGCAGAGTTTCCAGCATGGCAATGGTCACCCCACCTCTCCTGAGTTTGCGGCTGATGGTCATATTTTGAAGAGTAGTTCATCCCTTTCCTCCAGTTGTTGGTAATATAAGACAATAGAAGATTGTGGATGAAAGAGCACACCTGGCTTATATTACCAAGACTTGAATAAGTGCATAGGGGGAAGTACAGAGGTGGTATTCAGCAGGTTCTGACCAGTTCTGGAGAACTGATAGTGGAAATTTTGAGTAGTTCGGAGAACCGGCAAATACCACCTCTGACTGGCCCCACCCCCCATCTATTCTCTGCCTCCCGAGTCCCAACTGATCAGCTGAGTCTTCTTTAGTTGACCTACATAGGAGAATGGAGATGGAAAGCAGGTTAATGGGGTGGGGAGGGAATGGGACTTTGCAGTAACTTTCCCCCAGGGGTGTGGAAGGAATGGTGATTTTACAGTAACCTTCCCCTGGAGTGGGTGGGAATGGAGATTTTGCAGTATCCTTCCCCTGCCATGCCCACCAAGCCACACCCACAGAACCGGTAGTAAAAAAATTTGAATCCCACCACTGGGGAAGTACCCTTCTCAAAATAAGATTGCGGATGAAGTAACAATTATTACTGACAAGTGAAACAACTTACATCTAGAACTTGGTAATCTACTTCCCAGGTTGAAGATAGAAGTTCAAAAGCTAAAACTCATCTCAGTTGTAACAACCATTAAGAGCAGCTTATTCTATATTCCCACATCTTTCTCCACCCATCTCCTCTTCTCCCTTCTAATTAAAAAATCTCTAGAAAAGGATATAGGGCTTTCCCCTTGCCATCCTTTTCCTTTCTATTCTCTCCAATTTCTCAATAACTTTAATATATATTTTATCTTCTCTAAATTACCCCAAATCATCAGTGTGTTGATAACCAGCTTCCAAACAACCTGAAAAGCAACTTCCACCCTCTCTCCAATTATGAATTATGTTGAGTGCCTCCACTTCCACAAATGGATCTAGAAGGAATTTATTCATTATTCACTCTCATTTCAGGATCCTACTACCCCACTCTGATCTTTCCCCCTTATAATTATGGCTCTCCTCTCCCAGAAATGTCTAATTTTTTTTCTCCCTTCTTCCACTTCCACACTTTCTCCTTCTTCTTTATATATTATCCATATGGCAAGATTTAATCTACCAATGCCCAAACATACCATATTTAATTTATTGAATTAATTCCACAATCTCTGCTATTTTTGCCTATAGAACTGCTTACATGAATATGGCCATTTTCCAGATGACTTCTGCTCCAAAGATTGGTGACTACCAAATGGCAGCTGTTCTACTGGGCCTGAGCAAAAGGGAAAACTCAGCCTACATTGGTACATATGCTGAGCCATAGAAGCAAAACACCTGTTAGAGTTCTAGCAACATTTTGTTTCTTGACAGGCCATTACTAATGCATTTTCATGTTTAGGTTGCGGTTCTTGTTGGTCAGCTTTACTGAGCTCAGAGAATTTCTGCACAGCTGCTGGAATCTTCTCTTTCAGCCACAAAGTGTTCAACCTTTAACTAATATCTTTCTCAAGCACACAGCCAAACATCTCTCTCTCTCTCTCTCTCTCCTCTCTCTCTCTCTCATCTATCTTTTGAGGATCATCTTTTTTCAAGGAGAAAATAAACTGGATATCAAAACAAAACACTTACATTCTTTACTATTTCTTGTATTTAATATAAGCATTATAAGTATTAATGGGATGTATACATGATCTTGCATTTCTTATCAATATATAAAATATAACATTCCTCCTGCTCCAATACTTGGCCCTGATTATAATGAATGCTAGAAATCCACTTTTTCTGTTGGTAAAAGAAAAAGTTCTATTTAAAAAAAAGTTGCACAATTGTTAATGCCTTTTCAGCTATAGCTTCACTTTCCATATACATTTTTATACTGTTAAGTTTGCATGAAGAGTCAGACGCGAAGAGCTTCAGTGAAGAGTTTATTAGTGACTACAGCTCGAATGGACCCGACTTGGCTGGGCTACGGCTGCTACTTATAGCCAGCAGCCGTAGTTGCCAGCCAATCAGAGTGCAGGGTTTTCCCGCACTTTTTAAACCAATCCTATTTGACATTTTACAAGAACAATTCAAACTAAACCAATGACATTCAAACCTACATACATAACACCCCTCCCCACTAGGTTCAGTCCATACCAAACCCCAACCTATCTAATGTATTCTTTTAAATAGGTGGGGCTCTTATGTGTACGTTGAGACCTTCGTGGTTCAGAAGTTTTAACATTCTCACCCAGTGAGAGAGGAAATGTGTCTGCTGACATTTCCCCACTGGGACTTCCTGTGAAAGAAGACCCTGTTTGATTGTTAGAATCTGGTCTCTCCTCCCAACCCATCACCAGCCCAATGTCAGCACCCAAGTCAGGTAGTGATGTACAATCTTCCACTTCTAAGGATGGATTTTGGCATTGTGACAGGTTTTGGAATGGTTCCTGTCATAATGGCTCATTACACATGGGGTGGATTCTTGCTTGCTGATTATCCTCCTGTTCCTCCCCTTCCCCTAGAATTGACATCAGGTGAGGGAACTAGAGAGGAACAAGTGCGATGTTCCTGAGAGAACCTGGATCTAAGTTGATCAATGTGCCTGCTCCAGAGGAGTCCATCCTCTGTTTGCACCCTGTAAGAACGAGGGCCTGTGATTTGAGTTATCTCAGCAGGAATCCACAAAGGTTCACCCATAAGGTTCTTAGCATAAACAGAATCACCCACACTGAATGTGCGAACTTTGGAAGTGGAATCTGGTGGTGCGTTAGGTGCGTAAGTGGGATGAAGGCGGTCAAGGAAAGACCTAAGTTTCCTACCCATCAACAACTCTGCTGGGGATAAGTTATTTGATGGGTTAGGAGTGATGTGCTGAACACTAAGAAGTTTTTCAACTTTCTCAGTGATGTCCCCAGGACCCAGTTGCTGAAGCTTCTCCTTGGTAAAACATACCATGCGTTCAGTCCAGCCGTTAGCCGAAGGGTGCCCAGGGGCAGTAAGGGCATGTCTGATACCCTGTTGTGCTAAATAGGATTCAAAGAGGTTGGATGTAAATTGAGGGCCATTATCAGAGACAAGACATCAGGTAACCCGTGGGTTACAAAAGTTTTGAGCTGCTTGATGATAGCATCAGTTGTGGTAGATGCCATAGGGATTACCTCTAGCCATTTGGAATATGCATCCACTATAATAAGAAAGGTGTGCCCTCTGGTAGGGCCTGAAATCAATGTGAATCCTAGACCATGGGCCCCTAGGACATTCCCATTCCTGTTTGGGGTGAGGTGGGGCAGGCCTGACTACCTGACAGTTGAGACAAGATGCAACCCGGTTTTCAACCATTTTGTCAATACCTGGCCACCATACATAACTCCTGGCCAATCCCTTCATCCTTACAATACCAGGATGACCCTCATGTAACATTTCCAAACCTCTCTTTGCAGTTTTGCAGGAATAACCACCCTGTTACCCCACAAAATGCATCCTCTTAATACAGATAATTCAGTTTGCCTGGACTTAAAAGGTTGAGCCAGGTGAGGTAGATCTTGAAGAGGCCAACCTTTCTTAATCCAGCCTATAACAGGAGCCAATAAAGTGTCTTTGGCAGTCTCTCTGGCAATTTCAGCAGCATGCACTGGAAGCTTGGCAACAGTTTCTAGGAAAAAGGTGTGTGTTTCAGGTTCAAAGTCCTCCTTGTGGCAAGGAAGTGGGCAATGACTCAGTGCATCAGCATGTCCAATGTCCTTGCCAGGCTTGAGGATAAGTTTGTATGAATAAGCAGCAAGAAATTCAGTCCACCTCAGCATTCTTGGTGACAGGATAGTAGGTGTAGGTTTGTCTCCTGCCACAATGCCTAACAAAGGTTTGTGATCTGTAACAATGGTAAATGTTCTCCCATACAGATATTTATGAAATTTCTTAATAGCTGCAACAATTGCCAATGCTTCCTTGTCCAATTGGCTGTAATTTCTCTCTGCTTTGGTCAAAGTGCAAGAGTAAAATGCAATAGGGCAGGGGTGGTGAACAAGTTTGACACAAAGAGCCGCAATTTTAAACTGTGCGAGTCAGAGAGCCACACCACGCTCTCAGTTGTTTCCGAGGATGGGAGACGGGATGATGCAGCACTACGCCTCTCCTCAGAGATCCCTCCTCAGAAGCAGCATAACAAAATCCAAACGTGGCAAAGAGCCACAGTATACAAAATAATATAATATAATAATAATATAATAATAATATAAGAGGCAAAGAGCTTCATTTTGGCCAAGCCGCATGCGGCTCGAGAGCCGCGTGTTCGCCACCCCTGCAATAGGGGTTCTCTCCTGCTGGGAAGCCTGTGGCTCAATCCAAAAGGGGATGCATCACAAGTCAGTACAACAGGCAAATTCTCAGAGAACTGTATCAGTACAGCATCAGACGTGATTAGTCTTTTAATACTGTTAAATGCTGATTGTTCCTTCCTCCCCCAGATCCAAACAGCTTTCTTATCAAGCAATCTGTGCAAAGGTTCAGCAATGGTTGCCTTCTGAGGTAGGAACATGTGATAAAGTTAATGAGTCAAGGAAGGCTTGCAAATCTGTTTTGCATTTAGGTCTAGGGCTTCTTTGATTGCTTGAATCTTGGCATCGGTAGGGTGGATGCCATGCTTGTCAATCATATAGCCCAGGAACTCAACCTTGTCAGTTTTAAGAGTGCATTTTTCTTCCTTGACTTTTAACCCCGCTTTCCTGAATCTGGTAAGGACTTCTCTGAGTCTTTCTTGCAACTGAGTGTCATTTTCAGCAGAGATTAACACATCATCAAAGTAAGGCACTACCCCTGGCAGTCCTTGGAGCATCCTTTCCATAAGGCTTTGAAAGATGCCTGGTGCCACGCTTACTCCAAATTGTAACCTTTTAGATTTGAAGGCACCTCTATGAGTCACAATGGTTTGGGCCTCTGCAGTGGCATCATCAACTGTTAGTTGTTGATATGCCTGGGCCAGATCCAATTTGGCAAAGACTGTACCCCTGCCAAGTGAATGTAACAGGTGATGCACCACTGGAACTGGGTATGCGCTCTGCTGCAGCGCATGGTTCAGTGTCCCCTTATAGTCTCCACAGATTCTTACTGACCCATCAGTCTTGACTGGTGTGACTATGGGTGTCTCCCACCTGGAGTGGTCAGTGGGCTCTAAAACCCCTTGAGCTATTAATTTGTCTAATTGTGCATCAATTTTTTCCTTTAAAGCAAATGGGACCCTTCTGGGCTTTAAACAAATTGGGGGCACCCTGGGATCTAGGTTGAAAGTGATAGGGGTCCCCATATACTTGCCCAATCCTTCGCTGAAGACCTCTGGAAACTCAGACTTCAAGGCCTCCTCCCATTCAGAGTTGCTCATGTGATTGATGCCAGTCACCTCGATGCCTAATGGATTGAACCACTCAAGTCCCAGCAAGCTTGGGCGATCCTTGTCCACGATGGTCAGGGGCAAACGTTTGGTGTGGCCTTTAAACTTCACATTGAATTCTCTTGTTCCAACTACTGGAATCTTGTTCCCTTGGTAGTCTTTAAGAGTCAGTGCTTGCTTCTGGAAATGTTTCTTCTGAATGTTGGGAAGTAGCCTGTGAATAGTGTCCCCTGACACCATAGATAAATAGGAGCCTGAGTCCACTTCCATTTGGCAAGGCCTTCCTTCAATGAGTACCTTCACATGTACTTTTCTGCTTCTCAAGGTTGAAGAATGACCAATGGTGACTGTTTGATGAGTTTTATACTTCCCATTTGCTTCTGAGTTGCGCCCCATTTTCTCACTGAAGTTGTTGGGCTTGAAATCTTTGTCAGGAAACTTTCTTCTGTGTGGAGGAGTTCTGGATGATTTGCAGACTCTTGCTAAATGACCTCTTTTTTCACAACGAAGGCAGATGGTATCAAGAAACTTGCATTCAGTGCGGGGGTGGCCCCCCCACAACCTCTGCAATAAAATCTTGCCTTTTTCTTCCCAGGTCTTTCTTTTTCTTTTCCATTCTGAGTCTATAAATTCCTTCCTCCACCTCACTACAGTCTGATTCAGAATCTATCTGCTCGCAATGAGTTGTTGTGGACTTTTCCACATCAGGATGGCTTGAGGCCTTGTTAATTTTCTTCATGACTGCAGCTGAGGACTTAGTGGCTTCTGCTGAGGAGGCCTCTTCTATGGCCTCCTTTAACATGATCTTAGGTTTTAATAATAATTTGCTCTGAAGCACCTTGTCTTTGAGGCCTAGAACAAACTGATCGTGCATGGCCTCCTCCAAGCTGTTAAACTCGCATGCACCCCCAATGTCTCTTAAACTTGCCACAAAGTCGTTAACGTTTTCACTTTCCCCTTGATCCCGACGGTAAAACTCATGTCTCTTAATGAGGCACGATACTTGTGGGGCGTAATGGGCTCTTAAAAGCTTTTCTAAATCAGGCCATTCCATTACCTTCATGTCTGCAGCTCCCGCCAATGCCTTCGCCATCTTGAAGACTGCCGGACCACAGTGCGCAAGGAAGACCGCCCTCTTCTGCTTCTCGGAGATGTCGGCGAGGTTGTTTCCTTCCAAATACATTTGGAAGCGATCCACATACGATTCCCAGTCTTCTGCCGCTGGATTGAACGGGCTGGGGGTGTTCAGCGCAGCCATCTCGCTCTTCTGCTTGTCTTCCGCGTCATCTTCTCTTCAGGGGAATCCCACCCTTGTCGCCAGTGTTAAGTTTGCATGAAGAGTCAGACGCGAAGAGCTTCAGTGAAGAGTTTATTAGTGACTACAGTTCGAATGGACCCGACTTGGCTGGGGTACGGCTGCTACTTATAGCCAGCAGCCGTAGTTGCCAGCCAATCAGAGTGCAGGGTTTTCATGCACTTTTTAAACCAATCCTATTTGACATTTTACAAGAACAATTCAAACTTATCCAATGACATTCAAACCTACATACATAACATATACATAAGCTTATAGTTAAGACTCTTTAACAGTTCATGGGACACCTTCAAGTTATTTGCTGAACATCACTGTTTCACAGAAGATAGCTAAGAAAAACCGGCAGAAATCTTGGTGTTTGCCTTCCTCCATATTTTCCAGCATTGTGCTATAGTGGAAGCAACCGCTTGTTGCCTAGGCAACATAGGGTGAATTTTGTACATTTCCAAAGCTCTTCTGAAATATTGATAAAAGGACACCCACTTTTGAAAGAAGATGCAAAGCTAGAAACAGTGATTCTGACCAGGTCTTCTGAAACGGAGAAGTGCTATTAATTAAACAGCATGTGCAACTATCTCTCCTTAAAGTGTTATCTGCTCCCCACCACCTTTTCCTCCTGAGGTCATCCATTGAAACTAAATATGAAAATCTTTGGGAACAATGAAAGGAACTGTGCCTTTATCAGTGGTGGGATGCAAAATTTTTTACTACCGGTTCTGTGGGCATGGCTTTGTGGATGTGGTGTGGCTTGGTGGGTGTGGCTTGGTGGGCATGGCAGGGGAAGGATACTGTAAAATCTCCATTCCCACCCCACTCCAGGGAAAGGTTACTGAAATATTCCCATTCCCTCCCCACCCCACTAACCTGCTTTTCAGCTCAGTTCTCCTGTGCAGGACAACAAAAGAAGACCCAGCCAATCAGCTGGGACTCAGGAGGCAGAGAATAGATAGGGGTGGGGCCAGTCAGAGGTGGTATTTGCCAGTTCTCCGAACTACTCAAAATTTCTGCTACTGGTTCTCCAGAATTAATCAGAACCTGCTGAATACCATCTCTGGCCTTTTGTAAGGCATTGTATACTATGAAATCTGCTACGAGCAAATGTACTGTGACTATTTAAGTAATTTGAAAAGATGGGGGAAAGTAATTTGAGGGTTGATTGAGTCAGTAACGAAAAATGCATCTGTGATCTCTGATATTAATGATTCTATTGTCATCAAATCACAGGCAGCACATTTTAAATACTGGCTGCTAATCAGAAATAACATGACACAGGAATATCATATCTTTATCCATACCTATGAACTCCGATGGATTCCCAGAATAACAAGCCTGACATACCTCCAATTGTGTAGTTATTACAGACCCCAACATACAACTTATAAAAAAAAAGTTGGATATCTCACAGAGCAGAGAAAATGTTCCATTGACTCCCCAATACAGTGCATGCAGAAAATCAAAGACCTAACAATAGAGAAAGTTGAGATGGTAGTTTCATGCAATGTTGTATCATTCTTTACACCCATAGGCCCAGAACTAGTGAAAGAACCCATGGCAGCAGTACTATACAACACACCTGGTCTCACCAAATATACTAAATTGAAATACAGGTAGTCCTTGAAAAACAATAGACCACTTAATGACTGTACAAAGTTACAGCTGACACTCCAAAACTACATATAATCCTGTTTCAAAGATATACAGCTGTAATGCCCTTGTGGTCATTATGACCGACTACAGAGATGCTACAGTACCCCCCACCCCCCTTCCCACCCTGATGGGACCCCCAACACTTGGGCCTACTCCCCATGCCTCCTGGAAGCGGCCCCAACAATTCCTTGTGGAAATGCTGGCTACTTTCAGAACTTTCTGTCCCAATCAGCTAGCCATTGGAAGGCTACAAAACTCCCCTGGCTGGCTATTATAGCTTGGGAACCCAGCCCCTCCATGCAAAGGGGGCAACTTCAGGAGAAGCTTCCCAAAACATTCCCCTTGCTTAATGCTTCAGTCTCCCCGGAAACTCACATTTCTTCAATAAACAAAACCAAAAATGCTGGGAGACATGGGCTTGATCTTTCTCATCTCCCAATTAGTTGCTAAAACTAAATTCCCCATCTCTGGTCTCCAATCTCTATCTTCTAAAAAACTTTACTTCGACTCCAGGTTGAAAAGTAGAGGAACAGAAAGAAGCCAGCAAAGACAATGTTACTGCTGCTTTTTTTTGCCTTGAGGAACTGACTAAAAGAAAATTCAACTCCAAAAGGTTTAGAAGAAAACACAAGCAGTAAAATGGCAAATGCTGAGTTTTTGCAAAACCATTCAGCTGTTTTTGTGACTGCCTGAAGATCCCAGCTAGGACTGTTGGACAAACAGCTAAAAACTTTGTAAAGGACCCTGCCATTATGCTGCTCATGTTCTCTACTCAGCTAAACTTTTAGAGCTGAATTTGTTTTTGCTTGCTTGTTTTGCTTTCCTTGCTTGCTTGCTTCCATTCCTCCTTCCTCTAAATTTGCTCCCAGAAAATATGGGAAAATATCTTCCTAATATATGTTTCAAAAGCACCATTAGTATAATTCAGCCTTTGAGACAGAAACCCATTTTAATCTTTCAGTGCTTTGCTTATCCCTTATACTGAAAAGAAGTGTAAATAATTTTGGCAGGTTAGTATCATTAGAAAAGATAGTCTCTTCTAAAATTGCCTCTTGCAGAATTCTGTCCTTCTTCTGAGATATCCCTTGAACTATTTATATTCTCCTGTGCAGATGGTATCCATGTTTTGAGATATTCCTTGAACTGTTTGCTTCTCTGTGCAGATGTATTTCTATTTTTTTCCCAGATACCATCTTCCAATATTCTTGTCACTTGCCCATTGTTTAGTTTCTCACAAAAGCTGTTATTTTTCTGCTATAAAGGATTCAAGCAATCTTAAAAACAAAACAATAATACGGTATTCTTTGAAGATATTTTTAGGATAAGATTCATGAAGTAAACTAAAAAACTCCTGAGACTGTTTTTATTCAACATTTACCTCCATAGATGAAGAAACATAGCTCAGGTATTATATTGGATACCAGTAGCAATACTGAATGCCTATAAAAGAAGAAGTTATAAAAATTAGTGTATTGCAGAAATGGAAACAAAACTGAAAACTCATTTCATTAATTTGCATTTATGGTGGCAAACTATTAAATTTGTTCTTTTTATATGAAGGTTTGCTGGATTACTCACTATAGTCTACCTTTACTTCTGTAAGCAATATTAAAGTTATAAGAAGCAAAGAAATTGTCAAGAGAAATATGTATTCTTTTCTAAAATAAATGAAATATGGTGTCAGTTAGAAAAAAATGTATTTTCGCCAACAAGGAAAAAGAAGCAGATTGTTCCAAATGTTATATGTAGGTAGCTTTTGGTTACAATCCTGGGCATGGGAGCATAACTTCTTTTAAAGTTAATACACTTCCTTCTTAATAAATAAGACAGAACTTTGAATTGATCACAATAATTAGTCATGACTCATACTACCCTGATTTTCTGTATTCCAAGTATAAACCAAGGCATCTATTTGATTAACATTATAAATGCAAGTGTGACAAAAATATTGTCATATAACATAAAATTCATCCTTGAAGGGTTTTCTAAAAAGTACTGTTTACTGGAAATATTATACTAAAAGACTAAAATGCATGCTATATTCAAAACATAAGATACTACTTTCAGAAAGGGTCTTCAAATATTTATTATAATATTAGAGATATTAATGGGCAAGTCAAATTGAATTTTCTTTTGGAAAGATTTTTATGTCATAGCACAGTAATTTTGATGTTTATATAGTTTCATCAATCTCATGTCAGTGAAAATATGAAATATACACATTTCCAGATTGTAGATTTAGCTATAGAAGCAAGTTCTTGTAGCTGGATTTGCTACATTGGGAGCAACATAAATTATGTAGTATGTTTAATGTATGGTGCTCAGAATTAGAAATAATAGTCCTGTATACAGGTATTCACATATATCATTAGCAATAGCACTTAGACATATATACTGCTCCATAGTGCTTTACAGCACTCTCTAAGCAGTCTACAGGGTCAACACATTTGTCCACAACAATCTGGGTCCTCATTTTATTGACTTCAGAAGGATGGAAGGTGTTATGTATGCAGGTTTGAAATCATTGGTTAAGTTTGAATTGTTCTTGTAAAGTGTTGGAAATGATTGGTTTAGAAAGTGCGGGAAAACCCTGCACTCTGATTGGCTGTCAGCTGCGGCTGCTGCCTATAAGTTGCAGCCGCAGCGAAGCCAGTCGGGTCCGTTCTGAGCTGTAGTCACTAATAAACAAAAGAGCTTGAAGCACTCCGCGTCTGTCTCTTCATGCAAACTTAACAGAAGGCTGAGTCAACCTTGAGCTGATCAGGATCGAACTCCTGGCTGTGGGCAAAGTTAACTTCCAATATTGCATTCACATCAGTGCACCACCATGACTCCTGCATGTTTAGTGCATAATAAATTACTACACATCTTAGATACCCATCTATATTTGTGTTTGTCACTTACGTATGTCACACCTAAGTCCCAAAGGAACTCTATTTAAAAAGTATTGTATAAAAGAATAGAACAATGCAATTCATAACAACATTAAGATTAAGGAAGGAAATAAAAATAAAAGAAGAAGATTTAAACCAAAGTTAGTGTTTTAACAACCTGGGAAGTAGTTTGGCCCCAGAGCAACCATTAACTTGCAAATACCTGAGTAAAGAAGTTCATATTCAGTTGTTGTTTTAAAAGGATCAAATGTGGTTGCTAGGTGAATTTGTTTTTTGGGGGAATCTATATCCAGGTTGCTACCTTCAAGAATGCCCTATTGCCACCATCTATTCAGTATAAGGAAATAAATTCCTTTTTATTCTTGGTTACAGCTGAGTGCAAACTGATCTTAATAAACACTATATGTTCACCCCTTGTGTTCTTGCCTTCTCATATGTAGATGACACATGGTATCAAAAATGAAACTGAATTCCTGTGCAGCAATTATGGCATGCTAGAAATTCAAGTTTGGCAAAAGAGCATATTTTCATAGCTTGCCAAAATAACAAAATGTGAATATTGCAGCCCAAGCCACAGAGAGTCAATGTAAGGTTAGAAGGCCAATTGGAGCATTACTGAGCAGTTTTTAGAGAATAGCACCTTGTTTGGTAACAATCTCATTTTCTTTCTTTCTTTTTTTTTTAAAAAAGGTGCACTGAGGATACAATGAGAACTGAAGTTTGTTGCAACACAACATTTCCAACAAAGATTTCTATTGCAACTGACAGTAACTGAAAGGTGAGGACAAATACAAAAGCAGATACCCTTGATGTGTATGATACATTTACATTCATGAAAGAAAAAGATACTTCAAAGACTATTGCAGAAATTTAAGACAGAAATACGTCCCTTGAAAACAATGCACAAAAGATTTTTCTTCAGATTGTGCGTTCAAAACAAGTATGAAACAACTGAAAAGTATTTGAAACTAAAGAGTAAGCCTTCTGACTGCATACGTTGACCAAATCTTTGATCAAGTATCAAATTATATGGAGCAAAAGGAGTGTAAAAATGCTTACTTAGAGGGATGAACCTGTCTCCAGAAAACACAGTTACAACTGAAGAATTATGGGTCACCATGGTGATATTTCTCTCTCTGGTAGTGTGCATTAGCTATCATAAAATCTTGTGAGGAAGTGATAGAACAGAAATATGGTTTTCACCCTTACAAGGAACAAGCGGCATACAAAATATTGGAAACAGGACAATGTATAAGCAAAGACTGCAATGAATCGTGTAAGAATAGAAACCTTAAAGCTATAAACTTTACTCAAGTTATATATTTAAATGTCACAAGTATGGAAAATATAATCCCATGGATAAAACATGAAAATTATATTTAAAATCCTCAATAAATACCAAAGGAGTATGAATATAATGAAGATGACTTCTGTACAGGTTCATTTCCTTTGCACAGGGCAATATATCAGAAAGAGGATGGGTAAAACAATATCTGCTAGAAGATTTTCCTCTGCCGGTACAATTGATACTGGTGTGAAGATCAACTGAATACCTGTAAGTGACAATAACAGGTTGAAGACCAAACTACATCTATATCAGTAACCATGTAGAGTAGGTGACTGTGAATTCATTGATACGAGATTTTGGTAACATCAACTTTATGGATAAACCTTTTTGGCCATCCAAAATATATGAAAAACTATAAATAGTTGAGTATATTTACTCAGTCAACTGGGAACAGGGAAAAAAACATTTCCTGGTATTCTCCATAACAATGGGTATCTTCATCACATTGCTCTCAGTAAAATTTACAACTGGTGGTATATGGTATTAGAAATGTATTAGGTAGCACTAAAAACAAATTTAAAAGCTAAACAAAATGGAATGGACACCATATGGTTGTTACAATTTTGGATACATGTGCTTGTTTATGTTCTTCCAAGGTGTTTCATTGCACTATGTAACAACCAATAGAAATTATTATTATTATTATTATTATTATTGTTATTGTTGTTGTTATTATTATTATTATTATTATTATTATTATTATTATTTAGACTTGTATGCCGCCCTTCTCCCTAAGGACTCAGGGCAGCGAACATATAAAAAAGGAATATTTACAATAAAACAATATTAAACAGGACAAGTCTAAGATTGCTAAACCATTAAAACAATTAAAATTACAATAAGAAAAACATTACAATTAAAACAAACCCACCCCCGGGTCAATCCAGGCCGGCCTGTTGAAACAACCAAGTCTTCAGGTCTCGACGAAAGGAGCGGAGATCAGGGGCCAAACGAAGATCCGCAGGGAGCTGATTCCATAGGGCGGGCGCCCCCACAGAAAAGGCCCTAGCCCTGGAAACCGCCAGCCGACAATGCCTAACCGATGGTATTCCCAGGAGGCCCCTCCTGTGGGAGCGCACGGGGCGATCGGAATGTGATGCTGGCAGGAGGCGTTCCCGCAAGTACTCTAGACCCAAGCCATTTAGGGCTTTATAAGTTGTTACTAACACCTTGAAGGAGACCCAGAAGGCAACCGGCAACCAGTGCAAGTCGCACAGGAGGGGTGTAACATGGGAGTATTGGGATACCCCCATCACTGCCCACGCAGCTGCATTCTGCACCAGCTGCAACCTCCGAGTAATCCGCAAGGGTAGCCCCATGTAGAGAGCATTGCAGTAGTCGATTCTGGAAGTGACGAGTGCATGAGTGACCATTTGAAGGGCATCTTGGTTCAGATAAGGGCGAAGCTGGCGAACCAGTCGAACCTGGGCAAAAGCCCCCCTGGCCACAGCCCCCACTTGCTCCTCCAGATTGAGCTGTGAATCCAGGAGGACGCCCAGATTCCTCGCCCTGTCCACGGGGGGTAACACCTCCCCCCCCATGACCAAAGATGGCACTTCCACTGAACACCGAGATGCCGGTAAGAACAGCCACTTGGTCTTGGCCGGATTGAGCCGGAGCCTGTTACTCCCCATCCAGGCCTGCACCACCTCCAAGCACCGGGACATCACCGAGAGAGCATCACTGATCCGGTCTGGGGTGGAGATATAGAGCTGGGTATCATCAGCATATTGATGATACCTCACCCCAAAACCATGGATGATCTCGCCCAGCCGTTTCATGTAGATATTAAACAGGAGAGGTGAGAGAACCGACCCCTGAGGCACCCCGCAAGTGAGGGGCCTCAGGGATGACCTCTGCTCCCCTGCCAACACCGACTGCGAGCAGTCCGAAAGGTAAGAGGAGAACCACCGTAAAATGGTGCCCCCCACTCCCAACCCCCGGAGCCGCTGCAGAAGGATACCATGGTCGATGGTATCAAAAGCCGCTGAGAGATCTAAAAGGACCAGGAAAAACCCCTGTCCTGAGCCCTCCAGAGATCATCCATCAGTGCGACCAATGCTGTCTCGGTGTTGTGCCCGGGCCCGAAGCCCGATTGGTACAGGTCGAGATAATCAGTTTCCTCCAGGAACAGCGGAAACTGCTGAACCACCACGCTCTCAACAACCTTCGCTAAAAAGGTTGGAGACAGGACGATAGTTATTCAAAACAGTTGGGTCCAGAGCAGGCTTCTTGAGGAGGGATCTCACCACCGCCTCTTTCAAGGCGGCAGGAAAAACCCCCTCACTCAGAGAAGCGTTGACAACTGCCTGGAGCCAACCGCGTGTAACCTCCCTGGAGGCATAAACCAACCAGGAAGGACACAGGTCCAATAAACACGTGGTGGAAGACAGCCTCCGCATGATCCTGTCCACTTCATCCAGGGAGACAGGGTCAAACTCAACCCAGATAGGATCCACAAGACTCGTCGCCACTCCATCATCTAGACCCTGCCAATCAGAGTCCAAGCCGGCCCGAATCTGAGCGATCTTATCCGCCAGATATAAACTGAATTCCTCCGCTCTGCCCCGCAAGAGGGAGCGGGTGACCCTGAACAGGGCAGGGGGGCGATCATCTGTGGACGTGATCAGAGCGGAGATATAAGCACATCTCGCTGCTCTAATTGCTTCCAGATAAGTCCTAATATAGGCTCTTAGCTGGACACGGTCAGACTTGGAACGACCAGTCCTCCATCTGCTCTCCAGGCATCTCCTCCGCCGCTTCATCCCCCGAAGCTCCTCCAAGAACCAAGGAGCCAAGGAAGGTCTGTGGTGGGGAAGAGGCTGCAAGGGGACAACCCGGTCGAGCGCTGCCGAGGCGGCCTGTTGCCAAGGGGCCGCCAGGGTCTCAACCGGGCTGTGGTCGAGGGAGGTGGGCAAGAACCCCAGGGCAGTCTGAAACCTCTCTGGGTCCATCAGGCGCCTGGGGCGGAACCATCGTATCGGCTCCTCCTCCACATGGTGCAAGTGCATTTACATTACATTACATTATATTTTAGCTATTTAGATATTAGAAACAGCCAGGTCTTCAATATTAACAAAAGTGAATATTTTTTAAAAAGTTTAATAAACAGAATATCTGGCAGAAATAATACTGAAATATGTCATTGAATCAGAACAATTTAAAAAAGGCAACCAAAAATATGCCAAAATTGACATGCTATACAGTAAATTTTATCCCAAAATTCATTCCCAGCCTAGCTGCCCACAGGCATTAATATGAAATCATTACCTCTCAAAGAAATGTCTGTCACTAAACTTCAGCACATGACAAAAATACAGACTGCATAAAGAATTGTCTAAGTATAATATATGTTCTGCAATCTTAGGATTCTTCTGAAAGAAGCTAAGTGCCCATTGATGCCTCCAAGGACAACCTGGGTGCTATTTTACTCCACCACTGCTGGGTAACATTCAAGGTACTGCTTATGAAACCCTTCTCTTTGTTTCTGCGAGTTTAGTGTGATTGGGCAGAGTAGGTGCCTTCCAGATCCCTTCAGATAAATCCTGTCAACTTGGACTGAGGAAGTGTGTCTTCTCTAAGGGCCCTGATACCACTGGAACACCTCCCCTGAGATATGTCACTTCCCATATTCAAGTGTTTCATAAATCTTTGAAGAGTTGACTCTGTTCTTAGAGTAAGGTTAGGGTATTTGTAGAGCCCCTGTTAATTTTTTACACTGAATGTTATTTATATGGTTTTGTTCATGCTGTCATGTTTCAAATTATGCATTCTTTTAAGTATTGTAAACCACTTGGAGTAGTTTTGGAAATGTGTGGCCTCAAAATCCAATCAACAAATAAAATATACAACAAGTGTACTGATACTAACTAAACAAATGCATGGCCACACAGAAAAAGAGAAAATTGGATTGCTATTTGGATACAATTTTCCTAATCCTATTCATGCAATGGGAAGCAATTGAATGTTCCTTGCAATATATTCACTTTTTTTGTTGTTGTTCCAGTTCAGTTTTAGAATCAGGTTGATCTTAATAAACAATGCTGATCTTGTGATGCAAGTGTAAATGTGGAATAGCATTCATTCTCAGTAGCAATATCTCATGTATTAAATAAATAAATCCATATTACTCTGTTGAATGATGCTAAAGGTCCATCTAATTCAGCATTTCATTGGTGGCCATATTTTTGGAAGATATACCAGCATTTGCCTGATATTTATATGATTAGGCTGTAACACTTTCATATGGACCCTTTTCTCTGCTTTTATAAATCTAGAGAATCAAGTCTTCACATTGTATTGCCACAAAGCAATTGGTCCATATTTTAAGAAAATTTGAAATAAAGAAAGCAAATTTCAATAATTTCAATTCCATATGACAAAATAAGGTGAACCTGTATAAATAACATTGAACGTTTCAATTTTTTACTTCTATTTCTATACAGTACTCTCAAGACTAAAATCTGTTGTCAAAAACATTGTTCTGAGATTTTTCTTCTGATTCCTTCTCCGAGTTCTATACTGCCCTGAAGTATCTATCTTATGTTCGCACTAGGGATTATATTTTGGATTCATTTTCATTTTGCATTTAGTATACAGTGCATAAATTGTACTTTGTTTCCTTAGCAGTGAAACAAAATTAAATTAGTTTTAACTATTTTTAACTAAATTAGCATTTACAAAATAGGTATCTTTCACATTGGCTCTCTAGCCAGCAATGATACTAATTAATAAGTAATATTTATGCAACTACAGATATGACTCCAGTGAATGTCTTGCTCTCTCTTTCTAATATTTATTTAGGGTATTTTAATATTGGAGTTGATCTTCTCCTAACCTCTGCAGACCTTCTCTTCAGTCCACGGAAAAGTGCACTGTCTGCACTGAGAAATGCCTAAGAACTGGTCTTGCATGAAACTGCCATCCTCAAAGTCAACTTGTGCTATTTTGGGTTCCTTCACAAGTAAGCAGGCAGGCAGTAAATTGGTACAATGCACTGATAATTGACCTGAGTCAAATAGTTTGTTCTTTGTTCTATCCTAGTTATGATCCTGATTTCTATTTATTTCATGCCATGTTTATACTGTATAAACACCACATAATCAGGATAATTTATTTTTGCATCATCTGTGCATGTGCATCCAGGTATACATAGAGCCCTCTGTACATATCCTCATGTTTTCCATTTACTGTGTGTAGCAACTTGCTTGTAATTTTAATACAAATGTGACCTAAATATGAGGAGATCAGAAGCACGAAATCAGTTCTATTTCTTTATTGGTTTCATAATAAACATAAAAACGTTATGGTTTAGAAGGAATTTTTTTTTCATTATTCATTTGTAGTATTCAAGAAGTGGGAATAATAAAGTGCAAGTCTAATTCTCTATAGGTTTATTGAGAAGGAAGTCATAAAAAGTTCTTTAAGGCAGTTTAAAGAAGTTCAATCATCAGTATTTTTATAACACCAGTCTGTTTTTAAAGCAAGTTCAAAAAGAAAAAAACAGGTCTGGAACTGTAGTAGAAACCATTCATTAGTCTTTCATATGACTAAATTATACCATAAAATATATGCATTGCAATATCATGTTGACTTTATATATTTTCATGCTAACTTCATGCCAGATGTTAACAATCTAATTTCAGAAAAGGACTATTCACTATGCAGTTTTTGCCATACTTTCACAAACCATTGTTACATACTTGCTAACCACTTCCTCTGCTTTTAATTGTATGAGTATGATTTAGTATGCACATACCTTCCATATTCTGGATAAAAAATAAGGTCAACCTACACTTATAAGTGAGCAGCCTGCTCTTACAATGAAGCTGTCATGGTTTTATGAAAGAGGAGGATGTCAGGGAAATCTGGGTAGCTTGAAAAGAAGCCCTAACCTAATTAAAATGGCAACCTTAGAGCTGTTTAGCAGATGATATTAAGGAATATAATGGTTTGATATAGAGGTGAAGTCTGTGTAGCTAAACAGCTACACGACTCATATTGCTCATGTTCCTCTAACTGCAGCCCAAACATGACCTGCTAACCATGTTTTGAAGACATGTCTTTATGACATAAGCTTGATCTCATTCCCAACTCATTACAGGAACAGCCTAAATTGTCCTTATGTGTTCAGTTTTAATGTCTTCTGCCTTCTGATACATCATGGCATCTGAACAATTTAGAATGCCTCATGCAAAACCTTGTTATCGCTAAACTAACTTTGCTTTAAACACTGCTTTAGTCATAAAACACTGCTTTAGTCATAATTGACTTGGATGTCTTGTAGGCCTACAACCAGCAAAAATGGTAAAACAATATGCAACATCAAAATTGCCCCAATATCTGAGGAACAATCCACAGAAATAAGACACTGATCTACCCGGCGAGAACCAAACCATGTTTAGGCTCCTCAGATTCAAAATGCTTGCTTAAAAAAAAGCCAGGGCTTAATAGCTTTGTGCAAGGCTAGAAAGTCAGAGATGATTGATGCTACTAATCTTAAGTAACTTGTATTTATTGGATATTAATTATAAATTCATTTTGCAGCTTCCAGAATGAATAGCCCTTTATTTGATGCTATGTAAACTGGTGCAATGGGAAGCCCCATTACAGTACACAACCTAGGAGAGAAAATCTCATGATGAAATAGAAATAGATAGTCATTGCAGTAGTACATTTGGTGCCCATAAATAAGATACATCACTTATTGAAAGTTTCCACATTTAAGTGTGTCATGGTCATTTAAAAAAAAACTGAAACAGACTTTAAATTTTGGAATGCTATATCTGATTGTAACTTATACTACATTCAAGAAGAGTTTGTGCGTATATAATACTGTAGGTATGCAACCTATAACATGACAGCTGCACTGGTGGGATTCAAATTTTTTTTACTACTGGTTCTATGGGCGTGGCTTGGTGGGTGTGGCATGGCTTGGTAGGCATGGCTTGGTAGGCATAGCAGGGGAAGGATACTGTAAAATCTCCATTCTCTCCCCACTCCTGGGGGAAGACTACTGCAAAAATCCCATTCCCTCACCACCTCACCAATCTACTTTCCAGCTCTGTTCTCCTTTGCAGGGCAACAAAAGAAGACCCATCCAATCATCTGGGACTCAGGAGGCAGAGAATAGATGCGGGCGGGGCCAGTCAGAGGCGGTATTTGCTGGTTCTCTGAACTATCCAAAATTTCCGCTACTGCTTCTCCAGAACTGGTCAGAACCTGCTGAATACCACTTCTG
Source organism: Naja naja (assembly GCA_009733165.1). NCBI lineage: Eukaryota > Metazoa > Chordata > Lepidosauria > Squamata > Elapidae > Naja > Naja naja. The sequence continues at coordinate 32,322,984 of CM019151.1, forward strand.
GACAGCTGGTTTTCTATTTAGCTTTGAACTCATGAGGGAGACCTGTATTAGATGGATCAAAGCACTAAGATATATGAAAATAAATTATTGTTCAAATAATTCTATACTAGTTTCATTAGCTGAATTTTCAGTTATCTGGATGTGTTTCTCTAGCTTTCAGAAACTTCAGAGAAACGTGTTTTGTTTTATGACTAAGGCCAACAAAAAAGCATTGGCATACCCAAACTGCAGATTTTATATTTTCAGAGCAGCTGCTCCATGACTTTTAAGCAACTGTGAAAGCACATTGTTTCAACTGTGTTTGGATCTATCTTTTCTCCTCATCACTCTCTATCATAGTATCCGCTAAAAACATCCCTGTAAATCAGAAGCAAAAAAAGAGTAACAAAGTTAATCAATTGCAAATTTTCTTTCAATTAGGTTTTTGTCTGTTTCATCATTATAAAATAAATTGAATTATTAGTAGCAGAATTAGTGAGATATAATAGTGCTTAAGCAGTGTAACTTATGTTTTAATAAAATATTTCATATTTCTGTGCATACACTTCATAGAAATAAAGTGCAAGCTGTGTCAAGCTAGTATCTTCGCACTGTTTAGTATTTTTTTGTGACTAGTGAAGCTGAAATGTCACATTATTCATTACACTATTGTAGCAGACTACTCATATGCTATTGATTATGGTAATATAATGTTTCAAAGAACTGAATCATTTTCTGTTGGCTGAATAGAAATCTTACTTGTTTTTTCCTAGATTTTAAAATTATACGTGAATATTTTTTTTCTAAAAAAGTTGAATATCATATTTTTCCAACTTTTTTCATTTGAGCATAATGTGATGTTCAGAATTTTTTACTTCGATGTTCACCGCACTTCTATATATTGCAATGTCCAAATCCATTGCAAAAACAATACCCAATTTCATATGTAGTGGAAATAAGCTTAATTCAATTGATTTCACCCACCACTACCATTTTGGATTTTTTTCAGAAGACATTAATATTTTATAACATGACACCACTTCTTAATAAACATGAAAAATCATATTCTGACAGGTTATTTTTCAGTGAATATATTAAATAAATTACTGGTCTTTGGCCAATTTTTGATGTTCTGGCTCCAGAAAACAAAATGTGAAAAGAATTACATGTGATGTTCAGATTAATCCAATTGAGATTAAGCCATCATTAATCCAATAATACAGGCTTGGAAGACTGAGGCAGATGCATATTAGTAAGAAATCTAAAACGAGTAAAACAAACTCATCTGAGGAATCCAGAGGCTCTGTGAGAGCACACCTCATTCTTACCTGGTCTCTAAAACCTCTAAAAATCACACAAAATGGAATGTGCCTTTGAGAATATTTTTTATGAGGTGTTGGTGATTACTGCTGTGTCATCCAAAATGTCATGATGTGTCAAATTTGACTCACATGTCACAGGTTTGCCACTACTGTCCTTATAGTTTATACCATGGCAACAAACTACTGTAATATGTCATTGAATGTTCTATGTGATTTGTGAGAATATTTCTTTTAACTTTCATTGGTAACAAGAAAACCTGAACCATGCAAGATTTCTAATCTTAAGGAGAAGTCTTTTGTGAAAGTAGCTAAACTTTTCCTCAGGGAAACGATGAAGGCTGCACAATGTAAATTGAAATCAGTGTTTTTCCATTACCATTCTTTCTTCCAGGCTCTTGAATAAATGAACCAAGGATCCTGTCAGTCAGTTAAATTATGAGATGTTGGAAATGACAAAAATTGTGGTCTTTTCCCTCTTCCAGTCTGGTGATCTTCTTTTTCATAATGTGGATGCCAAGAGCTGATTTTAGAACTCATCTTAAAATGCTGTGCACCATGGAAAATATTTGTGTTTTTTTTTTTAGGATAGGACATAAAATGTTTATCGAGGCCAACAATTTAGGGAAAATACATGAAACAGGGAAACGTGCATGTATGTGTGTGTGTGTGCACGCAGGCATGTGCGTGTGTATGTGTGTGCTCCCACACCGCTCTGGTCTCTGATGATTTCAAAGCACATTTCACTATTTTTTCAAAGTTCTGAAGAAGCATTAAAATAGAATCCACCCAAGTTTTTTTTCAATAAAAATCAAGGCAAATAGCTTTCCCAGCAATAGTATCTGTAAAGTGAATACAGTACAGCCTTTTCATTGACATCAGATTAGCTACTGGAACCCATCCAGGCTCAGCTGAGGACACAAAACCCTGATTTAGTTTAGTCTTCCATTCATATCTGATCAGTTTCCAGACTAGATGTCAATGGAAGTACTATATATGCCAAAGCCAGCTATTCCACACTTCCTGTATTTCACACTCTATATTTTCCAGAAACCTAGTCCAATATCAGAATTCTTGCAGATAGGTAAGTGAGTAGATACCTTTGTTCATTAATTCATCAATGCCAACTTTTCCCCCCCAAAAAGCTTGAATAGCTACATACTAGATGAGAAACTAATTAAAAAAAACAGATCCCATTGAAGTAGCCTAATACAAAACTTTCCTTTCCCACTCTCAAAACGTTTGACTTTCAGTTGATCCACACTTTTTGCTTGTCCCAACATGAGTATGAGCCAATCACTCTTTCTGCAGGCAGGAATGTATGATGCCATTTTCAACCTATCCGTGAAGTGATGAAAATCTCATCCATGTTTGTCTGCATTGCTTGACAGGAGAACGAAAGACAACCTAATTACTGGTTGTGCTTAGCTGCACAGTTAGCAAATGTTTCTGCTCCACTGGCTAGTGTATGCTGTGACAAGAATTTTTCCCTAGGTCCTTCACAGCCCTTAATTAATTTCATTTCAACTAACAAATTACTACAGCTGTAATTGTCACACCAGTTAAGGATCCAGACCTGGGGAAATGCAATAAGGAAACTTTTATTTTAAAGCTGGTGACTATACCTTAACATTTCTCCATTTTATGCTTTAACTTTGTGTTGTCATCAAGTTTTTCAGAAAGTGTATATATAGACTTACTATGGAAAGAAAATGTTCAGCGACTGCTTTCCTGGCCTGGGTGGGTGTGTACAGCAGTATTTTTCAAACTTACAACTTTAAGATATGTAGACTTCAACTTCCAGAATTCCTCAGCCAGCCTCCATGGTCAGGCCTTTGACAATAATCCTTTGTCAAAAGAAGAATGATGGGAATATTCCTCAACCATCAGCTGATATCGCAGAAAACAAAAATGCCAAGAGTGTCATGGCCATACTGTCTACTGCTTTGAAGAAGAGGTAGGACATAGTCTAAACATAATGGTGATTGGAAACCCCTTATTGACTTAGTTTCTTCTGTTATCCTTTTTTGATCAATAATGGAAAATATGAGTCAGTTACTTTATGATGTGTGAATTCAAATAACAGAAAAGTCAGAAGATGAAACAAAATATTAACATTTCAGATAAGCCTTTGGGAAATAAATTGTCTAAAGTTCCCCCTTATGAGAGCTCCAAGTTCTTACCAAGTAATTATTGTGACTCCTCCATTTACTACAGGATACGTAAGATGATTATTTGCTAATTTTAGTAAGTATGTTATGCCATACTAATATACAATATCAATATCTTATTATATTGTTGTTCCTACTAACACCGTTAATTTTTCAATGTAATTTCACATACATCTAATAAGACAGTAGCAGCTAGAAGGCCCCAGAATGTTCAAATGTATTTGTTCGGTTGCTTGTTGTTTTAGTTACATGGTAGTTTAAATTTTAAAAAGAGAAGTTGCAAAAATAGGATGTGACTTCTGAGAGATACATGGTGCAACTGAAACATAATTTTAGTAAATATATTCCCAACTCTGCCATTACCAGTCCCAAGCCTGGATGAAAAAGATGAGCATTGAGCATCAAACTAGCAACCTGTCCCTCTAAAATTATACTCGCTACAGAAACAACATGAAGAATCTCAAGAAAATTTAGTCAACCAAGTGAGAGTTGTGTTTCGAACCATGTGGTTTATATAATAACACCGGAGCAAACTGTCTATCAGGTCTAGTGCCAGAAATCAAAAACAATCTTCTCAGCCATGAAAATCAGAAGAATTGGGACATGGAATGTGAGAATGCTGTGCATCTTTGATGACTACAAACTAGACATCTTAGGCATCAGTGAGATCAGGTGGATAGAGACTGGCTGTATATAAAAATATAAAAGCAAAATACCATTCACGGATCATCACAAAATCTCCAGAACCATAAAGCCTACAAACTTGAAATTTGGCATGTATGTTCCTCTTGGCTTCTAGGTGCTCACTAAGAAAGGGTTTTTCGAAATGACCATCAGAGCATTAGTATTTCCTATATTATTATTAACACACTCTGATGCTAAGAAGTTCTATTCCCACTCCCCACCTGAAAAGAAATCTGTTCCAAATGCAAAACACAAGCAGAAGAGAGGGGTTTCAGTTTCAGTTTTAGTTTCACAGCAAGCAGCTTTAGTACAGAACAGTTGAGCTAAACTACACCCAGGCTCTTTGCTGGCTCCTTCTTGCTCACACAGCAAATACTGTTTTCCAAATAGCCCTCAACTCTCTCACACATTGATAGGATGCTAGCCAGATGAATACCGATGGATGAATACCGATGGAGGCAGAGGCAGAGTTTTTCTCCCTTATTTTCCTCCCCCAAAACTAAGCCCGACCACATAGTTTTGTAGTGAAGCACGGGTATCGAGCTAGTTAATAATAAAGGCTAAACCATCTTATATATAGGCCATGAAGAGCAGCATGAAAACAGGCTCAGCCTCGTTTTGGGAGACCAAAGCAACAAAGGCACTCATTGACTGGAAATCAATCAAAGGGGCCTTTGTAAAAGCATATGCACCAACAGATAACCCGGACAATACGTCAAAAAACCCAGTTTTATGGGCAACTATAGGATACCTTTGACAGCATTCTGAGTTATGACTTAATAATGCTGATTGATTACTTTAATGCCTGACTACATATAAGGGAAAGGACCTGGAGTTGTTCCACCTAATCCCACCTGGTGGACTCACAAATAGTCTGGCCTCATGCCATATAGGACTGTAATAGTGATAACCAGCACCTTGAACTGCAGCCAGAAAAAAAAAACTGGAAACCAGTGCACCCTGCATAATATCTATATAACACTGGCAAACTGGATTGAGCATACTGCCTTATTCTGAACCACTGATAACTTCTGAGCGGTCTTCAAGGGCAGCCCATGTAAAAGACATTGCAGTAATACAGCTATGATATGACCAAGACATGAGTAAGAGGGACAGAGCAGTCCAGGAATAGGTGCAATATAAGAAGCAAAGAACACTTAGTGGGGAAAAGGTTGTTATGTATGCTGAGATTAAAAATTAGATTTCTTGATTGTGTTAAAAAAATAATTGGTTTGCTTATCTAAGGAAGAGAGTGGGGTCGGGTGGTATGGAGGATTTCCTGTGCTGGCTGACAATGTATTTTAGGCAGACAATCACCAATTTCTTAACAGAGCAATTGGTGACCCTGTGCCCTATATACTCTCATAAAAATATTCCATGAAAATGGTTTTAACATTAATCAGATCTGTAGATATTTCTATCTACAGGAAGAAACGGAAATACTTATTACCAGAATATATTTCTATTTATTGCAAAATATTTACAAGTTTTCTTGAAAACTCCCCAAATCTTTCATTATACAGTCTAGTTTAACAGTGTTTTTATTGTTAACTTTGGTGACATTTTTCAACATCTTTATAGTATAATTAATCTTCTGAATAAAATCTAGAAAGCTGTAGAGTTTGACAAGGACTGGAAATAGTTTTTAATTTTTTGGCATCCGTAACACATTTATTGCATAGTTACAGCTATTGTTGATATGTGATATATGAATCAACAATTTGCATCAGGTCTTAGTAAATATCCAGCATGCTGCACCTTTCTTTCAGTATATATACTTATAAAGCCCTTAATGGCTTGGGTCCAGGGTACTTGCGGGAACGCCTCCTGCCAGCATCACTCTCCGATCGCCCTGTTCGCTCTCATAGGAGGGGCCTCCTTGGGGTGCCGTCAGTCAGACATTGTAGGCTGGCGGTCCCCAGGGCTAGGGCCTTCTCTGTGGGAGCACCTGCCCTTTGGAATCAGCTCCCCGTGGATCTCCGTTTGGCCCCTGACCTCCGCTCCTTCCGCCGGGACCTGAAGACTTGGTTGTTCCAACGGGCCGGCCTCGAATGACCCGGGGTTGGGTCTTATTTTAACTTTATTTGGCTTGTTTACTTGTTTAATTCTGTTTTACTGTAAATTTTTCTCTGTTTTAATGTTCGCCGCCCTGAGTCCTTAGGGAATAGGGCGGCATACAAGTCGAATAAATAAATAAATAAATAAATAAATATACTAAGAAACTTATCTAAAACATTTAAATACTATATATCAATATATATGAAAACAATCTGGAAACCATAATGTGGTTTGTTACATTTTCGCTTAGTGCGTTCTATGATCCTAGCAGTGGTGGGATTCAAATTTTTTTACTACTGGTTCTGTGGCTTGGTGGGCGCGGCAGGGGAAGGATACTGTAAAATCTCCAGGCAAAGGTGGTATTTGCTGGTTCTCCAAACTATTCAAAATTTTCACTACCGGTTCTCCAGAACTGGTCAGAACCTGCTGAATACCACCTCTAGATCCTAGCCAATGGCTTATCAACTACTGTACCATAAAGGTCCAGAACTACAAGTATCCCCTAAAAACCTTTTACCTCACAGATGTTCAAAAGTTGTTCCAAGAGTTCATGAAGGATAAAGGTTATTGATATTTGAATGCCAGGTTAAATTAACTATGAATATGCTATCCTATCAGTGGTGGTATTCTACCATTTCGGCCCAGTTTGGCTGAACCGGTAGCTCTGAGGATCATTTGTAAGTGAACCAGTTTGCTCCGATGATCAGCTGCTGGGCCCTACCACCCATCCCGGCTCTATACTGACTTTTATTTCCTGGTTTTGAAGCTCAGCTGCTTTGCGTGGCACACCGGATTGCCATGCGTCAGCTGTTGAAGAACAGGGAGAGTGCAGGATTATAGGAGAAGGTTATGAATGCTTGTACTTGTTATGTATGTAGGTTTGAATGTTATTGGTTTATTTGAACTGTTCTTGTAAAATGTTAAATGGTATTGGTTTAAATAGTGCGGGAAGAAACCCTGCACTCCCATTAGCTGGCAACTATGGCTGCTGGCTATAAGAGGCAGCCGTAGCCCAGCCAACTCGGGTCCATTCGAGCTGTAGCCACTGAATAAACTCTTATCTGAAGCTCCCCGCGTTTGACTCTTCATGCAAACTTAACAGTACTACTTCTATTATATGTTTACAATAACAACATCTTGAAAGTCTGAATATACTTCTCCCTATCTCTATCTTTGTGAGAACTAGGGACAGTCAAATCAGAGATGCTTTCTCAAATTACATTTCTATTTTTGCCTCAAATATCTTTTATCTGAACATTGTCTTGCTTATGGCTCTTCCCCCTATTTCCCAAAGTTATTCCTACATCCAATTCCATTATGTTATTTTCTTATCATTGCTGGGTAACATTTCTCAAAATATACCATCTGAAACTTTGCTGAGTTTGGGGCTCTTTTGCATTATTTTGGCCAGTAGTCCAGTGATCACTATAGCTGTGCATGCCTATAAAAAGACTGTGTTACATCTGTCTCCAAATGCTTTGGCTCCTTTTTAAGTAAGCATTTTTCCGCTAACAGCCCTGTGTAGCAGCTTGCTGCATTTGGCATGTCCCTGACATTTTTGCAAGTTTGTGGATTCTGCTCATGCCCTTCTCCTTCTCCAACTGAGAACCCATTTGGAAAAGAAGAGGAGCAGGACAAAAATGGTGAGGTTTCTAAGATTAAGTTGAGGATAAGTGTTTTGGGGGCTCTGCAGGAAGAAGTCTGGATGAGTTGTGGCTTTGAAAAGCAAATAACTAGTCTGTGTCTCACTCTTCAGTAGAGAGTAATGGATAGTGGAAATTTTAGATTCTAGCTTCTGTGAATATTATTGCACAACAGGGGACAAGGGCATGGTAGGGTGATGATGGATGTTTGTTGTCTGACTTAATAACCTGCTGCTCATTGATCATGGTGTGGTTTATTGTCTGTTGCATTCCTGCCTGTAAGGTAAGACTGCCATCAGATGCAGAGGTAGGGAAAGTTCCTCTGTGATCTCTGCACTCTGAAAAGCAAGCAGCAAGCAGCAGGCAGGAAGATAGCATAAGAAGAAAGCTCTTTCCACATGTGTTTTTGTACCCGTGTAAACTTTTTGCTGTTGACCAGAACTGATTTTCCAGCCATAGCAAGCATGGGATTAGAAATTATTTCTCAGTGACCCTCAATTTGGAAAGCAAGAGGGATTGATCCAGTGGGATCCAGTGGGCTAAGTTGCTGAAGAGGGTATGGACTTGGTAGAATATAATGACTAACATGGGGCATGCCTAGGGAACACAGGCCAAACAAATTCCAAAAGAACAAAGGAGCTGCACATGAAGTGGTGCCCAGAACATGCAATGCATGTGTTGCAGAGGCAGTTGATCTTAGGCTACCATTTTGCCCATCTGGGCTAAATGGTGTTGGAAGAAATATACATCTGGTTCAGTTCCAAGCTGGGATGCTGGAAATAAAATTGAGGCAGGAGGCTGATTGGAAAGAAGGATCCAGGGTTTGTGGTTCTGGTGCAGCTGACAAAATAGAGTTGAAAGGGGGAGAGGTTGTTTATACCTTCTTTGGGCTTTGTATTTGAGCTTCCTGTTCCTGTGCAAGAACATGTCTTCTAATATTCTATTGGTTGTTGTCAGATTTCTATGGGGGTCATGTAGAGGTTATGTAGGGGTCATAGCTGGCTCTATGGGCAAAAGAAGAAATGCAATTCATAGGTGCTTGTCTGACCTAAACTGGTTAACCTCTGGCTTATTGTTTATCTGAGCTCCCAGGTGAAGTTTGGACTGCTCTAGGGGTCATGTAATGAAGGGGCTTATGTTCTGAAAGGGTGTCAGGCAATTCCTAATGGCTTTTGTCCTATGTTGGATCTTGGGTAAGGGGCTGCTTCTAATCCTACCATTTTGCCTTTGTTTCAAAATATCCTGTCTTGAATAGATTAGCAAATCTGCATTTTTAAAAGCTGCCTCCTCAGTTTCTGCTTGGGAGCAGGGAGACTGAGTCTGCTTTCTGTCTTTTAAGAGCATGTTTCTCCATTTTAGGGAAATATAATATCTTGCTCTTTTAATATTCTCCAAAATATTTCATTCTTATAGAAGTGGGGAGGATTCCCACAGTGGACTAAAGGGTAGACTAGCTTGTTAACTCTGGCTAATATAGTTATTTTGATAAACAAGGATTCACCGTGGCTTACTATGGTATGTAAAATGTCCTGAATACCTGAATGATCAACGAAAATATATAACAGTACCATTCATGGTATGTGTGTCAAAACCTATTAGATGGTGTGTGCTATGTCACAATCCAGCCCTCATATGTCATATGCAGTTACAAAAGGGCCAAACAAAGGCATGGCAAAGTTATAACAATCCCCAACATTCAGATTGTGATCTCCCCTGCAGATGACCCTGGAATACAAATCATTAAGCTTATTATTCAAGTTTGGAATAGAAGTATATTTGTTCTCTGTTTAAAAACTCAGGACAGGAATGCAGAGCAGTATTGCATTATGAATAAATAAACATTTTCCTACTTGACACAACAATAATCAGGTTTCATGAGCTCGCCTCATAAATGCAAAATTTGCATTGGTCTCATCAGCTTGGGTAGACCTGATCAGACTGGAAATGGAGCACTATTTTCTAAAAGCTCTTCAAATGCCTACATCTTTCCTAATCAGTGTAAATAACCAAGGCACAGTTAAGCTTTGGACATAACATGGGCTAGAGAAAGTGTTCTAGAAATGAGTTTTGTCATAACATCTTGCAATTCAGATCTGAAAAAAAGTTAGTCTTTTCTCTAGTAACTTCTTTTGATTAGAAGCTCATCTGTGCTTGAAAAATATTTGTCCCGGTATGTAATATATGTAATATGTAACATATAGTAATAAAACTCACAAAAGTGACACACAAAGTAAAGTAAAATGTGAAGAACTTAGCCCATGTTTATAGCATAGCAGGGACGATGATGATGATGCAGTATCGTAGCCAATGAGGTTTATCTGAGGTTCAATTATTGCTAATGGAAAGACAATGATGATAATGTTATCTATTCAGTCAGTTTTGACTCCTGGAGAGTCTATGGGGTAGGTCTCTCCACATCTGATACAGTTCTACAGAGGAATTATTGAATCTGTCATCTGCATCTCTATAACTGTCTGGTTTGGTTCTGCAACCCACAGGACAGACACAGACTTCAGAGGATAATTAGGACTGCAGAAAAACAATTACTACTAACCTGCCTTCAATCAAGGACCTGTATACAGCATGAGTCAAAAAGAGGGCTGTGAAAATATTTACAGACCCCTCACATCCCAGACATAAACTGTTTCAACTCCTTCCCTCAGAATGATGCAATAGAGCACTGCACACCAGAACAATTAGACACTAGGACAGTTTTCCTAGTGTCTAATTGTTTAGCCATCACTCTGCTAAACAAATAATTTCCTCAACACTGTCCAACTATTTACAACGTCTGCACTACTATTACTATTAATCTTCTCATCACTCCTTATAACCCATCCCCTCCCACTTGTGACTGTATGACTGTAACTTTGTCGCTTACGATTTATATTGACTGTTTCCTAGTATGATTTGATTACTTATTGAACCCTATGACTATCATTAAGTGTTGTACCTTATGATTCTTGACTCTTGACAAATGTATCTTTTCTTTTATGTATACAGAAAGCATTTGCACCAAGACAAGTTCCTTGTGTGTCCAGTCACACTTGGCCAATAAAGAATTCTAATTCTAATTCTAATCTAATCTTCCAATCTTGCACTAATTCTTTGAGTTTCTCTATGCTCTGGCTGGTGTCAACTTTGGTGATGTCCAGCCATCATGTTCTTTAACAGACTGGTTTCCTTTTACCTCTAACTCTTCCAAACATAATTGCTGTCTCTATTGAATTTCCCTGCATGACATGACCAAAGGAAGTGAGATACAGTTTTGTGGTTTTGCAGAAGAGGGAAATATTTAATTCTGATTAAATGATGAAAAACAGTAATGAAACAGAATTAAAACAATTAACGAAAGCAATTATCTTCATAAATTTTATCAGATGTTTAGTGTAATATTATTGAATATCTGCATCTGTAACATACAGTACATAAGAGATGAGGAACTTGTGACCATCCAATTATATCTGACCAGATAGTTCTCAGTGTCCATCACTATTTGGCATACTGGCAGGGACTCTTGGCAGCTAACATATAGAAGCATCTGGAACACTACAGGTTTTTCGTTTAAAAGTGTTATACATCTTTTGGAGCAATGGATGGAAACTAATTAAGGAGAGAACCAACCTAGGACTAAGGAGAAATTTCCTGACAGTTAGAACAATTAATCAAGTATGAGCCTTGGTAGCTCAGGCTGTTAAATGCCTGCTCTTAAGATCCAGCTGCCTACAATTATTGTAGGCTCGAATCCCACCAGGCTCAAGGTTGACTCAGCCTTCCATCCTCTCAGGGTAGGTAAATTGAGGACCCAAGATTGTTGGGGGCAATTAGCTGACCTTGTAAAAATGCCGCTTAGTAATAAGCAGGCATATACAATGGAATGAAGGCTATTGCTGAGCACACTGGGTTGTATCCCAGAAATTGTAAGCCGCCCTGAGTCTTCGGAGAAGGGCGGCATATAAATGTAATTAAAAATAAAAAATAAAAAAAATAAAGTAGAAGGACTTGCATCCAGGAATTGTGGGTATTCCATCACTAGAGGTTTTCAAGAAGAGATTGGACAACCATTTGTTTCATATGGTATAGGGTTTCCTGCTTGAGCAAGGGGTTCAACTAGAAGATCTCCAAGTCATTTCCAACTATGTTATTCTGTTATTTGGCAATGATAACTAAATATGGAATTGTTAAGATAGATGTAAAAGAACTGATATCTGTCTGCATTATTAATATAATTATAATGCCACCAGGGCATTTTTGTTCAAAGGTATTTAATGTTAACATCAGGATAAACTGTAATAAATGTAGAATCCTTTTCTTTAGCATTACTTAGTAATTCACACAGATAGGTTTGTCTACATCAGGGCTGTCAATCTTGTGGGGCGTGGGCTGGATGTGTCACATGCAGTGATGGGATTCAAAAATTTTTTTACTACCGGTTCTGTGGGTGTGGCTTGGTGGGCGTGGTGTGGCTTGGTGGGCTTGGCAGGGGAAGAATACTGTAAAATCTCCATTCCCACCCCACTCCTGGGGGAAGGTTACTGCAAAATCCCATCCCCTCCCCACCCTAGTAAAATGCTTTCCAGCTATGTTCTCCTTTGCAGGGCAACAAAAGAAGACCCAGTCGATCAGCTGGGACTCAGGAAGCAGCGAATAGATGGGGGTGGGGCTAGTCAGAGGTGGTATTTGCCAATTCTCTGAACTACTCAAAATTTCCGCTACCGGTTTTCCAGAACTGGTCAGAACCTGCTGAACACCACCTCTGGTCACATGCTGGCCATGGCCACACCTGGCTTAGCCAAGGGGGGAAAAGCCCTGATACATCATGTGACACCACCATGACAACACAAGTTTGACACTCCTGGTCTACACTGTGTCCTTGTTTCATTGTGTGTCTTAAGTCCCCTTTTTTCTGCCATTGATTAACCAATTAGATAATTAAGAAGGTGGGAAATATTTATTTCTGGAGCAACATTGTTTACCTGAAAACATTGGCTGAAAATTTAGCAACACATGTAAAAATGATTTAAACAACTAAATAGATTTGTTAAATAAACAAATTATTTAATAATATGAGCAAGCTTTCTCTATTTGGTGAAATTCCTCATCTGTATGGTATGCATACTGGGTATAAGAGAAGCAGCCATATTATGGGAAATATCCACACTAATAGGTCTAGTGCTAGAAATTCTGGGCAGTTCTGTTTTCTGTGCTGACAGCAGGGGTGATGTGCAGAGAAGGAGAGAGCTGTTGCTATTAACTAAAAACCAGAGAGAAGGATGTGAATGCTATCAGAAAATTAAGCAGGTACCACAAGTGAAGGAAGTGAGGCTCAGTGGTGGGATTCAGCCAGTTTGCACCACTTCAGGAGAACTGGTTTATTAGTTTCTGAGCAGTTTGGTGAACTGATTGTTTGAAGAAATCATTAGGGCAAACAACCGGTTGTTAAATTATTTGAATCCCACCACTGGTGAGGCTGTATCCCTAAACTGCTTTAGCCAACAGATTTGAATTTGGGCCCACACTAGAAACTATTTCACTTCCTATTACCATATTGTGGCAATAGAATAATAAAGCCTACATAATCTTTTTTTCAATGCCCCTAAAATATAATTGCTGTTAGAAGTTCTAGTAAAATTTGCTGATATTAAATGTAAATGGTAATAAATGTAGCTCGCATTAAATGCAGTTGTTTGGTGCTAGGAATCACCTTCCATTGTCATGTACATAAATACTATTGACATGCTGACATTCATTGCTACTGGCTGAATAAAAGTTATTGAGTATACAGATATGGATTTAAACACTGGCTCTAGTGCTTTGTTGGTCAGTTGTATCCAGCTCCATCAACTTCAGAATCAGTGATTAATGGCTGAAACTCAGAAGATTGTTGCCTGAGGTTATTATTCATCTGAGATTATTGTCCAGGAAAACAGATTCACACTCTGGATGATTTATCTTTTATCTTCCATAATTCAGTACCAGATGGAACACTGGCAATATGGCTCTAAGTATTCAAAAGGAAAGGAAAAGAATTTCAAAGTGTCAGTAGAGAAAACTTACAAAGTACATATTCAAATTTTATAATGACTAATACTTTCTTCCTTGGCACTTGAGATGACATCCCTGCTCACCCTTTTTATTTGCTCTTGGTACTTACCCTCTCTTCCTCGTAGCTGCAGACCAAATGAAGCAGTGATAAGTCAGCAGCATAAAGTGTGCATTTTCTGATTCCTACTCAGAAGAAACAGGAAAAACAAGACAGCATAGGTAGTGGTAGTAGCCTAGTCGCCTACCTATAATATTTTTGAGCTACTCAAGATCAGTTCTCCGTACAAGAGTTGGCCTCCTCTCATTGGCATTTATTGTGATGGTTTTGGAGACATGATAGCAAACAGATCCTGACCTCACCAGTCAAATGATGGAACAGCTTTGTATAGCTTCAAGACATTCCTCAACTCAATTGGGTTTTGGAAGCAAGCCAAAGTAGACGTATACTGGTTCTGGAGAGCTTTTTAAAGTATTTAGAGAAGGCCACAGGACTATTATATATTGTTTTGGTTTGGAGGTTCTTATACTACAATTAGTCCTCAATTTACAAGAGATCATTTAGTGACCATTCAAAGTTACAATGGCACTGAAAAAACATGACTAATGTCCATTTTCCACACTTGCAGCATCCCCACAGTGATCAAATCACATGATCAAAATTCAGACACTTGGCAACTGTCTCATATTTATGATGGACGCAGTGTTCTAGGGTCATGTGACTCACTCGGCAGCTGTCTAGCAGCTTTGACATTGGTGCCCAGATACAGAAAGTTGTGTGGATATCCCTGCATTAAGGTGCCAGGTTTTGGCCTTCCTTGCCAGCACTGGTTGGCTCTGAGCAGGATCCATGTCCAGCATGGTGTCTTCCATGACTCATTGTTTGAGTGGGGTCTTGGGGTCTTGTCTCTGCCGCTCAGTATGACTGTGGTGCTCCTCAGCAGAATATCCATCACATTGTGTCTGGGTGTCCATTGGGAGCTTGCATCGGCTCAATGTCTGATTTTTTCAGCATGGACCGCCCTGTCCTTGAATGGCTGGGTGGACTGGACATTGACGTTTGAGCTACTATAAGTCCATGTATTCACCATATGCTAAATAAATAAATCTATAACTACCATATCAAATATGTATTTTGTAACAGTCTACAATCCAATACTGAAAGGAGAACAATTTTAAAAGGATTACTAAATGCAACAGAACAAGTAATGAGCAGCAGCAAACCCAAGCTGTATATAAGTAAGGTCCAGAGTTTTATGACTGACACAGCATCTGACATCAGAATGATTTATGCCTGGACAAACCCCAGATATTTTGTTGTCTGAGGCAAAACATTGGTTCTATCTTCCATATTCCATGTAAAAAATGATGGGATTGATTGCTGAATCTTGCTATCAAGATTCTATTATTTTTTGCTATCATTGCTGAGGCAGTTGCATCAGACAGTAGTTGCTTAGTACTTGTAGGTGGAAAGCTAAGTCATAACATATAGAGAGTTCTTGGAGTTGGGAATTATTGTGATGGTTATTAAGATCTATTATTTGAAGGCTTTTATTTTCTTTCTCATACTTTTTCTTAAATATTAATTCTCAGACCTTTATTACTTTATTCTGACCTTTGTGGTCAGAGAAATATCCTTATACCCTATAAAATGTATTATTACCTTCCCTCCTAGAATTAATCTTACGTTTGCTTTTCCAGGACAATATTTATCTATTCTTTAACCCGTCACCAGAATATCTATCACTTTCACTACTTCGTTGTCAGTTCTACATTTATTTCTCTATGTTTATTACATGTATTAATGTTATTCACTGCTTAATATTCAACATTAACTAGATGTTAGAATTACGACTCTTAGAAACTCTAGAAAAATGGATGTATCAGAAAGCTACAGAAGAACAAACGTAGTCCTAATATTCAAAGCTGAAGGAGAGACTCAGTAAACTGTAGATCAGTTAGTTTAAAACCTGCCCTGGGTAAAGTAGTAGAATGGATTGTCACATCTATAAGCATATAAAAGGGACCAAGACCCAACAAAGATTTGTAAGAGCAAGTTCTATGAAAACAAGCATATCTTTTTATTATAGATTTATTAATTTGGTAGACCAAGGGAATCTTGAATGTGATGTAACTTGACCTTAGTGTCTCATGTTATATTGTGAACAAAATGGATATAAAATGGATTAGATAGTATTGCCAACAAAATGGATTTGCAAATGGTTGACCAATCCAAAGGAGTTCTAAAATAGTTTTGAAGAGAAATAGGGGTACAATTTCATTTTCATTGGGTATGTTTAGTAATTTCCCACAGCAACTTTGATAAGGCAGACAGCCCTTCATAAACTGAAAATTTTGTAAACATGCAAATGTTTTATAGGCTGTGTTCTATAGCAATAGTCATATTTCATTTCCAAAGACACAACTCCTTTTTTTAAAGCTCCTTCAGACATGATTGCCAAAATTAGATGACACCATTTCTTATCATTGGTAAAGGCCCTAAAATTGACCTAGCATTGTTTTAAAAACCAATTATTTCAAACTTTCATTGAAATATAGAGGAAGAACTGAAAATCCTGGTCTTGGTTAAGTAGTTGGTGCAACCAACTATTTTGCATAATCCTCTTGTAATGGTCCTTACTATCCCCACCTCCAAGTGAGGATCCTACCTGCCAAAATCTAGTCTTTGGTCCCTCAATGCTAAAGATATAAAGGTGCTAATATGTCCACAGATGCTAGGAGCATGGCTTGCATACTTCCTTTGTATGGCACACATACACATACACACATGTGCATGTACACACACACACCCACACCCACACCCACATCCATTAATGGAACAGACATATTTATCTTGTTTGTTCATTGGCATTTATTGCTCAATCTTACATTTCCTTGAAATTGCTTCAGGATGCGTATTGCACAACTCTGCTTCTTTGAAATCTTTTCAAATACCATTACTAATACTTTCTATTTTCAGTTGTGGTAGCAGATATCTTCTTTAAAAAGTAATGCTCCCTTCCCAGAATGTCTAATCCTATTTCAAACTACCCAAGCTAATTTATACAGAAAGCCATTAGATCAAAATCCAAGGCCTTAAAATACAGTAAACCAGATTGATATAGCTATTGATAATTATATCTAAGGTCTAGGGTTAAGTACATGAAAACGATCAGCAATGGTTATATACATTTTAGCAGAATAGCTCTGAATTACATTAACTGTTGAATATGTCCCTTGGATCTGTATATTCCTGGCTTTATGTAATCCCAGGTGACTGAAGTCAATTTTCACAACACTGTTTCTTTTCCAGTTACTACTGCTGCTTCTGAAACAAAAATAGTTATTTATTTGGTACTGATTATAATGGCATGTGAGAAAAGCCTTCAGAAATCCTGCTTAGGGAATGGTCAGATAAGAGAGGGCATTGCCTGCAGCTGCATCATCTGAGGAGAAAGAGGCTGAGGGCTGAGAGCTTCTCAGACTTAAAGATTTGTACAGACCTTAGAAGAAAGAATGTTTTTTTTCAGGGAGAGGGAGGTCAAGAAATACAATATAAATAAAGTAAAATAAATAAATAAGTAAAATTAAATTGTCTGGTTATGTTTCTGATTTACCTGGGAAAGTTGACAAATAGCAATATTGTTTAATACTTCACACTTTTTAGCTGCCAATCTCCAGTCCTTGCCACATTTCTTTGAAACATGAAGGTCTTTGCACTGGACAATTTGAGGCCAGATTTATGACCTTCCTGGGTTTTTTGACATTATACCACGATCATAAGCTTTAATCAGTATACCAGATTTCCTTGTAACTTAACAGTTAGAGTCAGTAGATTTACCCATCACACAAACACACTAAATAAACCTTGTGACAAAGATGAAATATGTTCTGCCTTTACATCCCAAAGAAACGTTTTGGATGAAATGGATGAAAGTCTTGGGTGGGCAGGATATAATATTTTGTGATATTTTTTGTCATTTTACTTTAGCTGGAGGTACTACTTAATTTTAAAAGTGTATTAACATTAAGGGGTATGTCTATAAAACTATTTCCCTAGAACTATAAGTTATTGCAGTTCATATTACATAAATTAAAGATCTCTATTTGGGTCGCCATCTTTCCATACACAATGTATCTCAGTATATATTTTTAAAGAAATAAAAATAAAAGTGACCTGTTTTCCACATTTCACTTCCCAGAGATTGATTGATTGATTGATTGATTTTATTTGATTTGTCAATTGTTCACAAGATAATAGGTATAAGAATAAACATGAGTATGAATAAGGAAATAGGTAGGAATAAATGGGGACAATAGGACAGGAACAGTAGGCATGATTGTACACTTATGCACGTCCCTTACAGACCTCTTAGGAATGGTGTGAGATCAATAGTAAATAGTTTAAGGTTAAAGGAGTGGGGGTTAGAGGATGTAACAACAGAATCAGGTAGTGTATTCCAGGCATTGACCACTCTGTTGCTGAAGTCTTACTTTCTGCAATCAAGTTTGGAACAGTGTGATGACCTGGGGCGTGACTCAAAGACAACACAGTCAAATAAACAAGAGGAGTCCCTTTATTATCTCCAACTTTGCCCCCTGAATGTCCAGGTTACCTTCGGCTGGAGAAAATCTCTCCCAGGAACAGCCTTTAAGTGGAGGAAATTCAGTCCGAAAACAAAATACATACAAACTGTAACTAAAAATCCAAACAAACGATGCTGCAATAATTAACTTGACAGGGCAGGAGAAGGCATTGCAGACTTGAAAGCACAGCAAAACACACACAGTTGGGAAGCCAGGAATACAGATAAGCCTCGACAATACCAGATAATTCACATTTTGCTCCCAACAAGTTGCTTTGCTGAGCTTCCCTTTTTAAAAATTGTGTTCCCAGCTGCAGCTAATGAAGGGAATCAGGGCCCTTTCCTCCCCTGTAACTCACATTGCTCCATTCTCCATTCCTCCCTGCGTGCCCTAGGATGAAGAGGGAGTGGGCCTGGGTCTTCCTCCAAATTCCCTCTCCATTGCTCTACCTCTCCCCTGCTCTGCCCAGCCAGACTGTGCCCTTCCCCAGTTTCTTCCATAGCCAATGGAGCCATACTCACATTCCCTGTCAGCTGCTCGGCCTCCCCCTCCAAATCAGATTCAAACAGGGGCACGACAAACAGTTTACATTTAGTTTGTATCTGTTGTGTGCTCTTGTGTTG
The DNA here is from genome assembly GCA_009733165.1 of Naja naja. Taxonomy (NCBI): domain Eukaryota; kingdom Metazoa; phylum Chordata; class Lepidosauria; order Squamata; family Elapidae; genus Naja; species Naja naja. Next base: position 32,342,090 of record CM019151.1, read on the forward strand.
TTGCAGTTGCAGCTGAAGTAGTCATTGACTGGTAGGACATTGTAGCAGATAATTTTGTGTACTACACTTAGGTCCAACTGTAGGCGGCGTAGTTTTAGGTTGTCCAAGCCCAAAATTTCAAGTCTGGTGGTGTAGGGCATTCTGTTGCGAGCAAAGGAGTGTAGTACTCTTCTCATGAAATACTTCTGGACTCACTCAATTGTATTGATGTCCGACAGACAATGCAGATTCCAGACAAATGAGCTGTACTCGAGTATTGGTCTAGCAAAGGCTTTGTATGTGCTAGTTAGCAATTCAATATTACTGGAGGAGAAGCTTTGTAAGATTAGATTTACAACTCTTAATGCCTTTTTGGCAATGCTGTTACAGTGAGCTCTGGCTCTTATGTCGTTTGATATGAGTACTTGAAGGTCCTTGACAGAGTGAGGATCATCAATAGACAGAAGGCCAGGGTTCATACCAGTGGTGGGATTAAGAATTTTTTATTAGTGGCTCTGTGGGCATGACTTGGTGGGCATGGCATGGTTTGGTGTGCATGGCAGGGGAAGAAGACTGCAATATCTCCATTCCCACCCCACTCCAGGGGAAGGATACTGCAAAATCTTCATTCCCACCCCACTCCAAGGGAAGGTTACTGCAAAATCCTATTTCCTCCCCACCCCGCTAACCTGATTTCTAGCTCCATTCTCCTGTGCAGGGCAAAATAATAATAATAATAATAATACCCAGCCGATCAGCTGGGACTCAGGAGGCAGACAATAGATGGGGGCAGGGCCAGTCAGAGGTGGTATTTGCTGGTTCTCCAAACTACTTAAAATTTCCACTACCTGTTCTTCAGAACTGGTCAGAACTTGCTGCATATCACCTCTGGTTCATACATAGTACTTAACTGAACTGAGACATCAAATAAAGTCTATAATACAGAAGCAGGCTCCAGAATGTCGTAGAAAGATTGTGACTTTCAGGAGGTCAAGAGAAAATGTTTTGAAAATGTTTTATGGACTTCAACTCCCAGAGTTCCTCAGCCAGCTTTGCTTTGCTGGCTGAGGAACTCTGGAAGTTGAAGCCCACAAGTCTTAAAGTTGCCAAGGTTGGAGGCCCCTGGTTTAAGGCATTTTGAATGAGTAGCCAGTGAAAGGTTCAGAAGGAGTTCCTCAAGAAGGTATTCCTTATGGTTTATTTAAAAAAGACAAAGTTAAGGCAAGTTATATTAAAGGCAGTAAGATTAGAATGAGTTGGTTGTTTAGGCAAAACAGCTCTGTTAAAAAAATATAGAATACATCAAATTACTTGCATTATTTTGTGATCTCAGCAATTCTTTCCTCAAGATCAAAAACTTGAACATTGTACGATGGCAAGAGCTGTCTCACTGATTTGAAGCTGGTAGAGCATAAGTGAAGGTATAAAGTTATTTTTTCTCCCATATGACTTTTTTAAAAATAAAAGCTTTTTTTGCCATTGGTCTCAAGCTAGACCTAGATAACCTTAATACAGTGATACAAAATTGCATCAGTAAGATAATAACAGCTCTAATGCACGAAAAACCACTTATATGATAACTACATTGTCATAACAATCTGCATATCCTAGCTAAGAACGATGTATTTTCACAAAATATCCAGTTGAGTTTCTACAATATATAATTGATGAACATTTTTATAAGATTGCACAGATCATCAAAGAAACTCTCTGATTGCCTTGTTTTGTAATAGGAAGGACATATTTCAGTCACGACTGGAAGAATTACTGCACGAATGTTTTAGAAAGAAGATCCTTATGCAGATGGCAATTTTGACATGTAGCTTTCTGCATAAGCTTGAACTAAAGCATTTTCAGAATGTTGGAGCTACGTGAAATCATGTAATGAATCTCGAAAGCAGAAGCTCATATGAATCATAGCAATCTGCTCTAGAAATGCACTCAAAAACCTTCCAGCCTCAAATTCAGTATTGGCATGTATATTATACAATAGTTCATATTCTGAAGAATTTCTTGATATTTGCATTACAACCTTAACATGCTTATTATTTGGTTTTGAATGTCAAATGTATCTCTTTGGCAAAGAGTATGATAGTAGACAGACCTTTGTTTCAGTCACTAACCAAGAAAAATACAATGCAAAGATTTCTATTCTCTTTTCCAGAATATTGATATGTTGCACATGTAAGCACAAGCATCCATTCGTAATCAAAATGATGTCAAAACAATGGCACATTATTGTGTAATCACAATGAAAGTTCTGCCCTTCTATGCTAACTCTATGATGTCACAATCAAGCATGTAATGGAATTTGTGGTGCCTGTTTTGCTGCTTGCCAACCTTGTAGATGCCTGTGCACAAAGTTTAATAAGTGGGTGGTGATGGCATTAGTGTTCTAGTTTATTTACATATTTATTTATATATCAATTTAGAGACCACTATCTCATTCACAGTGGTGCAGTGGCTCAGCAGTTTGTTGTCTGCAAAGCCGGCAGCCCAGGTTTGAGACCCGAGCTCCGTGTGATGGGGATGGCGGGGGTGGCACCTCAGCTCCTGCCAAACAATAAATAAATAGGCACCACTTCAGTGGGAAGGTAAGAGCACTCCATGACATCATGTTGGCCATATGACCATGGAAATATTTTCAGACAGTGCTGTCTCAATGGCCTTGAAACAAGATAAGTACCACCCCTTATAGTCAGCAACAGCTAGCAGAGTAAAATCCTCAGGGACCCCTTCACTCTTATTCACAGAGTGATTTCATGCACTTCTATAACATCCCTGTTTATATTCCCCAACTTTCCCCAAACTCTTGGGAAGGTACAGTCTTGCAATATGCCATGGTTGACCCATCATAACATTTATCAGGATTCAGCAGAGCCAATTCAGCAGAACCGGCAGCTGAACCGGCAAGAAAAGAAAAAAGGGGAAAAATCAGCTCAATTGCTCAGTAGGGATGCTAGCATGGGAACCAAAGCATGCAACACCACTGTTGGATGAGAACCAAATATTCAATTGCCCATTGTACTGCTTCAGAATTGCATGTGAAGTCTCATTCATATAAGCTAAGCCGAAGGTCTTCTAACATGATTGACTATAGCTTGGTGGAGTCTTCTGCTTTGTGATAATGTGAGAGGAAAAATACAGATCCAATACCTAGGGTTTTCACGTTCTTTTTCCAAGGTTATATTTTAGCAAGCCATATTTCAACATTTCCAAAATTGCTGCAAGCAATTTGTCACTATTGCAAAGTGCTCCTTTCCTAAAGCAGCCAAATCCAGTTTGTAGCAATGCCAATCACAAGGACACCGTTTACTACTTCAAAATGTCCTTAATAAAAACTTTTTCCAGACACAACTATTCCACTGTCCTAAGCCATCTCCATCAATCATGCACGTTCCTTGACTTCTCTATTGATTATAGAGAATCTCTTCATAGCAAATTGTTTTTGCCATGTAATGGTGAGGGTCACAGATGTTGGGATTCATCTATAATTATCAAATTAAGAAACTACACTGCATATAGCAAGACAAGGATATCATGTTATTGTAATTTTAATTCTCTTCCTTACAGGTGGGCTCAATGAAGTGATAAGACATTCAGTAAAATAGTGTGCAAAATACTGTTATAATACTTGAAAAAAGTATGAATTCCTTAAAAACAGGAAAGAATAATCTTTTATGGAATAAGAAAATAGGATAGTGCTAAAACAGGGGTGTCAAACTCATGTTGTCATGGCAGTGTCATGTGATGCATTGGGACTTTTTTCCCGTTTGTTAAACCGGGCATGGGTGAGGCCAGTGTGTGATGCATCCAGCCTGTGGGAGGGGAGTTTGACAGCCCTGTGCTGAAAGGTCTGCATAAAGGGGGAGCAATCACATTCAGTATTTTATCTATTCATTTTCCATTCTAATTCAGGCCAATGTATATTAGGGTGATGGTCACAAAAGGCAGGATGTTGGCTGTGACTAAGCAATCAAAGCTCCACCCCCTTTTTTTACTTCCATGTCCATGGAAGGCAGCTTAAATTGACATGTATGTTCAACCTGTTTTCCATCATTCAGTGCATTTCTTTATGATTATTAATCCTGGCAATAGTGTGCTCTGCCAGTATTATCCAATTCAAGTCTATTTAAGGGTACTTTCAGAAAGTATCTCCGAAGACTACCAATCAAAACACAATACTACAGCTATTCCATTTCCTTCTCCTTAATGGGATTCTTTTCTGAAAAGCAAATCAAAGATAAGGTAGTAAAATTAAGGAGAATTACAAACAAAAGGACATAGTTTGAACCTGGCTGGACCTCTTCAAAATGTCAGTGAAGTACAGCTTCCACAATTATAGCCTTTCTGAAAATACTCTAAAGGAGTCCAGGGAAAGACAGGGTAACAGTTAGTAGAATTATCAGATATTTGTTGCAATAAAGCAAAAATGAAGTATGAGGTGTGTGTGTGAATCTAACAATTGATATCTAGTGGGGAACCATATTTTTGCAACCCTAAAAAAACTTAGAATGTGTAACATTCCTTACATAGACACATTTTATAAAACAAGTTTCTTACAGTGATTTTTTTTTAAAGAGAGAAAGGGATATACACTTGTTCTGACCCAGGCTTCCCAAAATCATGAAGCAGACTCCTCGTCCCGATAAAACCCCTTTTATTTAGGTTAAAGTGAATTCCTCTCAAGCAAAGTCCCGGCAAAGAAGTCTTTCATGAGAGTTCACAACTACAGAGCTTTAACAGGCTTGGAGAGTTGCCAAGCCGATATCTTCCAAATGCCACACTGTAGCAGAAATTACTTGGCAAGAAGTCAGGAACAGATCTTCACCCTAATGAATTGAACTAATTGTTTCCTGCAAACACCACTCCCCTTTCCCTCCTGTTTATTCCCTATGGGAGGAGCCATTCACCATCCACCTGTGTCCTTACTCCAGAGTCGACCCTTGTCCTTGACTGTTCCCTTCTTCTGGCAGCTCTGCACATGCACACACTGGGAACAGGCTCCAGCTGTTCTTCTGCCCCATTGATCTCTGACTCCAAAAACAGCTGATAACTATCAGACGGCCCTGGCCCCATCTCTGCCTCCAACGCATCAGAGCCTTCCCCAGACATCATGACTGGCCCATGTTCCTCCCCAACTTCCTCACTGTCCTAGTCTGCCTCCAGCTCCAATGGCTGCTGGCAGGCCACAACAACACTTTTTCCAATTAATCCACTTCTAACGTTCCTGAGAAACTGCAAATGTGTTTCACTCTACTTCTTGTTGTCAACACTAGAAATGTGCAAACCTCAGAAAGGTAGCTTTGTTTCATTAGTCAAGGGAAGCCATTTCAGATCAAAACACGAGGGAAAGTGAAACAATGCTTCTAAATAACAGAGTGGAGGAGCATCATGACTTCATTTTGCTGGGTGATAAGGACTGCTTTTATGTGAAGCACATGCCACAGAACTTTGCCTTGTTGAGCTAAAATGGTCCTTCACTGAGGTGCAACACTCTGCCTTGAGGGGATATTTAGCTGCACCGATGTGGATTGCTTCATTTCTGTGAGGCAAAGACCTCCACCAGGTAGATCTTTGTCATTCATACATGCCCAATAAACATGAACAGATTGGTGTGTGGGTGGGTGTGGGTGTGAAATGGAGTAGGTAAACAGCAGCATGTCTAGCCGCTTTCCACACATTTATTTCTGGGAACTTGAGGACAGCTAATCTTGTAATACCTTTCTTTACCAACATCTTATATCAGGGGTCCCTAAATTTGGCAACCTTAAGACTTGTGGACTTCAACTCCCAGAATTCCTCACCCAGATGGCTGAGGAATTCTGGGAGTTGAAGTCCACAAGTCTTAAAGTTGCCAAGTTTGGGGACCTGTCTTATATACACAGTAGATCATCATTGCTGGTCAGGGTAGGAGTTTTAAGAATGACATGATGATGGATTTTTTCCCTTTGCATATATTGCTTCTCCATCCATTATGATGACATGGTTGACAGCCATACTTGGTGCTTGGTCCCCTGGGAAGGTTATAAATGGCAATCCTGACCCCATGATGCTGCAACCATCTTTTTACCAAATGTCTGAATTCCAGTTGTGACCATAGAGAGATTGTGACAGTGCAAGGATCAACTGTAAGTCACTTTTTTCAGTGACATTATAACTTCAAATAGTTACAAGCAGAGGATTACGTGTAGTTCCAACCTCTTCATACTGTATCTAAGATGTTCTGACTAAAGTATATTTAATTGTCATTTCTACAGGGGAACGCATCTAAAGATTACCTTTTACGATGGTTGCCAACTATTAGTCACCAAATCACTACTGATTTCCACCATGCATATAGTGAATTATTACATATACATTGAAATGGATTTGTACAATCTGATTCCACATAATTATTTAGCAGGTGCTTTTTAAAAAAATATATAAATGTTTGAATAGGATCATCCACTAAATCAGGCAGTTTATATGCCAGTAGAGTAAGCAATGCAGACAGCAATGCCATATTCACATTATCATAAGAGCTTGTAAGTGTCATTATCACTGTGAACCTGTTTCTGCGGACCATCACCTGTGCTGAATGGGATGATTTATTATTCCCTAGGTAGGAATGTAATGTGCAATAAATCCTATTCATATACAATTAGTGTTAAGCAAATGAAGCAATCTATAGCTCAGTAGCCAAGCATCTTCTCTAGAATCAACATGCTTGTTTGTATCACATTTCATCAATCATATTTATCTGATGAGAACTGTAGCTGTAGCTGTATTTGCATTGGATATTTCATGATGTTAATGAATATTAGAAATGTGCAAAAATTCCTCTATTAAATATTATTCTTTTCTATAAGATTATTTTCATTTTATCAGTCTCTGCTTGATTGAATATGTGTGTGTATGGGGGGGAAGGGAATCAAGTATAATGTATTTTGACTTCTAGCCTAGAAGTTTCCACTCCAGAGATAAAATATTGAGAAAAGAGAAAAGATTATATTGAGAGAAGAGGGGGAAAAGAGAGGTGGAAAGTACCTTAGAGACCAACTCTACTCACCTCAGGATACGTTATAGATCTTCAGCATATGATTATCTAGTCTTTGCTTAAATACCTTCAGTGAAGGAAAAATAGTTCTTTATGAGGCAACCAATTCTAGTTGGTTTTCAGCAGAAGCTTGGAGTTTTGTCTAGCAACATGGTAACAGTTACACCATAAATCTCAAATTCTGAATTCAGAGTTGCTGATACTGGATATGATTGCTATTAAGCAGCCTGTGTATATTCAGGGAATTCGGGGCTTCCTTGGGTTATCAGATGGGCTGGTGGTAAAAGATATGGAATAAGTATGACTGGATACAGGTTTGATCCAGGTTTCAAGTCTATACTATATCAGTAAGGACAGTGAAATGTGAATACTTAAATCTTAAATCTTGTTCCATTTGTAAAATATAATCTAGCTGTACTTTGAAGGTGATCCATTCTAGAAAAGCATGGGAAGATGTTCTTACCTCAGGTTTCTGTGTCTGCTGTGCTCTGCAAGATGTCAGGACGGGTCAGGCACAGAAGAAAATCACTTGGATTTTCCTCTCTCCTCCCCATGCCATGCAGATCAGATAGATTAGAGAGGAAAGGATTAGAAGAGACTAGGCAGGCACACCAGGTTGTACGCATGGCTGTCAGGGTGATAACATTGCTTTTAATATATATTCCCCATTGAAAGATAAGAACTGTTTTATGATAGATATAGAATAAATCTTATAATAATATCCTTCTGCCATTGTAGCAGACAAGGATCATTTATACAATATGTACTACTCTTGGATTTTTATACCTTATAAAATCCATTTCAAATAAGTACAACATATATATGAAAGGGGATTGTTATGCTTATATTGAGTGCCAACCGCCCTGTGTGAGCACACAGGCAAGGGCTTCTGGGGGTCCCGTCGGCAAGCCAATGTCGGCTGGCGGTCCCCCGGCGACAAGCCTATTCTGTGGCGGTCCCCGTCCTGTGGAACCAGCTACCCCTGGGGCTCCGTCTGGCCCCTGACCTTCGCATCTTCCGCCACGACCTGAAGACCTGGTTATTTGATCAATTCGGGCTGTGACTCCCTCCTGGGGGGGAATGGGATGGTTTTAATTCATTTTTAAATTTTAAATTTTAAATTTGGTATCATTGGGCTTGTGTTTGTTTAATTCTTTTTTAGCTATTTATCGTTGTATGTTTTAGTAGATGGGGTGGCATACAAGTCCAATAAATAAATAAATAAATAAATAAATATGGTAAAAAGTGCTATTATGATAGCTATTTGCCTTTTGAAATGCAAGTCATAACACAAGGGGCAGGATGTTTTATGGCTATCGAGCACAGGGTGTAGAATTTTGGGTGATAATAGATAGTCACAACTTATAGCTATCATTGTGCATCTGGTAATATTAAGAAAGCTTGTGGCAAAAAGCATGCCATCCTATTCTCTAATATGAAGAAGTTCCTGGAAAAATTATCAAAGTGGATGTGGTGGAATCACCAGCTGAAGAAAAGCATCCCTGATAGTGGGAATTAAAAGAAATTCAAACTCAGACTCCTTGAGGATAAGGAAGCCTTTAAGTCACAGTATTAGCACGGGGACCTAAAATCCAAACAGGTATTAAAAAAGCAGGGAATTGACTTGGACTGGTGGCCATTTACCCAAATTCAAACAAGACACAAGAAAGATATAGAAATGTATGGATTCTATAAGGAACCCCAAGAACTGGATAAAATACTGTTAGGAACAGATGAAAAATTAAAACAGATGAAAAATTAATTAAAAAAAACTATAATTACCTATTAATTTTAAAATGGAAGAAGAATTTGTAAAAGAAACTATGATAGTATTGGCAAAAAATGGGTATACTATAGAATTAGATAATTGGCAAAAATTGTGGGAAAGAAACTATAAATTAACGATGTCAACAGCATACAAAGAAAACCTGTACAAAATGTTTAATAGATAGCACTTGCCACCAGCAAGAATGGCAAAAATGTTTCCAAATATGTCACCAGAATGCTGGAAATGCAAACAGATGCTGGGATCCTACCATATCATATGTGGTGGACCTATCTAGCAGCAAAAAAATAAAGAGATGGCTAGAAGAGATGACAGCACAGCAAATAGATCTGAAACCAGGATTATTCTTATTAGAGATAATACCAGGAAAATATAATAAAAGATTGACATATTTAATCATACATATAATAACAGCATCTAGAATCACATATGCACGAAATTGGAAAAATGAAAGTGTACCTACAGATGAGAAAGTAATTTTAAAAAATATTAGAATGTGCCGAATTGGACAGGCTAACAATGGAACCTAAGGACAAAGAGGAAACAGAATACTACTTAACATGGGATGTATTGTATAAATGGTTAAATAACAGGTGCAGATTAGTACTTAACAATGAAAGAAGATTAACGAAATAGAAATAAATACAGATATATAGAAATATGTAAGAATGCACAATATAAGCAATACCACTATTGGACTGTATGTAAATATAATTTAAAGTGTATAGAATGATAAATGTAATAGTGTATTATGGTACAAATATCAAAATAATATTATAATTATGATGTACAACACTGCGTAGTTAAAAGAGACTATACCGTAGGACTATGAGAATAAGAGTTATAACCAGGATGTATACTAGGATGCGTTTTTTTTAAAGGACTTGATATAACCAGTACACTGATGTTGCAAAATTGGAAATATGATTAATAATAAAGAAAAATGTACAATAAAAATATTTTTTTAAAAAAAATCAGAGCATTTAGCAGTATATCTGTCCTTTCCCAAAGAAAGGCAGAGTCTGTTGATATTCCTGTACATTGGTGTTCATCTGATTTAAAATCTATTTGTTGAGTTGTTCTGGTTGCTTGCACATGACAGTGGAGCTTTCAACATCAAACAATTTAGTTTTATTAGAAATTTTCTTTCCTGCTTCTGCTGATTGCAAAAGAACAAAAAAAATACAAAAATGCATTGAAAGCACTTTTTCTTAAAACACACACACATGCACACACTAAAGCAACAAGACCATTAGATATATTCAGATAGAACCTTCTCCATCTCATAGAAGGTAACTTGGCCATCTTCTTTAATTTGATATCCTCTAGAAGATGAAAAGATTTAATTTCATGGGATTGTTGCTTTGCTGCTTGGGAGTTTTTTTATTGCTGAGCACATTGGGTTGTGCTCCAAAGACTGTAAGCTGCCCTGAATCTCCGGAGAAGGGCGGCATATAAATGTGAATAAAAACAAAACAAAAAGTTGAATTCAATACTACTGGGGAGCATTAGGTGGTGAAAGGCTGCAGTAAAATGATCGTAACTTGGTATCTGGAAACAGCATGGGCTGGACAAATGAAATCTGGACAGAAATTGGAGTTTCCATAAGTAAGAAGCACGTATACAAAAGAAGATCAATGAAACATACAGATTGATGAATATAAAATAGTCATAATGGCCCATTCAAGACAGAATCTTTGTGGTATGCTACAAAAATGCTGTAAAAGGATTCATTATTAAATTTAAATCTTACCAAGCAGTCACATGATGACCTTGCAGAAATTGTAAATCTAGGCAGTAATTTACTGTAAAATATTGAATCCAAGAACATCTAATTAAGCCAGGATTGATTCTGTCCCTGTTCTATTCAAGTAAATTTATTGAAAATGCTTAGACTTTTTTTTTCTTTCCAATACTTGTTGAAACATTTGAGCGCAACATCAGGAACACAAGAAGGAGTAATGGTGGGGCTTAGTTTCTTGTTTCCCAGATGGAAGCCATGTTACTGTTTCTGCAGTGAAAACAAACAGGCTTACTGTACCTTAAAGTCTAGCACATTTGTTATTCTGTAAAAGAACCTAAGAGTATTTTGTCCATGGCTTATTAAATTGTATTTACTCTGCCATCTGCTCAGAAAGCGATCTAAAATCAGGATAACTATATTACCATTTATAGCCTTTGAACTAATATTTAGAAATGGAAAGCAGCGGGAGGAATGGTTGGTAAAGATAATGGAACTTGCTGAGATGGCCAAACTGACTTCTAGATTATAGAAAGGACAACATCATATTTGTTGCTGACTAGAAACCCCTTATAGACTTATTGCATGAAACATAAAAAATAATAATCTTACTTTTGATGGCTTTAAATATTTGAAAAAAGAGATAACAGAAAAATGAGAGCTGTTCTTTTTGTAACCAAAAAGGATAATTTTGTGATTGTATTTATATTTGCTGCAAACAAAAAACAAAAAATGGTAGCAACTTCTTTCTATTTCTTTTGATTCTATTTGCATTTCTTGTCTTTTTCTTTCTCTTCTCTTTTCCCCTTTCTTTTTTTTAAATTTTATATTAGTTCTTAGCTTTTTTAGCTTTTATTCAAATTTCTTATAAAAAATGTAGGATTTATTTTCTGCTAAGTGAGTCCATAATTCCAATTTTGGTATTTTTATTCATTTGCTTAAATTCATTTGCTTAAATAGGCATTAACCATTAGGTTCATTTTGTAAGTGGCTATTTTGATATAATATAGCAGCTGGTACATTTCTTTTTATTAGGAATTACTTAGTTCCAATAACAATATTATATCTTTCAATAGTTGTCAAATCATGCCCAGTTAATTTATGATTACCAGATTTTTAAATCAGTAATTAGCCTCAAGGTTTCATCAAATGTTCAGAAATTAATCTATTAGCACATTGTCTCCAAATGTATGAACCGAAACAATTTTGTGACTGAATATACAATCTGTACACCAGCTATCTAGATAGTTCATACAGTTCCAATGCATTGGGAATTTAATTCCTAGTATTCCAGGCTAATTTATGAGTAAATTTTCAGGTTACAGTACAGCAGCATTAATGTTCCATTGGTAGGTAGCTTTATTCCTATCAATACAATACTGAGCAATGCAGATTAGACTACTCATTATTCACCGAGTTGGTCTCTGTATAAACATTCAATGCTATGCTGTTTATATCAGTCTCCTGTAAAAGTAGCATTCACTTAATGCAGGGGTGTCAAACTCGCACCGTCATGGCGTTGTTACATAACATACTTTTTCTCTCTTTGCTAAACCAGGCAATTTTGACAGCCCTGACTTAATGGATTATCACCCAGCATAATTTGATGATGTAGTAGTTGGCTGTAATATTTTAATAATACCTGGAGGATTACATTTCATATAATGTATAAACTTTTTAAAAATAAACCTAATATAAAGTTGGTGCCACTGATCTTGTGTTAAATCAGTGGGACTCATATATGAAATATATGAAATATGGGGGGAAAGAAATCAATAAGTTTTAATGGACAACAGCATTAAAAGGCTATGAAAGTAGAAGTGAAATTATTTCATGAAATTATTTTTTTCTATTGCTGAGCCAAAGGGCTTTCTGCCTGTCTTAGGATCAGTAAAAAAATTATACTGGAATGGATCAGATATCTCTAATCTCTCTTTTGCTTCTATTATTGCCTTTGTTTGCAGTCACTGCTAGTCACCTTGACTTCAAGGCAATGGCTGACAAAGCCTAATAGATTGTATGTAACTGAAGCTGTCTTCAGGTGGTGTTGAATAAGGGGTGAAATACTGTTGTATCCCTGAAGTTTGCCTTACATTTCAACATGGGGAAGAAAAAAAGATACAGTTAAATATAAGTGAGGCTATAGCCTGTAATTAAGCCACTTTAAATATTATTGACTATGAATCTTCAGGAGAAAGCTTGGTTGCAAAAGATTACAGCGAGAGAAGGACTTTTGGTAACTGAGACAACCTTCTGCTCCGTTCAGAAATCCAAACTGAAGCATCAACAATAGTTGGCTATCCAGGTTCTACTTGCATGCATCAAGTAAGGAGGATTATCACCTCTCCTCTCTTGACCTTTTCTTACAGATGCTTTTACTAATGTTCAGTAGGCATGTGTAGATTCCGATAGCTTCTCTCCATTTTTATGTAATCTTTATTCAAGACTGAAAGAGAACAGAGCTTTCAGATATTTTAGCAATACTTTCACATTATGTCTCAGTCTTACACAGTTACCCTAACTCTTCTTTTATAAGACTGAGCTTCCAGTCCCCTGACCATTTTGATAGTCCCTTCTGAAAGCCCATTATAATCTCTTTTAATATATACCATCGACATTTTAATTGGATAAATATGTAAGATAGGATCCAGAATAATACCGGTAATTATTTTCCATAGTTTAATAATTACACTCTTGATGCAGCTTAAAATTGTATCTATTTTTTTCCAAATTATGTCATACTTTTGATTTACATTCAGTTTGGAATAAACTGAAGTTCTGGGATTGTTTTCACAAATATTTTTACTAAACAAAGCACACCCATTTTATACCTACACATTTGAATTCTGTTTCCAAAATGAAGAAGTCCTCTCATTCAATGTTATTCTATTACTTTTAGTCATTTTTCCGCAACCTATTAGGGTCATTTTGTGTGGTCTTCCAGGAATTAGCTATTTCACCCAAGTTCATGTCATCTGCATGAAAAAAATGAAACAAAGGATTAAAACTGACTGATATGTAGGCAATAGGGTTGTGGATAATATTCAGAGTTTTGCAGAGTTAATTCAATAAACACAGATGGCTGATGCTTCATTTGACATCTTTATAAACATAATAAGTAGATTTTACAAACCAGTTGTAGATTTCTCCAACATGGAACAAACTCAGACAGAAGCAGATATGTTACAAGTTCAGAGCTTCAGCAGCAACTCAGCAGCTCAGAAACAGACATCAGTTTCATTTTAGTTCTGCAGACAAGCAGAGGAGAGAAGCAGTTTTGTTTTCAACAGACAGACTCAGAGCTCAACATAGCTTCAGAGCTGCAGAGCTTAATATAGAGCCACGCCTAGGCTACTTTTAGTTTCAGTTTCCAGCCTAGGCTACTTGTAGTTTCAGTTTCCAAAACAGTCCTTATTGGCTGACTTAGTTGCTATGCCTATTCATTGACTGACCTTGTTACCATGCTCTATTCCAGTTCACGAATATACTCTGACAGATAATTGCTTTGAATCAACCTTTCATAAGCTTGATATTGGCCAATTGCCAATAAATCATGAATAATATCGGACACAAACCCAGTTAAATGTGGATATGTCCATATCTGCTAATATGTAGAAAAAAATCAGATAGATTGTGTTACAGTGGATCAAGAAATAGATTTTAAAATCCAACACTCAAACAATAGATTCTGATTTCAGGACTTACACCTTGTATTTTATTTTTAAAGAGGTCAGAATCAGTTGCCTTGAGTCTATTACTGACCAAGTCAATAAAAAGCCAATTAGTTTCACCTAACCCTCTCTTCCCCTAACTAAGGTTCAGATAAAAGCAAGATTTCCATTCCTGATTGCCTTGTTCAAATCAAATATCTACTTTATTAAACTATAATATATACACATAGCCAAAATTTTACCAACATTACTACCAAACACTATTTTATAATATTTTTATTTTAGTTTAACTTCTTTATCTTCAGCTATTTGTATGTTACTGAATATAGATATCTTAAATATTAAAGTAGTTGAGAAATACTTCATATACAATGAACCTTATTGGGTATAGATCTAACCCCATTAATAGGAATTTAATATTTAAAAATTATACATAACAGCCCAAAACTAAGTCTCATGCTAAATCTCATCTTCTACAATTTCCAACGCTATTTATTATAGATTATTGATGTTAACATTTTCTTTTGTAATATACAGTATAAGATACAGCAGAAAAAAATCTGTATTAATATGTAATTTCTGACAGAGTTAAGGTTTAATTTATTATCAGATCACTAATTTACATTTAATGCAGCACTAGATCAGTTTGGCCTAATCTTCCATCTTGTTATTCTGAAGAACTGACTACTAACCATTCAAAAACCTGTTGCCACTTTGCAGTAGTTATCTTGTGAAGATAAATCATGAAAAAAAAAGAGCTTTGGTGGCTCAGGCTGTAAATGCCTGCTCTTAAGATCCAGCTGTCTACAATTACTGTAGGCTCGAATCCCACCAGGCTCAAGGTTGACTCAGCCTTCCATCCTCTCGGGGTAGGTAAATTGAGGACCCAAGATTGTTGGGGGCAATTAGCTGACCTTGTAAAAATGCCGCTTAGTAATAAGCAGGCATATACAATGGAATGAAGGCTATTGCTGAGCACATTGGGTTGTGCTCCAAAAATTGTAAGCCGCCCTGAGTCTCCGGAGAAGGGCGGCATATAAATGTAATTTAAAAAAAAAAAAGCTAAAGGGAAAGCATTATATATGTATGTATGTATGTATGTATGTATGTATGTATGTATGTATATATATATATATATATATGTATATGTGTGTGTGTGTTTGTAGGGATTAAAGTACCTCATTATTCTATTATTTTATAACCTTTTAGTATTGGCTATTGTCAAGGACAATAGCTTGTACAGTAACTGCCAGATAGTTAATACCTTCTTTATAACGCCTCTCTGGGCAACACTATTGTACAGGTAAAGTAGCTGGTGGGAAGCCCTTTTAGCTGAAACTTATTTTAAATTCTAAAATATTTTTTAAAAGAAGCTCGGTGACACCAAACTTTTTGACTTGTTAGGAGTGGGTGGAAATCTCTGTTTTAGAATGCAGCTCATTACTTTATGTTTCCATATTGTAGATCACATTTATGTGGTTGGAATTCTTGCATGATGCTTCCAAGGCAGGATTGGGAGACTGGATTTTAGTCTTTGATCATATTATCTATGGCGGAATTTAAACAGAGCTAACATGTCTGGAATTCCTTATTCAGTTTTATTGGAGTGTGAACAGTTTCCCCTCCTCCCATTACCAGGGAGCCAGCCTTTCTTACTATCTGTCTCCTAGTCCATTCTGCTACTGTTTCTTTAGTGTTGTTGCGTTGTTACTATTATTTATTAAATGGGATGGGCAGTGAAGGAGACAATATTCTGTAAGAGATTATAAAAGGGCTCTTTGGGATTATATATTGGGAGGCTGTGTCTGGACAGGAGTCTTTGTATATGTGTGTGTGAATATGTAGGTATGAATGTTTTGCACTCTTCAGTTAAGCCCATTTGATCACAGAGCTTATCTTGTGATTTTGGACCACCGACCTAACAAGACTGCCATGGAGATAAAAATGAGTTTAGACTGCAGTTACAGTTGCACTCAAAGGTTTAAGCACCTCTGGTCAAATTATATGTCTCAGTAGTAGCCTAAATAAATGTAGTGCAAATTTAAACACAAATTTTCTGTAAAAAGGAATGCAAAGGCACTATCTGGGGGAGAGGAGCAATGACAAAATGACGGTTGCTCTGTAAAATGGCCAACATGGCAAGCACAGCCAATCAGAAAACTTATTTATTTTATTGAAGACAAACTGGTGAGACTAGAGCCTACCACAAACACATCCTCAAGGAAGCATATTGAGTTGCAATGCCTTGTCACAAGTACAGAAGTATGGAGGTTGAATTGTAACATTATGGTGCATATTTCATCAGGTTATCATTAGAGTTAGGAATGGATTCCTGTGCCACAGCATCAGAGACTCAGTTTGGCCTAGTGGTTAAGGCACCAGGCTAGAAAGCAAAAGATTATGAGTTCTAGGCCCTTTTAGTTGTGAAAGCTACCTGAATGACTTAGGGCCATCACTCACTCACCCAACTCACATCACAGAATTGTTGTTGTGGGGAAAATAGGAAGATGTTGTATTGGATATGTTCATCACCTTAAGGAGGATATAAATAAATATTTAACTTAGTGGTATGCTTGAGTTTCACTTTTATTCTGAGTAGTGGGGTCACTTCAAGTATAGACCCTGGCAATATTTATTTTCTGAGGATGCTTGCAGAAACTATGTGGTATCCAGGAACATATCTGCAAATAAAAGAGATACAAAAAGCAAGTAGTTTGCTTTGCAATATGCAAACTTTTTATTATTTTTAAAAATTATTTCCTTAAAAATATTTCTCTGAAATACCAGCTGATCGGGAAGTTTGGAAATAGTAAGAAAATTTTGCCAGAACTTGATAACAAGAAAACCATTAAAAGAAAAACAGTATTCCAAGAAGAGGTGAACATTGGAATAGTTAGGTCATTTTAAACCTTGCTGCTATGGGAACCTTTTGGGGTGACTGCGCATTATTTGATGATTGGTATGGAAACTAATATTTCTGTTCTGTTCTTTTGTCCAACTGCCAACCATACTTCAAAACTACACAGTATGAACCATATGTCAAAGCAAGCAACCAAAGCAAACTTTGTTTGCCAACTCTGATTAAAAAAAGAAAAATAAATCTCTTAGCTCAATGACCACATTCAGTTTTGCATTTTCAATTTAGTTAAATCTTGGCAGTAAAAGATGTAAAGGAATAAAATGGGAGGTTGCTTCTGCAGCTGTGTGACTAGATTATTTTATCTGGAGGAGAGAGAACAAGAGAGAGAGAGGGAGGGAGGGAGGGAGGGAGGGAGGGGAGAGAACTATTATTATAAAGAGAGCTTAGGTGAACTCCATGTTGTTATTCAATTTATTTAAACTTCTTTCCAAGTATGTTGCTTTTGCAATATTCAGATATATGGGAATCTGTTTTTATTTTGAATTTATCTTGAGTATAGCTCTATTAAGAGACCTAAGAAAGGGAAGTTACCTAAAACAGACGTTCAAAATGTAATTATATTCAGATGGGCAAGATTTCTATAAAACCAATTCTGCTTGGGGGCTAATACCGGTAGGACTGAAGGTTATATGAGGTAGTTCTAAGACATATAGGTATTCAGCACAGAGACAGCATTGGTCGCGCTGACTGATGATCTCATTAGGGCTCGGGACAGGGGTTCGTCCTCTGTCCTGGTCCTGTTAGATCTCTCAGTGGCTTTCGATACCATCGACCATGGTATCCTATTATGACGTCTCGGGGGGTTGGGTGTGGGAGGCACTGTTTTACGGTGGTTCTCCTCCTACCTCTCGGGACGTTCGCAAACAGTGTTGGCAGGGGGGCAGAGGTCGACTCCAAGGTACCTCACTTGTGGGGTGCCCCAGGGCTCGGTCCTCTCACCCCTCTTGTTCAACATTTATATGAAGCCGCTGGGTGAGATCATCCGTGGCTTTGGGGTGAGTTATCACCAGTATGCTGATGATACTCAGCTATACATCTCCACCCCAGGCCACATCAGTGATGCTCTCTCTGTGAAGTCCTGCTGTCTGGAAGCGGTACGGATCTGGATGGACAGGAACATGCTTCGACTCAATCCGGCCAAGACAGAGTGGCTGTGCATACTGACATCTCGGTCCAGTTTGGAGGTTCCATCTTTGGTCATGGGGGAGGAGGTGTTGCCCCCCGTGGACAGGGCACGGAATCTGGGGGTCCTCCTGGACTCACGGCTCAAATTGGAGGAGCAGGTGGGGGCCATGGCCAGGGGGGCCTTTGCCCAGATCCGGCTGGTTCGCCAGTTACGCCCATTCCTGGACTGAGATGCCCTGCGCACAGTCACTCAGGCCCTCGTTATTTCCCATCTAGACTACTGCAATGCTCTCTACCTTGGACTGCCCTTGCGTACCACTCGGAGGCTTCAACTGGTGCAGAATGCAGCTGCGCGGGTTGTGATGGGAGCTTCCCGATACTCCCATGTTACACCCCTCCTGTGTGGCCTGCATTGGCTTCCGGTTGCCCTCCGGGTGAGATTCAAGGTGCTGGTACTAACATTCAAAGTCCAACAGGGCATGGGTCCAGGCTATTTACGAGAACAGCTCCTCCCAACATCAAATGCTAACCGCCCTATACGGGCGCACAGGCGGGGTCTCCTCGGGGTGCCGTCTGCGACACAATGTCACTTGGCGGTGACCCGGGAGAGGGCCTACTCTGTGGCGGCTCCCACTTTGTGGAATCTTCTTCCGCTGGAGCTCCGTTTGGCCCCTGATCTTCGCACCTTCCGCCATGATTTGAAAACTTGGCTCTACTTACAATCTGGGCTGTGCTGATTCTCTTGGGCTGGGGTTATTTTAATTAGGGGTTTTTAAATTTTAATTCGGCTTAATTTGTTTAATACTCTTTTAATTAATTCATTTATTGTTGTATTTTAATTGTAAGCCTCCCCGAGTCCTTTGGAGAGGGGGCACATATAAGTTGAATAAATAAATAAATAAATAAATAAATATTCCATGGCTAAAGTTTAATATGAACCAGAAACTCTATAACTATTTTTTAAAATAAATTTTATTGTTCTTTTACACTTTAAAAAACAAAATCATAATATTAACAGCACTGTAGCATCATTATTATACATATCCATCTCTTGTAGATATTTACATTAATATACAATACTATACAATTATATATATTTATCTATAGTTTTCTTGTCTTAACTTTCTTTATTTCCTATTTTCCAACCAATTATACCTACTCTATAACTATTATTAACCATCTATCTGAGAACAATTTCTGAACCTTCTCAAAACCCAATGCTCTGTCTTGGTTTCATACTTTCATTTCTGATCAATATGAGCCTCATCAAACCTGAAACAAGATTTTTCTTTTCGTCCCTGGTATTGATTCTAATGCTGAGAAGAAACTCCTCCTGCATTTCCTCCCCCCCAACGGTTCTTATGCAGTTTGATTGCACTGGTATCCAAAAAAATAAAGAAAATAAAATAATTAAAACAAAATAAAATACAGGTAGTCCTCATCTTACAACTGTTCCTTCAGTTCAAAGTTACGTCACTGAAAAAAGTGACTTATGACCATTTTTCACACTTACAACTGTTGCAGCATCCCCATGGTCACTTGATCAAAATTCAGACTGGCTCATATTTAGGATGGTTACAAGTGTCCCGGATCCCCTTTTGTAATCTTCTGACAAGGAAAGTCAATGGAGAAGCCAGATTCTCTTAACAACCCTGTTATTAACTTAACAACTGCAATGATTCACTTAACAACTATAGTAAGAAAGCCTGTAAAATGGAGCAAAACTCATTTAACAAATGTCTCACTTAGCAACATAAAATTTGGGCTCCATTGAGGGGTGGGATGCTGCCAGTATAACAGCCAGTTTGGTAATCATGCGCTTCGCATGATTGTTGAAGCAAACCGGTTCGGTCCCAACTGATCTTCAGAGCTAGGAGTTCACCAGAACCGACAGAATCCCACCCCTGCCTCCATTATGGTTGTAAGTCGAGGACTACCTGCAGTGGAATTTGATATTCTTAGGGAGTGACCAAGGTACATGCTTCACCCTATAATCATCTCTCTAGTTGTCTGCAATGTCCCTGATTCCCTTGCTTGAATTATATTCCCAAGAGAGGATATCAGAAAAGGAACCGTCTTTTGTTAGACAGTGTTCCAAAGTGAGAACACTATTCTTAAGAAATCACCAGAAAATATTTTCTTTTCCTGAAAAATTTCACAGAAAGGCTCCACCCAATTTCTCTGCACACAAATCTGATGTGAGAAAGTGAACACCATTATTCACGACATGCCAAAGATTTATTATGTGTATGGGGTAATTTCAGGTTACATGCCATCTGTAGCGTAGCATTCAGCTTAACAAAATGCAAAGTTGTCTCCTTATGGCTGAAGCACCGCAGTGCTTTAACACATGCTCAGTAACAACAAGTCAGTAAGTGCAGAAAACAGAAGTCTCATTAATACTTTATGTTCCTGGTTCACTAAAGGGGGATTAGCCACCCCCATACTGCTGCATTCATGCCAAGGGTTTTTTTAAAATATATTTTATTTTCTGATTTAAGACATCCATTTTAATTCCTTTTAGCAGGCTGATACAACCTTCCCTGTTCTTATGCTTATTCAGAAAAAAATAAATAAATTGGCTGATATAATTCCCAAGGAAAAGACTTCATAGTAATGTGTATTTGTATAATGTTCATAATTGAGCCCTTCAGTTACTACATGCTGTTAACTTAGCGTATATTGCAGATGGAAGATTTTTGAAGTGCCCTGTGAAAAGTATACCATGAATACTTCAAAAGTGGTAACTACCTACAAGGCTACTTATAAGACAATATATAAAAATAGTTTTGTATTAGTATTTTCTATGAGCTCAGCAGTACCATTCACCTGGGAGCTGGTGAGTACTGCATATTTATTGAAGTTCAAATATGCATTGGGTAAACAAAAAGTCATAACATGCAGACTGATGTTTGCCATATCGGTGCAGTATCTGGACAAGCTGCAAAATAGTCAGAATGCAGAATGTTGTCTTTTCTTTGGTTATACCTATATCCCTGCAAGGCAGTTAATCCAACAGCAGAATCAGAAGACCTGGGTGGTTGCCACAAAATAGCATATCTCTATGGTTGCTGCCACTGCATCCTGCATGTGGGAATAGCTTGCTTTGAAAGATTCCACACTCCAAATTCTAGACTTTTTTTAAAAAAAATTATTTTATTTATAAAACTGCTCTAGGCCTGGAGTACAGAAAATAATAATTACAAATAATTAGTAGCTTTTGCCTTTCTTCCTTTGACTTTGTTTAGTGTTTGTTTTTGTTCAGCTCAATTTGAACTGGGAGGTGGATTGTGGCAGTGGCTTATTAATCCTGCATTTTCTGAATGATAGATTGTTTTGTTTTGGATGTATGGATAATTTTTGCAATTGATTTAAAACGCACTGCCCTATCTTTCTTATTTACTTATGTAATAGATGCTGAGTACAGAAAGTCAAAGGATATCTATGTTCTATGGCTCAGGTTAGTTTGGAAGATAGGGTTCAAGTTAATTCATTCACAAAGATCAAGTTCCTTGACCTTCCCTATTTTATGCACCTGATTAAAGCTTGAAAGCAGTACACCGGGCTGGAGTTGATCAATGTATCTCCTACAACAATCCATCCACTAACATGCAGCCTGTTCTCAGCAAGTTTTAACAACCCAATTTTAAAAGATCTAAGTAGTGGTGCTGTGAATATAGTACTTAAGGGGAAAAAGTCTAGGCTCATATCATGTCAAATGTGTCTTGCTGTATCTTAAGTGAAGTAATACTGTCTAAAGAGAGACCTCCACAAAAGCATTATACCCTGAGTAGAAATTACCAAACTGCATGACTGAGTAGAAGGACTGACTTACAGTTTCTTTTGGTGACTAAGAAGGATGAAGAAAAGAGTGAGCAATTGAAAGCATTTCTCCCGGATCACCTTATAATTCAACATTTCCAAATCTATAGGGGGCAAATCATTGCTTTTACCAAGAGTAGCTTTCAGTACAGAAACCCAGGAGTACAAAGCAACAAAGATTTTCTAGTAGCTGAAATTATATGTCATTTAGAAGAATAAGGGTATAATCTATCAAGCACTGTGAAATCCCACTTTTTTTTCAAATATTCTTGACCTTGGGAGCCAGTACAGCATAGCAACTCAGATAATGAACTATGACTCATAAATTCTGGTTTGGATCTCACTTTTGCCATGAACTCACTAGGTGAGCTTTACAATCCAAGTCTCTCAAAGCACCCTGTCCCCTTTCTGAATTATGGGATCATAGCTCAGCAGGCTTTTCATGCAAAAGGCTCTAAATGCAATCCCCGGAATTGTCAGTTGAAAAAGGAACAATGGCAGCACTGGGTATTCTTTCTTCTTGAGATCATGGAGAACTGCTGCCAACCTCAACTGTGAATATTAGCTGCACTAAAATAAGATAAAAATAAAACAGCTCCTTATATAAAGGGTTGAGCTGAAAATAATATGCTTAGAAGTTATTTGAATCTGTACTAACGTGAATTTTTATATTTAATCATTTATTTTTTAGATTTGCATCTGGCCTTTTCTTTGAGATTCTTCAAACCGGTATACTGAATGCTGCCTGCTCCTATTTTTCTTATAGCAAAAGCCCTGGATGTTAACTTACAACATGGAACAGTCTCCAAGTAAGTTTCAGTGGCTAAGGGTAAGTGGACTTGAAACTGGGTCTCACCTGAGCCATAGTTTGCTTTTTTTCCCCAGAAGACAAAAGGTCTTCTGAAACTACCAATTAGAATAAAAATGAGGCTCTTGGTCCCAAACTATTTTTTTTTCAAACAAGTTTTATTCAATTTTTAACAATTTAAATAAGTCTCTTTTCAGTAGACAGCATATTTCCGGGTCATCACTTTTACATGCAAATATGACAATAGTTTTATAGTATTTTTAACATTTAACTTCGTATTTTATCCCATTTTTACTTCCATTCCATTTTTTGCAAACAAAGAGCCAAACAAATTAGTCCTAGTCTCAGATCTGAATCTCAATCTATATAACCCCATTTCATTTCAAATTATTATAAATAGTTCTTAAGCATTTATATTTCTTTTAAAATAACAATATGTTTGCTCATCATATAAAGAATAAAGTTTATCCATATCTATCCTTAAACTATCTTCACATTATTAATGCTCTTTTATCATTTACATATTTCTTTTATCTGTCAGATTTGCCTTTTCATCACGTATTCTTTCCATAATTCTAAATCAATACAAGCTTTAACACAAAAAAGAAAAAAACCTCAGTGATTAACATAATAACATTATAATAATCATTCCCTTTGAGGCAAAAGATAGAATAAGAAAAAAGAAGAGAAGAAAAGCTACATAACATTATATATCTTTTCAGTCGGGTTCTGCAACACATATCCCCCCCAATTTAAAATTTATTTATAATTTCAAAGTAATAGTAAAAAATAATTAACCTTGGTTACTGACAAGTCTCATTTTTAAACATCTTCAAAAATTATTTCAATTAATTCAATTTATCTAATCAACATTTACCTTTTTTTATAAGTATAAAGTGAGAGTGTACCTTCATCTAAAAAAAATTGTTCTCAGTAGCCCCTCTATTGTTTTATATTTTAATAATTACGGTATATTCTTATTACCCATTTTCTCCATGCAGAACCCCCTTCTTAATAACTTAGCCATTATCTCTATGTAAACGAGTTTCTTTCTTCATTATATAATTCCCATATTTCTCTATCTTCTGCTCCTGTTTCTTGTTCCCCCTCCTCCTCTTTCTGCTATATCCCTTCTCCATCCAATTTGAATCTCTCTCTCTCATTACCTTTCTGCTCTCTTTTCTTCTGGGCCTTTCTACTTGCCTAATTCCATAAATGTTCCCCTTTTTAATTGCTTTCTTAGATTTCATTTTTGGACCACCCTTCCTTTCCCTTTTATTTGTAGTGATCTTTGTGTTAGTTGTCTCTTTAAAATGGCTTTCCCTTGTGCTGACTCCTCCCTTTCCAGGATTCCTTCTTCTTGTTCTTTGTTCACCATTTCCATGTCTTCGACCAAGAGCCAAATTAATTCAGTCACTTCCTGTAGCAGTTCTTTCATGCTTTTAGATTCCATTTTAATTCCTTGTATGGCCACAAAATTTTTATTTTCCTTATTTCTTCTTCTTTAATTTTTTAAAAAAATCTCAACCCACGCCCAGAGTCTGTATCAATGTCACCAACTAGTCCAGCAGTCTGTCTTTTATTTAAGTTCAAACTTTCACCTTCTGTAGTTCTTGCTTTTTTTTTAATTTTTTTTGTAACACCCTTCCTTTTCCTTTTTATTTTTGATCTTTGTGTTAGTTCCTTTATTTGTCCTGGCTCTTCCTTTCAGGATTTTCTTCTTGTTCTTTATTATTCATTTCTTCTTTGATTCTTTTCTTCTTTTCTTTCATGCTTTTAAATTCCATTTTTAATTATTATGGCCTAGTTTTTTTATTTTCTTATTCAAATTTTTTTTTAAATCCATTTGAGTCTGTGTAATATCACCAACTAGTCCAGCAGTCTGTCTTTTATTTAGAGTTCAAACTTTCACCTTCATAGTTCTTGCTTTTTGTTTCAATATTTCGTTTTAAAATTGTAAGGAATTCAATCCGGAGACAAGATATTTTCTTCTTCTTTAAATTCAGTTTTTTCTCCTACCCATCACAAGTTTCTCCCTTTTGTTTTAATATTCAGGTTTCGAGCCTCAAACTTAAATTCTTACCTTTCGGTTAAGCCCCTTATAGCTGTCAAAAATATTTTAGTATTTTTTTCTTCACTTGATAGTCGCGCCGCTTCTTTTCCTTTTTTTAAAAAAAAGCTCGTATTTATCTTAGTCCCGGAGTACCTTTGTTGATTTTACCTTCCAATACTCCCGATTCTTCTGCTGTCAACTTCTTTCTTTCCTCCTGCACAAATCTTAATCCAGTTGAGACCTTCTCTTCAAGGTGGCCATATTGACCACCGCTTCTTGTTGTCTTCGGAGGGAAAAGACCAGACTCAGAAGGGGGAGATGTGGCTCCCCTCACTCTGTCTGGCAGCTTTCCCTTTCTCCGCCACCCCTACGAGGCAGCTTCAGCCCCGAACCATAAGGATCGGGCTCTCAGACAAGAGCCGGGCTGCGGTCACGGACGATCGCAAACCGCCACCCGTTAGCGAGAGGGCTCAACCCGGAAGCCCCACCAAACTATTTTTTTTGAAGGAGTGGGACTGGGATTTGGGCTAATAGCTTCCTCAAATCACATTGGCCAAAACTTGACAGAATGGTTTTTGCCATTTTGAATTGGGAAACACAAGCACAAATTTTAGAACTCTAAGTTCTAAAATAAGCAACAAAACTAAAACCCACTCAAAATTCTTTTCCAACTCAAAAAAAATCATGACCGTAAAATATTGTAGATACTTGAATAAATTCAGTAATAAAGATTCTGTTTTCTATATTTTGTTGCCTTATTAATAAAAAACAACATTTTATATGCACAATGTCTGAAGCAATTTCTCTAAATTACTTCTGAAGCATGTACATTCTTCATTTTCAATAGGAAATTGCTGATTAAACTAATGCTGAAACAATGGAATCTGTGGTGGAATGTAGTCTGGATTCCCAGTAGGGAGGGTATGCATTGCAGAAGACAATGAAGGTAATTTGGCTGGAAGAAACAGAGTTAAGACATCTCCTCCCTAGAAGTTCTCAGATTTAATGATGAAGTAGTTAATTTAGTTTGGCAAGATTTCTGTCTATAGGTGAGGAACAATAAAGGAAAGTGCTTAGAAGTAATCTAAGCAGAGTCTTTCTTGGTTTTGGAAGCCTAATAGAATCAATTGTTAAGAAAAAATATAGGCAGTAATTTCATAGATCTTACGATCAGGTCCTAATATATTTTTCATACTTTGAGAATGGCAATCCCTTATTGCTTTGTGTCAGTGAATTAAGGAAAACAGTTATGTAAGATGAAATAGCTGTTTCTAAAAGGGTAGCAGCAATGCATTATTCTTAAATATCTTCCAATGCAGAATAAATGTGCCATAAAGTATTCCCTAAGAGCATGTGCATCATTATTTCATATAGTCTAATTGAGTGCTGGTGAGGTAATTCTGTACATTCATAGAGCTGTAATAATGCAAGGACATCAGCTGCAGTTTTTATGGATTGAAAAACAGATCAAACTGGTATAGCTTAATGTGAAGCAGCAAAGCATGCCATACTAATGCTGAAGTAATGGGAGGCCATGTTGCAAAAAAATATAAGAAGTCTCTAAGCACACCAAAGACTAAGATTCCAAGTTGGTCTTGAATTTAATACTGTTTTTTAAAACTCAGGCAAGACTTAACACAAATCTATCCTGCTTTGACTTTTATGTTTTATTTCTAAGAATTTTTGTTCGCTGAGCTCTCCATGAACTTATGGCATATACTTTTATTTATCTACTTCAGAATAGTTCTGCTAAATGAAAAGCATTCAGCAAAAATAATGAGATGATAATGTTTTGACAGCAAACTAATTCTAAAAATCTTAGAAAGTCCCAGCTAGATATATATAGTAGAAGGCCCTAAGAAATGGCTTAGGATTCTTACTGCATTCATAATGATTGTCTTTGTCTTTTGAACTGCTTAAATAGAAGCAATATTTAAAAAAAAAAACCTTATAGGCTTATTAGGAAGTAACCAGTGCAGTGGTGGTATTCAGCCAGTTTGCATGAGTTCGGGCGAAAGGGTAGCAAGGATTTGGC
Organism: Naja naja; assembly: GCA_009733165.1. NCBI lineage: Eukaryota > Metazoa > Chordata > Lepidosauria > Squamata > Elapidae > Naja > Naja naja. Next base: position 32,369,069 of record CM019151.1, read on the forward strand.
ATGGGTCGCCGAACCGATAGTAACTTCTGGCTGGCCATGCCCCTGACTTGGTCGTCCCTCCCCTCCCAACCTAGTCAGTCCTTATTGTGCATGCACAACATTGCGCATATGCCCAACATCGCTGACTGTGTTCTTTCCTGCCCAGTCACTCCTTAAGGTATTTCTTTTTTTCCTCCCGACAACCAGCTGTTCCTATGATCAGCTGTGCCAGGATTCCCCTCACTGTCTTACTGCTTCACCCAAGAGGCTTCCCTGAGGCCCAGGAAGGCAAAAAGTGGAGGGAGGCACAGCTCCCCCCACCCCCTCCATTTTTTGCCTTCCTGGGCCCCAGAGAAGCTTCCTGGGAGCAAAAACACACCCCAGGAGGCTTCCCTGAGGCCCAGGAGGCCCCAATACGGAGCGCAGGGTGATGCTTGTGCCCCCCATTCTCAGTTTTTGCACAGCTCCCCCCCACCCCTCCTCCATTTTTTGCCTTGCTGGGCTCCAAGGAAGCCTTCTGGGAACAAAAACACCCCCCCAGGAGGCTTGCCTGAGGCCCAGAAGGCCCAAAAAATGGGGGAGGGGGTGCTGTCAAAAAAAGCTACGCCCACCCAGTCACATGGCCACACCCACCTAGCCACACCCACTTAGCCACACCCACAGAACCGGTAGTAAAATTTTTGAATCCTGCCAGTGAATTAAATAAATATACTTCCAAGGCAAAATATTTTGGAGAATTGCCAGACCTTTCCAGTATCTGTGCTATTCAAGGTATAGTTTCAACTCCCAGAATTACCAATCAGCATGATCATTGCTGAGAGTTCTGGAAATGCATCAGCAGGATAGTAAGATGTAGAAAATTTGATGTATATGGTATGTGAGTTGATGGTTGGTAAATACTCATGGATTTAATATTTAATGGAAGAACTAAGCACTGCAAATGAATAATACAATGCATTGAAACATTAACTGGGAATAATGGAAGTTCAAATCCAAATATCTGGAAGGTAACCTCTAGGATTTCACTGGTTGATACCTCTAAGTCTCTATGCTCCAAATTTTTATAACTAGCTAATGGCAGTTGAGGAACGGTGTTCTCTGTCTTCGAACTTGGCCTGAAGTTAGGTGTATTTCTACAGTATGAGACCAAATGTCTGAATGTTAAAGCTGATCTTGGCTTGACTTGGGACCCTAGGAATCTGTTATCCTACTAAAAATACTTTTAGTGCATGCACAAATGTGTCTTATTTATCATAATTTACCCTACCCTCTCCTGCTTTAATGAATCAATATTTAGAGTGTAGTTCCTAGGGTATAGGTCTGACTTTGTTACTTGTTTTACTTTGGAAATTTACATGCATATTAAAGAACTAATTTAAATATAAAATAGCAGTTTAAGAAGTTGAACAAAACTGTAAGGGCCCCAGAAGGCCAGCAGAATTCCTTTCTATTGTTACCAAATTGTCAGTATTTTACTTGTTCTTTCATTCAGTTTTCCCTTTGATTTTTCAGTCTAACTTCATAATCTGTCTCTCAAATGTTGCAATGTCACAATTTCAAAACACGACTTTTTAAAGGACAACATTGATTGGGCAGAACTAGGGATATGTACAGTGCTTGCAAGCTGAGCAAGAGACCATGATGAGAAATATAAAAAGAACATTTTCTTACCTATCAAGTAGAGATGCTATTGAGAGCCTGGAATATATGCAGCTGCAGCAGCTGGTATATTGGTAGCATATTGGTAGCATTATTTGATTTTCAGATAATCAAGCTAGCTAGCCTTCTTATATAAATAGACTATTTCCACATCTCCAACACATTAAAAGAGTGTTAACTATTTTTTTATGCTGATCAAGACTTGAGTAATTTATTGTGTATATGAAAACAAGCAAAATCGGTGAATATTTGTCTACAGTTCCTCAGAGAACAGCTGTTTCTATGGAAAAAAATACATTTCTGCCTTAAACAACTAGGACTTTCTACTCTTAGATCACAAACACATGCTTGCTTGAGAAGTTTCAACAATATTTATTTATTATTTATATTTCACATTTCTGAAATATCCCATTTCCCTCAAAGAGGCATTCTGAATGGTGTACAATAAAATATCAAAATATAAAACAATAATAAAAAATGAAAACATTAGAATTAAAAATTTAAAAATTATAAACACTTTAAAGGAGATAATAATAATAATAATAATAATAATAATAATAATAATACCCTGTTAAAAATTAGTTGAAGTAAGCAAAGTGATGGCTCTCATGGCACAAACAACCCCATGACTGAGTACTCCTTTGGGCTCCACACAGATGCCTGCAGAGCCATGTCTAAACTCTCTTTGCGAAGGCCAAGAGAGTGGTGGCCTACCTCACTTTCTGGGGAAGAATATTCCATGGGGGAACTCTCTTCCTAGATCCCACCAATTGGAATTGTTCAACTGACAGGGTGTGCAAAAATATCATAACTGAAACAGGAAGTCAGTAAAATAATGTATTTATTTACTTAACTGAGATCCTTTATTTTACTAGCTAGATTTTTCCATACAAATTAATGAATTGTGTTAGTGAAGTATGAGACAGAGAAAGAAGAGGATATATTTACTAAACTACATGAGAATAGAATTATTGATTGGCCAAGTGTGATTGGACGCAAAAGGAATTTGTCTTCAGTGCATATGCTCTCAGTGTACATTAAAAAAAGATACATTCATCAAGAATCATAAGATACAGCACTTAATGATAGTCATAAGGTACAAATAAGTAATAAAATCATACTAGGAGACAATCAATATAAATCATAAGGATACAAGCAACAAAGTTAAAATCATACAGTCACAAGTGGGAGAAGATGGGTGATAGGAACAATGAGGAGATTAATAGTAATGGTAATGCAGACTTGGTGAATAGTTGGACAGTGTTGAGGGAATTATTTGTTTAGCAGACTGATAGCATTCAGGAAAAAACTGTTCTTGTGTCTAGTTGTTCTGGTGTGCAGTGCTCTATAGCGTCACTTTGAGGGGAGGAGTTGAAACAGTTTATGTCCAGGATGTGAGGGGTCTGTAAATATTTTCACAGCCCTCTTTTTGACTTGTGCAGTATACAGGTCCTTGATTGAAGGCAGGTTGGTAGTAATTGTTTTTTTTTTGCAGTCCTAATTACTCTCTGAAGTCTGTATCTGTCTTGTTGGGTTGCAGAACCAAACAAGACAGTTATAGAGGTGCAGCTGACAGACTCAATAATTCAATAATAAACTACATGAGATAGCTAATCCATAATGGAAAACATTCTCACCAATGTTGTGACTATTTTAAGTTAGCTTATATACATTTATTACTATATAAAATATTATTACCACAATGACTAGACCAATTATTCGGTATTTATAGAAAAAATCAATTGCACAATATCCAAGTTTTACTTGGAAATATTTGATTAACTTGTAGCTTGATCACAGAATATTAGTGTTTTCACTCATTCTCTGCTTTTATTTATCTGGCTCTCTAATGATCATTGTCTGCAAGCTGAGTGTCAGGATTAAGCCTCATTCTGTCCTTAAAAGCCTTGGATGTCCTTCTAAAGGTTGCCACTGAATTAAATTGTTTTATCTGACAGAAGGGGAAAAAATGAAACTGAAGACAAGAAAAAGATTGGAAGTGAATACATCATGAGAAAGAAGAAGATCTTAAAGTTCAAATTCAGTGGAGGAAGTACCATCAAGGCAATTAACATCTGAGCAATTCCAATTAATGGATACAATACTAGAATTAGGACTTAGCTCAAGTTGAACTAAAAGCCCTGGATAGGAAAACCAGAACAGTAATAAAAATGAATCATCCATGCAGCGATGTTGAGAAACTCTACTAACCAAGGAAAATAAGTTGGCATGGAATGTTGCAAGAAGAAAAATGGCCAATGGAAGAATATCTGAAGGACAGAGAAGAATAAGCACAGAAGTTAATATACTGTGAAGAGTTATGAGCACTGGAGAGAACAAATGAAGAATAGAAAAGAGACATGACTAGTACATTTCTTTTAAAGGAGGCACAGCAGATAATAACGTAACACCCCAAACTTAACAACTATTGATAAGAAAGGGGAGAAGGGCTGGCTAGTGAGCATAGCAGTACCCAGAGACAACACAATAAAGAAAAGGAACTGGAGAAAAATAATAAAATAGAAAGAACTGCAAAAAGAAGTAGAACAACTGTGGCCAAAGAAATCAAAGATAGTTACAATAGTAGTAGGTGCCCTGGGTGCAATTCTAAAACATCTGGAGCAGCATATGAACATCTTCAGCATTGACAAAATTACCACCAGTCAATTGCAAAAGGCAGTTTTATTTGGAACAACTTACATTCTGTGATGATACACCTGAAACATTTGCCTATTTCAGGTCTTTTATATGTTATACTATGCCCAAGATAGTTCCCATCTATACAGTGGAACAGATTGGGTGCAATTTGGAAAGATAATCTATTTGTAATTAATTTTGTCAGTCTATATAAAAATATTATTATTCCATAGAGGTTGTTCTTTAATTTTGTGTTAGATGAACCTACAAGTTCACACCTGCATTTTATTTTCAACTATAGTTATATGTGTGAAAAATTATGTCAGTCTATATAAACAAAAGTCACTTTTTGAAATTTATTTTAATTCAGCATCTACTTTTTACCAAAAGTAAAAAATATCAGAATTAAAACAATAATGATTTTGCTTCTATTAAAATCAGTGAGTTGTATAAAAAATGATGCCAGAATGTTGTGCTGGACACAGTACACATAGAGAAACTTAAATTAGTGTTAAAATTTCAGCAAGTCTGACTTAATGTGCATTTTTTTTCAAGAACCATATTTCTCATTTGGGTTATCACTATAAAAAAGAATCTGCCTCACATTCTCAAATGATGCATTTTCTCTAAAGTTGGGTGTAATTGAATATATATTCCATTTAGGAATACATTCTTGTCTTTTTGTTGTGGCTGACAATTTTTATTCTGGATAGGTCTATTCAAGCATAGACAATTAAAGGATCTGTTCAAGTATCTACATAGACAATGAAAGGATCAGATGATTATTTGTAAGATATGGAATGTGATAAAATTCAACATTGATGAGTTTATGCTTGACGTGATCCACATTTCTCATTGAAGTGCTTGATAGTAGAAACACATGACTGGAGACCATGTAGCATTTTTTAAAAACCTTATATTAGCTTTAATATAGTTCCATACAATCCATATATTTCCATGGAAATCTTCACCCATGTACTGATTTCAGCACAAGTATGTTTCTAGAAATGATCATTGACCATGAAGGTTAAAAAAGTAAACAATTATTTGATCTGAATTTTTTTTGCAGGGACTCAACTTTTTTCCATTCAGATTTTTCTGCATGTTTGTTTGCAAATATTAGAGTCCAGTTGGTCAGCTTTGGATTTAATCAAGAGCTGACAAAAAATTTAGGGTCAGTTTTATAAGGAATACATTTTCTTCATCACAATGTATCTATTGTAATAAAAAAACCATGTGTTTAAAATTTGGTTAGGAATAATAGTTGATATGCTAAATTATATTGTTGGAGGAAAGTTCTCATACATTATAGTTATCCCTGTTTTACATGTAAGATTCAAGAAGCTAATTTGTTCATCTCCATTCTGTTTCATACATGATTGACCATGAGCATGTAAACAATCTGTGTTTCATACTATAGTTTCACTTGCAAACTTTTAAATATAGGCACCCAACTTGAATCAAACTGGGAATCTAGTATTTTCTCTCTATGGTGATAAGAAATATAAAGAAAAAGCAGTTCCTTAGTTAATTTTAAATTAGAACTAGAGCCAACAGACCTAACACTGATTCTGCTTTGAATGTGGACATTTTATCTCACTCTTTTTTATCTGATGAAGAGTTGTTGTTTTTTAATTTCTTTTTCACACATGAGGGCAGAAAAAAGCATGAAAATGTATCTATTTTCAGAGGTATTTGTAGTTATTTTGCATAATTCATATAACCAGACTATCTCATGAAGACAAAGAATATTTTGTAATTCTTAATATATACTTTTGAAATATATGCAAATACTATGTATTGCCTTCAGGTAAAGCTAATGTACCTTTCTATAAATGTTTGGATACACCATGTTGCATTTTGGGATTTGTTTCATAAAACAGTCTGAAATGTGGTAGGAAATAATATATCCCAGTTATCCAACTAATGAATAATATAATATTTAGGTACTAGTGCTTTCTCTGCCATGAATCTTACATACTTCCTCCAAGGGATTCCATGTAAGTGATGGAATAATTCACTGTTGAGGCATATAGATTTACCAGTGAAATAATATAAATGCTTTTCCAGGTAACTTTCTGGGAATCTCTGAAAATTGGCTTGTGCAATTGCTACCCTTCTTCCCCAGCAGATGACAAATTATGTATATAATGTTGAAAATGCTAAATATAAAATTGCTTAAGTGTCCATAGCACTTCTACATGCCTACATTTCATTTATAAGGGTACGTTTATTTTGAGCCCTTGTCAAGTAAAGTGAGACTGGCTAAAGAGGGAGGAGGAAGGAAGGAAGGATGGATGGATGGAAGGAAGGAAGGGAGGAAGGAAGGAAGGAAGGAAGGAAGGAAGGAAGGAAGGAAGGAATTTTATTAACAATTAAAATATCTAGTACTTTTAATACTAAAAATATCTACTAAAATACTAAAAATATCTACTAAAATATTTCCTATTTTGGACGCATGTGAACACCCGACCCTCTGGAGCAGACACTGGTACTGCGAAAGATGGAAAGAAAGAGAAGAGAGAGACCACAGCAAATGACCGATATAGTGGCAATAAGCTACATAATTTGGAGACATTAAAGACCAGGTTAAGGGTTATACAACTGAATTATTTTTATTAATGAACCTTCAGTAGTAATAAAATTTTTATTGTAAATTTTATTTCTCACTCTTGATTACTAGGTATATGTGTATACAACCTGGAAAAAAAATTTCTCTTCATTTTTCCAGAGTCCATATTTGTATCATACTAGTAAATATCTATGGAGATTCTCAATTATCCAGGTCATGGTTGTCCAAAAAATGCTTTTCAAAAGTCAACTGGACTTTCTTGGTTTTTCTTGAAAATGTTTCACTTCTCATCCAAGAAGCTACTTCAATTCTGAAGAAATAAAATGTTTTCAAAGAACCAAAAAAGTCCAGTTGCCTTTTGAAAAGCATCTCTGAGATCATTGGTACATCCTCTATACTATGTTTCTAATAATTTTATTAATAAAATTACATTTTATGAGTTGGCAACTGCGATGTATACTCTAAAACCTTATTGCAATATGGTATATAAGAAATATAATATAATAAATTCTTTCACAGACCCAAAAAAATGCATCTGCCCTTGGAATTGCATTTTGACAGGCATCCAAGTACACATCTGAAATAGGATGTCATTGTTTACTGTTGAGTTACTTTCAATGGACTCTCAGCGTTCCTTTAACTGGATGGATACGCCCATGGAAAACAATATCTGGTGGTGAAATAGCAACTTTCTCTTGGAACTTAAACTCTACATGAATTAAACACAGTAAAACAACTAAATAAAATTAATGTGTAAACCTTAACTACTTGAATGGAGACAAAATATGCAAGGAAAGGCAGGCAAAATGATCTAAGTTTATATTGCCTTGTGCAGCTGTAAAAGAGAGTTCGTAAAAAGACAAAATGTATAACAATGAAATTTCATTATATTTCGTTATTGGTACACTAAAACATAGTTTATTTTTTACCTAAAATACAATTTACTTCAATGTAAATTTCTCAATAGGAATTGTATAACCTGTTTTATAAATCTGTGACATTAGGATATTATGGATATTTTCCCAAAATAGAATGAAAGCCCAATATTTATGTTCATTTTTTTGTTTTTGTACAATGTTCAACTTGCAGATCCACATTCCAATTTTACATTGTCTGGGGTTTTTGTTTGTTTGTTACCAGTATCTGTGGACTCTCTTTTGTACGTCTTGCATGGAGAGCAAGCATAAAAAAAATCATCTGTCAGTTTTGATAATAGCAGTAGCACTTAGACTTATATACTGCTTCACAGTGCTTTACAGCTCTCTCTAAACAGTTTACAGGGTCAGTATATTTATTTTTTATTTATTTATTTTATTTGAACTTGTATGCCGCCCCATCTCCAAAGACTCGGGGCGGCTCACATCTAAAAAACAGAGGCAATAAATACTTAAAAAACAATTAAACTAATTTACAAGCCCAAATACTAAAAACTAAATTTACAATAATTAACATTAAAAATCTATCCCCCCAGGAAGGGGTCACAGCCCGGGTTGGTCAAACAACCAGGTCTTTAAATCACGGCAGAAGGTGCAGAAGTCAAGGGCCAGGCAGAGCCCCAAGGGCAGTTGGTTCCAAAGGTCAGGGGGCCCGACAGAATAGGCTCACTACCGGGGGACCGCCAGCCAGCATTGACCCGCCGACGGGACCCCGAGGAGTCCTTGCCTATGTGCTCGCACAGGGCGGCCAGCATTCGATATTGGCAGAAGACGCTCCCTTAAATATTGAGGACCCATGTCGTGTAGGACTTTGTATGTTAAAACCAAAACCTTGAATCTCACCCGGAGTGCAACCGGCAACCAATGCAAACAGTGCAGGAGGGGGGGTAACATGGGAGAATCAGGAAACTCCCATCACCACCCGTGCTGCCGCATTCTGCACCAGCTGCAGTCTCCGGATGGTATGCAAGGGCAGTCCTAAATAGAGAGCATTGCAGTAGTCGAGTCTAGAGGTAACAAGAGTGTGAGTGACTGTGCACAGGGCATCTCACTCCAGAAATGGCGAAGCTGACGAACAAGGCGGAGCTGGGCAAAGGCCCCCCTGGCGAAGGCCCCCACCTGCTCCTCCAACCGGAGCCGTACATCCAGGAGGACCCCCAGATTCCGCGCCCTATCCACTATTGCCCCCAACTATCTCATTTTACTGATCTCAGAAGGATGAAAGGCTGAGTCAACCTTTAGCCCGATGAGATTCGAACTTCCAAATTGCAGGCAGCCAGCAGTCAATAGAAGTAGTTGCAGTACTGCACTCTAACCACTGTGCCACCACAAATAATATTCTGTTGTTACAGAAATAGCAGTTTAATTAAGTCAATTTCTGAATTATTCCCTATTAAAACATTGACTTTGTTTTTAGAGTTTCAGAATACAAGAAATTTATGAATTCTAATTGCTAAAAAGTCTCCTGCTTATAGGTGATGGTTATTTAAGATATCTTGAATTTCTTAGAGGTCCTTTTTGTTTTTGTAGTCAGTTCCGAAGCAGTTCAGTTTTTAGCTTTCTCTATATCTGCATTTTTGTTTTCCTCTGAAAAATCTAACCTAATAGATCTATGTTTAGAAATGAAATAAAATATCCATATAGTTTTCCTTAAAAGTATGGCATCCCTTTACTGCAATTTCAAAAGTATAACTCCTGACTTTAGCATTTTTAGAAAAATTCCATTTACTAAAATAAACTTATAGACTGTTCATATTTGATCTGATCACCATCAATAACCAGGTGATAAATATTATTTAAATCCACATGTTGTGACAAAGTAAGTATTTTTGTATCGCTTATGATACATATATCATCATGACATCACTGCATTATAACATATAACAACAACAACAACAACCACAAAACAACAACCACAACACCAGCAGGACTGCAAAAGATTGCGCTACTCGGAACAACATACACTTTAAGAAGATTCTTGGTTGATACCTAGGATCCCAGTCAATGATATTTGTGATACATTTTTAAATGTTCAGTTGACCGAGTTTCATGTTTAATGAATAAAAGATAATAACAACAACAACAATAATAAATTTTTAAAATAAACATTTTTATTTTTAAATGTTCAGTTGACTTGAGTTTCATATTTAATGAATAAAAAAGATAATAATATTAATAATTCCAACAGGATCTCAAAAAGGTATCTCATTAGTTAATTTGCTAGCTGGCTGTATAAATTACATTATGAACTGCCTTACATATTTGGTTTAATTTTTAGTTAACAATACCATATGAAAATTATTTTTATTGTTTAGTAAATCACTAATTTAGCACTTCCTTTTGTATGCTAAGTATATGAGCCACATAATGCAATGTTTTGCACATTTGAATAGTTCTCAGTTAATAGTACATCTGAGAATTTGTACTGCTTAGTTATATATTAGTTTGCTTCTTAGCAACAGTGAAAAATGAACATTTAAAAAGTGATAATCAGATCATAAAACTTTTTAGTCCAATTTTTTTTACAGTTGCCCACCATATATTTATAGAAACCCACAATTAAGATTCTACCTCTAGCTAAGATAGCTATAAACAATCATTTTCCTAACCTTACTATTGAGTGGCATGCTATGTCTAATATTAGAGATGTCTTAGCCAGTATCCATTGATATATTGTATCTATCCAAAATGAATGTCATATTTTTTAAAGCTGCCTGTCTTAATGATATTTGCATATTTCATGGAAGCAAATTCTATTGTTTGACTGTTTCTATGATCTTACCATTCTGCTTCACTGAGTAATCCTGGGTTTTAGTATTATGACAGGAGGAGAAAAACTGATCCATTTTATCCTTTATATTACATATAAGTGTATAATCCATAATCCCTCTACGTATACAGCTTTTCTGCTTTCTCTTCTTATGATGTACGTAGTGTGGTAAATTATTATTTATTTTAGCATTCTGAGAGTCCAAATGGGATTGTTAGTGTCCTTTTTGTTTTAACTACCCTAAATATTTTGATGTTGTTAAACTCACTGCTTATCTCAAATCCAGATGACTTATACTGTATATTTCTAATATTATTTTATAAGGTTATAGCAATAGCACTTGAGGTTATATACTACCTTATAGCGCTTTATAGCACTCTGGGAAATGTATAATGTAGAAGCATTACTTGCATATTGTTTCCAACAATTTGGGTCACAATTTTATTGACCTTGGAAGGATGGAAGGCTGAGCCCAGCTTTAGTTCTGTCAGAATCAAATTCCAGGCTGTGGGCACAATTTGCCGGCAATACTGCATTCTAACCACTGCGCCACCTGACTAAAGCTATATGCTATTGCTATAAGGTTATGCAGATCCTTAGAAAGAGATGGCTCAGAATATAAGGGACTCTGGGCTAAATTCTGCTCTCTAAATTGTTTGAACAGCTATTCCCCTTTTCAGGTTCTATTGTTGTTTCCAAAGCTGTTCTTTGCCAGCTTCATAGCTGCTTTAATTTTAAATCATAGTGTAGAGGTGAGTGGGGAGCAGAGGTCTTTTGATTTAGCACAGCTGTTTTTATTGTGATGAAATTTTATTTATTTATTAATCAAATTTATATAGCCACCCATGAGAAATGACTCTGGATGGCATACAATATTATATATATATATATATGATATAATTACATATATATATATATGTAGGTCTTGGTGTATTGCTTGTCCAAGATTGAGAATACGGCAACGTCAGAAAAAAAAAACTCCCCCTCTTCAGCACCTTAGCCACAGGAGAAGTTGATTGGGTCCCTTTCTCTAATACTGACTTCTGAGGTTTGTGGAGTTGATGATGCAGATTGGATGGCTTCCTAGACCCTGTGGCAACTCTTGTCTCCAGCCACGACCAACATGACCCTGAACATGATGCCACCAATCTCCTTCACCAGACTCAACCCAAGCCCACGCCACAGATGAAAGGCAACCACCATCCAGAGACCTGGCTGCAAGCTGTACACTGCCTCCAACCCCAAACCAAGCAAACTGACAGCTATAAACACATAGCCAGACCTCAAACTCGAGCCAAACCAAGACCCAGAATGCACATCACAGCCTTCCACCCAGGATACTACATCCAGATCAGGAGATCACAACCAAACATCAGGAGGTGCAGCACGACCCAACTCCAGGAGATTACAGCACCACACCCAGGACATCAAACAATAGAACTCAGAAATCACACAGCCCATTAAGGTCGTTACAACAGGCTGAGAGACAGCCAGCACCTCAGCCACACAGGGTCTCAGGAAAAAGCCATCCAATCTGCATACATCTCCACAAACCAATCAAGAAGTAACAACACAGCCAACTCTAGAGTTTAAAAGGAAAAACAGCCACATCACACACTTCTCCCAGGAGAACGAAGCTGAAGACACCAGCCTGAAGATGACGGATGAGATTTCGTCGAAATGTTCCCTGGGACCTCCAGGCCTGGTGACATTATTGAATCTTGAGGGACTTCGGGAAATCAAAAGGGACAGATTCTCCATGTTAACTCCTTTGACCTCCTGAAGAAACCACAAAATATAAATTTAATTTTAAAATAAAAAAAAACTAATTGAACATGAATCAGACACGGGACAGTTATTGCATAAACTTGATATGGTGAAATGCCTAGAAATGTTATGGAAAATGGCCCACTCATTTCTGTCAAAGCAGTACAAACATTTTGTTATGAAATGTTAGTGAAATAATGAAAGAAAACTGTTTATATAAAGTTTGAAATTAAATCTGAAATCCCAGAATTTAATTAGGATTGGTCAATTTTTAAATAACTACTGAATGCAGGAAAAGATTTCATAAACAGAATGCTGATTTAGCTAATCAGATGAAAAAGTCAATAATTCAATTAATTCAGCACTTTATACTATTCCCTCTGTGACTGCACATAATTGGGAATTTTTAATTTATCCCATCTACAATAGATTGTCTTGCCTATCATGTCATTGTTGTATCCATAACCTAGGTATGGCGAGTCCACATCACGTAATCTTAAATCCTTGAGTTTAGCCAAGCTTTTCCTGATATTAGAAGATCTTAAAATGCTCTTCTTATATCAGACATCTTGCAGATGCTCATTTATTGAGACATAAACTCTTTTTTAAAAGCCTTCTTCCTTCTGTATATTTTCTTGCAATTTGCTCATAATGTCCTCATCTCATCTCATTTCTGTACTGCTGACAGACTTACATCTTTGTTATTTTATCAAAAACCCTGTTTATTCCAAATCAAGCTCTTTCAGAAATAAATTTAAGAGCCCCTTTATTCACGAACTGATGTACTTATAGAAATGAGTATTGGGACATACATCACTCATCTCTGTTTTAATGATTGGTAGAGATTGGAAATACAGTGTTTATAAAAAGCAGAATGCCAGCTTTTCAGAGGAAACTGGATTACATATGCATACAATAATTAATATAATTATTGTTTTTACTTCAAAAAGAACTCCATGGAAACATGTCCAGATATTGTACATGGTTATAGCTGAATTGTATGGAATTTTATAATATGCTAGCCCACAGGAAAATAGAATTGGTACTTTTCAGCTTTTAGTTATAAAGACAGTCATAGAAAAAATTAAGTTGGAAAAATAATTATTATTCAAATTTTTATCACTTCACGGTGTAGTCACTCATGTGTTTGACACTCAAATCTTCTATATTTTGCTATTATTGGTTGTCAAAGTGAATTGAGAAGATCGGCTATATGGCTGTAATTTTTTTTAAGGCCCAATTATTATGCATTTGTATTCAGAGCCATATTTTTTCTCTAACTTTCATCCATCTGGTCTACTACGAGCAGTTTGTCCAGCATTTCCAATGATTATATCCCTAAATTCATTGAAATATTGCTGCATAACTTTATAGTTTATATCTCTTAGAAAAATTGTCATATACAATCCTCTATTCCTAGTGTTTCAGATTAGAAAACCAGGAACAGCAGTGGAGGTATGTATAAAACAGGATGGGAGAACCAGTGAAGTTCTAAAGTAAGTATTTGAAATGTTTTATCACAAAGGATTCCGTTAATCGCAAATGATGTAGTTTATAACCTGAGCACTGCATTTTTAATAAAATCACATAAAATAAAGGAGCACATTGACTATGAAATATGAAGCCCAGTATTCTGTTACTAGATGGACATGCAACTTCTTCTAATTTTATGTAACTTCAACAGAGCCATTTTGCTGTGTCTCATGTATACCTTTTCCCCCTTCCCTTCTCAATTCCTTAATTTCCTACCAGTTTTTCAGAATTATACACCTATGAAGAGAACTGCTTTTTGCTCCTAGCATTTATTCATGAAGATGATTAATTTAAACAGGTAAACATAATCAGGTATCTTAGATGAGATGAGATAAGATAAGATAACCTTTATTGTCATTTTTGACCTCTGAGGACAGTGGCACACATTAAAAATGAAATTCTATTGCCCACTCTCAAAAAAAGTGTGTGTACATACATACATACATACATACATGTGTAACACATATGTGCGCGCACACACATGCATATTAATCACTGTCCATTTTGAATATATAGTGGAAAGAGTATAGTGGAAAGAGTTCACAAGGTTGCTGCTATATGGAGCAAAGCTGTGAATCCAGGTGTTCTGCTTTGGATACCATGAAACATCCTCCCAGAAGGTAACAAGGAAAACTGGTCATGGAGAGGATGTGTAGCACCCCTGACAATGCTGCAGAACGTGAATCCTACTGAAGCAGCATTTATATGCTATGTCCTGGGTAGAAGGAAGTGAACTACCAATAATCTTTTCTGCCATCTAGATCACCCTCTGCACTGCCTTCTTGTCTGAAGCAGTAATGCTTCCAAACAGACAGTTATGCAATATGACAGGATGCTCTCGACCATCCCTCTATAGAAAGTGGTAAGGACAGGGGAAGGAACGTGTACTTTTGTCATGCAACACAGAAAGTGCAGGCCTTGCTTTGCTCACTTTACCAGTCTCTCACTATTGAGTGACCAAGTCACTCTTACTTGTCAACTGCACACCAGAAACTTGATGCTGCTAGCCACCTCCACAGCTGAATCATTAATGCACAGAGCTGTGTGGCTGTGCCTGTTTTTTCTGAAATCAACAATGATCTCTTTAGTTTTTCCTATGTTTAAAATGAGGCTGTTTTTGCTATACCAGTTCATCAAACCCTCTACCTCCTTTGCATAAGCAACCTCATTTTCATCCTGAATAAGGCCCACTACTGTTGTATCATCCACATACTTCACAGTATGGTTGGTGACAAACCTTGAATAACAGTGATGGGTCAACAGGATGAACAACAATGGACTTAAGACACAGCCCTGAGGAGAAGTTATGCTCAAGAAAATGGTGTTAGAAATATTAGTCCCAATTCTCACATATTGAAGCCTATCAATAAGAAAATCAAAAATCCAGTTGCACAAAGGAGTGTTAAAGCCTAAAAGATCCAGTTCGTCTACAAAATGCTGAGGAATGATTGTATTAAATGCTGAACTAAAGACGACAAACAGCATTCACACATGAATATTCCTTTCCTTAAGTCTCCAAGCTTGGATGGAGAACAGAAGAAATAGCATCCTCTGTAAAGCAATTTGGACAGTAAGCAAACTGGAGTGAGTCAAATGTGGAATACACTAATGTCCTTTATCAGCCTTTTGAAACATTTCGTAAGTGTGGATGTAAGTGCAACAAGACAGTAATTATTAAGACCCATAATTTGATTGCTTATTGTACCCTATGACTATTATTAAGTGTTGCATCTTATGATTCTTGACTTTTGACGAATGTATCCTTTCTTTTATGTATACAGAGAGCATTTGCACCAAGACACATTCCTTGTGTGTCCAATCACACTTGGCCAATAAAGAATTCTAAATTCTAAATCATAGACCTTTTTGGCACTGGCAAAATAGCAATCTTGATGGGACCATTGCCTGCTGCAATGAAAGAGTGAAAATGTCTGTAACAACACAAGAAATTATGGGTAGTCCTTGACTTATGACCACAATTGAGCCCAAAATTTCTGTTGCTAAGAGAGATATTTGTTAAGTAAGATTTGCATCATTTTACATTTTTATATCACCAGTCTAAATTTTAAGATGAGAATAATAATTTATTAATTTAATTTGCAATGGGTACTAGAAGAAATAAACTCCCCTTTTTAACAACAAGGGAATTCACACAAGATGTCTCGGTTCAGGGACACCAGCTACAAACTTAACTCCCTTTTGTTGTAGAGTTCATAGAACACTCAAAGGAGGATTTAAAGCATAAAACAAATAAACAAAAAATAGTAAAGGATTTTTTGAGACATTTGAGTCAATGCAGAAATAAACAAATGAATATAATGTGGAAATAGCTGAATGGATTTTATAATGGAACAAATAAAGGCACACAGAATAAACGCAAACAGTTGTTAAATAAATGAAAGCCGTGGTAATAAAATAAATGTCAGAGAAGTGACTGTATGTTCATATATACAGAGCTATATACAGAGCTGTATACAGCCATCAAAAAGGGAAAATTAATGTTGAGGAACTGGTGTTTGGAAAAATAAAGATGACTGATTCAGGGAGAACAGAGTTGAATTGTATTTTTTTAAAGTTGTAATGACTAATAGAAGACAGGGTGAGAATTAAGGAAAACACAGGAGTTAAAAATGACCTATAAAGTGTCATTGACTTCCTTAAGGCAATACAATACTAGATTTCAGCCTGTGTAAGTGGACGTCCTATTGAATGTTTTACTCCCAACTATTCATTCAGTAAAAAATCTGAAAGTACATTCCAACCATCACAAAATAGCCTTAGTGATTAATAGCATTTCCAACATCTGGTCTCTTTTTAATTAAAAAGACAGCTGGCAATACTTTAAAAAATAAAATAAAATGGCAAATTGGCTTTGATTCTTAGATATATTCAATGCCAAATGTAAACATTGCGATCTGGCTCCCCTTCCTAAATATTGTGGACAACACCCCAGGTATGGAATGTCTCATTTAAACCACTTATCTTCTAGTCATCACAAAACTGGGCATGTTTCATGAGGTAACCCACAATTTCAGAAAAGCAAAATTTTTCAATCCTGAAATAAAGAATTTTTATTTTACAAGCATTTATGTACTATAAGTATTTATATATTATAAAATATTAAGAGAAAAAAATGAAAAGAATTCTCCTAAATAGTCTTATTATGTATTCTTCCATTCACAAAATTTCCTGGCAAGAGAAATAGCTTCACATCAGAGCCTGCTTTAAAATACATACTGAATATGTATATTAAGTTGTGACCTCCTAATTATATGCCTTGAGATATCATTTACAAGTGTAATTTCATGGGACAATAATAGTCCTTTATAGATTAAATAAACATCATCTAATTTTAAACAGTCCAAATGATTTTGTTGTTTCAAATGTTTGGATTCAGTGTTTCTAGATGAAGTTATATAAAAGAACAAATAGGAAAATCAAATATTAAGCAACAATTAGGCAAAAAAATGATTATATGAAATAGTTTCAGTAGCAAATGAGTTCTTATTAAAAATAGAAATCCATCAAAGCTGGAATATTATCTAAATTTGGCCACAACTGGTTCTGTAGCATTACACGTAATGCTTCTCTCTACTTCTTTAAAACGTAGAGTGAAGAGAAAGTTCAGGGGTCTGATTGAATAGAAAAGACCTTTGTCTGTTTCATAATTGTTTTTATATATAGCTCCACATTGAGCTCAGCGTGTATATGGTTACTGGATCCAGAAGGCAGAATCTCATCTCAGAAAATCAAGATTGGAAAGAAGATAGACCATGGGCAAGACAAGTGATGGCTGGCTTTACAGAGAGCCAGTTGTAATTGGATGTGGAGCAGTTGCAAATACAAGATCTGCTGAAGAAAGTATTTGGAAAATTAGGGCTACGAAGTGTCCGCTTCAGCTGATTCATGATAAATAATTCAACTTGAGTAGACATTTTCTTCCTTGTGTACTGCTACTTCCTTAGTTATGCTGGAACCCTATCTTAAATTTTTAGTGAAGACTCAAATCAGCCTGGTTCTCAGATTGCAGAAATCTTTATCTCAGTCAGTGCTATGCTCATAGAGAAAGTAGCTAGGGTAAGAAGAGGCAGTGAAAATCTGGAAGAAAGCAGCTTGATCTTGATGCTAGAGGTCATGAGCTCTTTCTTTGGCTTGATTGTGCTGGCTCTGTGGCTCTTTCTCAGAAAGGAAAAAAATCAATTTCAAAAGATGGTTTGAAATAACAGATCGGCTATATAATATCCCTGTACTGAGACCCTCAAAAAGAAAGACATACTTATTGTTATGAGAAGAGCAGCAGACAGACTTATATATTAGTTATTATTTATTTTATCAAATTTACAGAATTACACAACTCAACTAATTCTGAAAGATTTACAATAAAAACAAAAAGCCAATAACCTCCACCTGCAATAAGATTCCAAACAAACAAAATAGACAATAACAACAACAAAAAACCCACCCAAACTTAAATATACAGAAAACAAAAGCATTATTCGATGCCAAGTCCTGCAGAAAATACAAGTCTTCAATTTAAAGAATGTGAGGATTATGGTAACTTAAACAATGGAGAACACATAAGGCATCCCCGTTGGGGACCATTAGTTTCCATTGTTTCAGTAATTCAATAGGGAGCATGTCGGCTGTTGGATCTTACAGGACAGGCAGAAACTATAGGAGAAAGATGGTCTGTTAGGTAACCAAGCCCTATGCAATGAACGGCTTTAAAGGTCACCACCAGGATGCTAAATTGTACCTGAAAGGTCACTGTACACCATGCAACTTCTGTAGCAGGAATGTCACATGCACGTACTCATCCATGCCTACAACTTCCCATGTGCCTGTATTCTATACCAGTTTCAGTTTCTGAATGGTCTTCAAAGTCTGTCTTATGAAGAGTACATTTCATTATATCAAACCATGACATGATTAAAGCATGAAAAAAAAAAGTAAGAATAGAATTTTGGTCCAAGAAAGGGCACAACTGATGCATCAGATAAATTTCCATAAAAATTCTCATGGCCAAAACTGTATGTTCCTATTCAAGTGAGAAACTGTAATCTCATCCAAAACTAACAAAGGCAGTTCCTTCATGAAAAGCCAAAAACTCTCAGCTATTCCATCTTGCCAAAGTTCAGTTAAAGACTATTCCTCTACATCTGGATCTCCACAACCTTAGGCACTAGATTATGATCTTGATAACTGTTATGTATGTAGGTTTGAATGTCATTGGTTTAGTTTGAATTGTTCTTGTAAAATGTCAAATAGGATTGGTTTAAAAAGTGCGGGAAAACCCTGCACTCTGATTGGCTGGCAACTACGGCTGCTGGCTATAAGTAGCAGCCGTAGCCCAGCCAAGTCGGGTCCATTCGAGCTGTAGTCACTAATAAACTCTTCACTGAAGCTCTTCACGTCTGACTCTTCATGCAAACTTAACAATAACATTGATCCATTGAGCCCAGATTCATTGAGCTGCATAATTTAACTATCATCAACATGCTAAGGTACTGGATTCTGTGCTGGTGGATGATCTGATCTAGCAGTTTCATGGAGATGTTAAAGGAGATGTGCAATGGACCAAAGTTTTGACCTCTCCCGACTTCCATAACATGAACTGGAACTGACTTGACAGAAAAGATGAAAACCACAGAACTCTCTGCCTCCTGAATCCTCGTACGTTGCCCAGAAGGATACTGTGATTGATAGTACTGAAACCTTCTGAACTCCCATCCCAGCTCTATTAAAATCATATACTAAGCATAATCAATACCATCTCCTGGCCTAAAAGCGATTTGTAAAGGAACTATATAAACTACTTTATCTAGAGGTTTCTGAAGTTGCACTCTGACAACATACTCTCAATAGCTTTCCTGAGAAATAGGGTAGGTACATCAAAGTAAAGGATTTACAATATAATTCTAAAATTGCATGAAAAATATGTAGATGTCATGTTTAAATTTGTATCCTGTAAAGCAGGGGTCTCCAACCTTATCAACTTTAAGCCAAGTGGATTTCAACTCCCAGAATTCCCCAGCCAGCTTTGCTTGATTTAAAGTTGACAAGGTTGGAGACCCCTGCTGTACAGTGGTGAAATGCTGCCAATTTGGACCGGTTTGAGCAAACATGTAGTTCCAATGATCAGTTGGCCCCACCAACCTGGCCCCACCCTATCCTTTCCTTTATTTCCTGTTTTGTAGCTCATCTGAATCGTGCGGTACAGCTGATTCCCTGCCCCATTGTTCTATTTACCGTTACTGACTTGGAAGGTAAGCAGCTGAGCTTCTAAATGCTCCATTTTCAGTGCTGCATGCAAGCACCTTAGCGCACGCTCACAGAACCGGTTGTTAAACCAGCAACATCCCACCACTGATCCTGTAGAAATTGTGCCACATTCTCTTTACTTGGAGATTCATTGAAGTATGTAATTTTACCAGAAATGCCTAAAAACTTGCAAGGAACTAGATATGTCTAGACCTCATCACCTGAATTCAAAGAGTATATTCCTGGGTAATTCCATATCACGAAGTGGAAGGAATATATTGGGAAGGCTCAATTAAAAAATGTAATTATTTGTCAATTTGTCACCTAATCTAGTTTAAAATCAGAGGAAAAAGTTCATCCGGTTATCCTGTCAGCTTTGGATTGAGATGGATGGATCCCATGTTGGTTGTTGTTTCCTTTATGTTCATGTATAGAGTGACCAAACCCCATCTTGTTTTGTTCTATATTGTGATTTATTGTGTATTACAAATTTCTCTCATGCTGACTTTGGTTCTGGTTTTCATTTTAATACTGTATGCAGTATCTTCTTAGAAAAAGAAAATTTATATACTATTTTTGTCTTGAATATTAATTCTTAGGAAAATGATCCCACGACTTGTACCAAATTAACAGTGCTATAATTTTATATTTGGATTACTACATTGAAAAAGAGAGTTGGATTGGATCTAAATAACCCTTCCAGTTCTAGGAATCAAAGACATCGTAATGATGATTTTAATCAGAAGCTAGTAGATTAGTATACTAATCTGAGAATTTATCAACTGATGACATCAAGATAAAATTAGATATACTTATTTCTGACACTTCTTTTATTTGCATACATACTTCCATGATATAGTATATGACAGCTAGATTTTAGGCAAACTAACCCATTGGAAACCATTGGGTCATTTTAAAATAAATTGATTAATTAGAAAATAAAAGACATGAAAGTAATTGTGTCTATACTCAGATGCACTGCATATCATGGTTGCTATTAGTAGACCAAGATAATTTATTCATAGCACCATGTATGATATTTGTCAAAATCTATAAATAAAATTCTTCCCAATGGGAAATGGAAATCAAACTGCTTCTCAAATCTTATTAAGTGCTACTAAATCTTACTGAAAAATAGATATTGTAGCTTACTCTGCTTTTAGATAAATGAACTTGTATGAAGAAAAGGTTTCCTTGGTTTTCTTTCTTATAAAGGAGCTTAAAGAATTCTGAGAAAGATCCAGAATGTTAAGAGAAACCTAGTAAAACCAAGCTATTTACACAATAAGCTAAAAGAAATTATGCTATATTGACAAAATATTTCATATCCAGTGGTTTTACTGAATGTTGAATACCAAGTGACTTCAGGATTAACATTCTAGGGAAAGTATTATGATCATGGCATGTTTTTGATTTGGTCCTAAATTTCAAAAATTATCCCAAATAAATTGTACAAAGTTTGGCATTAGACTGTAAACTGGTTCACATGGACTGCTTTCATAGGCTAACTTCCCCTACATTCATATTTAAAGTATGTGATTTTTTTGTCTACAATTACATTATTACATATTATAGGCATCATAATGATGAGTTTGGCATGCATAACAACGTCAGTATCAATGTCAGCCTCATTGTATTTGTTAAATGAGAAAATAACTGCAAAATACATTGAAAAGGGGGAATGTTATTCAGCAGTGGTCCTCAAATATAAGGAAATCTGAATTTCACATACTGACTGTTGTTTCTAAACAGCACTGAATTCAAACTTTGAAATACAATGAACAGGAATAGGACAGGTTAGAAATGAAACAGTCTTTGTATGTCAGAAATAGAAAATATATTAGAAAGAAGTTTATTTATTTATTTATTTATTTTATTGGATTTATATGCCGCCCCATCTCCAAGGAGACTTGAGGCGGCTTACACAGAAATGTATAAACAATAAATACACCTTTATCAAATTATCTAATCCAATTATAAAATCTAATTAAAATACCCTTAAATTAAAATTCCCAACCCTGCTCAGTCCAGGCCAGCCTGTACAAACAGCCAAGTCTTGAGATCATGGCGGAAGGAGTGCAGGTCTGGGGCCAAACGCAGCTCTAGAGGTAGCTGATTCCAAAGGGTGGGTGCCCCCACAGAGAAGGCCCTCCCCCGGGGGACCGCCAACCAACATTGTCTGGTCGACGGCACCCCCAGAAGGGCCTGCCTATGGGAGTGTACCAGGCGATCGGACCTCGATGCTGGTAGGAGGCGCTCCTGCAAGCACCCTGGACCCGAGCCATGCAGGTAGTTAAAAGAACTACCAAGTCTATCTCAAGAGAATTTAAAACAAATGTACTTTTTTCTTAAAATATGTGGGTGATAAGGGATAATATTCTATATAATTCTTAATTATATGGTATGATCAAATTGTCATGCAGTCACAACATCTTGAAAAACTATAAAGAAATAAATGAAGAAAATCTGGAAAATATAGAAAGATGGAATTGCATTAATTTAATTAATATAATACAAAAGGGAAGTAGAAGCCAAACTTGATAAGAATATCAAAATGGCTATCTTAAGGCAAATAGAGATCAGTAATTCTTGCCAACATGGACAATATGAGATGTGAAAAACTCACAAATAACAACAAAAGACCTTCCTATTATATCCCAGATTTTTATATGGAGCTTACAATAAATCTATATATAATCAATTAAAATAGAGGTGAACAATACTTGTAAAGTTCTATTATATAGACAATTGTTTCTACCATAATCTGATTTCAGTTCAATAATTATACTAAAATATTGTGATTTATTACTCTATTTATAGTATGGGGTCTATAATGTTCTTATAACAAGGGCTTTCCTCTTGGATACAGTAAATATTATTCATACAAAGTATATCAAAGAAGATAACAGATAACAGAGAATCAGAGTTGGAAGGGACCTTATAGGTCATCTAGACCAACCACCCACACAAGCGGGAGACCCTACACCATTTCTGACAAATGGCAGTCCAATCTCTTCTCGAAAGTCTCACGTGATGGCGCTCCCACAACTTCCAAGGGCAATACATTGCATTGCTCCTAGTTGTTTCTCTTATTATTTGAGAACTCAGAAGTAAACATTTAGACAAACATATTTGCCACATTAGATGAAATATGCAAGTTGCTCCAAAAACCTTATTTTATTCTTGACATACTCTGTAGATCCAATGATAGGATATAAATTTATAAAATTATAAAATTATTTATAACTATTAAATAAAATTTTGACTTAATCCGAACACAACAGAATCTGAGAACTCTAATTACTAATATCAAAGGATATGTAAAAAAGTATATAGTTAAAAGGAAATTAAACTACAGCCCTTAATTTGTCCTCTTGCAATATGTGTAGGCATTTATATAGGATTATGACCTCACAAATCATGTAGTAGTGAAATGTGTGTATTTCTCTGGCTTCCAATGCAATGGAACTCTATTAGGTAATGCTTAAATATATAGCCTCTTAATCATGAATGTTCATAAATGAAAAATGCAGACTCCCCATAAAAGTTTATCTCACAGCTGTGCCTTGCTATATATAGCATAGAATTGTATTAGTTCATATAGTTATGAAACTATCAAACTGCCCTTGACTGTCCTTCCTGAGATTCCAGATAATTAAGCTTGCAGAAAATATTTCTTTCTTCAAAGTTATTTTTGTTATTTTAGTGCTCAGTGGGTAAAAATAATCATCGTCCCAAGGCATTTTTTTCTAAAAAGAAGATAGAGCAAGGAAAGTAGAAAAACTTGAGTTCATTGTCAATATAAGTGAAATTGCTTTATCTATCTATGGAGCACATTGGCTTAGTTCATTTTAGACCCCAGCCTATAGATAACAGGCCTCATTACATGTACTGCCATAGTGTTAATAACGTGTCATGCAAATTAAATAATAGCAAATTACATTAACACTTAGGAGATAAACAAAATTATTTAAAGTAATAACACTTTATGAAATTGACCTGGGTGAAAGCTAATTACAAATATGGGTATAAATTCAAGTTGTCAATATAACTGTCAAGCCTGAATTTGGTTTGATGGTAGATTGATTTATATCTAGGTTATTCATATTAATTCAGTTTGAGACCCTTGGGAGCTGAAAAGGGGAAGAGCTGAGGTGGATGGAGTTCCAGCCAAAACAACATAGCTGGACGATGAATCAGCCGTGTGCCAACTCATAAAATATGTCGATAGTCTTTTTAGAGTTGTCAACAGAAAGGGAGTGGGGAGCAGTGGGCATCTTGCATTCCATAAATGTTTTTAAAGATAGTTTCTAGGTGACCGAAGTTTCTGCTGCACAAAATTCTAACTGGAGAGTATGATTGATGACTCTTGGCTATGGATGTGTCCCATGGAGAATATGAATTATGATACACCTAGGGGGTGGGGAAAACCAGGGTCAAGGGTGACAATGAATGATGTGTCTCAGAGTCGACTACACCCAGGCAGTGCCAGCATGTTTACTCCTAATAAATCTTCTTTAAGTTTTGAAAATCTGGCTAGAGACTCATGATTTAAAAGGGGGTAACTACCGGAGCCCGGACACCACATTCCAAAGGCTGCCTGGCCAGAGGAAGAAGGAACAAAGTCACCAGATAACCGTTTCACAGCCCGGTTGGACAATGTGACATATTGTTTTGGAAAATTGAGAAACTCCTAGTTATAGTGATGTGGAAAGCTGGGAAACGTTCAGTACTGGCTTTCCACTAGTTAATGCCAAGATGGTGTAACTTAATAAACTTGTTCTTTGAGGAATTGAAATGCCTCGGAGTTCATTTTATGATGGTTGCATTGCTTGGAACCTGACCATAAACTCCTTTCATATTAACATTTTGGAATTATGTATGTATGTGACATCAGTGATATCTGTTCTTCTTTGTTGCATTTTTATATCTCCCTACTTTTGTAGTTTGTTCCCCTTTGTTTATTTCAACAGGGAGAACCCAAGGACACTCATTACTTGAGCCAGAATGGATCCAACACCTGAGAAAGGAGGAAAATCTTACCATCTTTTACAACTGTCACCATGCTTCTTCTTGCTATTGTCTGTCCTGTCCTGAAAACTCCTTCTCTCCAAAAAGCACCAGAAGAATTATTCATTTTGAGACTAGCAGGCCACTGGCTTCTTAACAGAAGAGAGCTATTTCCCTTTTCATCATTCTTTCTGCATTTATATGACTAGAAATGAAGAACTTAAGCTGTATCTTTGTAAATGTGATGAGGAAATTGCCTGCCTTGCCCTATAAAAATAATTGTCCCAGTATCCAACAATCATAAGATACCTATAAAATATTTTTGGAAAATGATGCAATCGCTTTACCATCAAGATTTTTAGGTATGTCAGTAATCATTAGTTCCTAGCCTGGCTCAAAAAATTGTAAATGCACCCCTTTTTCTTTTTAGCAATGTTGATCTTCTTTTCAGTTCTGCCAGCAGTGATACATTGCAAACAGAACATTCCTGATGGGCAGCTTTACTTCTATTGTTTACATACTAAACTTGCAAGCGATGCTATTGGCCACTCATAACATAAACACAAAATGATTCTGTGAAATCATGCTAAAGGTCAGAATAGCATGTGCAGAAAGTGGCTTCCAGTTAAGATAAGCAGCTTATGGCTACTATCTATTAATTCCATCCTGTTTACAGCTCACATTTTATGATCTACAAGTTCCAAGTCCAGCTATTGGGCCATTATGACTTCTTTACATTAAAGAGCTTACTTTTTATTTGGAAAGGTGAACCACCCCAGTTATACTTTCACAGAAAGGAGTTCTTATTTTTCTTCCTTATTTCTATAAATCAGCATCTTAATTCTTTGAGGGACCCTGGGAGATGAAGGAACATAATTATTATTTAGCCATCCCTTTTTAAACAATGCTATTGAGCAAATAACAACTAGGAGTTTGGGCTGTCTATGGGACTGCTTATTCCAAGTAGAAGTCGCCTCCCCCATCATGTTTGCATAGTATTGCTGCCCGCTGTGGCAGGCAAGGATTCAAAGCCCATCATTATCTGCAGGAGCTATCCTCTTGTCAAATACATTCCCATCATAAAGAAGATTCGTTTTGTTAAGCCAATTATTTCAAGCTTGTGAATTCTAGGTTATTTCAAAGAGTATTTGAGAACTAGGCAAGTGTTATGGATTTTACCTGAGAGGATTAAATGTTCTAGGTTATAGTAGGGTTGCAGATCCAGTTTTGGTGTACAGTTAAGACACAATCTAGGAAAGGGAGAACCATGATTTGTAGTCCTGCCTTAGGAACAAAGGCACCTATTGACTCCTGTCAGTCAATCTTTCTCAGCCTTAGGTATTTCAGAAATCTTGCCAAGTAAAACTTCACGGACTAGTACAGGAACTTGCCAGGAGTTTTAAAAAAGGTAAATTTGATAATTGATTATTTGGTAGTATAAAGAAAAGCGTTGTTAATTTCTGGGCACTGAAAATTGGGGCAAGGGAAAAGAAAGGAGAGTTTTATCAGTTCTCTTCTGCAATTCCTCAATTCCCATACAATCTATAAATCTTTTTATGTACTTCTTGAAGGTTATGTGCAGTGTCTAAATTATGGTCACAGTAAAGAAAAAAAGTTGCAGCAATTCAACAAAACATGATGACATAATTATGCCATAGTTTATGTGTGAAGCATCAGGTATAAAGTACAGGACAAACAGCAAGCAACTGGACATGTCAGTGTGAAAATAAATTACATGCTATTCATCATATGTCAGATTCTCTTTGCATCGATGGAAGAATATATAACAAATATTTTGGTAACTCTGTAAATCCATAGTTTAGCAATTTATTCTCTTGAGCTAGAACATGTGTTTTTCATTTTTCTAAAGCTATGAAACCCTAAAGAAATTTTTAAAAAAGACAAAATGATTTTCTAGTTAATTTTCCTAAACATAATAGTATGCAAAAAATTAGTGCTGCCAATCTTATCAGCCTCAGGAAAGACAAATGCAAAACAGTATTGTATAACAAAAATAGTGTCTTCAAATTCAAATATATAATATTATATAGCATAAATACCCTGAAGTTAAATTTGTTCACAATCCATCAGTTGTAATATGACCTTCCATAATTAGACAAGGCACCAGTTTTTCCATGGAGGGCAACATATAGTTTCAGAATCAGTAAAGCATGCGTGTAGAAATGCAAAAATGCACGCAGTGTAAAAGCTGTTTTTAAAAAGAAAAAAAAGTGAACTGAGTGCAACATTTGTGACTACATGGACACAACCATATAATTTTCTTGATAATAATATGCAAATAACTTTCCATTTTCTTCTTCTTGGCTTTTGCTTCCCAATCTACTGTCCAGAAATGTTTGGAACTGAAGAGCTAATTCTAATAAGGTTGAATGCTACTAGTTTTTTAAAAAAACATGTCACCTAGATGATGTAAGAACAAAAGTTGTGTTGAGGATTTCATGTATAAAATTACTCACCTCACCTACATAGCAAACACTAAATGATGATGAAGAATCAGCTTGGGATATAATCATACCTGAGGTTAGCATCCTTTGCAGTATATACTTCATGCTATTAATTTCATACTTTTTCAGAAGTGGTTCATTAGGAAACAAGAATAAAGCTGAAACAAGAAAGCAAAATGGAGATTTTCCAGCCAGTCCAATTTATTACTCTTTGCTTACTATCATTTTTACTCTGGGACTAGGATTGCATGAAAATCCCATCCTTTTTACAGCAAACTATAATCTGGGAGGGAATAATAAGGCAACAAGATTTTAGCTAAAGCCATTCAGAATTAAATCAATCATTATTACATGATAAGCAGTATGAATTATATTTTGAATATGGTTGATTCTGTGTGACCAGCATCAAATAGAGATTTATTTATTTTTTATTTTCTTTGATTTGTCAATTGCTTACAAGATAATAGGTCTAAGTATAAACATAGTTATGAATACATGGATACATATAAGAAAAATAAAAGAAACAATAGGACAGGGACAGTAGGCACATTGGTGCGCTTATGCACGCCCCCAACAGACCTCTTAGGAAAGGGGTGAGGTCAATAGTAGACAGTCTAAGGTTAAAGTTTTTGGGGTTTGGGGAAGAAACCACAGAGTCAGGCAGAGTATTCCAGACATTGACCACTATGTTGCTGAAGTCATATTTCCTGCAATCAAGTTTGGTGCGGTTAACCTTTTTTTATTTTTTATTTTATTTTTATTCATATTTATATCCTGCCCTTCTCCGGAGACTCAGGGCGGCTTACAATTTTTGGGATACAACCCAATGCACTCAGCCTTCCTTCCATTGTATATGCATGCTTATTACTAAGTGGCATTTTTACAAAGTCAGCTTATCGCCCCCAACAATCTTGGGTCCTCAGTTTACCTACCCCGAGAGGATGGAAGGCTGAGTCAACCTTGAGCCTGGTGGGATTCGAGCCTGCAATAATTACAGGCAGCTGGAACTAAGTGCTAGCCTATTAACAACCTGCACCACCAAGGCCATCAATACAATTTGATGGCCATGAGTTTGTATCTATTGTGTGCTCTTGTATTGTTATGGTTGAAGCTGAAGTATTCATTGACAGGTAGGACATTGCAATGTATGATTTTATAAACTATACATAGTTCGGACCGAAGGCAACGTAGTTCTAGGTTTTCTAGGTCTAGAATTTCAATTCGGGTGGCATAAGGTATTCTGCAATGAGTAGAGGAGTGGGGAACTCTTCTTGTGAAATATTTCTGGACTTTCTCTACTGTGTTAATATCAGATATGTAATGTGGGTTCCAGACTGATGAGCTGTATTCAAGTATTGGTCTAGCAAATGTTTTGTATGCTCTAGTTAGTAGTGTGATATTACCAGAGAAAAAGCTACACGGGGTTAGGTTAACAACTCTTAATGCCTTTTTGGCTATGTAGTTACAGTGGGCTCCAGCACTTAGATCATTTGAGATGAGTACTCCAAGGTCCTTGACAGAGTTTGGATCATCAACAAGGTCTTGACTATTCAGTTTGTATTTTATTTTCTGATTTTTTTTGCCAATATGTAAGACAGAGCATTTATTTGTTGAGATTTGAAGTTGCCATTTGTTTGACCATTCTGATACATAGCCGAGGTCTTTTTGAAGGGTAGCAGAATTATCTGTGGAGTTGAATAGCTTTACATCATCAGCGAAGAGAATTCAGTTGCTCTTAATATGATCACAGAGGTCATTTATGTAGAGTATGAAGAGAGTTGATCCTAGAACACTGCTTTGGGGGACACCATTGTTGATAGGTACAGAATTTTTTTAAAATTACATTTATATGCCGCCCTTCTCCGAAGACTCCAAAGTCCGAAGACTCAGGGCAGCTTACAGTAATTGTAGGCAGCTGGAACTTAAGTGCTAGGCATTTAACAGCCTGAGCCACCAAGGCTCAATTTGATAGGACGTTTCCAATTTTGACCATTTGTTGTCTGTTTGACAGGAATGCTTCTACCCAGTTGTGCAGATGTCCAGAGATACCATAAGATTTGGTTTTAATAGTAGTTTGTCATGTACCACTGAATCAAAGGCTTTACAGAAGTCTATGTAAATTGCATCTATTGTTTTGCCCTGATCAAGTTGTGTAGTCCATATGTTTTTGCAGTGTAACAGTTGCAGATTACAGGATAGTTTTTTTTCTGAAACCAAATTGTTTATTAGAGAATAGGTTGTTTGTCTCTAAGTGGAGGATAATGGATTGGTTAATAATTGATTCCATGACTTTACAGGTGATGCAGCATAAGGAGATTGGTCTGTAGTTTTCAACTAGGCTGTGGTCTCCCTTTTTGAAGATGGGGATGACTGTGGCTTGTGACCATAGGTTTGGCAAGGAGCTGGTCCTGAAATATTTTTGAAAGATTATGCTTAGAGGTTCGGCTATGGCAGTGGATAGCTTTTTTAAGAAGTAGGCACATATTCCATCTGGTCCAATAGATAGAGATAGTTTTAGATTGTGTAGTGTTTTTTCAACATTGTCTTCTGTAAAATTGATATTTATTAGATCACTGTGGTTGTCTGTGGTTCAACTAGGAAATATTGGGCATGATCCATTGCTGTTTACAAATACTGAGCCAAAGAATGTGTTAAAGAGGTTGGCTTTAATGGTGTCGTCGTTACAGTCTTTAGCATTAGGTGGGATGGACCTTGAGTCTTTTAGCTTGTTGTTTACAAAATTGTAGAAAGCGTGGATGGAATTGGTGCATAGGTTTTCCTCTTGTTTAATGTGATAATTGGTGCATTTAGTCTTTATCTGGTGGCATAAATTTTTGTATCGGCTTTTGAAGTCGGCAATGTGACCAGATTTGTTTTTCCGCCAAAGTGATCTCTTTTTGGATTGAAACTTCCTTATTGTTATGGGTAATCTGTTTTTTTCTGGTTTGGGGAGTTGTTATTGGTACATATAGTTTGATGATTCTTTTGACTTCAAGTAAAAATATGTTGTAATGGTCTTTGTCAGAAAATGGAACTTTCTGGTGTTGCTATGTAGTTTACAACTTGTGGGGATTTGAAGGCAAACCAAATCCACCAATGACAGGGTAACAGCAGATACCCTGGAGTGGCATCACAAGCCATGCCCCTTGGTATATAAGGGGCAGCATCATCTCTCTCTAGAAGAAGTTCTAAGAGAAGTTCTGAGGAGAATCTGAAGAGAGTGTGCGGGGTCCATAATTCTCTCTGAGGAGAAGCTTGCTCTCCTTACCTGCTCTTGCTGATATTGTTTCTGCTCAGCTTGGGTATCTCAGATGCATGAGGTGGAGGAACCTCTTGCCATAAGAGAAAGGAGAGACAGAGAGAGGGAAAAGCCTTAAAAGGGTTTTAAGTTCTCTAAAGAGGTCTATGTTTCTTTAGGGTTTATTCTTAATCTAAAGGACTGAGAAAAACTAACTACATAGGTAGAAAGAGAAACCAAGTAAGACCTGAGAGAAGAGAAACTTAAAGAAGGCACAAGAAACTGGTAAAAGTCTTTCTGTAAATTTATTTGAGTTAAGCTGCTTGTACAATAAAAGATTTTGGTTTGAAGAACAGACTGGGCTCAGCATCTTTGTACAATTTAAATATATAGACAGATTAACAAGATCCTCTAAACATCTGGTCAATCATAGGATTGATTAAAAACATTTTCCCAACAGTTTTCAACAGTATTGCATCCAGTGAATAGAAATTGCCAATTAAGGGATGAGCGATCGTTGTCTATAAGATCGTAGTTGCCTTTTTTGAAGTTATAATTGGGGATCACATCGTTGTGTTGATTTTTGTGTAGACATATGTTGAGACAAAAGTCAATCATGCTATGGTCACTGTTGACAAGGGTTCTTTAATTTGTATTCCATAAATTGAATTCAAACTATTGCAGAAGATGAGATAGAGGCTGTTATGTATGTAGGTTTGAATGTTATTGGTTTATTTGAACTGTTCTTGTAAAATGTCAAATGGTATTGGTTTAAATAGTGCGGGAAGAAACCCTGCACTCCCATTGGCTGGCAGCTACGGCTGCAGGCTATAAGAGGCAGCCGTAGCCAAGCCAGGACGGGTCTATTCGAGCTGTAGTCACTTAATAAACTCTTTGCTGGAACTCCTCGCGTCTGACTCTTCATGCAAACTTAACACTGGCGACGAAGGTGGGATTTCCCTGAAGAGAAGATGACGCGACAAACAAGCAACTGAGCGAGATGGCTGCGCTGAACACCCCCCCAGCACCGTTCAATCTGGTGGCGGAAGACTGGGAATCGTATGCGGATCGTTTCCACATGTATCTGGAATGGAACGATCTCGCCGGCATCCCCGAGAGACGGAAGAGGGCGGTCTTTCTCATGCACTGCGGTCCGGCAGTCTTCAAAATGGTGAAGGCGTTGGCGGGAGAAGCAGAGCTGAAGGTAATGGAATGGCCTGATTTAGAGAAACTTTTAAGAGCCCATTACGCCCCACAAGTATCGTGCCTCATTAAGAGACACGAATTTTACCGTCGGGATCAAGGGGATAGCAAGAATGTTAATGACTTCGTGGCAAGTTTAAGGGACATTGGGGGTGCTTGTGACTTTACCAACTTAGAAGAGGCCATGCGTGATCGGTTTGTTTTAGGCCTAAAAGACAAGGTCTTACAAAGCAAACTATTAATGAAACCTAAGATCACGTTTAAAGAGGCCATTGAAGAAGCTGTCTCAGCGGAAGCCACCAAGTCCTCAGCAGCGCCATGAAAAAGATTAACAAGGCCTCAAGCCAGGCCTCAAGCCATTCTGATGGGGAAAAATCCACAACTGCCCATTGCGAACAAATAGACTCTGATTCTGATGGCAGTGAGGCAGAGGAGGGATTTTAGACTCAGAATGGAGAAGAAGAGAAAAGTCTCTGGGAAAAGCAGGCAAGGATTCTATTGCAGAGGCTGTGGGGGCACCCCGCACTGAATGCAAGTTCTTCGACTCCATTTGCCTACGTTGTGAGAAACGGGGTCACATAGCCAGAGTCTGCAAATCATCCAGAACTCCACCGATTAGGAAAAAACTTCCTGATAAAGACTTTAAGCCCAATAATTTCCTTGAAAAGATGGGGTGAAATTTAGAAGCAAATGGCAAGAATGAAACTCACCAAACAATCACTATTGGTCATTCTTCACCCTTAAAAAGCAAAAAAGTACACGTGAAGGTGTTTATTGAAGGAAGGCCTTGCCAAATGGAAGTGGACTCAGGCTCTTATTTATCTATGGTGTCATGGGACACTATCCACAGACTCTTTCCTAAAATTCAGAAGAAGCAATTCCAGAAGTAAGCACTGACTCTCAAAGACTACCAAGGGAACAAGATTCCAGTAGTTGGAGCAAGAGATTTCAACGTGCAGTTTAAAGGCCACACCAAACGTTTGCCCCGACCATCGTGGACAAGGATCGCCCAAGTTTGCTGGGACTTGAGTGGTTCAAGCCACTAGGCATCGAGGTGACTGGCATCAATCACGTGAGCAGCTCTGAATGGGAGGAGTCCTTGAAGTCTGAGTTTCCAGAGGTCTTCAGCGAAGGACTGGGCAAGTATATGGGGACCCCTATTGCTTTCAGCCTAGACCCCAAGGTGCCCCCAATTTGTTTAAAGCCCAGGAGGGTTCCATTTGCTTTAAAGGAAAAATTGATGCACAATTAGATAAGCTCATTGCTCAAGGGTTTTACAGCCTACTGACCACTCCAGATGGGAAACACCCATAGTCACACCAGTCAAGGTTGATGGGTCAGTGAGAATCTGTGGTGACTACAAGGGGACACTTAACCATGCGCTGCAGCAGAGCGCATACCCAGTACCAGTTGTGCATCATCTGCTCCATTCCCTTGGCAGGGGTACAGTATTTGCTAAACTGGACTTGGCTCAGGCATATCAACAATTAACAGTTGATGATGCCACTGCAGAGGCACAAACAATTGTGACTCATAGAGGTGCCTTCAAATGTAAAGACTACAATTTGGAGTAAGCATGGCACCTGGCATTTTTCAAAGCCTTATGGAAAGAATGTTGCAAGGACTGCCAGGGGTAGTGCCTTATTTTGATGATGTGTTAATCTCTGCTGAAAACGACACTCAGCTTCAAGAGAGACTCAGAGAAGTCCTTACCAGATTCAGAAAAGCGGGTTTAAAAGTCAAGGAAGACAAATGTACACTCAAAACAGACAGAGTTGAGTTCCTGGGGTACATGATTGACAAGCATGGCATCCACCCTACTGATGCCAAGGTTAAAGCAATCAAGGAAGCCCCTACACCTAGATGCAAGACAGATTTGCAAGCCTTCCTTGGACTTATTAACTTTTACCACATGTTTCTACCTCACAAAGCATCTATTGCTGAGCCTTTACATCGCCTGCTTGATAAGAAAGCTGTTTGGATCTGGGGAGGAAGGAACAGTCAGCATTTAACAGTATTAAGAGACTAATCACGTCTGATGCTGTGTTGATACAGTTCTCTGAGAATTTGCCTGTTGTTCTGACTTGTGATGCATCCCCTTTTGGAGTGGGGGTTGAGTCACAGGCTTCCCAGTGGAAGGAAGCCCCAATTGCATTTTACTCTCGACTTTGTCCAAAGCAGAGAGGAATTATAGCCAATTGGACAAGGAGGCTTTAGCAGTTGTTGCAGCTGTTAAGAAATTTCATGAATATCTGTATGGCAGGTCATTCACCATTGTTACAGATCACAAACCTTTATTAGGCATTGTGGCAGGAGACAAACCTACACCTAATATCCTGTCACCAAGAATGCTGAGGTGGACTGAATTTCTTGCAGCCTATTCATACAAACTGATTCACAGACCTGGCAAGGACATTGGACATGCTGATGCACTGAGTCGTTGCCCACTACCTTGCCAGAAGGAGGACTTTGAACTTGAAACACACACCTTTTTCCTGGAGACCGTTGCTAAGCTTCCAGTCCATGCTGCTGAGATTGCCAGAGAGACTGCCAAAGATGCTGTGTTGGCACCTGTTATGGGCTGGATTAAGAAAGGTTGGCCTCTTCAGGATCTACCTCACCTTGCCCAACCTTTTAAGTCCAGGCAAACTGAATTATCTGTATTAAGAGGATGTATTTTGTGGGGTAACCGGGTGGTTATTCCTGCAAAACTGCAAAGGGAGGTTTTGGAAATGTTACATGAGGGTCATCCTGGGATTGTAAGGATGAAAGGTTTGGCCAGGAGTTATGTATGGTGGCCAGGTATTGACAAAATGGTTGAAAACTGGGTAGCATCTTGTTCCAATTGCCAGGTAGTCAGGCCTGCTCCACCTCATGCCCCCACACAGGAATGGGAATGTCCTAGGGGCCCATGGTCTAGAATCCACATTGATTTTGCAGGCCCTACAAGAGGGCACACTTTTCTAGTTATAGTAGATGCATATTCCAAATGGCTAGAGGTAATTCCCATGACATCCACTACAACTGAGGCTGTCATCAAGCAGCTCAGAAAATTGTTTGTAACCCATGGGTTACCAGATATCCTTGTTTCTGACAATGGCCCTCAATTCACATCTAACATTTTTGAATCCTTTCTAGCTCAACAGGGTATCAGACATGCCCTCACTGCCCCTGGGCACCCTTCGCCAATGGCGGGCTGAACGCATGGTACGCTTTACCAAAGAGAAGCTTCAGCAGCTGGGTCCTGGGGATATCACTGAGAAGCTTGAAAACTTCTTAGTGTTCAACACATCACTCCTAGCCCATCAAATAACTTGTCCCCAGCAGAGTTGTTGATGGGTAGGAAACTTAGGTCTTCCCTTGACCGCCTTCATCCCACTTACGCACCCAATGCACCACTGGATTCCACTTCCAAAGTTCGTTCTTTTAGTGTGGGAGATTCTGTATATGCTAGGAACCTTATAGGTGAACCTTTGTGGATTCCTACTGAAATAACTCACATCACTGGCCCTCGTTCTTACAGGGTACAAACAGAGGATGGCCTCCTCTGGAGCAGGCACATTGACCAACTTAGATCCAGGTTCCCTCAGGAACATCGCCCCTGTCTCTCTCTGGGTCCCTCACCTGATGTCTCTTCTAGGGGAAGGGGGAACAGGAGGAAAATCAACAAACAGAAATCAACCCCACGTGTAACGAGCCATTGCGACAGGAACCATCCCGAACCCTGTCACAATGCCAAGACTCATCCTTAGAAGTGGAAGATTGCACATCACTACCTGACTTGGGTGCTGACATTGGAATGGAGATGGGTTGGGAGGAGAGACCAAATTCTGACAGTCTAACAGGGTCTCCTTTCACAGGAAGTCCCAACAGGGAAATGTCAGCAGACACATTTCCCCTCTCACTGGGTGAGAACGTTAAAACTTCTGAACCACGAAGGTCTCAACGTACACGTAAGAGCCCCACCTATTTAAAGGAATACATTAGATAGGTTGGGGTTTGGTATGGACTGAACCTAGTGGGGAGGGGTGTTATGTATGTAGGTTTGAATGTTATTGGTTTATTTGAACTGTTCTTGTAAAATGTCAAATGGTATTGGTTTAAATAGTGCGGGAAGAAACCCTGCACTCCCATTGGCTGGCAGCTACGGCTGCAGGCTATAAGAGGCAGCCGTAGCCAAGCCAGGACGGGTCTATTCGAGCTGTAGTCACTTAATAAACTCTTTGCTGGAACTCCTCGCGTCTGTCTCTTCATGCAAACTTAACAGAGGCAGTTGTTGAGTCTAGTATTGTTGGTTACTAGTTGTTCCAGTCCCAAATTTGTTACAGCATTGTAGAAGGTTGCATGTATGGGTTCAGTTTTACATTCATTTAGGGTCCAGTTAATGTGAGGTAGATTGAAGTCACCAAGAAAGATAAAAGTATGTGAGAAGGATGTTGCCCATGTTAGTAGTGAATTTAGCTTGTTTACATGTTCGATGTCATAATCAGGGGCTCTGTAACATAGTAAGAATCAAAATGTGATATTTAAGGACAGCTCACAGATGATGGTCTCAGGAAGAGCAAGCTCCTGGGTAACTTAGATGTTTTTTTAGATGTAAGGACTTTTTATAGAAGATAGCAACACCATCTCCTCTATGGATTTCATGATCTGATCGGTAAACATGATAGTCTCTTACTGAGGTAATGGAGTCAGGGAGAGATGCATTGAGCCATGTTTCACAGACAAATATGATGTCAAATTTAGCCGTATTTAGTAAGAGAAGAAATTCAGGTATTTTATTCACAAGGCTTCTTGCATTGAGTAGCTTGCATTTAAGGCCATTTGTAGTTTGAATTGAGGTAGTTAGGTGCAGATTTGTTGTTTAATTAAATCTCAATTCAACAAGCCCAGTTAAGCACTAAAATGGCTAAGAAAATGTTCCATTCTTTCAGATAATATGCCAGTCACTGATTAAATAGTTTCTTCTCAAAATGAATTATTATAGGAAAAGAAAAAGGATAGTAGTTTTAAAAAGAATATGGTTTAATAAGAAGCTTCTTGTATGAGAAACAAAACATCTTCAAAGAAAAAACAGAAAGTCCAGTTGCCTCTTGAAAAAGCACTTTTGGGACAACCATGACCTGGATGACTTCTTATCTGCTTGTCTTGCTGGTGTTGTCCTTCATTTATATGTAGTTGTTTGAGAGCACAAAATAAATCACGTAGTCTATTCACTTGAGATGAGTGAGCTCTCTTTAATTCATTCAGAGCTCCAGATTATTTTCAAGTTGGCTTGACCACTTTAATCTACAATTCTATTGCTGCGAGGATTTTGTATATTTCTGCATATCTTATCTTATGAAATGAATGATTTATGCTCCCTTTTCAAAACTTTTGGCATAGTTCTCCAAGATACCTCATTTGCAGACAAATGCACGAGGAGATGCCTATATGCTATTTTAGACTAAATCTGGAAGTTGCCTCTCTAAATATAATATCAATATGTAATAAGGAAATGAGATATTCCAAATCCAAATCCACTTGCAAAGCATTGTGAATGTCAGTATACTTGATATTTATAATTTATTGGGGCTGCTTTTTTTTCCATTTGGATTACTATTACTCCTCATCAAATTGTAGTACAGTAACTTCTGTGCTTACTGCTATAAATTGCTTTTCTCTTCATTTCAATACACACACATACAAACAAGAGTTCAGTGTGAACTATTTTAATGACAGAAAATGCTTATAGGAGACTAATATACCATAAGAATAATATTATTATTTTAATTTTGTATTTACTCCCCTGATGCCTCAGCATGGTAGTTTAGCCCCCCTTTTTTTGGCAACTGTAATAGTTTGTTACCAATCCTTTCATGAATGTATTATGGGAAACTGGAGTAAGATTCTTCTCTTGTTAGCCAAGTGCATACATGCTGGGACTTTATACTGGAAATAATGGGGGAGGAAGCTAAAGCATGAATACTTGAAACCCACTTAATGGCATAAGTATTTGGCACAAAACTAATGCTCATTAAAAATGCCCCATGGTTTTGTGAAAAATATATTACTTTACCATACTAAATGTATTTGTCAAGAGTTTTGTATAAATGCATTCATTTTCCTAAAGCATTTTACCTTCTGGAGTGCTGGAAATGATTCCAATAAATATATTATTTTGCTAAGAACTCATGCAAAAAACCTTCCAAGTTTTCTTTTCTATGGACTGGTGCACAACATTCTTTTCAAAGGAAACACAGAGTACAACTTAATCAGCTTATCTAAATCAGTCCTATTAGCACAGGACGCAAGGAATTCTGTTGTGAAAAAACACATCACCAAACCATAATGAAAGCAGGTCCATGAGTTAGTAATGTAAGTTAGCTAGCCGTCATTAAATAATGTCATGTTCATTCATATCTGGTTTTGGATTATGTACACCGTCTTGATGTTTAGTTGGATAAAAGACCGATAATAGACCAGTCATTTAGATTTTCAACATAGTATTCATGAAGCTTGCTTCAAAAACAGAAGCAACTATATTTCCTAGAAAAGTGGACAACCTATTGGTAACTTTTTCCATGTTTTTGTCAGTCAATAAATTAATATTGTATAGGCTAGTGGTCTCCAACCTTTCCAGCTTCATGGACCAGCAGTGGCAGTAGTGGCAGGCGGCGCTGGCAGGGAGAAGGAATAGTTTTCCATGCACAGCCTAATCCCACACATGCGCAAATGGAGCTTTGTACTTTCACTTGCCATTTGTGTGGACTGGTTCCTAACAGGCCGCAGACCGGTAGCTCACTGTGGCTGGCTCAGGAATTCTGGGAGTTGAAGTCCACAAGTCATAAAAGGCCATAATTCCCCACCCCTGTTTTAAATGAAGACCCAAATATTAGAATTCCTCTAGTTTATAAGAATTTTTATTACACAGTTTTGTTTTAATTATTTATAAATCTAACAACAAATAAGTAATACCTACAAACAAGCAAACATTAAATAAGGCCTCTTCTTTAAATCAGGTTAACTTCTTATCATTATAAAGAATTACCGGGTGTAAATTGTGCAGCAATATAAATTTATTTAATGTAAATAAAATAATAAAGTATGATCTGAGCAAACATAAATGTAACAATTATAAAACTTTCTAATCATGCAGAG
The DNA here is from genome assembly GCA_009733165.1 of Naja naja. Taxonomy (NCBI): domain Eukaryota; kingdom Metazoa; phylum Chordata; class Lepidosauria; order Squamata; family Elapidae; genus Naja; species Naja naja. The sequence goes on from CM019151.1 coordinate 32,408,238, forward strand.
AGATTGTGCAATGTCTGTGTTCATCATGCTTTAACAACCATAGAAGATAATAGCTTGCCAACATTTAGGGACATCTGAAATGTAGCTAGAATATCTCAAAACGTGGACTGCTTTTTTTTTCCTCCAAGATTATGCTTGCAAGTACCTCCACTACAGACAATGTCGAGCACTCACCATTATAATTAGCTTCTTATGGCTGATAGCATACAGCAGGAGTGAACTTAAAGCAGCATGAGGTTCTCAGGCAAATACTAATACTAAAAATATATTCAACACAGTGTACATTCAAAATTTCTGGAAATAACAGTGTGCTTCACAACAGCTTAACTGAAGAAAAAAAAATAGAGGGAACAATTGTTGTCAGGAAGATATAAGACCAGGGGTGGGATTCAACCAGTATTACTACCCATTCGGTGACTACGTTTCGCACAAAGCAGCTGAGGTTGAAAAAGCAGGAAATAAAGGACAGGTAAGAGCCCGGGCGGCCAAACAGCAGCAAACACAGAACTGGTTTGGTGTCTGCTGCTCTTCAGAGCTACCAGTTCTATAGAGCTGGGCAGAACCCGTAGCATCCCACCCCTGTATAAGACCGCTCTGCCCTCCACCCCTTTACAAACTTCAACTATGACCACCACCAGAATATTGACAATATTGAACATGACAAATTAACCAAGAATTTCATCATGACCCTAAAATGCTCATAAAAAGTGTGATATGAAAGCCTTACATTTTTTTTAAAAAAGCAATGGTTGGTGATATCTGCTGCCCATCTGATAATATTCATATGGAAGATCTTGATTTGGCAGGTAAAAAGGAGTAAATGTAAAACCATGAATTAAGAAAGGAAAGGAAAAAAAGAAAAATACCCATGTTGTCTTTCTTTGAAACTTGCAGAAATGGGAAAGATATGCATGCACGTAGAGAGCAAAAGTTAGCTTCAAGAAGTGTAATCTAAGAAACCAAGACACCACTAAAATTAAAAGAAGCAGTGAAAATATAGTTCAATTTCAGTGCAAATAAAATATTATTTTAGAAATGGGTATAATGTTCCTTCAACAGAACAAATACAATAAAAAATTAAAATAATGAAATAATTTTGCATGAAAATAAAGTGAAATAATGTTGTAAGCATATTTAATAGATAAATCTAGTTAGTAGATTAAAATTATGCAAAAATTAAAACAAATGCTATAAATATCAGTATTCCCACTTCTCCCTCCCCCCCAAATAATTATGAAAAATCATAAATGTTGAGAGAAAGGCTATTGATGTAGAGAGTGTTAGCAGAGGAATATTCACAGATGGGTGGATACTTATGGAAGGGCCTTGGTGGTGCAGGCTGTTAATAGCCTAGCACTTAGCTCCAGCTGCCTATAATTGTTGCAGGCTCGAATCCCACCAGGCTCAAGGTTGACTCAGCCTTCCATCCTCTCGGGGTAGGTAAAGTGAGGACCCAAGATTGTTGGGGGCAATAAGCTGACTTTGTAAAAAATGCCGCTTAGTAATAAGCAGGCATATACAATGGAATGAAGGCTATTGCTGAGCACACTTGGTTGTATCCCAAAAACTGTAAGCTGCCCTGAGTCTCCGGAGAAGGGCGGGATATAAATATGAATAAAAACAAAATTAAAAAATAAAAATGGAATGTATATGAAGATGTATCTGTGTCTGATGATTGGAAGAATGCTGCTATTCTTCCTCTATATAAATTGGAAAAATAGCAAATGCATAAAACTATAAAAGGATTTGTCAAATGTGCTTGGAAAAGATTAGGGTTAGGGTTAGGTTTAGGGTTAGGAAACTTCTATATTAAAAATATATAAGAAATGAACAAATTCAGGAAGTGAAGATTTTACACCATGTTCAGGATGTGGAGACCAGATTTTACCAATCAGCAGGTAATTTAAGAACTGTAGAAATCTAAAAAAAGAACATTTACTGACTTAGGATATGATTAAGATGTTTCAATTACAGAATATTTTGAATGAAAGTAGAATTCAAGTTGATTGCTGGATGTAATAATAGTTGTAACAGAAGTGATGTATGCATGGAAATAAATTGAAAGTGTCCCAAATATTTCAAAAATTAGAAAGGAATAAAGCAAGAATGTGTGATGTTCCTTTGACTTTTTAATGTTTGTAAGAAACATGTACATGGCTTTTAGTGACGTGTTGGTTGGGAATGTGACTCTATGAATTCTTTTGTTTGCAGACAATATTATACAGTATATTGACCAAGAACTCATATGATCTGTAGATAAATATTTGGTAGAGTATATGATGCAATAAGAAACATACATTTAAACATTAATGTACCAAGACAAAGTTATATGTATTTGATAGGGGAATAAAATAATTGCAAAGTTATAAATAAATGTATTTAGAAGTGTATTAGCAAGCAGTGCCACAAAGGTATAGCATGCGCAGATACAGAAGTTTTCAGTACAGGTAGTCCTCAAATTATGACCACAATTGATCCCAAAATTTCTGTTAAGTGAGACATTAGTTAAGTGAGTTTTGCCCCATTTTATAACCTTTCCCCATTGACTTTGCTTGTCAGAAGATTGCAGATCACATGGCCTTCAGACACAACAGTCATATGTGTGAACCAGTTGTCAAGCACCTGAATTTTGATTGCATGATCATGGAGATGCTGCAAAGGTTGCAACTGTGAAAAATTGTCATAAGTCAAATTTTTCATTGCTTAAACAAACTGTTGTAAGTCGAGGACTATCTGTTCTACATGGGGTGCATATTAGGAGTTGTCATATAAAGAATGAAAAAGTTTTGATCTTTGCCTGAATGTTATGCCCATGTTCTCTGCCCAGTTATTCCTATAATTTCTTAACATGGCTCTAAAGTTGATTGCTTTTCATGGCTCAATGAATCCTGGGTTTTCTTACATGAACATAGGCTATAATCAGTAGTATACCTGTACATTCTTGATGATTGCAGCAGCACCCAGAGTCTCAAATAAATCGCAAATCTAAACACAAATACAAATTCCTATTGACCCAAGTAGACATTAAAGTGAATTAAATAAAAGTTGATTCAAGATGGAAAGAGTTAATCAATTTGCAAGTGCATATATTCAAATCAATCTCAACTCAATTTCATTTCTCCTCTTTATTTTTTATTTGTGCTCCAATGGAAGATGGTATCATTTTAAGGGACTACTAAAAGTGTATAAATGTAGTTAATTTTACTATCTGATTAGGTGGAGATTATTCTAGTCCATTATTTGTTTAAAATAGTATGATTTATTTTCTTTCTTCATCTTTCTGCACAGTTTTGCATTCAATTTCCTGAAGTATGTATAGTTTTTTTTTCTAAATTGTAAATTACCTAGGTAACACCATGTTTATTTAAATGTTTCTGATATTATATAATCTTTTTGAGCAAAAGCTTTTAAAAGTACATTACCTTAATGCACGGGAAAAAATGCAACTACCACTTTTAAAATTGACTTTATTTGTTAAATCGATATCTTTTCATTTCTCCAGAAGCTCAAGGTAGGCTCTCTCTTCATTTTTTCTGCTCATATCAATACCAATATGAGATAAGGTAGGCTGAGAAAGAGTAAATGGTCCAAAATCCTTTCATGGTTAACAGTGGAATTGTAGCCTGGGTTGCTATAAACTTTCTACAACCCTTTAATCATTCCATTCCATTATTTTGTATGCAATATTCAGGAAACATAAGCTTTTGTTGCTATATGTATCTGTCACACACAATTAGTTTGGTCCAGTGGTTAAGGCCCCAGGCTAAAAACCAGGAGACTGTGAGTTCTAGTCCCACATTAGGTATGTCAGTGGTCTGGGTGATTTGGTGTGACTCTAAAACAGTGGTGGGATTCAATTTTTTTGCTACCAGTTCTGTGGGCATGGCTTGGTGGGCATAGTGTGGCTTGGTGGGTGTGGCAGGGGAAGGATACTGTAAAATCTCCATTCCGTCCTCACTCCTGGGGGAAGGTTACTGCAAAATCCAATTCCCTCCCCACCCCACTAACCTGCTTTCCAGCTCTGTTCTCCTGTGCAGGGCAACAAAAGAAGACCCAGCTGATCAGTTGGGACTCAGGAGGCAGAGAATAGATGGGAGCGGGGCCACTCAGATGTGGTATTTGCCGGTTCTCAAAACTACTCAAAATTTCCGCTATCAGTTCTCCAGAACTGGTCAGAACCTGCTGAATATCAACTCTGCTCTAAAATAATATCTCAGTTCAACCCACTTCATAGAGTTGTTGTTGTGCTGAAAATAGGGGAAGGAAGGAGTATTAGATTTGTTTACCACCTTGAGTTTTGATAAAAATAATAAAGGCACAACAAAAGTAAATAAATTTAAAAAAACATATGGGGCTTTTGATATTAAGTCTAACTGGTGAAAGACACTAACAGTCTGTTTAATTCAGGTTTATATGCTCATTTTGGTAGATGCATAAAACTGCTCACATAGAAATCCATAGTGTATTTTTCGTAAAATATCTCTAGACTATATCAGCATGCTTGAAATACTCTTCTTCATTTTTTTGGTGTATAAAGATTATAGGCAGTGTGCGGTTTTCATTTTCATTTTGCTATGTGTTGCTTTCTTCTGCGAAATTGCAAACGATGTTATTTTCTACTGGTTTGTATGTTGTTTTGTTCAAGTACATGTGTGTTTACACATTTACAAATTTTGGATGAGGAGTTATGAAAAATGTTGACAATTTATTCAGACAACATGAAGGCAATGGAAGGTGTTACCTTTGGTAGAGATAGGCAGCATACAATTTGATAAATAAATGAAAATAAGAAAAAAATAGCTCAATAAATGGAAGTGGTAAAACCAAGTAGAGACAAATATCAATTACAACTATACTGTTTACTGACTTTCTGAAAGCTCCATTTCACCAATGGGATTAGATTTCAAAGGTATAGACTTTTGAGATTTACAAATACCACAGAGGTTGCATCAGATAGTGTAATCTTGAAGAATCAATGTGGTCAATATGAGAACTGCAGTGATAAGGTTAATAATTAAATCATGAACACAAAGCAAGCCAATATCACGTGGGAGCATCTTAATCAGACCAAGATACGGCATTCTACAGAATGAAATCTTCAGTGAACACTGCTGAAAAATATAAGTGGTCATTTGAGATTTGCAAGTGGAAGAAGTGAAAATGAGTGTCAGTTTTGAAAGAAGAAAAATCTATTGAAGTCTGTTTGAAGGGTAATGTTTTTTGAAAGGTTGACTGTTTTTGAGAGTTTTAGAATCAATTATGATGTTATCTTCACACCTATGTATACAGTTATTTAATGTGTTTATGAAAGATCTTAGTCCTCTCCTTTGGATACTAGATATTGTGGGACTACATATCCTATAATCTGGGTGATAGAGTCTTTAGTCCAAAAGATAGGGAAATCTATGCTTAAATCACAGACAGATCTGTTTCCACAAAAAGATTCCATTATATTCTGAGGATGGATATTGATAGACCATAATGTTGCATATTGTATAAATAAACATTATGCAAAAACCAATTATTTTGAGTAATGTATATGCTAAACTTGTTAACATATTCATAGATACTTGGCTATCATATATGTGCTGATTCATAATATAGCATAATATAGTAAATAATTGAAGTCCACAAATTTGATTATGATGTTATTTTCAAATATATTTCAAATAATAAAAAGGACAGTAAGAAGATCTACATTTTCTATCCTATTAGTAGACACAATAAAACAAAACAGAAATAAATATAAAAATAATCAGTTATAGTATAATAAAGCCACATATATTATATAATAATAATTAATAATGATTATTAATAATCGTGTGTTTGGTTAAGCTTACTAGAAGGACTAATAGTGTGTTAGCCTTTTATGTAAAGCTTATACAGTAACAGTTTTATAATAAATATTTCTTTCTTTGTCTCCCATGGGCTTTCTTGAATTAGGAAATGCAAAAGTTTTGCTAGCATCAGTTCTTTTAACTTTAACATGCTTTAAAAATATAATACTCTGCAACTATCTTAAATCCATTAATAACTGTGCAGAATTGGAAATCTAGAAACCTATGACAACCTTCCTGCTAACGTTCATGTGCTATATATTATTTTTCATAACCTTTGAAATAATCTTGCTTCTGTAGTCTTGTACATTGTTCTGCCAAATGGACCATATGTCAGTAATTCCAAAACCTATGACTGAAAGGCTAATCCAACATAGCTGGATTTATAGATTTAAAATGATTGTTTATTATACAGAAAAATATCAGGACTACATGTGATAATCAGAGGCATTGTGCAAAATAAAACAGTGGTAAAAATAATATAAACCATAAAGAAAAATTGAGACTCTTCTGTAAGCTAAGTAATTATAAAGGTGTGTTGATTTATGTCTGTCTGTGTGGGTGTGGGCATGTTTGTGTGCATACACCCTAACTGGAGCTTTGGCACAGAATGTTATTCTTCTTTTCTTATTTTTTTTAACAATTGAGTCTAAATATTGCAAAGTTCATTTGACTATTGCCATGTACAGTTATTGATTACTTGTTTTTACCATATATATCTTATTTATTTATTTATTTATTTATTTATTTATTTATTTATTAGACTTGTATGCCACCCTCTCTCCCTAGGGACTCAGGGCGGCTCACAGTATAAAATCACAATACAAAAATAAGTTAGTAAAAATAATTAAATTACAAGCCCAATAAATCTAAAAATCAGTAAAATTTAGTTAAAATTCCCTTAAAAACCCACCCCACCTCATTTCAGTCCAGGCCAGCCTGCTGAAACAACCAAGTCTTCAGGTCACGGCGGAAGGAGTTGAGGTGCGGGGCCAAGCAGAGCCCCAAGGGGAGCTGATGCCACAGTGTGGGTGCTCCCACAGAGAAGGCCCTACCCCTGGGTGCCACCAGCCGACATTGTCTGGCCGACGGCACCCCAAGGAGGCCCTGCCTGTGGGAGTGTACAGGGTGATCGGAATGCGATGCTGGCAGGAGACACTCCTGCAAGTACCCCGAACCCAAGCCATGTAGGACTTTGTATGCTAACATCAAAACCTTGAATCTCACCCGGAGGGCAACCGACAACCAATGCAGCTCACGCAAGAAGGGTGTAATATGGGAGTATCAGAATACTCCCATCACAACCCGCGCAGCCACATTCTGCACCAGCTGTAACCTCTGAGTGGTCCGCAAGGGCAGTCCCATGTAGAGAGCATTGCAGTAGTCGATTCAGGAAGTGACAAGTGCATGGGTGACCATCTGTAGGGCATCTTGGTCCAGATAAGGACACAACTGGTGCACCAGGTGAACCAGCTCCACCTGCTCCTCCAAACTGAGCTGTGAATCCAGGAGACACCCAAGTTGCAACCCCTATCCACAGAGGGCAACACCTCTCCCACCATGACCAAAGATGGAATATCCTGGATACTCCGAGATGCCGGTACGTACAGCCACTCAGTCTTGGCAGGGTTGAGTCAAAGCCTGTTCCTCCCTATCCAGATCCGCACTGCAGCCAGACAACGTGACATCACGGAGGGGGCATCACTGATATGGTTCAGGGTGAAGATAAAAAGCTGGGTATCATCCTCATATTGATGATACCTCAACCCAAAACCATGGATGATCTCGCCCAGTGGCTTCATATAGATGTTGAACAGGAGGGGTAAGAGGACCGACCCCTGAGGCACCCCACAGGTGAGGGGCCTCAGGCTCGGCCTCTGCCCTCCTGCCAACACTGATTGCAAGCAACCCAAGAGATAGGAGGAGAACCACCATAACACAGTGCCTCCCACCCCCAACCCCCCGAGACACCACAATAGGATACCATGGTCAATGGTATCAAAAGCCACCGAGAGATCTAATAGGACTAGGACAGAGGAAAATCCCCTGTCCTGAGCCCTCCAGAGATCATCCATCAGTGTGACCAATGCTGTCTCTGTGCTGTACCCAGGCTGGAAGCCCGATTGGTATGGATCCAGGTAATTGGCTTCCTCCAGGAACCCCGGAAGCTGCTGAACCACCACGCTCTCAACAACCTTCGCAACAAGCAAAGGTTGGAGACCGGATGGAAATTATTCAGAATGGATGGGTCCAAGGCAGGCTTCTTAAGGAGGGGTTTCACCACCGCCTCTTTCAAGGCGGCAGGAAAGAAGCCCTCCCTCAATGAAGCATTGATTACTGCCTGGAGCCAGCCATGTGTAACCTCCCTGGAATCAACCAAGGAGGGACACGGGACACGGGTCCCATAAACATGTGGTGGAACTCAGCCTCTGCATGATCCTGTCCACTTCACCTAAGGACACAGGCTCAAACTCATCCCAGATGGTATTAGCCAGACTCATCGTCACTCCTTCCTCTGACTCTTGCCAGTCGGAGTTCAAGCCGGCCCGAATCTGAGCGACCTTATCCAGCAGATGCTGACTAAATTCCTCAGCCCTACCCTGCAAAGGGTCCTCCCTCATCTCCTGATGTAGGAGGGAACGAGTGACCCTGAACAAGGCTGCCAGGCGATCATCTGCGGATGCAATGAGAGTGGAGAAATAAGCATACTTCGCCGCTCCCATCACCACCAGATAAGTCCTAATGTAGGCTCTTAGTCGGGCACGGTCAGATTCGGATCGGATCAACCTCCACCTGCTCTCCAGGCCCCTCCTTTGATGCTTCATCTCCCAGAGCTCTTCCGAAAACCAAGGAGTTACCGGGACCTGCCTACCGGGTTAGGGGCTGCAAGGGGACAACCCGGTCGAGAGCCTCTGAGGCTGCCTGTTGCCAGGTGGCCGCCAAGGCCTCGGCCGAGCTGTGGATAAGGGAAGAGGGAAATAACCCCAGCACCATCTGAAACCCCTCAGGGTCCATCAGGCGTCTGGGGCGGAACCATCTGATCGGTTCCTCGTGTATCATATATTTGTTGTCATTTTATAGTAGCAGATGATATAACATGACATTTTAGAAGCCAGATTCTGCTGATCCAACTTATAGAATTCTTCTGGGCTGAGAACAGTTTAAATAAACTCCAAGATAATTTGTAAATTGAATGTTCAAATAATATAACTACAGCTTTTCTTCCTTCCTGAAACCTTGCATATGTCTGCCTGTCCTATGATACCCTTCAAAATATACTTAAACTTACTTACTTATTTATTTGTTAAACAAATTTATATGGCCACCCAACTCATGTACCATGAGTCCAAGTGGCTTATACCATTAACATTTCACAATGTAAGAATCCATAAATCTTCCACGGGTCCCACTCATACTTTGCTAATGACAATAATGAAGAAGACAAAAATATTCAGGAATTTATTTTGTGGTAGGAAGGATTTGGAAGATATTATGTGAAAGTTAGTAAGATAATGTTTTCTGATTTGGAAGAAAAGACCCTTATTTGCTGATTCCATCTTACATCGAGTGTGGGTTCCATAATCACCAAAAATTAGATATAATAAAAGAATAGTCTGTCATTCTTGTCTTTTTATTTTCTTCAATTCAGTTATGTCTGATTCTCTAAGACTGCCTAGACAAGTCCCTGAAGTTTTCTTGGCAGCCTCAACAAAATTTACCCTTGAATCATGGTAATTAGGTTTTAACAATAATACATTAGCAGTAATTGAAGTCAGATTCAAACAGCAAAACCTGAGCTTATGTTCTGTCATTTTCCATTTTTTTATAACATGGGAGATCAGTTATTAGAAATATGTTACAGAAATATGCAAAGTCTAACACCTAGTTGAGTACAGCTCACCAAACACCAGGTATGTCACAGAAGAAGGCATGGGGAAAACCAGAAGAAAATGAGATTAGAAATCTCTCTCTCACACACACAGACACAAAAGAGAAAAGTGATAGTTTAGAGAGATCACAGAGGAAATAATTAACTTTCTACTTACATCCAGTTGCCTATATATGTTTATGAACTGCTGAATGGATGATCACCTTCATGCATTTCCCCCTTTTTCTTCAAAAAGCAAACTGTGTTTTTCACTCACATATTTATTGGGTTGTTTACTTTGAACGTTATGGAAGAGTTGAAGTTGACTGTAGCCTGGGCTAACCTAAATGAAGGGCTCTCCAAACTTGGCAACTTTAAGACTTATGGATTTCAATTCCCAGAATTCTGGCTGAGGAATTATGGGAGTTTAAGTCCTCAAGTTTTAAATCTTTCCTTAGTGAAATCTCTTATGAAATATTGGATTTCACTAATTTTATTCCAAATAAAAGGAATCTTAATATCAGAGTGGTATATAGTGAACTGCTAAAAGTTTGGACTAAAACACTTTTCAAATTACTATTTGGGGCAAGTAACAATGCATGTTTATATGTGAGTGTTTTTAAGACATCTCTTTAGACATCTCATTTAGGACTTGTAAATCTTGCAGCCTATAAACAGAAAAGATAGATGATGCAAAATGCCAGCTACTACTGAAAGAACAGCATTAATATGCTAATAGTCACTTCAGAAAACCGAAGCCCTGCCAGAAAAAATGGAGGTTAAAAAGAATCCCTTTAAAATATATATCTCAGAAGACACGATGAAGGAGAGACTGTAGAATGAATGCCAATTATCATAGCGGTTTTAAAACTGTATTTATCTTAGGAAATCCCACCGAGGTAACTGATTCATTTCATCATTTCCAACCAAGTGGAATATTGAAAGAAATTGTATAAAAGGGCTTAGGATTCTATTTTTCTGTCTCCCTGAATAACTGTTTGGAGGATAATTTGAGGATAATTCTCAAAAACCTAAACACTTCAGCATCAAATTCGGAGTGGTGGGAAAAGCTGATGAAAGAAAGATAGTTTTTTTTTTTAAATAATAGGCCAGATCTGACCAGAAGGCTGTGGAGAACAGCTTTTCAAAAAGCAGTCCCACAATGCTTTGAATAGTGCTCCCTGACATTCACTCCTCCCAATTTTCTTCTTTCTCAATCACATGATCCAGAGTGAAATGTATGTGCAGCCCATCTTCTGTACCTTTTGGTGGACAGATACATAAAAGCACACATAGATGCATCACAAAGGCACACACCTCTATATAGAGGTGTCTATGGCTACTGTTGGTAACGGGATGGGAAAAAATTCCAGAAAACAAATTTTACAGGCTTTGTTCTCCTTGTTTTGATTCAGAGCTGATCATCTCAGAAGAAATTGCCAAACGGAAGTCTTTATCCTCTTCTTTGTTTTGGAAATGTACTAAAACGTCTTAACTCCTTTTTAAAAAGAGAGAATGGGTGGATGTAAAAACCCTGAACTATAAATTTTTCATACCATTTATACTTTCCAATCTGCGCAATCTGATGACATAATCATGGAAGAAATTGGATGATTACTTGAATGTAAGCAATAATGTGTTGCCAACATTGTGAAGAGAGATTCTTAAGCCTTTCAAGTTTACAGTGTCTGCTTTCAGACTGCTGGGTAGTAAAAGAAGAATAAAAACAAACAAAGGCACTCAGAACAGTAACTCAGACTTATACTTACAATGGAGATGATAGAAAGGGCTCTTCTTAGAAATGACTATTGTAGATGCTTTCCCAAATTGGCATTCCAATTCCCCAAATTAAGGTAATTCATATCTGTATCACCCTTTATTTGAGGCTCTTGAGAATTTATCTATGAGGATTTACTGTTATCAAGATTGCTGTCTTCACACTTAGTTAACTGTTTTAAAAGTTTTTAAACTGGTTGCTCTAGTTTGATAAGGATAAGCAGCTGGGTAGAATATGTATTTTGCATTCATAGTCACAAGTTCTAAACTACCTTAACACAATCTATAGCAGGCAGTCTTTATTTGAAAGAGATAATTCTATGTCTTTTATCATAAATATATATAGCTACTTTAATGTACAATAGATGATCTTTCACTAATATGATGTCTTCTAGATATGCTGGACTACAACTCACAATTCCTAACCCAGAACTGTAGACATTGGGGAACTTATTACAACAGGAAGTAGAAGGCACCAGATTGGGAAAAGCTAAAACTCCCAATAAGTTACAGCATTTTCTAGAAAAGCAAAGTTGAGTTCAAAAGTCTACTGATGAACCAGGACCTTGATCTGCGTTAATGTAGCCACTTTGGGAAGGGAGGTGCATGTGTGTGTGTGTGTGTGTGTGTGTGTGTGCGCGTGCGTGCGTGTGTGAATTATTCATTGTGTGGTTGTGAAATCAATGTAGAATGACAAGTCATCCTTAAACAGAGTAAATTGTATCTACAAATTGAAACATTCTTGCTGCAATGGCTGTCCCCAGAGATGAATGGTGTCCAACCTTCCAGAACCCTCAGCACATAATGAAAAGAAAGCAAAACTGAACACGGAACTGAGTGTACTTAGTGCACAGTTCCCCATGCTTGAAATTCAGTGATTTCCTTTTGAGTGAAGCAGATGATTAAATGCTGCATGTTGTACAATTGCCTGGAGATGTGAAGGTTTGGCTAAATAATAGTGGATGTATAACAGGGCTTCCTAATAAATTGTTCTAGCAATTTACTGCTAAAAACTCGAAGATAGGAAACACATTTGTTTTGCTAAGCATGGAGGTGGCATGTGGAGGAGGTGTGAGAAATTAAAATGCAGGACAAACATTATTCATTTGTCCTCTCATTCATAGCTCTCTCTCAAGAAATACTAAAATATGAATGATACACAACTATTGTTTTGATCCATAGTAATGTAAAAGATGAGTATATATAATTATATTAAGAATAAATTATTAATACTAACAATATGATGGTGGATTCCAGAGAATTTTAATTTTAAAAAATAAAAGAGAAATACAAGAATGAATAAATTATGAATGCATAAAATTTACAGTGAATTATTATAAATTACATATCTTACAAAAGAGTATATTATTTCTATAAACTTGGGCCTGTGCTAAGCACATTCATGTTTTCCATGTGCTTTATAATATCAGTACAATAAGTGTTCTTTTTTTAGAGAATATAAGCTAAAAACTAGACATGTCTATACCTTTACTATACCTTTGCTAATCTAATTTTTCTTGTAGGGTTTTCTGCCATTTATATCATACTGTACTGCCAATATGTTAAATGTCAAATCTTTCTAAATTTTTGTAATAGCTTGTTTTGCCCCCTAATAATAATACACTTCCTCTTTATCATATCGCTGAGAATTTTGCTCTTTGAAAATATTTAATGAAGTTAATGAAAGTTTTGCTTCACTCCTGTCTAGTATTTACTTTTCTTATTTCTGCAAATACTTCTTAGGTTTCACTTTTCCAAAAATCCACTCCCATGTGAAATGGATTACTGTGCCAGTGCAGTCTTACAATTTTAAGATTATTTAGAGTAGTCTCAGGAAAGGAGATGCTTGGCATATCAAGGAAAGCAGATAAAAGAGAAACCAGAGAATGTTTTGAGTTCATAAATGCTACTAAACCACATACCTAACCCTTGGGAAAGAAGGTAATTTCATTCAGAATACACAGATCTACCATCTACCATGCCAGTTCCTGACAATGAGCATCTCTACATTTCCTGGATTTATTTTATTATCTTATCACCTAGCCCAGGGGCATCAAACTCACATCGTCATGGTGGTGTCACGTGATGTATCAGGACTTTTCCCCCCTTCACTAAACCAGGCATGGGCATGGCCAGCATGTGAAGCAGTGGGCCAGAAGTTTGACAGCCCTGATCTAGCTCATTCCCCTTCAGAGAACTCATACTGTTTTCTAAGGAGGAAATAGATCTGAGTGACAGTAGTATACTTTACCACCTGGCTAGAAACCTCCTGATGAAATGAGATGATGGACATAATGTAGAACACATATTCACATACAGACCTCCAGTCTTTCACATTGTGCTAATTGTCATCATGAGAGACAGAAACAGTTAAAGTAGAGATTTTAAATAAGGAACAATAGCTCAAGAGATTTTTACTAGATCATGAATTTCTCCAGATACTTTATCCTGCACAGTATATCCTTCAGCTATGTGCAAGATAGTTGTACACTGTTGTACTATTCCAGTCCCCAATTAAAGAGATTGTCTGCTGAGCTTATTATTATTATTTCCTTACAATGCAATTTATTAGTGTGCACATATGCAAGAAATACTTTTATTATTGAGCTGAAGAATGTATCTTTTATTGCTTCAATAGTTTAAGTTTGTTACCCTCCCCCACAAATGAAGTATTCAAGGTGATCAAATGATTTAGGCAGAACATGTCAGTTGATGATCTAAAGACAGCCTTATTTACTTCTGATGTATCCAGTGTGAGAACAATTTCTTAGCCTCAGTACAATGTAATATGTGAAGATTTTAACATAACCTTTTATAAAATTGAATGTTGTGTCATAAATATGAAATCTGACACATAGTGTCAAATTTGGAAGAAGTGAAGCAGATTATGGTCACTTCTCTATTTTGCTTAAAGAACTGATTAACAGTCTGAGGTCATAGAGTTAAATACTGTAACTGTATGCTTTCAAAGGCTGGATGGTTTTATGGTGCCATTTTGAATTGCACAATTTAACTCAGTGAGTTATGGTTTATTTGTTATGTTGCAAATTATGATTCCCTGGGGCCAAGAGGATTTTTATTATAGAAAAGGAAAAAGTTCCTCTTTTTGAATGGCATAATGCTAGCAATATTGCAATGGATAGTAACAAGGTTTATAAATTCATGGTAACATTCCCAATTTATTACATTTTCGTGCTGCTCCTTTTTTCTAAAGACATCTTACCCAGTTTCCCATTAAATCCTAATATCAAATGTTAGTTTAAAAACAATTTAATAATAGAAATAAGGAAGATTGGGGAAGGGGTACAAAAGTTAAAATGATGCTTATGACATGTAATAAAATCCATGGTGCATGTAAAAAGCATTTGGAGTTTGATCAATAGTCTTTACGGCCATCTTGACTTTTTTATATTATCAGCATATGCCCCTGTTTAAGAACATATTATTTAATTGCCACAGTAGCAATTAAGTCCTAATAAAAGTCCTAAATCTTAGTACTCATGCCCTTATTTTCTACAAATTTCATGGCAATATCTGATTCCTCAGCTTTTTCTATATTGTGTTTTCCAATAGTTGCCCCTTCCCTACCATGCCAGGAGCAGTGAAGTTACTTTACTGATGGCTATTGCTGAAGAATGAAGGTCAATGTCTTCATTCTTCAATAAACACACATTTATTGTAAGAAAATTATTTGATGCTTTGATGCTAATTTCATTTGTTCAAAAACTGTTTAAAAAAATCAGTGTCAAAGCTAAAACAAAAAACAAAAAACCTCCAGTTCCAAGTCCCACAAGCTCCAAAATTATAGCTACATGATCTTAGTAAGGTTAAGCTAAAGCTTAATTTTTCTTGCCAAATCCAATTTGGGTGGGTCACCAGGACCAGAGGTTTAGTCTTCCAAGCTTTCAGACTTGTGCTGGAGCCCATCCTCAGGAAACTTCTTCCTAGCAGAATGTGTGCTATGGGCTACTCTATGTGTCATATTTATATGTTGTCTGGTTGTGTGTGGCTCTTTAGTTGTTGATTGAAGGGTTACTGGCCAGCTATTAAGTCATTGGCTGTTGTTTCCTTGTTCTTACAAGCCCTTGCCTCTTAAGTACTTGAAAAGCTGGTGGTAAGTCAACACTGTTGACTGACAAGGGACCCATCTCCCAGGCTTTTTGCACCTGCTCATCCAACAATTTACTAAATTTACTAAATAATGAATTTTAGTACTCCAAAATTGAATGTATGTCCTTGTTCATTAATCTTTCTTTTCTAGACCACCACAGTCTCCAGACACTGGGTTTGAGTTGACAGTGTCACTCGGGTAGGTGGGACAAAGATATGCAACTGATTAACATAAGAATACTGATGACATTGTACCGCATGCTGATGGATGACTTCTCCCAATGATTTTATATAGTTGTTAAGAACTAAAGGTAATCCAGTTGCCAATATCAATTAATACCAGACCTGGAGGAATAAGTGCTACCATGACACAGTGCCCAAAGTATGTCTAAAGCTTTCTTGATATAGTATCCCACCTGAAATCTGACCACAAAAGGTCCATATAATGCAACCTCCAAAAACCTTTACTGGTGTCATCCAACTACCTTTTCTTCAGCTTTCCTTAAGGATGAAAATCACCAGATCTCTGGCATCTAGTGATAGTTTTTGGAGGAAAGAAGATCTCTGTCATGAGGAAAAAGTCGGTCATCACCTTTTTCTCATAGACACTTGGATTTACTGCTAATACTGCTTTTTAGATTTGCTGAATCTCTGGGTTTGTTTGCTTGTCTGTGACACACTGTAAGTCTATGCTCTGAAATTCCTGTTCACAACCATGTTCTTCACATTTTTCATATCAGAATTCTCTAATGCTGCCATACTTTATGTTCCTCCTCCTGAATGTTATAGTGTGCTTCATCCTTATATGGCTGTTCTAGATGTATTGTTCAGTTCCTGACATTCAGGCAATGTGACTTTGACAGTGCTGACTGCAGAAAACCAATGAGCAATAGGATTAATGAACTGTCACTGCAGCAGCACTTAAATATGAAGGTAAATGTCACCATGCTTCCCTCTTTCCTATACTGAACTTTTCAGGACTCTTCATCATCATTGTCTGCTGCAAATAGCACATTTAGAACTCACTTTGAGTATTATAAACAAAGAAATTAATTCTGGAAAAATAATGAATCTGGGTTTGCTGGGGTTATTACAATCTCACAGCCTGTAAAAAATGTTTCACTTACAGTAAATTGAAGATAAATTCTCTAACCATTTCTTATAAGTTGGACTCTTGGTAGTAATAAAACAATCTAAAGAAAAACAAGAGTAATTTCCCGCCCCATTTTGGAAGATGATGTGTAGAAAGACTGTTTAGTGTTGATAACCTAGCTATGATTTTACATCTTCTTCATTTTATGTCCTAATGTTAGCTTTGTTCAGTGACTAGTACAAGACATGCATCTTATTGGACTTCTGTCCTTGCAAGAGCATGCAATGTTTTTTGGAATTCAAATTCACTTATCGAACTTGGTGATATTTTATTTAATTTGCATTTCTTTAATAGTATGATTGCTTACCCATCTGGTCCCCTGACATTATTCAGCCTGAATAGCATTTATTTTAATTTTATCTT